>CAWUFW010004371.1:0-1200000 GCA_963921515.1 Calotriton arnoldi | reverse complement strand
CTTTTGCGCACGCCTCTGCTAAGAGTTTGTTTTCGCGACACTTTGCCTCTGCCCTGTACATGATAACAGATTGTTTTTCACGTTCTCAGCTTTCCCTTCAATTCTGTCTGAACATAATGTGCAAGGTCGGTCAACAATGTCTCATGTTATTCTGTTCTGGTCAGTCCCTATTACCTAGACAAAACATGTTACCAACAGCTGCAATGTGGAAGAATCGAGCTTTGATATAACGTTGTTGCATGTTTTTGAAACACACTCGAAGAAAGCCGTTCCATGGAGCTGAGCTCTACTGTTCCTATGATGTAAACCTTTGCGTTTAGGCTTTCAGGTAGGGGTCTGCTAATAACGCCTAGAGATCTTCTGTTATATAAAATAACTTCTTACTGCCGTGGGGAGGGTGATTAGGCCCAGTTATTTTGCCTTTTTTACAGTCTTTATAAAATGACGACTCCTTTTATATTCTATGGTATTGTAACAATGCTAATGATTCTTGCCTTATGCATTTTGCTGCTAGTTGTGGTTCGCATACTGTTTTATGAATCACTGTAGTCAAAATAAACATTTTGAACTTATTTAGTGACTCTGATTATTTTTATTGTGGACAAGTACGTGAGAGCGAAAGTGTGTCTTGTTCCCCTGACTCTGAGGTGAGTCGGGACTGCTCGTGTTCTGGGTTGTCTAAACATTCGTAGCTTCTTGATATTTGTAGGAGACCGAATGAGACACTATTGCTAGTCGGTTGGGATTTTGGGTACTAAGGTGATAGGAGGTACACCCCTATTTACTGATGTCCTGTTTTCTTGTGCATAGTTCTGTGTATGAGCAGAATCCCCGCAACAAGAGAGAAATCTGCCAAGAACTACTAGACCTAGAGGGGAAGCTGCGTCAACTGGATAATGCTCAGGGCAATGACCCCACTTCTCTGTTAAGATTTCAGGAAATGCGTGCAAGCTACAATGAAGTGCTAGAAAGATTGAGATACCACAATTACAAGGAAAATCTGGACAGAACACAGAGAGAAGAGGGGAGGGCTGGTCTTCTTCTGGCATAGTTGATCAAACCGGAGACCCGTGGGTCACCGATCACACAACTACGGGCAGAAACGGGTGACTTAATTTATAACGCTGAGAAAATTAACACTTTATTCCAAGAATATTACGAGAGGCTGTATACCCCCCCTGTAGCGGTCCCTCAGACATTCATCCGAGACTTCCTAGACCCCCTACCACTTCAGACACTAGACAGACAGACACAGGAAGAATTGGGGGGCCCGGTGACTCTACAGGAAGTCTGTGCGGCCATTGTAGATATGGCACCTGGTAAAACACCAGGACCTGATGGCCTTCCGGCTGAATTTTACAAGAGATACGCGGTCAGCTTAGCGCCGCAACTAGTGACTTTATACGCGGAGTCTCTCAGACTCGGCAAGCTCCCCGAAACTACCCAGAGTGCGCTTGTGATTCCCCTTCCTAAAACTAAGGAGCAAAGTGCCCGGTTGTAGACTTTAGGCCCCTCTCCATGCTTAATTTAGATTTTAAAATTCTTAGTAAGGTACTAGCGAGCAGGCTGCTTCTACACATGAAATCTCTTGTCCATCCTGACCAGAATGGCTGTATCCCATCCCGCAGTACCTCCTATAATCTGCGCAGACTCTATTCTGTCCTTTCCCACTCGGAAGCGCCACTCATGCAGCAGGCTGCAGTACTCTCAATTGACCTGGAAAATGCCTTTGACACGGTCTGCTGGGAATATTTGTTTGAAACAATGCTGTGTATGGGCCTAGGGAGTGGGTGGGTGAAGTCGGTACAGCGCCTCTATTCATCTCCGACGGCGAGAGTCAGGATGGGCAAAATTATATCTAGTCAAATAAGATATCCCAGGGAACTCGGCAAGGATGCCCTCTCTCCCCCCTCCTGTTTGCCCTAGAAATTGAACCATTGGCTGAGAGGATCCGTTAGGGTGGCGAAGAGATGGGCATCAGGATGGGGGAGCGGGTGCACATTATCTCTCTTTACGCCGATGACCTGCTGATTTACCTCAGGGAAGCGGTGAAGGACGAGGCCCCGATAATGCAGCTCCTAGAGCGATTTGAACACATATCGGGCCTCCGGGTTACTAAAGCAAAGACGTATTTATTCCCAGTGGCGGGTCCTATACCTAGACCTGCGGAACCGACAGCTGATATTAATTGGACCCCTCAGTCATTTAAATACCTGGGCATTCACATCTTTCACTCACTGGATGATCTGAAAGAGGGAAATCTGAATAGAGCAATGCGGTCCCTTCGGTCCTGTGTTCGTTTTTGGAGCACACTGCAATTGCCCATAATGGCTAGAATTTCCTTATCCAAAATGGTTATGCTGCCCCGACTTCTCTATATCTTCATCAACCTCCCAATCCTGATGCCCCCAGGGTGGTTCTGCCCAATGAACTCCCTACTATGGGACCTGGTGTGGGGAGATGGGCGAAGGAGAGTGTCATTGAAGACATTACAATGCCCTATGACTGAAGGTGGGTTGGGGATACCGATTTTTGAACTTTATATGTTAGCTGCCCAAATACAAAGGCTGGCGCAATGTCTGGAAGGAGTGAATGAGGAGGGCACCTGTTTAATGGAGCCTGGCACCTTCCCTAACTTTCTGCTGGCGAAGCTGCTAGATCCAACAATTGCGGTCCCATATCGCTCGATATTGCAAAACACAGCTTTGCAGGCCTGGAAAAATGTCTAACCAAAATGCCAGGTACCCCGAAATATACCCCTATGCTGCCACTAGTGGGCCTGCCCCATGGGGACCCTAAGATGATCTTCTCACCTGAACAGTTAGCGCACTGGACAGCGGCAGGGCTGGAGAATGTTGGGGATTGCTATCTGGAGAAAACACTGATCCCATTTGAGGAAATGGTGGAGAGCTGTGGTCTCGCCCCAGGACAATTCCTACAGTACGAGGCCCTGACTCGCACCTTTGAACAGTTGTGGGGAGGGGGGAGGGAGGAGCCTGAAACTCACCCAGTGTTGCACTCACTGATCATCCCGGGTTCCGCGGGCACCAAGTAAAGTGGTTTTATGCCACCCTGCTCGCCACATCCCATACCCCATTGCACGAACTGCGAAGCAGATGGGAGAGGATTGTAGATGGGGAACTCTCAGACGTAGACTGGGGCAATATCTTTCAATCCCCTAAGAAGGTCTCCCAAAATACCTGCTTGAAATATACCCAATTTCATTTTATACACATGACTTAAATGACTCCTCACCGCCTCAACGTCACTTATGGAGGGGAAGTACGGAAGTGCCCAAGATGTTCCCACATAGACGCAGATTTTATACATATGACATGGGAATGTCAGAACACACGTATATTCTGGAAAGCAATTTTAGCTAAGATCAAAGATGTCTTGGGATGAGAGTTGGCCCTTGCAGTGTGGGTATGCTTGTTGGGACTTTTCCCCCAACCACTTAAACTCAAGGTTGGGAATAGACTGATAGACTTGGCCATGGGGTTAGCTAAGCAAAGAATTGCGTTAGAATGGAAATCTGCGAATGGACCCCAGTTTGCTGCTTGGAACCGCGATGTGATTAACTGGGCCGGGGCTGAAAGCAGAGTGCTGAGCTGGGAGGAATCCAGGGGAGTGCGGAAGCACCCCACAGCTGATCTCTGGAAGGAAGTATTGGTGTCATGGGTAACGCCGTCGCAGTCAGGTAGTGAGGGAGGGGAGAGTGGCAGCGAGCAGGAATAGGAGGAGATATAACATAACAATGCAGCCACCTCGCCCCTATAATGAGATATGGTGGTAGACTCTATTATTGAACACCAGTGATGTTTATAACCAGGAAGGAGATGCGAAGCAATGAAAGACGCTAGTATGTTATGAGGTACCCTCCTAGCCCATTTCTGAGCCCAAGGATGAGCTCCGTCAACTGTATACCGCGAGTAGGACACTTTTATTTATATATATATGCTACCCACCTGCACCAGTTTTAGTTAATAGTTAGAAGTTATTATTTATTCCTCACATATGAAGGATGTTGCTATGTATTAGAATGGCGCTGACATCTGCCCACCTAGAAGGGACTGTATAGACTGCGAACCACATTGTGGAGTAGAAATCTGTTTATTAAGAGCTAGACCACGCCAATAGACTGCATCCTGGTCCCAAAATCCGTGTAGACTTAGAATTCGACATGTAACCTGTGAGCTTGAAAATGTATAATTTGATGTAACACAGTACTGCACAAGATAATTATGTTTGAAGAATAGATGGAATTGTGTAAACGACAATGTTGAATATAAAATGCCAATAAAAATATGTTTAAAAAAAAAAAAGATATATATATATATATCCCACCACATCAGCATCGTTTCCTAAGCCGACGAAACCCAATTGATCCCATCACTATCAGCGAACCCCACTCAAACAAAAAACAACTTTCACAAATGCATGCAGAACTGTGCAACATGAATGAAAGACAGCTGCCTCAAACAAAAACACAGACAAGACTAAAGTGCTGGTCTTCGGCAGAGACAACTCCCTCTCGAAGAACTCCTGGTGGCCCTCTGGACTTGGACTTACCCCCGTACCCAAAGACCACGCACGCAACCTAGGCATCATGCTAGACAGCAAACTCACTATGAAACAGCAGATAAACAGAGTCGCCTCAGCCTGCTTCCATACTATCCGCCTACTCCGTAAGATCTTCAGATGGCTACCTTCAAGCACTAGGAAAACAGTCAAGCAAGCCCTCATCACCAGCTGTCTCAACTAGGGCAACGCACTCTATGCAGGCACCTCTGCTGCACTCATGCAAAGACTCCAAGCCATCCAGAACACAGCAGCCAGACTCATCCTGGACATACCCAAAAGGTCACACATCTCCACTCACCTGAAGGACCTCACCTGGCTCCCCGTGCAGAAGAGATGCCAGTTCAAGCTCCTGACCCACGCCTACAAAGCACTCTACATTATCGGACCTCACTACATGAACCACTGCCTGACGTTCCACCAACCCACGAGAAACCTCCGCTCCGCACACCTCCCCCTCGCACGCACACCACGAATCCGCCACACCCACACCAGAGGATGCTCCTTCTCCTATCTCGCCACCAGAACCTGGAACGCCCTCCCTCTCTACCTACCCACTGCCCCACCGTTGACCCTCTGCATGAAGGAGCTCAAGAACTGGCTCTTTGACAGGCATGGCCCACCAGCACCTGGATGCCGCTTGGGGTGATTGGCAGTGTTTTATAAGTATTGATATATATATATAGTTACTTTACCATCGTCTCCAAGCTTTGCCAACACCGGGACTGTGAGGTTGGAAGCGCAGGGCTCAGGAATCGTTTGTTGCCCAGCACAGTGCTACAATCTCAAGCTAACCATTCTTCAGCCACTCACTTTGAGGAGGGAAAAATCCGGCTGTAAGAGACATTCGTCCAGATTGCGAACCAACTGCATGATGGGATCTGCAGTCCATAACTATGAACTGGCCGAGTGTTCTCTGATGAGATATGGTGCAGGTGTGCCCCACGCTACTTTAGAAGAAGGGGCTTAATAAATAAAAGGAAACTTTGAAATTTGTAACACCGGAGGCATCTGAAGAGGCTACCGCCGAAACGCGTCATGCCAGAGAATTCGAACAAATGATTCCTTGAAGCCCTGCCGTGTCCCCTTGTCTTTTTCGAAGGAGGAGGATATTTTTGCATATTAGCGTGTAGCCAGTGTCACGCAAAGGGGACCCTTCCAAAAGTGTTCAGGGTGCAGTGGCTTAACCCGGACCGCCCCACGTTCGATGGAGGCAGAAGTCTTTGCTGCCAGTTGACAGTCCGTGACTCACACGGAAAGACGGAGTTACTTTACCATCATCTCCAAGCTTTGCCAACACCGGGACTGTGAGGTTGGAAGTGCAGGGCTCAGGAATCGTTTGTTGCCCAGCACAGTGCTACAATCTCAAGCTAACCATTCTTCAGCCACTCACTTTGAGGAGGGAAAAATCCGGCTGTAAGAGACATTCGTCCAGATTGCGAACCAACTGCATGATGGGATCTGCAGTCCATAACTATGAACTGGCCGAGTGTTCTCTGATGAGATATGGTGCAGGTGTGCCCCACGCTACTTTAGAAGGAGGGGCTTAATAAATAAAAGGAAACTTTGAAATTTGTAACACCGGAGGCATCTGAAGAGGCTACCGCCGAAACGCGTCATGCCAGAAAATTCGAACAAATGATTCCTTGAAGCCCTGCCGTGTCCCCTTGTCTTTTTCGAAGGAGGAGGATATTTTTGCATATATATATATATATATATATATATATATATATATATATATATAAATTTCACTAAAAACAAAGGTCACAGGGACTTTATAGTTAGCTTCAGATTTTACACACATAAAACCATAGAAATTCAGCAGTTATAGTTATAGTTATCTCAAGAACTATAGCTTGTGCCCTGCACTTTTTTTGTAGCACACAACTTCTGCCCAATAAAAAAGTATACTCCTGACTCCCAACACTTGGGTAGTGCTGCAGCCCCACTCATGGTGTTCTCACATAATTGTCTGGCGCCATCAAGCCAGACCATAAAAAGGTGCACGTAGTTTCCCACTGATTTACTTTTAAAAGTAATTGCAGAGAATAAGCTGAACAGTAACAGTCTTGGTTGTTATGGTGAATGCGAATTAAAATGTATGAAACCACGAGATTTCGTTGAACCCAGCGTCTTTTATAAGTGTCTATTTGCTAGCTAACACTTGGTGGTGAGCAACTATGGTTACTGTGAATTAAAGTTTATGAAGCCACGGGATTTCATTGGACTGATGGTACTAGCGATTAGTTGGGGTGCATGTACCTGTCCTTAACCACGTTTTCTAGCTTAAGAAGGAACCCCTGCATTTAATTACTAAAGGTATGAGCTAAGTGCTGTTCTGAAAGAGCATTACACCCGTGCATTTTAAATAAAGTATTTCAAATACAAACATGAATGTATATTGCTAAATTTCAATTACTGTGACATGTAACGAGAAACGGAAAGCCAGGGTGGCGTTTCTCAAATCGCTGAATTTCTTCCCAGTCCCCCATGCCCCGCCCCGCCACGCTCTAAAAATACTTTTGTACACTAATCTCCAACAATGCTGCGGCCTACAAGAAGCAGGGCATTGTTTATGAGCCAGCACTTAAAATGTAATTAATTTCAATTACTAAAGAATGCTTTGATCCTAATAATTGCATCTGCTTTCACTGAATCATGAAACTCTTACTCAGCAAAAGGCCGTGGCATTGATTTAGTTTTATCTGAGGATTTGAATAAGCACCAGGTAAACTTGCAGTATTTCTGCAAATGGAATGAAGGGGCTTGTTGAGAAAAATGTCGAGTGCGCTAAATCTAAATAAACAATATAGGGGCCTATTCACAAAGGCATTTTGGAGTACATAAAAATGTACTCCTGTAGTACTCTTTACATACTCTTACATGCATCTGTGAACCGCCTGCAGAACTTCCAACTCCCTATTAGTAACATTGCAAGGCTGGCACAGTTTTATATATGTGAACTTATTGCATATGAACAGTTCCTGCATATTCTCATTTCATTTCCATTTCAAAAGTTTGGGACGCATGCAAAAAGACGTGTAAGAGTACAACAAAGAATACTGCAGGAGTCCAGTTTTACATACTCCAAAATGCCTTTTTGAATAGGTGCAATACACACTTAACAAGAAGAGAAGTTACTGTAGCTATCAGGGGTCATACTACACATAGTGCTCCGTGGGAGCAACGGGCTTGTGCACCCGCTTTTTGCACCCCGTAGGACTATGGTATTACAGAAGGGGCCGTCGATGTGCCTGCCACCCTTTCTGTGACACGGGCGCAGAGTCAAACATGCCCTTAGGAGGCGCACTGAAGGTGTGATACAAAAGGGTGGTGCACCGTCAGTGTGCACCCTGATGGCAGCCCTCTGGAGTGGGGAAAGGGGATCCCATTGACGCCCCAGACATCCCCCTGCAGGTGGGTCACTCACTGCACCGGCCTGCAGGGGGATCTCTCTCCCTTCAAAGTGCAGCCAGTTGCTGCCTTCACAGAGAAACACGGAAGGGCTTTAAAGCAGCCAATCTGTATTTCACTAAATGCACTGCCCTAGAGGCAGTGAAAGTTTGCAGCTGCCCTGAGGGCAGTGTGTTCATCATGATAGGGTGCACTGTCCCTGTTTGCACCTGCTGCAATTGTTTAAAGGTGCACTATGGCTCAAATAGGGAAAGTGTGCCCTATTTGTAATACAGCCATAGGGGTGCACCTATCATAAGTGTAGCAGGTGCAGTGGTACCATGGCAGTGGGATGTGAGCGGTATATTATGTCAGAACTGCCTAACCACAGTATTATATCCTAAATATAGTTTTCAAAAATATCGGCCCGCAGGGTGATTTCCTTGGGGGGGGTGGGGGGGTATTTTAGTAAATGATACTTAGAACAAGATTTAAGCGCGTTTTCACTGGTTGCATTACGGCGCATGGCACTCTTGCAGCACCACTGCTATCCACAAGGTGTCCCCATCCTGGTGTTATACTTAACCTCCATAGATGTTTTTCGGTGCATCATCCAAGAGTCTGTGCCTGTGTCCCACTGCCAGTGGGCCAGCACCTCGGTGCTAGGGATCAGTGTGCCAGTACCTTTGTGCTAGGGATGAGTATGCCAGTACCTCGGTGCTAGGGATGAGTATGCCAGTACCTCGGTGCTAGGGATGAGTATGCCAGTACCTCGGTGCTAGGGAAGAGTGTGCCAGTACCTCGATGCTCGGGATGAGTGTGCCAGTACCTCGGTGCTAGGGATGAGTGTGCCAGTACCTCAGTCCGTGACAAGTGATAATTGCCTCGATCGCCATATCATATCCTGTTTCCCTTTGTCTATGTGTCAGTGTCCTTTTCAGGGTTAATGTATTTCCCTGGTGCCCTCAGCCCAGAGTCATTGAAAAAGTCCATAGTGTATGTGTCCTTGTGCCACTGTCTCATTCTCTGTGATCAGTGATCTTGTCTGAAGGTCCATATCTTATTCTGTGCTCCTGTGTCAATAGATCAGTGTCCTTGTCAAGGGCAAATTATGGTCCCACTGTCCTCGTTCCTCAGTCTGTGTCAATGCCTGTGTTCCAATGTATAAATATCCCAGCGCCTTGTTTTAATGTCCATACCATGTTCTCTGCCCCTATGTCAATATAGTAGTTTTCATACGAGGTTCATGCACGTTTTCATGGAGTGTAGCAAGGATGCCGAGGGCCCTGAAGCAGGCGAGGAAAATGTCCACTTTCACTGCTGTTGGCCATACTGCGAGTGGCTTGTAATTTTCATCTTATCAGTAGTTACGGGCCCATCAGAGTAACAAGTGAGGCGATATTACAAGGTGCTGCATTACCGCATGTTTCACCTGGGGCAGTTCCTCCAAGTCACACCAGTGGTTGCACAGATTCCTGCGTGTGATCGCCCATTGCACAGAGGTTCTATAGTGGATCAACCTGTGATCTCTCTGTGATAGGTTGTCTGGGGTAACACCGCGTGCGGAATTACAGGCCTTTTTTTTTACCGAAGCATAAATAATGTGGAACTTCAAGTCAGGTGAAGAACACAATAAATATATGGAAACCATCCGTATGTAGTGCAATAAGAACAAATGTATAGGTTTAAAAAACCTTAGCCGACATTTAGACCTCTGGGCAAAAACCAGAGTTAAATTCCTACCCCGTTGGGTCATTTCAAGTTTTGCAGGTAAAAGGAGACGTATGGATAGCAGCACTTAATCACCAATCTGTGAACATGCTCTCTGTTGTGATAAGAACAGATGTGATTATTACATTTTTACATCAATTTCGAAGAATTCGTGACATTTTAGGAACTTGTTCCTGGGAATATGAGAAAACAAGCATTTGAAAACCCAACAAATGTGGCTTTAATTAATGCATGCAAGTATACATTTGTTCATGACTGTGCTTGCATGCTTTACTATATTAAAATCCAAACCTACTGGCTTGGACAATATTTTTCCAGACTCCCCCAGTGATGTCGCCGACCAAATACACATCTTTTGTGTTTATATGTTTCCATCACCTATTCAAATACCAGACCGAAGTACAGTCAATGAAAGAGCCTTCACAGGGTGCTTGCCTAATTAAATGACTAGCTGCTGGCGCGTACATTTTAGAAGACCACACTCTCAAGTACATGCAAAGGTCTATAGGTATGTGTGGCTGTATACCTTCACAGCCAATTCTGTAAACAAATAAAAACCTCAATTCTTTCAGAGGTCAGAGTTCAGTGTCATGCGAAAGGCCCTGTTCTGGCACTCGAGTGAGATCCGAGCACGGCCCGGTTCCGTTACCTAGGGCGAGACTTGAGCAGGGCCCTGTACTAGCTCAGGAGTGAGATTAAAGCAGGGCCCGGGACTGTGACTGAGCACTGGTAGTGCCATGAGATTTGAGCAGGGCCCACTACTGGCGGTGGAGTAAGATTTAAGCAGTGCCATGAAGTAGCACTAACGTTAGTTTTGAGTAGGGCCATGCACTGTCAGGAATTAATTTTGAGCAGGACCTTGCAATGCACTGTACTGAGATGTAAGCAGAGACTTAAGGAAGTGCCTACATTGGCATGAGAATGAGATTTGAGCGGGGCTTTGTACTGGCACTAAAAGATGTGAGGAAGCATGCCCAGCCTGGCCCCAAAATGGCCGCAGTGACTTAATGCTTCTACCTGGCTCCCTTTCTAGGGTGTACTGAAATGTCAAGGCGCTGTGAGGGTAAAATACACTATTGCTGCCGGTGGCAAAGCAGCAAGGCACTCGAGGCTTGACACCAGGCGCACAGGGACTGGAGCATGGTCTGCGGCACGAGAGATGATAACCCCCCCGCCCCCATAGAGACGAGGCTCACCAGCATGTCATAACTGGCGAGATGAAACGTTTATGACCCGCGGGCCCATTGGAAGTTGAGGTAACTGGGCCTTGGACCTCTAGTAGGTTGGTGCTGTGAGGTTTCCCATGGGACCGGCCAAGTGTAGCTGCAGACAGGGGCGTAGGAGACACTAAAATTCTGGGGGGGGACAGGGACAATCTTTTGGACTTTCCAGTGACCCTATACAAATCGCCCATTGTTTGAGAGCCGTACGCTCTGTTAAACGAATACAATCGCATAGTTTTGTAGTGTAAAATTGATAAAGGCAGGCATGTAGTCACAGTTTGCACATATGCTTTAATTGTTATTTTCATTTACAAAGTAATTAGACCAAATGTGAAAAAACATGTTTTTGAATCTTACACCTTCATGCACCAAGCAAACAAAGGTGGGACGAAAAAAAGGAAGAATAAACTGAATGCTCTTTGCGACATTCCTAAACCTCAAAATGCAATTGGACTAATATTGGAGTGTACTGGAGACAGGCTGCACGCACACAGAGCTGTAAGAGCAGATAAATGTCCACTTTCTAAAAGTGGCATATCTAAAATAGTAATGTGCAATCCAACCTTACCAGTAAAGAGGATTTACCATTGCCATTCCAAAGTTATAAAACATGCCACAGCTACTCCTTTCTAACCAGGAATTACACCTTAGAAGAGTGAATTAAGGAATTCCCAATGTCAATCTACGAGAAGAATAGGCCTCACATTAGTAAAAAACTAGGGTTGGTGTTTTTCACTACAAGGACATGCAAAACATAAAAGTACATGTCCTACCTTTTAGCAACATAGCACCCTGCTCCATGGGCTACCTAGGGCATACCTTAAGGGTGACGTATGTGTAATAAAAGGAAGTTTAAGGCTTGGCAAGGGGATTTTAATACCAAGTCAACATGGCAGTAAAACTGCACACACAGGCTCTGAAATGGCAGGCCTGAGACATGTTTAAAGGGCTACTTGTGTGGGTGGCACAATCAGTGCTTCAGACCCACTAGTAGCATTTCATTTACAGGCCCTGGGTATATGGTGTACCACTGTACAAGGTATTTACAAGTAAATTAAAAAGGCCAATTGTGTATACACCAATGTTACCATTTTTAAGGGAGAAGCACATGCACTTTAGCACTGGTCAGCAGTGTTAAAGTGCTCAGAGTCCTAAGGCCAACAAAAAGAATCACAAAAAGAGGATGTAAGCAGGCAAACAATGTTGGGGGAAGACCGTCCTAAGGCTGACAGCTCTAACAGTATGGTATATGATTCTGTGTGTCTGTTTGAGTATTGAAGTCAGTCGGATCCCTTTTGGAAGCCCCTGGTTTAGCAGGGCACAAGAAGGAGAGCGAGAATAGTTTCTCAAACACTATAAGTTTATCGCCTGCATTCCTGAGGCTGGAGGGTGGAGAAACCCTCAATGCATTGCAAAGTATACAACACAATACAAAAACTTTTGTTGTCTAATCTATGAGAAGCGCTATTGCAGATGGATGATATAAGTGTAGAGTGCACTCAAACCACATTATCTTGCACAACAATATAAGATGCCCTATGAGATAAATTTGCAATAAGAACTATCCTTGCGTGGGATGCTCACAAAAATTAGATTTACAGTGTTTGTGTGGAAGAGAGATGCTTACTAATGTAAAACAGCCTGCTGTGAGAGACACTTATGAGATGCTCACAGAAGATAGATATAGTTAGATATGCAGAATGAGTTGTGTGGCAAAGCTCAGATATGAGGTGTTAGTGATGAACACCAGAAACAGTGTTTGTGTGTGAAGCTTACAAATGAATACAGTGGGTGGAAGATCACAAATAAGTAGTGAGTGGGATGCAATAAAGCACAAAAACTTTGTTATATGAGAGGCTCACAAAAACTATAAAAATGCTCAAACTAGCAAATATGCCCCGTGCTAGGATTTGTCTAGCCAAAATATTGAGCATTTAATTGATACAATGATTGAAGGCGTGGAGGCCTTGCTCAAGAATATGATGATTTATTTACAAGTAACATTTGGAGAGTTGCTTATTAACAGTGAAGTAATCTTTGGGGAACAGTTATTGCTACCAAGAAAAAAGGTCAGATGGGCAGGATAACTTGGATATGGATGGTGATGCTCCAGAAGATGAGCCAAACTCTGCTTCCAAGCATATCCAGGAGGAGTCTGAAGACCCCTTACTCTTACTGGAGAACTCTAGTCCCCCAGGAAATAGTTCTAGTGACACAGAGGGATGCCCTAGAGGTATGACCCCCTTTATTCCTCCTGGGAGGGTACAAAAGGTTCAGGGGATGTCCAGGTCCTCCTCAGTTAATTCAGCCTCCTCTGCCACTTTAATAGGGACCTCCATCTCTAGCAGGAAGGGGAAAATTCTTTAGAAAGGGAATACCACCTGCTCAAACTTGAGCGAGCCAAGCCATAATCAAGAAGGAACAGTTAGCCCTAGATAAGGACACCATAGAAGTCCAGAGGGCTAGGAAGAATTTGATATTATAATCCCATGGTGGCAGGACTAGTGAACCAAGAGTTAGGGAAGATCCCTTTGATGCTAGGAACTGGAGCAGGATAGTCCCTCCTTACCAGGAAGGTGATGACATCCATAAGTGGATTACTGCTTTAGAGAGGGCCTGTAAAGTTCAGAAGATTCCTCAGGGGCAGTGGGCAGCTATCCTGTGGCTCTCCTTTGCTAACAAAGGTAGAGACAAACTCTTGACTGTAGAGGAAGAAGATGCAGACAATTACAAAGTCTTAAAGAGTGCCCTCATAGATGAGTTTGGGTTAACCACTGAGCAATACAGGGTTAAGATTAGGGACATATAGAAGGCACACACTCAAGACTGGGTAGATTTTGTAGATAGTGCTATTAAGGCTCTGGAAAGCTGGCTTTATGGAAGTAATGTGCATGATTATGAAGGACTGCACAATTTACTTGTGAGGGAGCACATCCTTAACTGTTAAAATCAGCAACTGCACCAGTACCTGGTGGGCTCGGACCTGACCTCTCCCCAAGAATTAGGAATGAAGGCAGACAAGCGGGTCCGCACCAGGGGGAAACAAAAGTCTCATGGTGGTGGTGACCAGGAGAAGCAAGATTCTTCTAAGGCCCAAGAGAAAGGTAGGGAGAAATCTAAAGAAAAGAAAGAGTCTTTTGAATGGCCCCAAACATTTTCCTCTGAAGGTAGGTCCCGATCTTCTTCCTCTTCTAACAAGAAACCTTGGTGCTATTTGCCAAGAAGTTAGG
Source organism: Calotriton arnoldi (assembly GCA_963921515.1). NCBI lineage: Eukaryota > Metazoa > Chordata > Amphibia > Caudata > Salamandridae > Calotriton > Calotriton arnoldi. The sequence goes on along the minus strand of CAWUFW010004371.1, from coordinate 1,185,842 downwards.
CACCGAGGGAGACCTGGACCATGAAAAAATGGACCATCCAGCTCCCAAGAGAAGGTGCAGGAAGGGTAAAGATTTATCTTTCCCTCAGACTCCCAGTGAGAATCAGCCTCCTGATGGAGATGATCTCAGTACCCGTGAAGGAACTGTCCCAGAGGAGCTTGGGCCTGACAATGCAGAGCTCCTGGGGGCAGGGGGACCTTCCAGGGAAGACTTGAGTCTGGAGCAGAAGGCCTGCCCCTCTCTTGAACATCTCAGACCGCAAGATGCTGCTGAGGAAACAGGGAATGTCAGTCGGCCTCACAGGACTTATTGGGAAGATGGGCTCCTCTTTTCCTAAAGTAGAGACCCCAAGCCTGGTGCCACCAGGAGGTTGGTCATACCACAGACGTTTAGGGGTTTCCTATTGACCCTGGCAGGACATCTTGGGCAAAGCAAGACTTGGGACAGGCTTGTCCCTCACTTTCACTAGCCCCACGTCTGAAGACACCAAGGAGTTTTTTTGCTCCTGTGTCACCTGCCAAGCCAGTGGTAAGTCAGGTGGCACTATAAAGACCCCCTTAATCCCACTACCAGTGGTTGGGGTTCCCTTTGAGAGGGTAGGGATAAAAATTGTAGGTCCCTCAAACCCTCCAACAGCATCTGGACATAGTTTTATCTTAGTGGTGGTGGACCATGCCACTAGGTATCCAGAGGCTATTTTCCTTAGGACCACTACAGCTCCTGTAGTGGCCAGGGCCCGCCTTGGAATCTTTTCCAGAGTTGGGTTCCCTAAGAAGGTCTTGTCAGACAGAGGTACACATGTCATGCCTAGCTACATCACTGCTATGTGGAAAGAGTGTGGTATTAACTATAGGTTTACCACACTCTACCATCTACAGGGCAATGGGCTTGTTGAAAGGTTCAACAAGATTCTCAAAGGTATGATTGTGGCACTCCCAGAAAAGCTGACACTAAAATGGGATGTCTTACTAACTTGCCTTCTCTTTGCCCACAGAGAGGTTCCTCAGAAGGGGGTGGGCTACAGCCCATTTGGACTTCTGTTTGGACATCCAGTTAGGGGTCCATTATGTCTAGTCAAATGAGGATGGGAGCAACCTCTCAAGCCTCCTAAACAGGACATAGTAGATTATGTACTGGGCTTGTGTTCTCGCATGGCTGAGTGCATGAAGAAGGCCAGCAAAAACCTTGAGGCCAGCCTAGAGCTTCAGAAAGCTTGGCATGACCAAAAGGCTGTACTGTCTTTACCAGCCAGGACAGAAAGTGCAGGTGTTGGAGCCTGTGGCCCCAGCAGCTTTTCAAGAAAAGTGGAGTGGCCCCCACACAATACTGGAAAAGAAAGGTGAGGTCACCTACTTAGTTGACCTAGGTACTCCAAGAAGTCCCCACAGGGTACTTCATGTGAATCGCCTGAATACTTTTATTGACAGGGCTGACATGAGGTTGCTCATGGCCTCTGATGAGGGACAGGAGGAAGAGAGTGACCCTCTCCCTGATCACCTCTCTCAGGACCCTATTGATGGATCAGTTGAAGGAGTAGTCTTGGCAGACAGACTCACTGACCAACAGCAAGCTGATTGCAGACATGTTCTCAATCAGTTTCCTGGTCTCTTTCTCTGACATCCAGTCAAACCACCTGGTGTACCCATGAAGTGGACATAGGTGACAGTCTGCCTCTGAAGAGCAACATTTACAGACAGCCTGACCATGTCAGAGATCGCATCAGAAAAGAGGCCCAAAATATGCTTGAGTTGGGGGGGTCACTGAGCCTTCATACAGCCCTTAGGCTAGCCCTGTAGCCCTTGTACCAAAACCTCATACCCAGGATGGTAAGAGAGAGATTAGGCTTTGTGTTGACTATAGAGGCCTCAATGCAGTCACCAGGACTGATGCCCATCCAATTCCCAGGGCAGATGAACTGATTGATACTTTGGCCTCTGCCAAATATGTCAGTAGATTTGACCTCACTGCTGGTTATTGGCAGATTAGACTCTATGAGGATGCCAAATCAAAAACAGCATTTTCAAACCCCAGTGGGCATTATCAATTTATTGTGATGCCTTTTGGTTTGAAAAATGCACCTGCCACATTTCAGAGGCTGGTGAATAAAGTCTTAACAGGTCTGGAAATCTATAGTGCAGCATATCTAGATGATATAGCTGTCTTTAGCTCCACCTGGGAGGATCACCTGGTCCACCTCAGAAATGTACTTGAGGCCCTGCTGAAGGCAGGCCTCACTATCAAGATCGCAAAGTGCCGGATGGGGCAGAGTAAAGTTGTGTACTCCGGCCACCTTGTAGTTGGAGGCCAACTTCAAACATTAGAGAGCAAAATTCAGACCATCATGGACTGGGTTGCTCCCACTACTCAGACTCAGGTCAGAGCTTTCTTGGGCCTGAGTGAGTACGACAGGAGGTTTGTTAAGGGTTATGAATCCATAGCGACACCCCTTAATGATCTCACCTCCAAAAGAATGCCTAAGAAAGTTCAGTGGACAGTTAGCTGTCAGAAGACATTTGATGACCTGAAGCAAGCTATGTGCTCTGCTCCAAATCTGCAATGTCCTGATTCTGGTGCAAGCTAGTGCTGCTGCCAACCACAGACACGATTCTGCCCTCCTGCTGCTGAGCTGAGCTCAAGCACGGGAAGGTAGAACAATAGGTTTCCTGTCACAGGAGTTGTGACCCCCTCCCAAACAGGATTTAGTGTATTGGGCTGGGGTGGGGTTGCCTTCCAGGCCACGAGACTGTTATGAAGGGCACACTTGATGCCCTCTTTGCATACTCCAGTTTGAGCCAGTTCAGGAACCCTTGGTTCCCGCTCTGGCGAGAAACTGGACAAAGGACAGGGGAGTATTCTCCCCACTGTCCAGCCCCTCCTATGGGAGGGACCCTGGTGTCGTTCCAACCCTTTCCATAGGGTACTTAAGGGCTCCCCTGTGGGTGGGTCCTCAGATTCATCGTGGAACAAGACTCACCTCTGAAACCAAGATGACACTCTTCGACCGTCTGAACACTTGAACTTCGTTGGGCTTCGACTGGAACCGACACTGCCTCAAGGAAGAGTCCTGCTGCTCCTGGTCTTGCTGTTCTTCAAGTCTTCTGAGTCGTCTATGTCTGTGCTTCATCCAGGTTCTCCAGAAGGCCTGTGGGCATCAAAGACATCTGAAGTAATCTCCCTTGGTGTGAAGGAGTCACTCCCTTGCATCTGCAGGCACTGCAACAAAGCTTACTGGTCTGATGCTCCTGTAATTCTACTGGCTTCCTGAGGCCCAGCAACACAGGTGGTGGTTCTGCAGCTCCCTAGAGGCCTGACCTGTCTTCTCTGCAATTTTGAGGACAGTATACCTCCTCGGAGCCGCTGGGACTGAACCCCTGTGCACCATGTCTACTTGCTATTGCCAATGCTTGTTGGCTCTGCATTCCAGAGATCTTCGGGCTACAAGAAGCTCAAGCCTGCAGTACCTCATCCGTGGAAGATCAGCATCCTCATTGCATCCTCTGCACCGTGGGCCTCCATCTTTGGTGAGCTGCCTGAGGTTCTCTTGCGACTCCTGTGCCTTCGGCCTGTGGGTCCTCTCAAGGGTCTTCCTTTGCTGCAGTGGGCTCCCCTGCTTGCTCAGGGCCTGCTCTGATTCTCCTGCTTTTGGTGAGTCCCTTGGACCTTGTTGGTCCCAACGTTTGCATCTTTTTGCTTTCTACGCCAGTTGCGGCTACCAAGGCTTGTTGCTGCTCCCGCCAGACACCAGACACCAGACACCTGGACACTGACACCTGATGTGGGCCAGCTGGTGCACGGCTCCTGGTCTTCCTCAGCATTGCCTGGTCCTCACAGCAGCAGGGACAAGGTCACTGTCTTCACTCCTGAACCTCCAGACATAGGTGGGCATTGTGCTTCCGTGCCTCCTGGTCACTTCTGAGTGGCATAGACTCTGTCCCCTCTGCTTGCAGGTTCTCCTCTTGAAGAGTCTACTCTTGGATTCCACCGGACTCCTTCACAGGCTTCTCCAGAGGCATCTTTTTCAAAGTCTTCTATTGTCGTCTACGGTAGGTTCCGACGTCAATTCACCCAATGCACCTGGCTTTCCTAGTGCTAGTAACCTGATTCCTGGGACATCCACAGGTGGGGTGGTTCTCCAACCTCCCATCTTCCAAAGGGTTTCTTCGGAGTCCTCTGGGAAGGGTCCTTCTTCTTTAATACTGCAACCATGACTTCTCCATTGACTTCCATTGGGCATGTGGCTGTGTTTCCACTCTGCACACAGCCTCTGTGGGGTTCCTGGGTACTTACCTTGGGTGGTTCCTTGTGTTCCCAGCTCCTCTGAGTCTTCTGGTCCAAGTCCCATTCTCCTTTGCAGTTTACATTCCACTTTCTTAGTATATGTGTTGGTCTCCCCCTGGAGACCAGTGTATATTTGTGCTACTTACCTGATTATTTTGAAATATTCTTGTGTGTATTGTTGATATCTCCGGGTAGGAGATATGCCAATGTGTTAGTGATTGTGTTGCATAATAAATAGACCTATTTTTATAAACGCTGTGTGGTTCTTTTTAATCTAATCTACACTGTTGATTAAACGTGGTCAAACAAGCTGCTTTACACTCCTTCAAGATAAGCCTGAAGGCTGCTCTACACAGCTACCACTTTGAGAGCTTTCTATGGTTATCAAAGACCACTAAAATCACCATAAGGGTTATCTGGATTAGTGCAAGGTGCATCGCTCCTGAGTGTACACTATATACTAAGCCAGCCTCCTACAACCACCAACACCAGTTCTCCATTGTACTTCTCCCACCAGGGTACAAGTCCTAAAAAAAGAAGTGGGGCACTAACCAAGTTAGGCAGTATGTAAGTGACATCACAGCACGTGACATCACGACCTCACAGGAAGAGATATCACAAAAAATGACATCAGATTTTAAGACCTCATATATGTTAAGCAGGTCTGTCATGAGTACATTTGAGCATATTACAATATTTAACAAATTAGATCTTGCGTCGGAGTTCTGCCAAAATAGTGTTGCAACCCCAGTGTAAGATCTAGGCCTTAGATTACACATTTATTTATTAAAACTCTGCCAGAAAGAAATTGGCAACAACGAGAAACGTGGCAGTATATCTGTTCTGCTTAATTGCTTGCAAAGTCTGCATTTAAAATATCTTAGGCGTTAAGGCGCCTGCTGCATAGATCTTTATGTACCCAGTAAATCTGAGGGAATATTAATAATGGTAAGATAACTCTGGAGGTTAATGCACTTGCTGGAGAGACAGGTGTTTTGTCTAGTCCCAGTTTTGTCAAAGTAGCATGGAGGGTTAATGTGTCTCCCACAAAGAACATCATGTGACGCACAGATGACGGATTTTTATTTTATGTGGATGGGTAAGTGGGTTATTGCTTTTAACACAGAGATCCTTTAGTTACTTGCAGTTCATAAATTGTAATCCTTCTAATATAGCACAGTGAACTATGAAGGAAAGGACATATGACTCCTAAACCTTGTAACCCTGTCTTATGTAACACATCCAGTAGATTGATTTACAAACATATGCTTTATTGTCAATGTGCATTTGTGATGTAAGGCGCTCCGACACCCTGGATTGGGTTGAGTAGCACTATAAAAGAAATCAGACAAAATAGTGGTATCTAAATTGTTATTTGTGTAAATATTAGGACAGACCAACACATCTGACACACAACAGAAATGTGATCAGACAGTGTCTGATACTAATTGTTTTTATGTTCCCTGGCGAGGTTCAACTGCTCAAAATAAACATTTCACCAAACATTAGCCTTTGAGCGGCTGAATTGCGCAGTGTGAAACAATCAAAATAAGGTAGGGTCTGGGTTGAGGAGGTGCAGGATGCAGACAGCAATCAACAAACTGCCTCTCCTCCTTTGTCCTGGAAGTGCAGAGTGCAGGCAGCCATGGCGGGGAGGGCGAGGTGAGAAAATTCCTGGAGGTTTGCAGCACAACAAAAGGGAAGGGCCATTGGCACGTGAAAGGCTTTGACAAAAGAATTTCCCCTCTCTCTTCTGTCAGTCACAGAGCCATTGGCACCTCAAAGCACTGGTGCTTTGAGGTGCCAATGGCCCTGTGACTGACAGAAGAGAGAGGGGAAATTCTTTTGTCCCCTTGTCCTCCCCACCCTTGTCCCACCTGTCCCCCCACTACAAAATCTGGGGGGGGGATATATTCCCTGCGTCCCCCACACTTCCTACACCCATGGCTGCAGAAAGCCCCAGGGGGGAGACTGCCTTAGAGACATGGGTGGAGCCTGAAGGGAGGCTGGCGTTCCGCCACTGTACGATGGCTGGCCATGAGCTGACCCGTGAATGGTGAGAGTAAACCAAGGCAGTGGAACCCCATCTACTCACATTGCGTGCAGACTGCCTTATATCACTGGTGATGTCTCGAAGTGCAGCACGCCAAAAAGGGCGTCGGAGAAGAAGGATTTCTTCTCGGAAGGAGAGTCAACTCCTAAGGAATTACACAGTGAAGACGCTGGGATCCCCACATTAGAGGAAACTGCTGTGTTGAAAAGGGAGTCGATTCTAAAGTCTGCTATAAGAGGCACAGAGTCCTCTTCGCAATGAGTTGAGTTGAGGCGAGTTGCACTAGAAAAAGTAATGGAGGGCATCCAAACCAGAGTGACAGGGAGTGAACAACCCGGAAGGGAGAGTGAGTGCACTGGAAAAGGAGAACTCTGTGGGAGCTAGGTGCCAAGAAAGGTGTGGGCATGTCACCCTGATGCATCTAGAGAGAAAAATGCAGCATTATAGAATGTGGACTGGGCTCCCTTGTTAAGGGTCTGGGTATACTGGCTCCTGTGGATATTGACTGATGTAAAGGCTCTCTCCAGCTATTTCTGCAGGAACAAGTGTTGTTGCTGTGTCCTACATATGGACACAAAGAAGAAGGCTATCAGAATAGTGTCAAGGAGCCACGAGGCAGGGGCAGTGCCAGTGGAACTGTCTGATGCAGGACAAAGAGAAGTAATAATTAAAGCAGTTGTCAACAACCTTGGTTTCAGGTAGAGGGAGCTAAGGTACATGTCTAGTACATGTCCACCTAGGTAGCCATGAAACTCAAGCAGTTTCGACAGGGCCTCTGTAAGAAAGTGCCCTCTTTTTGCATGGTTGCCCCCACTTTTTGCCAAACTGCTGATGTACTTTGACTGGGTGTGCCCTAGGTTCCTGCCAAACAGGTACCCAGGGCCTATGGTATTTCCCTAAACTGCATTGAAAACAAAGTCCAATTGGCACTCTTTGGCCACAGGTCAGTCCCTTGTAAATGGTACCACAGGTACCAAGGGCATTGTGGCCAGGGAAGGCCTCTAATGGCTGCAACACTTATTGTGTCACCCTTAGAGGCCCTGCACCTTTACACACACACCCTGCCATTGCAGGCTGTGTGTTTTGGTGCAGAACAAAGTGAAGAGTCGACATGGCACACAACCCTGTGTGCCATGCCTACAACCCACTGCCCTGGCATAGGTCAGCCACCCCTCTAGCTGGGTGCACTATACCAGTGGTGAGGGTACAGGTGCATGAGTCCTGTACCCCTACAGTGTCTAAGCCAATTCTTAGACATTGTAAGTGCTGTAATGCCATTAAGAGTATATGGTTCCGGGAGTTTGTCATTACGAACTCCACAGCACCATAATGGCTTTACTGAAACCTGGGAAGTTTGGTATCAAACTCCTCAGCACATTAAACCCACACTGATGCCAGTGCACACAGAGGGCATCTTAGAGATGAACAATGCACATCCTGGGACGAGGTGCCAAGCCTGCCGCCTTCGTGAGCTACCCCAGCCCTTTGCTGCTTACAGCAACTGGCTCCCACCGGTTCTGACCCCCACTTTGGGTGGGAGAATCAGCAGGAAAACCAAGTGAGGAAAGGAGGTGTGCCCACCTTTGCCAACCCAACCCCTCAGGAGGGGGAGGTGAGGTGAAGCACAACTCTGAGTCTCCGCCATCTTGCAGCTGGGGGGACCTAGCCAACCAGAGAGAGGCATGTGCCCCCCTCCCACTGGAGAGTGGCATAATAGGGGGTGCACCCACCCCAAGGAAGGGACCCATTGGTCCCAACCTTTACTCACCTGTAATGCCCCTAAATCTAGTATTTAGCGGCACCCCTGAACCTTGCCTCCTCAGACAAGAACCGACCATGAAGAAAAGAAGAAGAAGGACCGAAGAAGCTGTGCTGAAACTAAGAAGAGGAGGATGCCCACTGACTTGGCCCCAGCCCTACCGGCCTTTCCTCACCTCAAACCTGCAACAGCGAAATCCAGGTGTATCCTGCAGTCAGCAGCCTCAAGAACTCGAAGGACCTGCCCTGCCTTCTAAGCCAAAGACTTTGTCTCCCGTGAGCACCGGATTTGCTCACCCACAGACTCAGGCCCCAGCCAAAACCACGCGTCTGCACCACTGTGCACCCGACGCCTACGGCCCGAGTTCGAATGGCCCACCACCACGAGGAGGTCTCCCCGGTGATCCTGACCTGAGATCTGGTGATCTCTGACCTGCCTCGTATCTCCAAGCAAAGCCTGCAGCCCCTTTCTGGAGGATCCCCCTGACCGCGACCGGAGCTGGTAAGAAAACCCGATGCCTAAAGACACCCCTGCACCTGACGTCCCACGGCCTTGGGTGGCCCAACCGACGGTGTCCCAGCATCCCCAGGCATCCCAAATTACCTCTCCAACTGGTGTTCACCTCCAGAAGATCTTCGTCCCCGAGCCTGCAGTCTTTGTTGCAACAGGAGAATCCCCATTGAAAACAACAGGGTACCCAACGCCAAAACAGCACCCTGCACCCAGCCACCCCTGCGCTTCTGCGGGTGTACTTTGGGTGCTAACTCGGATCCCCCTTTGCCCTGAGCCTAACACCAGGAGCTTTGCTCCCACAGCCGTGTGGCCTGCTCGTGAGCAGCCACCAACCGGAGGCCCCCTGTCTCCCATTGGATAACATTGGGCCTCAGCACTCTGCACCCGGCCGCCCTAGTGCCGCTGAGGGTGTTTCAAGATTGCATCCTTGACCCTGGGGAAACCCTGGTTCTAACCCCAGAATACCAACTCCCACAAATAACTACTTACCTGTAAACCGATAACTCAATTTCCTTCCATAGGATTGCATTGACTGCTTTTCTTGAAAATTGTTCTGTGTGGAGTTGGTTTTGTATTAGAACTTGAAAAACTGCAAATAACTAAAAACTGCTTTACTTACCTTTTTCTCTAGGAAAAGTCCCAGTGTAATATCAAGACCAGTAGCGGCCCGTGGTGGGAGTGCTGCCGGGCGCTGACGTGGGGTGGGGACAGGGTGGGGGGTAGTAAACTACGGATTACGGCTGATTAGAGGTAAGTAAACATATAAATAAATAAAACGAATTTCGTTGCGCGCGCTGCATCGCCAAATGCGATGCAGCGCGCGCAACTAAATTTGTTTTATTTATTTAAATGTTTACTTACCTCTAATCAGCCGTAATCCGCAGTTTACTACCCCCCACCCTGCCCCTCCCCCGCCCTACATCAGCGCCCGTCAGCACTCCCACCACAGGCCGCTACTGATCAAGACATATCACACTGAGTAGAAAAAGTAATCCATAAAGTAATCTGTAAAGTAATCAAAAGTAATCTAACAGTAATTTCCACTGTATTGAAAAGATTTACAAACCTGTAACAAAGATGTTTTCATTCAGCTTGCTTGTATTGTTCAACCTGCCTTGAAAAGTACCATTTACACTTACCTGTGCCAGGCTTGCTTGGTTTAGAAAATAAATACAACTAAATAATATTTTTATACAAATTAAATTGGTCTGAGTTCAGTCTTTGAGTGTGTGACATCATTTGCAGATTGTGTACAACAAATGCTTAACACTACCCTTTGATAAGGCCTTACTGCTCGCCCACACTAGCACAAATAGAGAGTAAGGTGCTATCTACTTTACCTCTGCCTACCTTTGGGGTTCCACTGGACTCTGTGCACACTATACCTCATTTTGGTATAGTATATAGAGAGCCAGCTTCCTACAGCCTCCAATCCTTTAAGAAAGATAGGCTCTCCAGAGGTCTTGACGCCTCCATGTTGTTCCTTGCGAGACTTAGGGACCTTCCTGAAGTCTCGCGGTCCTGGCAGTGAACAGGTAGGGGAGCCCACAGAGTGGATACTATAGGGTTTTCCAATGCTTAAGGCTGGTTTGTTTTGAGCCTTGTGATGTTTTTTGTCCTTTGCCAGTCTTAAGGAGGTGCTAAGTGGTGTAGTATGTGGTATGGAGAGTCTCTTGATATGTGTTGTTGTATACGTTTCCCTTACATTAAAGGTGTCTCACCAAAGTTTGGAGTTTTTTTGTTTTTTTTTCACCTTCCTTCCTCAAATATGGGATGGAGTCTTGTGCTCTGTCTCTAGGTCACACAAAATGGGGAGATTGTAGCCTGTGAAGTAGAAAGCTTTTTTTATAGAGACCCTCAGATTTGTTTAGCTCTACCGTCACTATCTTTGATGCTGAGTTTTGCTTCTTAACACTGTGGTACACATTTTAAGTGCTAAAGTCATTTTTGTGCTTATTATAAAACATCTAGAACGTAAAAGGAGATTTGAGTAGGGCAAAGCATTTGTACTAGAGAGAGATTTGATCAGCATTGGGAATAACATGAGATTGACCAGGGGCCTATATTAGCCCTAGAGTGAGATTTGAGCAGGGCCACGTAATGGCACTAGAACTGCTTTTGAGTATGGCCTCATATTAGCACAAGAGTGATTTTTTAGCAGGGCCTAGTACTGACACTGGACTGAGATTTGAGCTGGGGCCCATACTGGTCCTAGAGTGAGATTTGAGAAGGGCCCTGCCATGTCTTCTTAGATCCGTCTAAGTCTTACATGATTTGCCGGTCAATGTGTTACAGATGAAATGTACTCGAGTCCTTCAAGGCATGCAATTCTATTGAGCATTCTCAGTGTTAGTGCAGAGTCTCATCTCCTGGGGTCATTGATTTACAACGCATGTAACATTAGGTAGACAGCTAATGTGAGTACAGAAGAGAGGGAGGAGTGAGAGAGAGAGAGAGCGAGCGAGAAGGGGGATAATGATTGGCGGGGGTGAGATGTGAGAGGGTGAGAGTGTACAGGAGAGGACAGACAGAGGAGGATACAGAGAGGGAGAAGAGAGAAAGAATGGGAGCAGGAACGGGAAGGAAAGCAATAAAGTAGGATTACAGAGAGAGATATGTAGAGAGGGTTAGGAGTTGAAGGAGAGATGGAGAGCAGGTGGGAAAGCAGAGTTTGTGAGAGGGAAAGGGGCAAGAGAGAAAGTAAGAACGAGAGAGAAAAAGGGGAGAAAGAGGGGAAAGGGGATTGAAAAACATAAAGAGAGAGAGAGAGAGAAAGCGGGGGAGTAAGAGAAGTAAGCAGGGATAGCTCCTCCATGACAAATTCGCATCAAGGCACATAATTCATGCAGTAGGTATCCTCAGTATTACTGCACATTCACATTTTGCGGATTTCATAGATTTACAGTGCATGTAACATGAAAATCCCCACAGAGAGCTTACCATCACTGGTCATCTATGTGAAGCTGCATGGCATGGGTCAAGTGGCACTTGTACTCACATGGCAGCACTAGAGCGCCAAACCTATGGAGGCCGCAATACTGGGTAATGCTGACAGTACAGCCTGAGTGAAGCTTGACACTGGAGCACACCTCAAATTCAGCTGCAGAGTTGAGCACCATAAAAGATGTAGGTGTGTGTGCATGTGTGTTTTGTGCTACTTCACAACAAATAATGCTCCAGCGGGAACACAATATACAATAGAATTTAATCAGTCATAAATGAAGAATACATCTCGAAAGAGGATTCATTATCTTACAAAAGAATAAACATGTATTTTATGATTGCAAATATTATAGTAGGGAGCAATAAGAAGCACAAACATAGTAAAACATAAATCACAAAAACAAACTATGTAGAAAATTCAAACACTATCACAGGACTCCACATATACAAAAACAATGTGCCATTGGAATTCCGATCACATAATCCAATTTAAATTGAGAACGTCCAAGAAGAGTCGACGTTTAGGTACACTTCTAATTTCTTTGTGGGACCATCAATAGGACGAGAAAGTAGTCTGCTTTGCAGCAATATTTGTTGTGATTTGTAAATACCCGTGCTTCCGTAGTGATTACTGGGTGCCCTATTTTGTGGTACAGTGCGTTTCGTGTTGACATGAGGTCAATGTCACCAGACTTAAAACAAGCACTGCTTTAATTAATGCACAACACGGTTTTTGGCACTATTCTCAGCTAGGCACAGGCTGACAATAATGCAAATCTCTCTGTAGAAGTTTGAAGTGCCCATAAGATCCAACAAAAAGTGGCTTTGGCTGGCAAAGCCTAATGCAAGCTTTTGTCTGGAACTCTTCCTGAGATAGCTATGGAGCGGTGCCCCCACATGGTGCCTTGTGCTCAGATCGGCACCAAGCCCTGCTGTTCATGCAGGCTTCCCCGAGGTCAAACTGGGGTCTCATCTGAGTTCAATATATTGGAGGAGCATGGGACTTATCACAGGCCTGTTTAACTTTGGCCTTGATTAGCAATGTTGTTTTTGTTTTTTAAAATGGCACATATATTAGTGAGTTAAAATCCCACAACAGAAGTTTTTGCAGCAGAAGTACCCTGTGACGCCATGGGATTTGTGAGTCCCCAGCTAGCTTCTGGATACCTGCCCTCAACACCCAACGCCCATCTCAGGGTGGTACCTAGAGCCCTGGCAAGGTTGCCATGACCGAGTCAAACACTAGGGGCTTGTCAAAACGGTATGCCCCAGGGTACCCAGCCAGGCCCTGACAGGGTTCTGGAGCTCTTGACTCGCTTGGGTTACATGGGAGAAGGACTAATAAGAGGGACTTTCCCAAAGCAGGCCCGGAGGACAGAAGATGAATCGGAAGAGCGAAGGAAGAGAGAGGTGTGAAGAAAGAGAAGTATAGAGCGATCAAGCACATCCAGAAACAGTGACTGCCATGGAGAATGGTGGAACAATCCGAGAGGCACCGAGGAAGCTGGTGTTGCATCCGAGGAAGGCCTGGAGGATGCCGGAAACTGGATAGAGGTGTGGTGGAGACCGTTCACCTGGGATCAATGCACCCCACATACCTGCCACAGTCCAGGAGGGCTTTGGTCTTGGTGGGTGTCAGAGTCTGGGGTGGGCCCTTGGCCCAGGGAGGTCAGTTGGTCGGGACAAGAAAGTAGGGAAAAGTGCTAAGAACCCATGCGGTCTCCTCTAGCTGTACCCAGAGAGTTCCAATGATACCTTCCTTTGTGATAATTGCAAAGTATTGTACACAGTGGTATTCATTTTGTATGTGTGATTGCTTTCTTTTTGGGGTGCAAGATCCCACAAGATGACGGCAAGAAAATCCTGCAAGCGTTCTCGCCCGATCTCAGTGGCCATCTTGGGCGCAGTATAACAAATATCACACAAACTCCAACTGAAGCTGCTTGGCTTTAGCGACAGGGGCGGCTCCTCCACTAGGGCAGAGGAGCGTCGCCCCACTGCTTTCCCGCAGTGTGAGAAGCAGAAACATAAAATGGTAAAACTACCATTCTATGTTTCTGCTTCTCGCACTGCGTGAAAGCAGAAGTGTTTGGTTGCGGGCGGGGCTGCTCTACGAGCAGGGCAGGGGAGGAGTGGTGTGCCCACTCCTGATTGAGCATGACTGGTTTGATCAGCCCTCTGGGGCGGCCCAAACCAGTCATGTGCACTCTGCCCTTTCTCCATGCATGCAGCCTACATGGAGAAAATGGCCTCCCCATAGGTGCCTGGCTGGGCGCCATCTCGACCAATCACAATGCTGCCATTGCAGCGTTGTGATTGGCTTAGGGGAGGGGAGGGAGGTTGTCTGCTTCCTGTTCCTGAGCAGGAGCAGGAGCAGGAGCCGAGAAAACGCGGGACCCGGCCGGCCGGCGGGCGGGCGGGCGGATTGGTAAGTTTTAAAAATGTATTATTACATTTACCACCCCGACCCTCCCTGCGTGACTCCCTGCCCCTCCCACCCACGATTAATGCCAGTCGCAACTGTTTAGCGATCTTGAGGAGCCGGTCGGTTCTGCACAGACTCAGCTGAACGATTCTTCATTTCCTGCACCCCGCAGCATCAGCGACTCTTTGGGCAGTGTCGGTGCTCCTGACCCATCCCAATTCTTCGCCTGAAATATACAAATAAAAGCTTCGGGGAGATGTGGGTAAAGTGCACGTGCTGCTTTATTTAAAGAAAGAAGATTAGCACTGATTGTTTAATCTCTGTTGAATTTGTTAAGAATGGTTTGAAAAAACGGCGAAATAAATCTCGAAAGAAAGATAGAGACCTTGCTTGCAAGATTGACTACGTAGTTAGTTTTTGGTTTTGACTAGCTTTTAACATGACACATTTTGTGACATATGAAGCTAAGTTACGGAGTGAGAACTGTAACCATCAGAAAGAGGACAGAACGTTGTTGACTGGAACAATCTCCAATCAGGAGAAAGAACTAGTACTGATCCGTGTATCAAAAGGTGTGTTATGAAAAGAATGTTCTAATGATTCAAGGGTAAGAGTGGTAATGTGAACACTTGTGTTGATGCACAATTAATGTTTGAAGTTAAATAATTGTGGAATATCCTTATGTTTAAATGTAATAGAAGCCCTGGCAGATGATCAGTGCATGTGAACTTGATCGAAGAGCTGTCTAGGGCAACCTCAGAAGTCAACATAAATGAGCAGGAGGAAGCAGGTGAAAAAACAGTGCCCTTAGTGGTGGCTAAGGCGGAGGAGCGTCGCCCCACTGAGCAGGTCAAAGAGGAAAAAATAAAATTATAATAACCCATTGTTATTATCATTTTATTTTCCCCCTTGCTCAGCTGGGTAGGGACAGGAGTGGTTTGCCGACTGCAAGTGCTCAGGACGCTTTGACCGGCCGTCCCGGGCCAGTCAAACCGTCATGCACACTTTGCATGTTCTCCATGCAGGCTGCATTACAGCCTGCATGAAGAACATGCCCAGCCTCCCGTTCTCTGGCTGAGCGACGATCCATGGTGCCTAGACCAATCATAACACTGCATTGCAGCGTTGTTATTGGCTATCGGGAGGCTGGGAGCCGGGTGATTCCTGCCCTGGATGCGGACAAAGAGGGAAGGAGGGGGCAGCGTCAGACAGCAGACAGGTAAGTGTTTTTTTTTTCTTCATTCCCAATCCCCCCGCCCTGCCCCCGCGACCCGACCCTCTACTGCCGTTAAATACCAGCCGCCACTGAGTGTCCTCTTCTCTCTCTCTCTCTCATCCCAAATCCCATCCTGCTGCAAGACTGAAGTCCTGCACCTTTCCTTCCATTCTGAGTATAGTATGCTTTTGAGTATGTATATCAGCACCGCCCATGCAGAATCCCTGAATTTCAGGTGAGCGCGCTCGACACTAAGGATAAGGGCATAAGGACTTAAAAGCGTGTCAAAGGAGGTTGTGAGACACAGCAAAGTGTTGCTTGGCTATCTTGCTGATCACAATAAATGTCTTTTTGTTGGTTTTATAAACCCTACGGTAAGGTGAACAAAGAGTGAAACCTAAAGACCCCAGAAAGAAAGAGAGTGAGCAGAAAAGAGAGCAATACAGAAAGCCTCAACTATAGAAAAGGAAAATCTTAATTAATTTTTAGTTGATACACACTCGCTGGTAACTTTTCTTGTTATTTTGTTTTCCCAGAGATCCACCGGCGCAGACGTGGAAAGTGGAGCCACACCTTCAGGGAAGGAGTATCTCAAATGTTAATAAGCCTCATTGTGAACCTTGGGACACAAAGCATGAAACTGATAGTGGCTAGGTCTGAATCTTAAGCCAATAAAATGCTGCTTAAATATGAATACCAAAGTATTTGAAAATACCCACTCTCACAATGACGCAGAGTGCGTGAAAACTTCTTTTTAAATTGTTTAATATGCCTCCTAGAGAGGAATGGGCACCAAGAAGAATGGCCATGTGGGTGAGTGATGAGTGGCACTGTCTTTCTCCCACAACACCTGCAGGTGGGTGAACTGTTCTAAAAGTTGCTTGTGACTCTTGGTAGTAGATCACTTGGCTCTCGCATCGGCAAAGAACATAGCTAGATGAGAATTAGTACGAATCGCACAGCACATTGAGCATCACCATTTTGAATACATCTTGCAGCTTCAGGTTTCTCCCTGGGCTAAGACTGTCCAGCGTAGCTCGAACAGCAATCACCCTAAGGCCTTCCCTCAGATCTGGCCTTTGCTAAGAAAGCGCCCTGGGAGTGGGTGGAGAGAAATTTGGCACCGTTGCTGATGGTAGTGAATTAAATGAGGCAGCAGGGGTTCCTTTTTGTGTTCACCAGTCAGTCCCTGGCTGAGCAGTGACTGGTCCCTGAACACAAACATCCCCTGACCTCTCCCAGCTCACCTAAATCACTGATAGATTAGATGCCTCACGCAGATGATGGTTTTGTTGATTTGTGACAGCAGGGGTCAGAGAGTGAAGGGAGGGCAAGGAAGGGAGCTAAAGGGGTGTTAAAAATATTGCCCGCCATATGATAATGCAGGACTAAAACCACTTTAAACTGGCAAATCAGACAAAAACGAACAGGCGGGGACAAGGACAAGGCTGGAGCAAGATGAGATGGGCGCTGTTGTTGGCATAACCTTAATGCACACAGCTCCATGCGCCCCTCAGAATACTGGCGCCCTGGGCCTGGGCCCAGCTTGCCCATGCTAAAGCTGGCCCTGTCTTCCCTCCAAGTGACTTGAGCTGTCTCAGGGAATTTGGTACCCAAATTCAGATGTCTAACACCTATCACAGAACCTCTGGTGCTGAGGAATGCTGACACTGTGCCTGTCCTCTCATATGAGGACAAATCATAGGGTAGTCAGGGTATGTGCTGCATTTTTTTTTTATTTACTTTTTTTTTTTAAATAATTTCCTAATTGGCATTTCAATACTGTACAGTGGTATACATAATCGATGCACAGCGTAAAATGTAAAGTGACCTCTCACAGTCTGACAATTCTAACAATTGGTAGGTCACCTCATCTACAGTTCGGTATACCTGTATCATGTGCCAAATAGTATAACAAGATACATTGAAATAAGTATATAAACGAACAAAATAAAAAAAAAGTGATCCCCCCCACGCTCTGGTTCAATATCTTCGTGCGCCGCACTGTATCCATGTGCTGCAGTGTCAGGGCAGTAAAGAAGCAAGTCCTCCATTTCATCAACAGTGCACCTAGCCACTAAGGAGTGCATATAGTGCGGTCACCGTGTGCTAGCAGTGCCAGTGGGTTCATCCTCCGTCACTTCTCCAGTAGCTAAGGAGTCATCGATGTCATTCGTGGGCAGGACGCGAACCATGGCCCCCATGCAACTAAATCATCAGCCAGTCTATCATCACATCTCACCTGTTTCGTGTGGATCCCTTCTGCCCCTGCCCATTCTGTTAGGTCTCTCAACCATTCACTTGACAAAGGGGGGTCTAGGACTCAGCCACCTAATGGCTATGCATTATTTAGCCAGAGTCAGCTCAAGTATTAAAAAATGTTTGCTAAGTTCCCGTTTTTTCCTTATGGGGACTAGACCCAGCAGACATTGTTTCAGTTCTTTTGGGATTGTCCTGCCCGTGGCCCTGTGTAGGTGTTGCCAGTAGTGGCCCGTGGTGGGAGTGCTGCCGGGCGGTGACGTGGAGAGGGGGAGGGGCAGGGTGGGGGGTAGTAAAGTAAAGTAAATAAAACGAATTTCGTTTCGTGCGCAACAAAATTCGTTTGATTTATTTATATGTTTCCTTACCTCTATTCTTCTGTATTCCGTACTTTGCTACCCCCCACCCTGCCCCTCCCCCGCCCCACGTCACCACCCGGCAGCACTCCACCACGGGCCGCTACTGGGTGTTGCAGGAACGCCTCCCAGAAAGGTGTGATTTGGGGACAATCCCACACTATATGGAAGAAATCTGCTGTTCTGTGTCCAAAGCGCACACACCCAGGGTCTCTGTCTAGGTGGAAAATAGTATGCAGAGTTTGTGGGGAGAGGTACACAATGTGAATTATGCTGTATTGGATTTGCTTAAATCGAACATTTACAGATACCTCCCACACCCCTCTGTGTTTGTTAGTCCATTCCACCGGTGTAATGGGAAAGACATTTCTGGAGCCATGTGTCCTTGACAGTGCCGGACTGGGAACCAAAACCGGCTCTGGCAAAGTGCTCAGCTTGACCCCCGGGGGGTTTAGGGGTGTGGCCGAGCTGTTTGCCAGGGCCAGTTTCAGCCGATTTTGTTACAGGGGCCGTTATTGCAGCTATGCTGCAAAAACGGCCCTGTAACAAAAACGGTCCCCCAGGGGCCCAAAATTGGCCCACACCCTGGAGGCCCGCCGGGGAAATGCCCAGTGCCCGCTACGGCCAGTCCGGCCCTGGTCCTTGATCTTTAAGGAGTGTTGTGGCCTGTGTCTGTTCGTAGAGCTCGGTATATGTGAGTAATGAGTCTCCGACCTCCCGCAATCGTCAGCAGAGTGACAAGTGTTTGAGAGGGTTCTAGGGCCTCAGATAATCCTGGCCAGAAGCCTCATGCCATGGTAGTGATTATGGCATATTGAGGACACTGTCCTTGTCCCAAATTAAATGTGTCAATTGCGATGTGCAATGTAATGAAGTGACCTTGCGGGTACAGATCATCTAGAGTGGCACAGCCCCCATCCTGCCATCGGTCTATGGCCATCGCCTGTGCTATCAGCACGAATGGACGGATTTTCCATATTTCTAAGGTCAGTGCATAAGGCACTCTACAGAGCATTCCATGCACTGCCCACTCCCAGAGTCTGCATACCAATCTGATCACATGGGGCATAGTCTCGGGCCTCCAAGTGCCACACAACAGGAATGCTCCTAGGTCAGCGTCACCGTACATGCCCAACAGTAGGGATAACTCCCAATTTGGGTTGGCATCAAACCAGTGAACAGAGTTTTGTAGATGTGACGCCAAGTAGTACATCTCTAGGTCTGGTACCTCCATGCCATCTCTATCCCATTCCAGTTTAAGTGTGGCTAAGCTCACCCTACCTCTTTTCCCAGCCCAGAGCAGATCGAGCAAGTTCCCGGAAAACACCAAGGGAGATCTCATACATATTGCCCTGCAATACATACAGACAGCAAGGGAGTGCTACCATCTTTATTCAATGCTATTTTCCCCATTAAGGAGAATTTTAGGAATTTATCAAAATGAGATGGATAGGCGGAAGTTGGCGAGTAAGCAACCCATATTAAGTGCACAGCACTGGTGTATTCTGTGTGTTATGTTTCATACCCAGGTATCACAGGGCATCTGTCTTCCATGGAAGGTCTGCTGTGTGGAGTCGCTTGGGCTACATCCTCTTCAGCTGCCCCACCGGGATAAACGTCGACTTTTAGCGATTCACATGTAATCCAGAGAGCTCTCCAAACTCTCTCAGCACATTTAACATGATCGGGCTGATATGTCCAGTTGGCGCAAGGATACCATAGAGTCATCTGCATATAATGACACTACATGCATTGTCAGACCCACTTGGATCCCCCAGTAGTGTAACACTTGTAGTAGTCTACATGCCACCGGCTCCATCGCCAAGGCAAATAGCAGGGGTACAAGGGGGATCCCTGTCGGGTCCCCCGCTTTAAGTGAATCCCTCTGACACTATGTGTCCCATTCGGACCCTTACCATCGGCTCTGAGTATAGTAACTTGACCCAGGCTGTGTATTTGGGGCCACCCCATTCTAGCGAGCACCCACCACATGTAGACCCAGCTGACATAATCCAATGCCTTTTCTATATCTAAAAAGTCTCGGGCATATTGAGCCTGATCTAAACAGGGTGTGTGGAGCATGTGTGACAGTCATCGTAAGCTGCAGAGAGTGTTTCTGTGGGGGATAAATCCCAACTGATCTGGGTGGATCGGCTTCAGGAGATATCGGTATAGGCGCTGCGCCAGCAGGATATGGCCAAGTATTTTTTGATCTATATTCAGAAGCAACAAGGGTTCATAGGAGGTGGCATCCAATGGGTCCTTCCCAGGTTTAGGTATCAACACTACTAGGGCCTCACTCATGGACGTTGGGAGTATACACCGTGCGAAGGCCTCCAGATACACAGGTAACAGCTTGTTGGCCAAGAAGTCTAAAGCTTGCATTATTTCCTGTTTGGCCACAGGGCCTTCCAGGTCCTACCTTTTAGGGCCCTCTAACCATGTCAGTGGTAGCGCGTCCAGGTAAGTGGTCAACACTTGGTCCGGGGACCCATCTGGGGATGTGCATACCTGTCTTAGGTGTGCAGTAATTATCTTGTTGATTGTCTGTTGGGCATGTACTTCTCTTCTCGACTGATCTCTGATCACCAATATGGGCTCAGAGCCGGGTTCTTGCTTGATTATTCTGGCTAATAAATGCCCTGCCCTGTCCCCTTCTATGTGGAGTCTGTGTCTGTATGAGAGGAGTATATGTTTTTTCAAGGCACTCACAGGAGGAGTAAGGCTATTTTTTAGCCTCACTCCACTCGGCGTGTTTTACTTGGTTGTGTGGCAATTCCCTTTCTAAGGTTGCTACTGTTTCTTCCTGTAACGTCAGTTCCTGTTCTAGTGTCTGATGAATGCCTGTAGTGGTAGCCATTCCAACACCTTTGAGCACCACCTTCATGGCATCCCACTCTGTCGCTCTATGCTGGGTACTCTCCCAATTACGTTCAAAATAGTCGGTAAGTGTCTCTGCTATTGTTTCCTAATAGATTGGTTCTGTGAGGGCTATGGGCCGCCTGCGCCACAACGAGACATGGGATAGCTGCAGTGTCAAAGAGTATGTGAGGAGGAGGGGTGAGTGGTCGGAAATATACTTGGCAGGATAATTAGTGTCTGCCACTTGCAGAGTCGCCTGTGTACTGAAATTGTCCCGCTGACTGTACGTTTTGACAGCCAATGTGTGGCAAGAGTATGCCAGAGTGCGTGGATGTTGAGTCCTGCGTACGTCTACAAGTCCCTTCCTCAGCATAAACTGTTTCAGGGCATTGGTCAGTTACGGTTTAGTGCCCATTCATGGGGGGCAGAGGTCTACCATGCCGTCCAAGACACAATTACAATCTTCAGCCATGATTCACTCGTCAAGGAGGAATTTCTGAGCCACCGACAATGTGTCCCCAAAGAAGGCCCCATCATCAACATTGGGGGCATAGACGTTGGCTAAACAAACCTTGTGTGCATCTTAGGTTCCATGAAAAATAACATATTGCCCCTCTGGGTCCACACACACCTGTAGCCTTTGGAAAGGGACCCCAGGTGCCACCCAGATGAGGGCCCCCCTTGCAAACACCGAGTATGAAGTAGCATAGACATGGCCCTGAGACTTACTCTGTAACACCGGGATACAATCTACCCATAGATGAGTCATTTGGAGGAATGTAATAGATATCCGGTAACGCTTGAGAAAGGCGAACACCCTATGATATTTCTCTGATCTGTTCATGTCCAAACATTCCACGTGATGAATTTGTATTTCTGACCCATAATCAGTTTGACTGTGTACAACTAAGTCCAAGGTCCTCCCACCAGGCAACAGCAGCACATACAGTGAAAATAAGAGGCACAAACATTCAGAACGTATCCCATATAACATGAAAACAACAACAACCATGAATTAAAAAACAACATCTTTGAATCCTCTCCATCCCCCACCCCCAGACAGAATGTGTAGAACACCTTCCAGCGCAACCTTTGGCCAGAAGGGCACTGGTCACCCCCCTCAAGTCCCTCCCCCGTCCCACCCCGTCTTCAACTAGAGTATAGTCTAAGTGTGAAACAGGCAGAGGAACCAAGCCCCCGCGAACTGCAAGACCAAGGGTACTGAGCGGGCCGCAATAGGATTGGGCCCTTGGCAGCCCGCCGCAGAGCAAAGTGAAGATGTGATCCACCCTCCACATAGTATGAAGCAGTCAGTGATAATGTTAGGCTGCATGTGTATCCTGAATGTCTGACTGAACTAGGCAAACTGGCATTATCCCATAAACATTAAAGTATATATACAGTAATGCAGCTGTACAAGTAGGTCTCTTAGTACAGTATGTGTCTCTTACCAGACACCCTGATCACTTCAGTTCAGCCGACTTTGGTATCGTCACCCTGGAGCGCCAGGGCCGAGGGGTGTGCAGCCACAGACATAGTAAGCTGAAAGGAAATATAGCGTAGACAAGGTCAGTCAGGGCGCCCATGGATTAATTCAGGTCCCAGCTCGTGCTAGCCAGCCTCTGTGCTGTTGCTCAAGGTGTTGGGCACCAGCTGGATCTGAGAGAAAGCATCACCATCCATCAAGCCAGGGATCTTCGGGCCCCGGGTTCCATCTGGGCAGACAAGTATCTGGTTCCCTCTCAAGTCTCTCATTCTGTCCAGGCCTTCGGGGTGTCCCCCTTTTGTGGCCAGAGTGACGCACAAGGCCCATGAGGGACCCTCTGCCCCTAGGTGCATCTGCAGTGCCACCCCAGCCCAGGGTGTCCAGCCAGTTCAGTACCTCTTGCAGTTAGAAAGTAATTGCGCAGGTTCTGTACTTCACGTGTGTAAACAGGATAGATGTAGATTTGTTTGTCCTCATATCTGGAGGCTGTGAGTGCGCACATGTTGTAAAATAGTATTGCGGTCTCGGTGGTTGAACAAGTAGCTATCATGGCTCAAGTGGACCCGCCCAGCCCCATGTGCCCACTCTATGGTAAAGAAATTTGATAGTTTCGGGGCAGGAGGGTTTTCGTGATCCATTCTTCTAGGAAACGTTTGGCAGATGGGCCCCCTGCCTGTTCTGGGAAACCCACCAGTCAGATATTGTTGCGCCTGCAGTGCACCTCAGCATCTTTTAGGTGTTACTCGGCATGCGTGGCACTTCAGTCTTACAATCGTGGCCCTTAGTGATTTGTCCTCGTGCTTCAAAGCGTCCACATCGTCTTCCACTGCCGTGGTGCGGTCTGCGACCTTGCGGAGGTCTAGACGAAGATGGTTGATTTAGATGGCCATTGAGTCCATCTTCCCTTCTAGGGTGATTCAAAAGCCCTGTATCGCCGCCAGAAGTTCTGCCGGGGTGGGCCCCTGGGCCATCGAATGAATAGACTGCTCTTGATCATGGGTCGTATTTAATGTCTCAGGCCTAGACACCATGGATTGGCCTATTTTGTTTGTTTGAGCCATCTTTGCTCACTTGTCTTTTTCCATTAACGGCAATGAGCCAGAAGGACTCTTTGTGGGAAGGGAGGGTTCTTCTCAATCACTTTCATGTGGCTAGTTACTCCAGGCAGCACCAGACACGCAACCTCCATGGCACAGGGTTCACGGTATGTCAAGCAAGTCAGGTCCTTAGTGACCCTCAACAGGGGTCATCTGGAGCACCCCTCCAGCCCCCGAGATACCAATCTGGGTTATGCTGCTTCTCTCAGGGGTTGCTCAGCTCGGGGGCCTGGTGGCCCACCCCTGTCTTCAGCATCATGGGTCTCTGTGTATCCCTCTGATGGCCAGTGCTGGTGGCCACAGCAGTGCAGAGAAGTGCAACAACAGCGACATCAGGCAAGCACTGGCCCCAAGAGCGTGGTGTACAATTCAGGGCTCTATGAGGAATCTCAGCTAATTCCATCCATATGGCCCATGTCCAGCCATGTGTCACAGGCAGCGAGCCCCCCCAATCCCAAAACCTTCAGAGCCATGTGAAAATCAGTGCAGGGCCAAGAGGGGATGTGAGTGTTGTGCTCCCCCGGCGAGAGTGAAGCAGGAGAAGCCACTGGCATGAACTGTGCAGTCAGGGATGTGATTCTGTCATGCAGCGCCCCGTTCGTGCCTGGATATGGCAAGGGGCTTGCAGAGAGTGGCGTGTGCAGGTAAGGTGCACTTAGTAGCGCAGATGATCCCAAGACTTTAGCCGGGCCCCATCAGGGGCACAGGACGCATCCGCGGTGCCTGCAGGCCTCACGGGGTAAGATATTGGTGGGGAGGAGGCGCTCACTCACCACATTACATCCGTGACTGAATCACCATCAGGCCCACCTCCAGGTAGACTGCAGTAGTCGGCGATGTAGAAGGCCCCCCCAGGGGGGTCCATAGTCTCCAGTCACACCGGGCAGTGACAGGGGCAAAATGCAGAGGTTACTGGGCCTTGCGGTGCAGTATTTTCCCTTGTTGGAGCGACGGCCTCCCTCCTCAGTGTAGATACAGTAGGCCCGCCCGCAGCCAGGACTCAGCAGTCAGCGAAGTAGGGACTGCCCTGGAAGGGGCCAGAGGTCTCCGGATGTCGGGGTGACCACAGGTTCAGGGTCCCAGGAGGCAAGTAATCCCCAGCTTCGGAGTGGGTAGTTGATTGCACAGGTGGGTGCACCGGCTTGGGCATCATGGTCTCTAGTCACAACCCCAGGCATTTAGGCGCTATGGATTATAGTGATGTGGGGATGTCCCCCTGTGGTCTCAGTGGGATCCCTGCAGGTGTTCTCAAGCCCCCAGGCCTCAACACAGGTATTGTTTTGGTGTGGTGGGGGCGAGGATTATGCAGGATTTCATGCTCCATGGTGAGAGCTTATGGGTTTCATGACCTGGCAGCCATCTTGCCAGCCACAGTCTCCTGAGTATGTGCTGCATGTGGCTATTTGTGGTGTCCCACAGTTGCCTGAGGTCACTAACTCAAACACCTCTTCACAAGCAGGACCAGACATAGCCCTACTCCCTTAGGGACTTCCACTGCATAGATTTCAGCATTTATCTGGAATGGGGCATATTGGTGCAATACCAGGTTAGAGAGGGCAATGAAGTCAGGTCTTCATGGCCCAACTATACTCTGTGTCCTGGATCTTGATCTTCAGCAACCAACAATGATGCTGGTCTCGAGGAAAATAAACTAACCAGGTGTAGTGTCTTCCCCAGCCTGGGTACCCGCCAATGGCTACACCACACACGGAGCTAAGTATTGTCTTTATTCGTCTGTGTGTAACTGCGAACTCAACATTCTAAATCAACCTTTATTGCATTCCATTCTAATACTTACGTCACAGCTCTACTGAGTCCATCATGAGCCAAAAGTGCTCCGTCATTGCTAACTCGCAAGACACTACATCTCCCCCTCTGTTAAATGAAAAATTACAATTTTTACTATACTATACATATACAAAATATATAGAGATTGATTGAAGAGATTTAATTATATATATATATATGTACATAGAGAGAAAGTAACCTTGCAGCCTCCATGAACTTAGTCAACATTTTAATTAAATATGCAGAGATAGATCGTAGAAACATTCTGGAGGAGATCGAAAAAATTTATGAAGATTTGAATAAACTAGAAATGACAGAACACATAAAGAGATCAAGAGAGGAGATCAAAGAAAGATTAAAAAAGCACAAGGAAAGAATCAAAATCCGCAAAGCCCACAAGTTTGCGCGAGATCAGGCGGACTATAATAATGGGCAGATATTCACTTTTGCTCGCAAGTTCGACAATGTCAGAAGACAACATTATAGTGAAAGAACAAAGAGCAATGTGATAAATGAAACGCAAAGTGCTTGCGCCAACGAGGAACTCTCAAGTGTTGAAATTGAATCTTTGACGAGTGATTCGGGCTCTGAGTCAGGTAGTAGGCTGCCAAATAACGCGCAAACGAAATTGAGCTTGGGAGAGGAGTTGGATTTTGTAGTCGAGGAACGACTACAAACCCTGAGGCCGAGACAACAAAGGAAACCAGTCGAAAAAGAAAAAACGCAAGACGGCGCGATAGGAGGAAAAGGCGAAAATGCAAAACAAAAGAAAAAATCACAATGGAGCAGAAGGTAATAAGTAATGACAACACCATCATCAATTTATCACCAGTATCACTGACAAAGGCCGAAGAACAACTATTGGCACTGGGGTTAAATTACTGCCCGGAAAGCAGCTTTGATTACGCTAGCACCAGAATAGATGTATTCTGTTTCATCAGAAAATTAAAATTGAAAAAGTTTTTTATCATCAAACCAAATAAGGGACAATCACGATCGATATCTGACATAGAAACCGTAGAGAGACAAACACTCGAAGTATCTGATATTCCCACTCTATTGACTCTGCATGAATTACAAAATGAAAATGATATTGAAACACCTTCGGTACATGGATTAGAAGACCTAACCCAAAACACGCTACGTAAAATTAACATTGTGCAAAAGGGTGCGGGGAGCAGCCCATTCAAACCTAAATCTAGTTTTTTCCCCTCATGCCTAAAGATGCAGTGGATATCTTTCACGAAAGAGTGATTGAGGACATTAAAAAACTTCACCACCAAATAAAACATAAGAAAAGGAATAAACAGTACAATAAAAGAGAATATGCCAAACTGATAAAGAAGTTGGGAGAAAATAATGAAATCGTAATAAAAAAATCAGACTAAGGGGGCAACATCGTGCTCTGGCCGAGAAAAGACTACATTCAGGAGGCAAAAAGACAGCTTGCAAATGTAGAATGTTATGAAAAAACATCAATGATGCAGTACAACAAATCAAGGGAAATATTAAAAAAAGAATTAATACAATGGAAACGGGAAGGATTAATTTCGAAAGAGGAATATGAATTCATGCATAAGGAGTTCCCAGTCATTCCTGCACTTTATTTGATCCCAAAAGTGCACAAAAACACAGTACCCATTCCTGGTAGACCAATTATCTCAGCCATCAACAGTGCCGGAGAAAAAGTCGGACAGTATATCGATCATTTTTTACAAGATCTGGTGAAAAAACTACCAAGTTATGTGAAGGACACTGGAGATTTTCTGATGAAAACAAGAGATATTGTTTGGACAGAGGACCTATTGCTAATTACACTAGACATAGAGTCGTTATACACCAGTATTGATCACCAATTGGGTCTACAGGCGGTAAAACACTTTCTAGATAACAAACCGTGTGAATTTTATGATCATAACAAAATATTGCTAAAATTGATTTCCTGGTGTCTAAATAACAACTTCTTCATGTTTGGTAATGATATTTTTAAACAATTACGAGGGGTAGCGATGGGAGCCTGTTTCTCCCCCAGTTATGCATGTTTACATGTTGGCTGGTGGGAGGAACAGGTTCTAAGGATAGTACATCGCACAACATTTGACCAACATGTACTGTATTGGCTCAGATATATAGATGATGTTTTTATATTGTGGAAGGGGGATGAGACAAAAGCTAAACAATTTATCGAAGCCATTAACATCAATTCTATGAATCTCAATTTTACATCTCATATGAGTAACACTTCCATTGAGTTTTTAGATGTAAAAGTCTATATAAAAAAATGGTATACTAGAAACAACATTATTCAGAAAACCCACGGCGGGCAATGCTACGTTACATGCTAGCAGTGCCCACCCGAAGCATTTGATAAGAAGTATACCTTATGGAGAAATCCTAAGACTGAAGAGAATATGCAGTGTAAAATCTGACTTTGACAATTGTGTACAAGATACTGTAGTTAGATTGAAGGAACGAGGATATAGTGAGAATATTTTAAATGAAGCCATTATCAAAACTAGTATGAGATCTAGAACTAGTCTCCATCAAAATGCAGAAGATGAAACCTCAAAAAACTTGTTTGAAGAAGAAGAAGAAGATAAAGATTATAATTCATCAAAAGAAATTACAGGTCCTCGGCTAATTACTACCTACAGTAATGAGGAAAGGAAGATTAGGTCCATAATTAAAAAGAATTGGCCTATAGTGCTCACCGACGGTGTGTTAGGGAATAGACTCCCTGAGACCCTGACGATCACCTTTAGAAAATCCAGAACAATGGGATCAAGATTGATCAAGAATAGCCCTGAATTACCCCAGACAGGGACCTGGCTAAAACCAAGACAAGGTTTCACAAAATGCTCTTCTTGTAGAGCTTGTAAGTTCGGAATTAATAAAACTCACTACCACACTCCATTTTGTGAAAAAGAGATTGCTATCAGGGGAAGCTTCAACAGTAGGACTGAATATGCGGTGTATGTTCTGACGTGCACCTGCGGCCTCAATTATATTGGGAGTACGAAGTTGCAGGTGCATGTCAGAATTTTACAACACCTTAGAGCCATTATTAATAATGATCCCGCATATCCTGTCGCTAGACATTTTAAGATGGCACATAATAATGAAGTTAAATGTCTAACATACTATGTAATTGACGCCATCCCAAATTTACGTAGGGGTGGAAATAGAGAACGTCAATTGAGACAGTTGGAGACCCGATTAATCCTACAATTTGACAGCAAAATACTGAATGGTCTCAATAACACAGAAGATATGCACAATTTCCTGTAAAATCTAGCAAAGAGTACCGACAAAAATCTTTTAATCAGATTATATGTGGATGATGTGAGCAATTACCTTTTTAATCATGAAGTAATGATTTTTAAGTGTGTTTTTAGGATTTGGTGTATCACAAATAGTATTTATCAGGCAGTCACCTTTTAATCATGATGTAATGATTTTTAAAGGTTTGTTTGATTACTGTCTTAAATTTTGATATGAGGTAAACTTTTAGCATAATATATATCTTTTTATACCATTTTTTAGATTCTGTAAATAGTATCAACTGTAGATCAAGTTTTTACTGTTTATAGTATGCTATGAGTTTTGCCGCAACATTATCAATTATCTGATACTATCAGCACTTTTTAAAGCAACTTAGCACTTTATTCTTGCACGTTTTGCACATTCAACTTTGCTGCTAAAAGCACTCTTGCACTTTAGTTTTGATATTCAATAGAACAGAGAAGAAAGGAGAATTCATAGAATCAATATTTTGTATTTATACTGCTAGATATCTGATTCAAACATGAAATTAGTTAGGTGATGAGGTGGTACCTGAATATCACATAACCTATATGTTTTATATTATGCATATGAAAATTTGTTTTTATAAATGTTTTTATAAATGTATTTATACAGTCATATATTATAATGCAAACAAACTTTATGTTATTTGTTTTAAACAAAACATTAATATTCTGTATTATTTATTTGCAAAATGTTGACAACAAAATAGGATAAAATAACTAATATAAAAAGAAACAAATTTGGAGTGATGCAAGTATTGTTACCAGTTACCTTATCAAAATGAAAGTATGTCTACTCTGTCTATGATCATGTGACACGGAAGTTAGGGGGTGTGTGCACTCAGCATTTAGATATAAAAAATAATGGCGGTCTGCGCTCCGTATGTGAACAAGGGCTGTTGTAGCCCAAAACGCGTCATCGTTTGTGAGGAGTGAGATTAAACAACATCTTGCCAATTACCCTGGGTCCGTTACTCTCTCTTCGCCGGAAAGGAGGTTGCGAGAGTTTGCACGTCTACAATATATATATATATATATATATATATATATATATATATATATATATATATATATATATGCAGTGAATCTCCTTTCGCGGTCTCTTGCTCTGACCGCCGAAAAACGGAGTATGGACCCAAACTGGATATAAAATCAATCTTTATTCAGCTCCTCACAACTCCACAGCATGACGCGTTTCGATCCCTGAGGATCTTGATCACATAATATATATATATTACCTACTGGCAGTCACCAGTAGGTAGTTATAGTTAGGACCTCGTTTCTATTCAAAAAGCATTTTTTCTTTTCCCAATAACTTTGGCGCCGGTTGACGAATCTTCACGAAATTTTCAAAACTAGTGGCCCGCTCCGGTCAGCTCCTGTCTTGAAAGTTTCGGGGTGATTCGACAAGTGGGGGCCGAGAAAAAAGGGGGGTCCCAAAACACGTTTTCCTCATGTTAATTTCCATAGGAAACTTTAGACAAAGCTACAGCCCGAACTGCTGAACGGAATTACACCAAATTTGGCAAAAAGGTAGGTCTTGGTTCAGAAAGAGCCCTTTTTTTAAATGGTGTAAATCCGTTCAGTAGTTGCTGAGAAATTAAAGAAAAGAAAACTTTCGATATCTGGGCGGAGCCTAACCACACAAGCACAAGCTTGCCTCTGATTGGCTGCCAGCACTTCAAAACAGGAAGTGATGGCAGCCATCTTGTGCCTCGGACTGAGGGAGAAAGAAAAAGGTAAGAGAAAGATAAAAAAACAAGAAAAGGGGGCAGGGTATAAACACCCTGACCCCCCAGGCCTGCTCAGGGGGTCCCTGCCAAGAAAAGCATTTTTTTTTCATTTTCGGGCGGGGTCGCGCCGGGTGCGCGAATCCGTCCTAAAATTTTAAAAAACGAAGCGCGGTCTCCCGCGCTTCGTTTTCAAAGCCCCCGGGTAGGCCAAGTCCCGGGGGCAATTTATTTACGTAGCGGGGGCCCGTGGGGGCCCCCGCAGCCCCGGGGACAGCCACCTCCCTGGGGCTTGATTCATTATTTGCGGGGGGCACGCAGCCCCCCCGGAGCCCTGGGGACCACCACCTCCCCGGGGCTCTCATGTTTTATATAAAAAAAACTTATGTGTGGGGGGCTCGAGCCCCCCCACACGCCGGGGGACCACCACCTCCCGGGGCTTTGCAACAAAAATGCAGGGGGTCACGCAGCCCCCCCACAGCCTCGGGGACGGCCACCTCCCCGGGGCTCTATTTTTAAAAAAATAACCTGTGTGGGGGGCTCGAGCCTCCCCACACGCCCCGGGGACCACCACCTCCCCGGGGCACTAAATATGCAAATGCAGGGGTCTGTTACAGACCCCCGGGAACCACCACCTCCCTGGGGCTTTGCACTCGTAGGGAGGGGGGCCGCGTGGCCCCCCCTCCTGGATCCCTTGATGGCCCTAGGGACCGCCACCCCCCAGGGCCGGCTCCTGCCGTGTCTCGGGGTGCCCACCCCCGGGACACTGCTGTTTGCTGTGGCAGGGCGGGAGCCGTGCGGCTCCCACCCTGCCATAGCAAACTCTGCTTTGCTTCATTGAAGCGAGAGCAGGAAAACCTGCTCTCGCTTCAACGAAGCAAAGCAGGATTGCTTTTCCACAAGGGGAGCTGCATGTCAGGGGGCGCGTTTGCAGAGTGGTGGAGAAAGGGGGCGTGGCATTTGTCCACCTCTCAGCAATCCCACTGTGTGGGGCTTACTGGAGGTAAGAGGTAGGCTAGTTGGCCCCTAAATGACCCCCAGCAGTGAAGGGGACTTCAATCCCCATCCAAGAGCGCGCCAGGGAGCGTGTTTGTAGAGTGGTGGGAGGAGAGGGCGTGGCCTGCTCTTTGAACTTAGCAATGCTGCTGTGTGGGACTTATTGGAGGTAATAGGAGGGGTAGTTGGCCCCCAAGGATGTCCTCCAGTAAGTCCCGCACAGTGGGATTGCTAAGACGTCTTCGGAGGCCATGCCCCCCTTTCTCCACCATTCTGCAAACGCGCCTCCTGGCAGACTACGGGATGGGGGATGAAGTCCAATTTACTCCTGAGGGACTTTGGGGGCCAAGAAGCCCTATCAATCAATCAATCATATCATTTGTAAAGCGCACTACTCACCCGTGAGGGTCCCAAGGCGCTGGGGTGGGGAATGCTGCTACTGCTCGAAAAGCCAGGTCTTGAGGAGTTTTCTGAAGGTCAGCAGGTCTTGGGTCTGCCGTAGGTGGATGGGGAGGGTGATCCAGGTCTTGGCGGCGAGGTGGGAGAACGATCTGCCACCGGAGGTCGCTCTTCGGAAGCGGGGGACAGTGGCGAGGGCGAGGTCGGCAGAGCGGAGCTGCCAGGTGGGGGTGTAGAAGCTGAGTCGTCTGTTGAGGTACGTTGGTCCGGTGTTGTGGAGTGCCTTGTGTGCGTGGGTGAGGAGTTTGAAGGTTATCCTCTTGTTGACCGGGAGCCAGTGCAGGACTCTCAGGTGGGGTGTGATGTGGCTGCGGCGAGGGATGTAGAGTATCAGGCGTGCAGAGGCGTTCTGGATGCGTTAGAGCCATCTCAGGAGTTTGGCCGAGGCTCCTGCGTAGAGGGCATTTCCGTAGTCCAACCTGCTGCTGACGAGGGCCTGGGTGACCGTTCTTCTCGTTTCAGTGGGGATCCACTTGTAGATCCTGCGGAGCATGCAGAGGGTGTTGAAGCAGGCGGAGGAGACGGCGTTGACCTGTTTAGTCATGGAGAGGGTGGAGTCGAGGATGACCCCTAGGTTGCGTGCGTGGTCGGTGGGTGTTGGGGCGGTTCCCAGTGCGGTCGGCCACCAGGAGTCGTCCCAGGCCGAAGGGGTGGATCCGAGGATGAGGACCTCCGTCTTGTCCGAGTTCAGCTTCAGTCGGCTGTTCCTCATCCATTCAGCCACGGCCTTCATTCCTTCGTGAAGGTTGGTTTTGGCGGTGTGGGGGTCCTTGGTGAGGAGAGGATCAGCTGGGTGTCATCGGCGTAGGAGATGATGTTGAGGTTGTGCCGACGGGCGACGTGGGTGAGCGGTGCCATGTAGATGTTAAACAGAGTTGGGCTGAGGGAAGAGCCCTGGGGTACGCCGCAGATGATCTCGGTGGCTTCGGAGCGGAAGGGGGAAGGTGGACGCTCTGTGTTCTGCCGGAGAGGAAGGAGGTGGTCCAGTCCAGGGCCTTCTCTTGGATCCCGGCGTTGTGGAGGCGTGTTCGTAGTGTGTGGTGGCAGACCGTGTCGAAGGCGGCTGACAGGTCCAGGAGGATGAGGGCCGCCGTTTCTCTGTTGTCCAGCAGGGACTTGATGTCATCGGTGGCGGCGATGAGGGCAGTCTCGGTGCTGTGGTTGCTGCGGAACCCGGACTGGGAAGGGTCCAGGATGTTGTTCTCCTCGAGGTAGCGGGTCAGTTGTTTGTTGACGGTCTTCTCGATGACCTTTGCCGGGAACGGGAGCAGGGAGATGGGCCGGAAGTTCTTGAGGTCCTTGGGGTCCGCCTTGGGTTTCTTGAGTAAGGCATTGATCTCGGCGTGCTTCCAGCTCTCCAGGAAGGTTGCTGTCTCGAAGGAGGTGTTGATGACTTTCCGGAGATGGGGTGCGATGGCTGTGCTGGCTTTGTTGAAGATGTGGTGTGGGCATGGGTCTGACGGAGATCCGGAGTGGATGGTGTTCATGATCTTGATGGTGTCGTCGTCGTTGATGTTGGTCCAGGAGAGCAGGCGGTTGGTGCGGATGGTGGTCGTGGGGGCGGAGGTCTCAGTGGTTGTCGGGCGGTCGTGGCGTTGAAGCTGTCATGGATGTCTGCAATCTTGCGGTGGAAGAAGGTGGCCAGCGAGTCGCACAGGTCTTGCGAGGGTTGGACGTCGTTGGTGTTGGAGCTGGGGTTGGAGAGTTCCTTCACGATGTTGAAGAGCTCTTTGCTGTTGTGCGCGTTGTTGTCTAGGCGGTCTTTGAAGGAGGCCCTTTTGGCGGATCTGATGAGGTGATGGTGTCTGCGGGTGGCGTTCTTGTGGGCTGCGTGGCTGTCTGGTGTTCGTTCACGGAGCCAGATCTTCTCCAGCTTTCGGCAGGTTTGCTTGGAGGCCCGGAGGTCTTCAGTGAACCAGCTGGCTTTCTTGTTGGTGTGACTGTTGGAGGGTTTCTTGATCGGGGCGAGGGTGTTGGCGCAGTCGTTGATCCACTGTCTGAGGTTGCGGGCGGTGGTGCGGGGTCGGTGGGGTCAGCGGTTGGGCTCTGGGCGAGGGTGGTGGTTAGCTGGTCTTCGGTGACTTTGCTCCAGCAGCGGCGGGGCATCTGTTGGGTGCGGTGGTGCGTGGTGGGTTTCTTGAAGGTAAAGTGGATGCAGCGATGGTCGGTCCAGTGGAGTTCGGTGGTGTGGTTGAAGGAGACGTGGGGGCTTGCGGAGAAGATGGGGTCAAGCGTGTGACCGGCGGAGTGGGTGGGTGTTGTGACGAGTTGTCTGAGTCCGAGGTTGGCTAGGTTGTCGATCACGGTGGTGAAGTTGGTGTCGTTGTTGTTCTCGAGGGGAAGTTCAGGTCCCCGAGGAGGATGTAGTCCGTGGAGGCGAGGGCGTGTGTGCTGACAAAGTTGGCGATGGAATCGCTGAACTGTGGTCGGGGTCCGGGGGGTCTGTAGACGAGGGTTCCTCTGAGGGTGGTGTTGGGATCGGTGTGGATCTGGAAGTGCAGGTGTTCGGCGGTGCTGAGGGTGTCGTCGGTGTTGGTCGAGACTCTGAGAGTGTTCCTGTGGACGATGGCGATTCCTCCTCCTGCTCCGTTGGTGCGGTCCCTGCGGGTGATCTTGTAGCCTTCCGGGACGGCTATGGCTATGTCGGGTGCCGAGGCGGGGTTCAGCCAGGTCTCCGTCAGGAAGGCGACGTCTGGGGAGGTTGAGTCGAGTAGGTCCCAGAGTTCAAAGGCGTGTTTGCGGGCGGAGCGGGTGTTGAGAAGGATGCATCTGAGGTGGTTGGGTTCTTTCCTGGTCGGCAGCATGGTGGGGCGGATGCTTGTGAAGCTGCAGTTCCGGCAGGTGAAAGCTCCGTGGGTGCGCTTCGGGGCGGCCAGGAAGCAGGTGTGTGATCGTCCGGTGTTGAGTGCGTGGAGGGTTCTGGCATCGTAGCGGTGTCGGGCGTCGTGGCGTTCGCGGGGTCCAGGGGTCCTGGCGCTGGGCGCGGTCCAGGCGCGGACGGGTGCAGACGGGCTTGCCTTAGGCGCGCCTTTGGTGCGCCAACGGCGCGGCCGCTGCACGGCCTCCATATCAGGGGATGTGGGAGGGAGGAGCAGCTGGGAGGCGGGGCGGCGAATGGGATTGCAGGGGGGCGGGGCCGCAGGGACGCAGCAGCGGGAAAAATGGGCGGGGCCGCGGGAGAACCGGGCACAGGAAGGAAAAACAAGTTTAGGCAAGAAAACAAGTACAGGCACAGAGGAATAAAAACAAGTCTGGGCAAGAAAGCAAGTTAGGCACAGGGGAATAAAACAAGTCTGGGCAAGAAAGCAAGTTAGGCACAGGGGAATAAAAACAAGTCTGGGCAAGAAAGCAAGTTAGGCACAGGGGAATAAAAACAAGGCTGGGCAAGAAAGCAAGTTAGGCACAGGGGAATAAAAACAAGTCTGGGCAAGAAAGCAAGTTAGGCACAGGGGAATAAAAACAAGTCTGGGCAAGAAAGCAAGTTAGGCACAGGGAATAAAAACAAGTTTAGGCAAGAAAACAAGTACAGGCACAGGGGAATAAAAACAAGTCTGGGCAAGAAAGCAAGTTAGGCACAGGGGAATAAAACAAGTCTGGGCAAGAAAGCAAGTTAGGCACAGGGGAATAAAAACAAGTCTGGGCAAGAAAGCAAGTTAGGCACAGGGGAATAAAAATAAGTCTGGGCAAGAAAGCAAGTTAGGCACAGGGGAATAAAACAAGTCTGGGCAAGAAAGCAAGTTAGGCACAGGGGAATAAAAACAAGTCTGGGCAAGAAAGCAAGTTAGGCACAGGGAATAAAAATAAGTCTGGGCAAGAAAGCAAGTTAGGCACAGGGGAAAAATACCGGATTAGGCAAAAACAATGCAAGGCAGAGCCGTGCAGCAGCGTGGGGAGCGACCTGCCTGCGAGCAGGGTCAGAGGTCCTGCTGTAAGCCCTACGCACCGGAATTCCTGAGTGCTGGTCGGAGGCCCAGCACCCTTTCTCCAAAACCCTGCAAACGCGACTACTAGTTAAAAAAGTGTTTGCAATGTAATAGGTTTCGCATTTGTGAGAATTAGAGCTATTGGCGTTGTAAATGCAAAAGTTTTTTACTAATGTTTTTTGGAGTGGAGTGGATGTACGTTGTGTGTAGTGGAATTATGTGATATGTTGTGCAGTGAAATTATGTGGATAGAAAGTATGTGGTATTTAGTGTATAGGAATTATGTAGAGTGGGATTATGTGTTATGGAGAGTAATTATGTGGTATGGTAGTCTGTGTTGTGGAGTGGTAACCTCAGGTTTAGTCTTCCTCGATTCCATAGAAGCTCAACTATGAACTCAGTGAGACAAAAAAAGATGGAATCACTGAGAGCACTTGTGGACCTAGTCAGAGGTATGAGCAGGGCCACTAGAATTATGTGACTGTTTGGCTGCACCGACTTTCGCACAATTATACATTTTCTGCATTAGCCACATAATTTATCATCTGCACCCTAATCTGCAGATTTGAACAAAAAAAGCCTTGTTTCTAGCTGAAACGGGTCAAACGTTACCAAAAATGCAGCGTGGTGGAAGGCCCTTTGCAAACCTAGAATGGTCACCTGTTACTTATTGCTAAATGTGGGTGTTAAATTGGTACTAATGGTGTGCAAGTCACTCATGCTTCCCTCTGCGCCTCTCTTGCCTCTTTCTGCATTTCTGTTGCTTCTTTCTGCACGTTTCTTTCTTTTTCTGCACTTCTCTTGACCTCATTCTGCAAATCTCTTGTACTTTCTGCACCTCTCTTCCCTCTTTCTGCACGTCTGTTGCCTCTTTCTGCACCTCATTTGCTTCTTTCTGCACCTCTGTTATCTCTTTCTGCACTCGTCTTCCCTCTTTCTGTACCTTTCCTGCCTGTTTTTGCATCTCATATGCCTCTTTCTGCACTTTTCTAGCTTCTTTCTACACCTCTGTTGCTTCTTTCAGCAATTCTCTTGCCTCTTTGTGCACTTCTCTTGCCTGTTTCTGCACCTCTCTTGCCTCTTTTTGCACCTCTGTTGCTTCTTTCTGCACTTCTCTTGCCTCTTTCTTCACCCCTGTTGCTTCATTCTGCACTTTCCATGCTTCTTTCTGCACCTGTCTTGCTTCTTTCTGAACCCCTGTTGTCTCTTTATGTACCTCTCTTCCCTCTTTCTGCACGTCTGTTGCCTCTTTCTGCACCTCTTTCTGCACCTCATTTGCTTCTTTCTGCACCCCTGTTGTCTCTTTCTGCACTCGTCTTCCCTCTTTCTGTACCTTTCCTGCCTGTTTTTGCATCTCACTTGCCTCTTTCTGCACTTTTCTTGCTTCTTTCTACACCTCTGTTGCTTCTTTCAGCAATTCTCTTGCCTCTTTGTGCACTTCTCTTGCCTGTTTCTGCACCTCTCTTGCCTCTTTTTGCACCTCTGTTGCTTCTTTCTGCACTTCTCCTGCCTCTTTCTGCACCCCTGTTGCTTCATTCTGCACTTTCCATGCTTCTTTCAGCACCTGTCTTGCTTCTTTCTTAACCCCTGTTGTCTCTTTATCTACCTCTTTTGTCTCTTTCTGCACTTTACTTGCCTTTTTCTGCACCTCTCTTCCCTCTTTCTCCACGTCTGTTGCCTCTTTCTGCACTCGTCTTCCTTCTTTCTATACCTTTCCTGCCTGTTTTTGCATCTCACTTGCCTCTTTCTGCACGTCTGTTGCCTCTTTCTGCACCTCATTTGCTTCTTTCTGCACCCCTGTTGTCTCTTTCTGCACCCGTCTTCCCTCTTTCTGTACCTTTCCTGCCTGTTTTTGCATCTCACTTGCCTCTTTCTGCACTTTTCTTGCTTCTTTCTACACCTCTGTTGCTTCTTTCAGCAATTCTCTTGCCTCTTTGTGCACTTGTCTTGCCTGTTTCTGCACCTCTATTGCCTCTTTTTGCACCTCTGTTGGCTCTTTCTGAACCTCACTTGCTCCTTTCTACACTTCTCTTGCCTCTTTCTGCACCCCTGTTGCTTCATTCTGCACTTTCCATGCTTCTTTCTGCACCTGTCTTGCTTCTTTCTGCACCGCTGTTGTCTCTTTATGTACCTCTTTTGTCTCTTTCTGCACTTTTCTTGCCTTTTTCTGCAGTTCTCTTCCTTCTTTCTGCACGTCTGTTGCCTCTTTCTGCACCTCATTTGCTTCTTTCTGCACCCTTGTTGTCTCTTTCTGCACTCGTCTTCCCTCTTTCTGTACCCTTCCTGCCTGTTTTTACATCTCACTTGCCTCTTTCTGCACCTCTATTGCCTCTTTCTGCAGTTCTCTTGCCTCCTTCTGCATGTCACTTGCCTCTTTCTTTAACTCTCTTGCTTCTTTGTGCACCTCTCTTGCCTCTTTCTGCACCCCTGTTGTGTCATTCTGCACTTTCCATGCTTCTTTCTGCACCTGTCTTGCTTCTTTCTGCACCCCTGTTGTCTCTTTATGTACCTCTTTTGCCTCTTTCTGCACTTTTCTTGCCTTTTTCTGCAGTTCTCTTCCATCTTTCTGCACGTCTGTTGCCTCTTTCTGCACCTCATTTGCTTCTTTCTGCACCCCTGTTGTCTCTTTCTGCACTCGTCTTCCCTCTTTCTATACTTTTCCTGCCTGTTTTTGCATCTCACTTGCCTTTTTCTGCACTTTTCTTGCTTCTTTCTACACCTCTGTTGCTTCTTTCAGCAATTCTCTTGCCTCTTTGTGCACTTCTCTTGCCTGTTTCTGCACCTCTCTTGCCTCTTTTTGCACCTCTGTTGGCTCTTTCTGCACCTCACTTGCTCCTTTCTACACTTCTCTTGCCTCTTTCTGCACCCATGTTGCTTCATTCTGCACTTTCCATGCTTCTTTCTGCACCTGTCTTGCTTCTTTCTGCACCCCTGGTGTCTCTTAATGTACCTCTTTTGCCTGTTTCTGCACTTTTCTTGCCTTTTTCTGCACCTCTCTTCCCTCTTTCTGCACGTCTGTTGCCTCTTTCTGCACCTGTTTTGCTTCTTTCTGCACCCCTGTTGTCTCTTTCTGCACTCGTCTTCCCTCTTTCTGTGCCTTTCCTGCCTGTTTTTGCATCTCACTTGCCTCTTTCTGCACTTTTCTAGCTTCTTTCTACACCTCTGTTGCTTCTTTCAGCAATTCACTTGCCTCTTTGTGCACTTCTCTTGCCTGTTTCTGCACCTCCCTTGCCTCTTTTTGCACCTCTGTTGGCTCTCTCTGCACCTCACTTGCTCCTTTCTACACTTCTCTTGCCTTTTTCTGGACCCCTGTTGCTTCATTCTGCACTTTCCATGCTTCTTTCTGCACCTGTCTTGCTTCTTTCTGCACCCCTGTTGTCTCTTTAGGTACCTCTTTTGCCTCCTTCTTCACTTTTCTTGCCTTTTCTGCAGTTCTCTTCCCTCTTTCTGCATGTCTGTTGCCTATTTCTGCACCTCATTTGCTTCTTTCTGCACCTCTGTTGTCTCTTTATGCACTCGTCTTCCCTCTTTCTGTACCTTTCCTGCCTGTTTTTGCACCTCACTTGCCTCTTTCTGCACTTTTCTTGCTTCTTTCTACACCTCTGTTGCTTCTTTCAGCAATTCTCTTGCCTCTTTGGGCACTTCTCTTGCCTGTTTCTGCACTTCTCTTGCCTCTTTATGCACCCCTGTTGCTTCATTCTGCACTTTCCATGCTTCTTTCTGCACCTGTCTTGCTTCTTTCTGCACCCCTGTTGTCTCTTTATGTGAGAAGTTGGCCTGGTATATGCTGTTCACTAATTAAAGTGGACACCTTGCACCAGTCCAATTCGACTCTTATGGTAGGTAGGTTTAAGACAACCTTTATAGAAAGCTATCCTAGTGGTAGCTGTGGAGAGCAGCCTTCAGGCTAAGTCTTGGAGGAATGTAAAGCAGCTTGTTTTACCACACAATCTCTTGAATCACCAAATGAAAAGACATCACACAGGTATATATATCAAATATATATGTATTTATTAATAAACAACTCTCTACTAATCTCTTTATGAGATTAGAAGTCAGAAACATATGTACAAATCAAATGTTATCAAAAATAAGTTAGCACAAGTAAATATCACAATCTTAT
Source organism: Calotriton arnoldi (assembly GCA_963921515.1). Lineage (NCBI taxonomy): Eukaryota > Metazoa > Chordata > Amphibia > Caudata > Salamandridae > Calotriton > Calotriton arnoldi. The sequence continues at coordinate 1,146,271 of CAWUFW010004371.1, read as the reverse complement.
CTTGGCTAGACCGTGGTCTAGAGCACATAGAATCGAGGGACCCCCAAGAACCACCCCAGGTAGTTGTAGGAGACCCACAGGGGATGGACGCGGTGTTCAGACACTGGTGCGAGTCCTGTACGAGTCTATGCGAGAGAACGCGATTGAGTTATCAATGTTACAGGTCCCTGGCGTGTTCGAGGCGAACACACCGATCGGTCAGTACGAGTCGAAGGACGCGGATACTGATAGAGTTACAAGGGAGTTGGACGCGATGTGTCTAACACAGACGCGAGTCCTGTACGAGCCAGTGCGATAATCGCACGGGGAAGATAGGAGTTTTAGGGCACTTCTAGGGTAGCTACAAGCAAGCCACTTACAGGGTAAGTAGTTCTAGGGCCCACACCCGCAGGAACACCGTAGTGCTGAAGTCACCTCACCCAGAGGAGCCGGGTGCATGGGTGTCCTTTGGTGTCGGGTCGCGGCGTCGTTCTCAATGGGAACCAATGAAGACTTGCTGCTTGCGACGACAGAAGAAGTGTCCGTTGGAATCCAAGCCTGGATTCAGAGGGAGGAAGACCTGAAAGCAGAGGGGACAGTGTTCACAGTCACTTGGCAGTGACTCTGGGCAAGGAAGATGAATGCCCACCATCGTCGACAGCTTCGGGTCGTTCACGGGTGTCTTGACTCTTCGACCACGTGGTCCAGGCAGCGTCGATGATGACCAGGAGCTGGATTCGGTGTGTCCCACCACGTCTGCAGCTTACTGAGGTGTCGGCGACTCAATTGGAGCCAACAAGCCTTGGTAGCAGCAAGTCTCGTGGTGATGAGGAAAAGTGAATGGTGCAGACCAGCAAGGTCTGGGGGACTTACCCAGCAAGGGTAGGTCAGGGCAGGACTGGAGCAAACAGGGGAGCCCTTTGGTTTTGTTGGAAAGTCTTTTGGGGACCCACAAGCCGGCTGGCAAGGGATCGCGAAGATGCCTCAGGAGGATCCACTCAACAGGGGTCCACGGTCACTCGGGCCGGTGTACGCCTCTGAATTCAAGAGGGATCTCTGCTAAAGGCTGGGACCACACGTGGTCCAAAGCACAAGTTCGTAGAACGTCGTGAAGGGGTTGCACTCGACAATAGTGCACGGTACCCAGGGGCTGCGGTTCCTCGTCGCTCGTGGGGTCCACTTGCCTCAGCTTCATTGGGGACTCACGATGGCCTTGGAGAAGTCAGGAAATCCTCTTCCTGGGCTGCAGGGACTTCAGGCTCCGGCGGGAGCGGCGTAGTTTGCGACCGTCGTTGTAGTTTTTTGTGCCTGCCAAGCAGGGGAGTCACTCCTTGACTCCAAGGGAGATTCTTCAGTCTTCCAGAGGTAGTGGAACGTCGAAGGTCCAGGATTCTTCTTAAGAGCGTCGTCCAGGGAGATCTGGGTTGCAATGCACAGGTTCCCCACTTATCCTAAAAAGAAGGGAGGGACTAGCTCTATGACCCCACCTATGGGAGGGTCAGGGAGTGGGTGGCTACACCCACTTCCCTTTGTCCAGTTTCACACCAGAGCAGGGGCAGGTAGCCCCTGAGCCGGTTTGAACTGGCATATGCACAGAGGAGCCTTCTGCTCCCCCAGTGCAGGACTTCAAAGCACTCTAGGAGTGCACCCACCCAGCCCCAATACACTAAACCCTGTCTGGGAGGTGGTCACACCCCCTTGGGACAGGATATCTATTGTTGGGCTTCCTCCACTGCGAGTTTCGGTCAGCAGCAGGAGGGCAGCCCCGTGTCTGTGACTGGTGGCATCCATTTTGTGATGCCAGGGCTCTTTAGGATTCTACTGCGTTTCCACAGTAGGTACATGTCTATCCCGCTAGAAGGGTGGAATGCTACCCCCGCCGCCAGAACTGGCGGGGGGTAGTTTTCCAAGATGTTTGACACCAAACACGACATGTTTCCGTGCAGCCATCCCAAAGTTAGCATTTAACGCGAGGTTATAATGCGCTTAAGAGTATATGGTTAGGCTGCACTACAAACAGCATCAGAGAAGGATCTCTGAACGCTGCAGAGGGGCTCTGCTCATGCAGGGACACCCTCCCACATAAGAACCAAGGACCCTGCCTTCAGGATTGATAAGGCCTGCCGTAGGAGTGACTTATAGGTTTGTATGTGTGTAGATATGTAGTGGTATAGGTAGCCCATACCACAGTAAGGGGTGCATGCACCACCTTACCCAGGCTGCAGTAGCAGACCTGTGGTGTCAGATTTAGTCTGCTTCTCAGGGGTGGCATAATACATGCTTCAGCCCCTGGTAGGCCTGTGAAGTACCTATGCCCTTGGTACCTAAGGTACCATATACTAGGGACTCATAAGGTACCACAGTATCCAATCACTAGTGCACCTAGAGTGCACTCCAAGTCGTTTAGAGAGAACAGAGAGGCTGGGGCCCTGATTAGCAGGGACCCAGCCCGACTATAGCCAGAAACCAGTGTAAACATCAGAAAAAAAGTGGGGGCAACATAAGAGGCAGATCCTACTCTCTTACACAAACCCCCCCCAAACGCAGGGACACTAAACTAACCTTGACCAGTTAAGTCTTCGTGCTCTAAGTGGAAATACCTTGAGAGTCCATCTGCATTGGCATGTTGGGTCCCAGGTCTATGCTCCACTGTATAGTCCATCCCCTGTAGGGAAATGGACCACCTCAAAAGTTTTGGGTTTTCTCCTTTCATTTGTTTAAGCCATAGGAGGGGCTTGTGGTCGGTCTGAACTATGAAGTGAGTGCCAAACAAGTATGGCCTCAGCTTCTTCAGGGCCCACACCACAGCAAAGGCCTCCCTCTCTATAGCTGACCAACGTTTCTCTCTAGGGGTCAGCCTTCTGCTAATGAAAGCTACTGGCTGATCTTGACCTTCATCATTCAGTTGAGACAGTACAGCTCCCACACCCAGCTCGGAAGCATCTGTTTGGACAATGAACTTTTTGGTGTAGTCTGGACTCTGTAAGATGGGGGCAGTGCACATGGCCTGCTTTAGGTCTTCAAATGCCTTCTGACAGCTAGCTGTCCACTGAACCTTTTTGGCATTTTCTTTGAGGTTAGATCATTCAAGGGGGTCACTATAGATCCATATCCCTTTACAAACCTCCTATAGTACCCAGTCAGGCCTAAGAAGGCTCTCACCTGTGTCTGGGTGGTTGGAGCAACCCATTCCATTATGGTTTGGATTTTGCTCTGTAAAGGCTGAACCTGGCCTCCACCTACAAGGTGGCCCAGGTATACAACCTGACTCTGCCCTATCTGGCACTTAGTGGCCTTGATAGTGAGGCCTGCTTTCTGCAGGGCCTCCAAAACATTTCTGAGGTGGACCAGGTGATCCTGCCAGGAGGAACTAAAGACAGCAATATCATCTAGATAAGCTGAGCGATAAGTTTCCATCCCTGCCAGAACTTTATTCACCAACCTCTGAAAAGTGGCAGGTGCATTTTTCAATCCAAAGGGCATCACCACAAAGTGGTAGTGCCCACCAGGGGTCGAAAATGCTGTTTTGGCTTTTGCAACATCAGCTAATCTGATCTGCCAGTAGCCAGCTGTTAGGTCAAATGTACTTAGATACTTGGCTGAGGCCAAAGTATCAATCAGCTCATCTGCCCTTGGTATGGGATAGGCATCAGTCCTGGTGACTGCATTGAGGCCTCTGTAGTCTACACAAAACCTCATTTCTTTCTTACCACCCTGGGTATGAGGCTTGGGTACTAGGACTACTGGGCTAGCCCAAGGGCTATCTGAAGGCTCAATGACACCTAACTCCAACATTTTCTGGACTTCAGTCCTGATACAGTCCCTGACATGATCAGGTTGCCTGTAGATTTTACTCTTGACAGGCAGACTGTCCCCAGTGTCCACCTCATGGGTGCACCAGGTAGTCTGACTAGGGGTCAGGCTAAACATATGTCTGTACTGCTGCAGAACTTGTCTACACTCAGTTTGCTGATGGTCAGTGAGGCTGCTTGCCAAAGCAACACCATCTACTGACCCATCATCAGGGTTCTGTGAGAGGAGGTCAGGGAGAGGGTCACTCTCCTCCTCCTGGTCCTCATCAGTTGCCATGAGCAAGCCCATGTCAGCCCTGTCAACATATGGCTTTAATCTGTTGACATGGAGCACCCTCAGGGGGCTCCTGGGAGTTCCAAGATTCACCAGATAGGTGACTTCTCCCTTTTGTTCAACTATTGTATGGGGGCCACTCCACTTGTCTTGGAGGGCTGCTGGGGCCACAGGCTCCAACACCCACACTTTCTGTCCTGGCTGGTACACAGTCAGCACAGCCTTTTGGTCATGCCAAGCTTTTTGTAATTCTTGGCTGGCCTCCAGGTTTTTGGTTGCCTTTTTCATGTATTCAGCCATTCGGGAGCGGAGACCAAGTACATAGTCCATCACATCCTGTTTGGGGGGCTTGAGAGGTAACTCCCAGCCCTCTTTGACCAAACATAATGGACCTCTTACAGGATGCCCAAACAGAAGCTCAAATGGGCTGTAACCAACCCCCTTCTGTGGAACCTCTCTGTAGGCAAACAACAGGCAGGGAAGAAGAAGGTCCCATTTCCGCCTAAGCTTCTCTGGGAGTCCTTTAATCATTCCCTTCAGGGTTTTGTTGAAGCGTTCAACCAAACCATTGCATTGTGGGTGATAGGGGTGGTGAACTTATAAGTCACACCACACTCCTTCCACATTGCTTTCAGATATCATGACATGAAGTTAGTACCTCTGTCAGAGATGACCTCCTTTGGGAAGCCCACTCTGGAGAAGACTCCAATGAGGGCTCTTGCCACCACAGGGGCTGTGGTGGTCCTCAGGGAATGGCCTCTGGGTACCTGGTGGCATGATCCACTACCACCAGGATAAATCTGTGCCCAGATGCAGTTTGAGGGTCAAGGGGACCAACAATGTCAATCCCTACCCTTTCAAAGGGTACCCCTACCACAGGTAGTGGTATTAGGGGGCCTTTGTTGTGCCACCTGCCTTGCCACTGGCTTGGCATGTGACACAGGAGCGACAAAACTCCTTTGTGTCCTCTGACATATGTGGCCAATGAAAATGGGGAACAAGCCTGTCCCAGGTCTTGTTTTGGCCCAAGTGACCTGCTAAAGGGATGTCATGTGCTAGGGTCAAGAGGAACCCCCTAAACTTCTGAGGTATTACCAACCTCCTGGTGGCTCCAGGGGCAGGATCTCTACCTTCAGCATATAGGAGTGCCTCATCCCAATAAACTTTATGGGACCCACTAGCGCTCCCAGCAGCCTCAGCAGCAGCCTGCTGTCTGAGGGGTTCAAGAGAGGGGCAGCACTGTTGCTCCTTACTCAGATCTTCCCTAGAAGGGCCCCCTGCCCCCAAGAACTCAACCTGATCAGGCTCAAGTTCCTCTGAGGCAGTTCCTTCTTCAGGGTCTGCTCCTCCTCCCTGGGGAGGGGAATCTGTGATCTGAGACAGAGGGGAAGGCACTACCTTTACCCTACTGCTCCTCCTCTTGGGAAGCATCTGGTCCATAATTTCAGGATCCAGAGCTGATTCAGTGTCATGCATTTTGGCTTGTGACCTGGTCACAGCAAATACCTCTGCAGGGATGCCCAACATCTCAGCATGAGTCCATAACTCTACTTCAGACCAGGCTGAAGTTTCTAGATCATTGCCCAATAGACATTCTACAGGGAGGTCTGCACTGACTACCACCTTCTTGAGGCCAGTTACCCCTCCCCAGGAGAAATTCACAACTGCCAGACTATGGTTGGTCCTGACATTGCTTGCATTGGTCACCTGGTACATTTCGCCCAGGATGATCTGTCCAGGGTCCACAAGATCCTCTGCCACCATGGTGACACTAGCACCTGTGTCCCTAAATGCCAAAGCCTGTTTGCCATTTATTACAGGCTGCTGTTTGTATTTGCCCAGATTACTGGGGCTTACTAGGAAGGACATGTCAATGTCTCCATCACAAATCAGCATTGCCTGAGTGGGTACTCTGACTAGGTCAGCGTCCACTTCAGAACCCAGGGTCAACCCTACTACACCCTTCTTCTGAGTACCACCTCCACCAGTAGCTGGACTAGGGGGAACAGTTGCCTTAGGGGCAGGAGTGGTGGTGGTTTGGTCTTTGGACTTGTTACAGTCAGAAGTCCAGTGCCCTTTCTGTTTACAGAATTTGCACCAGGGCTTCTTTTGGCCTTTTCCCTTGTTGGATTGTGACTCCCCCAGATGCAGATTTTTGGGGCCCTTGTGAAGACTTCTGGTCTGTTGACTTATCCCCACCTTTCTCAGAGCCCTTAGAATCCTGCTTCTTGGTGTCACCCCCTTGGTTCTGGGTTTTCTGCCTCACCCTGGTTCTGACCCACTTGTCTGCCTTCTTTCCCAATTCTTGGGGAGAGGTCAGATCGGAGTCCACCAGGTATTGATGCAACAACTGGTTCTGGCAATTATTAAGGATCTGTTCTCTCATCATTAGATTATACAATCCCTTGAAATCAGTAACCCTACTGCCAACCAGCCAACCCTCCAGAGCCTTGGTTGCACAATCTACAAAGTCAGTCCAGTCCTGAGTCTGTGCCTTCTGGGTGTCTCTGAACTTCAATCTGTACTGCTCAGTGGTTAAGCCAAACCCATCTATCAGTGCACTCTTCAGGACTTCATAGTCATCAGCATCCTCTTCTCTAACAGTGAGGAGCTTGTCTCTACCTTTATCTGAAAAGGAGAGCCACAAGATTGCTGCCCACTGCTTTTGGGGGACCTGTTGTACTCTACAGGCCCTTTCCATAGCAGTTATCCACTTGTGGATATCATCCCCACTCTGGTAGGGAGGAACAACCTTGCTCAGGTTCCTATGGTCTGGAATATATTCTCTGCCTCTAGGGACACTGTTGCTGCCACCAGGGGGTTCTAACCCCTCTTTTCTAGAAGCTCTCTGGAGCTCAAAGGCTTCTTTATCTAATGCTAACTGCTTGGTTTTGAGGTCAAATCTTGCTTCCTCATACTGCAGCAGTTTGCACAGTCTTTCAGAGGAGGTCTCTCTTCTTGGAAAGTAGGAGTTCCTCTGCTGGACAAATTCTCTGCCAGAGTGATAGGAGCGGTCAGAGTCCCTAGAAAGGGACCTGTGCCTCTCCTCCACTGTGTCAGTTCTCTTAGGGAGAATTCCTCTGTCCTTTTCAGACCCCTTGGGGCCTGGCCCTCCAATCACAGAGTCTTGGTCAACTTGATGTTCATCATCTGACCCAGACACTGTAATTGACCCACCCCCTGATTCAGACCCATTAGCTCCTAGAGCTAATCTAAGATCATCTGCTGTCAGCAGATCTATCAGGTGTAGTGTGGAGGGACTCTGTCCTATCTTCAGGTGCCTCTCAGCACACATGGCTTTCAAGTCAAAGAAAGTCATGTCCTTATACTGAAGCTGGGTGGATCCACTGGGTCCATCCCTTAAGGACATTCTAGTGTTGTGCAGTGTTGTACTACCTACACTAGTTTGTGGCCTACTGATCCTAGCTTGAGCTGTAGAAAGGGTGTGCTATCCCTTGGCACACAGCTCTAAGTTCAGTAGAACTTATTGATACTAAGCTTGACTTTATAAGTACCTGGAGTACCTATAGTGGTTTTCAGTTAGTAATTCAAATAGAGATTTTCTGGTAAAACAATAGCAAGCTGGAATCCCACACGCTGCCACCAATGTGAGAAGTTGGCCTGGTATATGCTGTTCACTAATTAAAGTGGACACCTTGCACCAGTCCAATTCGACTCTTATGGTAGGTAGGTTTAAGACAACCTTTATAGAAAGCTATCCTAGTGGTAGCTGTGGAGAGCAGCCTTCAGGCTAAGTCTTGGAGGAATGTAAAGTAGCTTGTTTTACCACACAATCTCTTGAATCACCAAATGAAAAGACATCACACAGGTATATATATCAAATATATATGTATTTATTAATAAACAACTCTCTACTAATCTCTTTATGAGATTAGAAGTCAGGAACATATGTACAAATCAAATGTTATCAAAAATAAGTTAGCACAAGTAAATATCACAATCTTATCTTGGCTAGACCGTGGTCTAGAGCACATAGAATCGAGGGACCCCCAAGAACCACCCCAGGTAGTTGTAGGAGACCCACAGGGGACAGACACGGTGTTCAGACACTGGTGCGAGTCCTGTACGAGTCTATGCGAGAGAACGCGATTGAGTTATCAATGTTACAGGTCCCTGGCGTGTTCGAGGCGAACACACCGATCGGTCAGTACGAGTCGAAGGACGCGGATACTGATAGAGTTACAAGGGAGTTGGACGCAATGTGTCTAACACAGACGCGAGCCCTGTACGAGCCAGTGCGATAATCGCACGGGGAAAATAGGAGTTTTAGGGCACTTCTAGGGTAGCTACAAGCAAGCCACTTACAGGGTAAGTAGTTCTAGGGCCCACACCCACAGGAGCACCGTAGTGCTGAAGTTACCTCACCCAGGGGAGCCCGGTGCATAGGTGTCCTTTGGTGTCGGGTCGCGGCGTCGTTCTCAATGGGAACCAATGAAGACTTGCTGCTTGCGATGACAGAAGAAGTGTCCGTTGGAATCCAAGCCTGGATTCGGAGGGAGGAAGACCTGAAAGCAGAGGGGACAGTGTTCACAGTCACTTGGCAGTGACTCTGGGCAAGGAAGATGAATGCCCACCGTCGTTGACAGCTTCGGGTCGTTCACGGGTGTCTTGACTCTTCGACCACGTGGTCCAGGCAGCGTCGATGATGACCAGGAGCTGGATTCGGTGTGTCCCACAAAGTCTGCAGCTTACTGAGGTGTCGGCGACTCGATTGGAGCCAACAAGCCTTGGTAGCAGCAAGTCTCGTGGCGATGAGGAAAAGTCAATGGTGCAGACCAGCAAGGTCTGGGGGACTTACCCAGCAAGAGTAGGTCAGGGCAGGCCTGGAGCAACCAGAGGAGCCCTTTGGTTTCATTGGAAAGTCTTCTGGGGACCCACAAGCTGGCTGGCAAGGGATCGTGAAGACGCCTCGGGAGGATCCACTCAACAGGGGCCCACGGTCACTCGGGACAGTGTAGGCCTCTGAATTCGAGAGAGATCTCTGCTAGAGGCTGGGACCACACGTGGTCCAAAGCACAAGTTCGTAGAATGTCGTGAAGGGGTTGCACTCGACAATAGTGCACGGTACCCAGGGGCTGCAGTTCCTCATCGCTCGTGGGGTCCACTTGCCTCAGCTTCATTGGGGACTCACGATGGCCTTGGAGAAGTCAGGAAATCCTCTTCCTGGGCTGCAGGGACTTCGGGCTCTGGCGGGAGCGGCGTAGTTTGCGATTGTCGTTGTAGTTTTTGGTGCCTGCCAAGCAGGGGAGTCACTCCTTGACTCCAAGGGAGATTCTTCAGTCTCCAGAGGTAGTGGAACGTCGAAGGTCCAGGATTCTTCTTAAGAGCGTCATCCAGGGAGATCTGGGTTGCAATGCACAGGTTCCCCCTCTTATCCTAAAAAGAAGGGAGGGACTAGCTCTATGACCCCACCTATGGGAGGGTCAGGGGAGTGGGTGGCTACACCCACTTCCCTTTGTCCAGTTTCGCGCCAGAGCAGGGGCAGGTAGCCCCTGAGCCGGTTTGAACTGGCATATGCACAGAGGAGCCTTCTGCTCCCCCAGTGCAGGACTTCAAAGCACTCTAGGAGTGCACCCACCCAGCCCCAATACACTAAACCCTGTCTGGGAGGTGGTCACACCCCCTTGGGACAGGATATCTATTGTTGGGCTTCCTCCACTGCGAGTTTCGGTCAGCAGCAGGAGGGCAGCCCCGTGTCTGTGACTGGTGGCATCCATTTTGTGATGCCAGGGCTCTTTAGGATTCTACTGCGTTTCCACAGTAGGTACATATCTATCCCGCTAGAAGGGTGGAGTGCTACCCCCGCCGCCAGAACTGGTGGGGGGGGTAGTATTCCAAGATGTTTGACACCAAACACGACATGTTTCCGTGCAGCCATCCCAAAGTTAGCATTTAACGCGAGGTTATAATGCGCTTAAGAGTATATGGTCAGGCTGCACTACAAACAGCATCAGAGAAGGATCTCTGAACGCTGCAGAGGGGCTCTGCTCATGCAGGGACACCCTCCCACATAAGAACCAAGCACTCTGCCTTCAGGATTGATAAGGCCTGCCGTAGGAGTGACTTATAGGTTTGTATGTGTGTAGGTATGTAGTGGTATAGGTAGCCCATACCACAGTAAGGGGTGCATGCACCACCTTACCCAGGCTGCAGTAGCAGACCTGTGGTGTCAGATTTAGTCTGCTTCTCCGGGGGGGCATAATACATGCTTCAGCCCCTGGTAGGCCTGTGAAGTACCTATGCCCTTGGCACCTAAGGTACCATATACTAGGGACTCATAAGGTACCACAGTATCCAATCACTAGTGCACCTAGAGTGCACTCCAAGTCGTTTAGAGAGAACAGAGAGGCTGGGGCCCTGATTAGCAGGGACCCAGCCCGACTATAGCCAGAAACCAGTGTAAACATCAGAAAAAAAGTGGGGGCAACATAAGAGGCAGATCCTACTCTCCTACCCTTTATGTACCTCTTTTGCCTCTTTATGCACTTTTCTTAGCTTTTTCTGCACCTCTCTTCCCTCTTTCTGCACGTCTGTTGCCTCTTTCTGCACCTCATTTGCTTCTTTCTGCACCCCTGTTGTGCACTTCTCTTGCCTGTTTCTGCACCTCTCTTGCCTCTCTTTGCACCTCTGTTGGCTCTTTCTGTACCTCACTTGCTCCTTTCTACACTTCTCTTGCCTCTTTCTGCACCCATGTTGCTTCATTCTGCACTTTCCATGCTTCTTTCTGCACCTGTCTTGCTTCTTTCTGCACCCCTGGTGTCTCTTAATGTACCTCTTTTGCCTGTTTCTGCACTTTTCTTGCCCTTTTCTGCACCTCTCTTCCCTCTTTCTGCACGTCTGTTGCCTCTTTCTGCACCTGTTTTGCTTCTTTCTGCACCTCTGTTGTCTCTTTCTGCACTCGTCTTCCCTCTTTCTGTGCCTTTCCTGCCTGTTTTTGCATCTCACTTGCCTCTTTCTGCACTTTTCTAGCTTCTTTCTACACCTCTGTTGCTTCTTTCAGCAATTCACTTGCCTCTTTGTGCACTTCTCTTGCCTGTTTCTGCACATCCCTTGCCTCTTTTGCACCTCTGTTGGCTCTTTCTGCACCTCACTTGCTCCTTTCTACACTTCTCTTGCCTTTTTCTGGACCCCTGTTGCTTCATTCTGCACTTTCAGCACCTGTCTTGCTTCTTTCTGCACCCCTGTTGTCTCTTTAGGTACCTCTTTTGCCTCTTTCTGCACTTTTCTTGCCTTTTCTGCAGTTCTCTTCCCGCATGTCTGTTGCCTCTTTCTGCACCTCATTTGCTTCTTTCTGCACCCCTGTTGTCTCTTTCTGCACTCGTCTTCCCTCTTTCTGTACCTTTCCTGCCTGTTTTTGCATCTCACTTGCCTCTTTCTGCACTTTTCTTGCTTCTTTCTACACCTCTGTTGCTTCTTTCAGCAATTTTCTTGCCTCTTTGTGCACATCTCTTGCCTGTTTCTGCACTTCTCTTGCCTCTTTCTGCACCCCTGTTCCTTCATTCAGCACTTTCCATGCTTCTTTCTGCACCCGTCTTGCTTATTTCTGCACCCCTGTTGTCTCTTTATGTACCTCTTTTGCCTCTTTCTGCACTTTTCTTGCCTTTTTCTGCACCTCTCTTCCCTCTTTCTGCACGTCTGTTGCCTCTCTCTGTACCTCATTTGCTTCTTTCTGCACCCCTGTTGTCTCTTTCTGCACTCGTCTTCCCTCTTTCTGTACCTTTCCTGCCTGTTTTTGCATCTCACTTGCCTCTTTCTGCACTTTTCTTGCTTCTTTCTACACCTCTGTTGCTTCTTTCCGCAATTCTCTTGCCTCTTTGTGCACTTTTCTTGCCTGTTTCTGCACCTCTCTTGCCTCTTTTTGCACCTCTGTTGGCTCTTTCTGCACCTCACTTGCTCCTTTCTACACTTCTCTTGCCTCTTTCTGCACCCATGTTGCTTCATTCTGCACTTTCCATGCTTCTTTCTGCACCTGTCTTGCTTCTTTCTGCACCCCTGGTGTCTCTTAATGTACCTCTTTTGCCTGTTTCTGCACTTTTCTTGCCTTTTTCTGCACCTCTCTTCCCTCTTTCTGCACGTCTGTTGCCTCTTTCTGCACCTGTTTTGCTTCTTTCTGCACCCCTGTTGTCTCTTTCTGCACTCGTCTTCCCTCTTTCTGTGCCTTTCCTGCCTGTTTTTGCAACTCACTTGCCTCTTTCTGCACTTTTCTAGCTTCTTTCTACACCTCTGTTGCTTCTTTCAGCAATTCACTTGCCTCTTTGTGCACTTCTCTTGCCTGTTTCTGCACATCCCTTGCCTCTTTTTGCACCTCTGTTGGCTCTTTCTGCACCTCACTTGCTCCTTTCTACACTTCTCTTGCCTTTTTCTGGACCCCTGTTGCTTCATTCTGCACTTTCCATGCTTCTTTCAGAACCTGTCTTGCTTCTTTCTGTACCCCTGTTGTCTCTTTAGGTACCTCTTTTGCCTCTTTCTGCACTTTTCTTGCCTTTTCTGCAGTTCTCTTCCCTCTTTCTGCATGTCTGTTGCCTCTTTCTGCACCTCATTTGCTTCTTTCTGCACCCCTGTTGTCTCTTTATGCACTCGTCTTCCCTCTTTCTGTACCTTTCCTGCCTGTTTTTGCATCTCACTTGCCTCTTTCTGCACTTTTCTTGCTTCTTTCTACACCTCTGTTGCTTCTTTCAGCAATTTTCTTGCCTCTTTGTGCACATCTCTTGCCTGTTTCTGCACTTCTCTTGCCTCTTTCTGCACCCCTGTTCCTTCATTCAGCACTTTCCATGCCTCTTTCTGCACCCGTCTTGCTTATTTCTGCACCCCTGTTGCCTCTTTATGTACCTCTTTTGCCTCTTTCTGCACTTTTCTTGCCTTTTTCTGCACCTCTCTTCCCTCTTTCTGCACGTCTGTTGCCTCTCTCTGCACCTCATTTGCTTCTTTCTGCACCCCTGTTGTCTCTTTCTGCACTCGTCTTCCCTCTTTCTGTACCTTTCCTGCCTGTTTTTGCATCTCACTTGCCTCTTTCTGCACTTTTCTTGCTTCTTTCTACACCTCTGTTGCTTCTTTCCGCAATTCTCTTTCCTCTTTGTGCACTTCTCTTGCCCGTTTCTGCACCTCTCTTGCCTCTTTAGGCACCTCTGTTGGCGCTTTCTGCACCTCACTTGCTCCTTTCTGCACCTGTCTTGCTTCTTTCTGCACCCCTGTTGTCTCTTTATGTACCTCTTTTGTCTCTTTCTGCACTTTTCTTGGCTTTTTCTGCACTTCTCTTCCTTCTTTCTGCACCCCTCCTGCCTTTTTCTGTACCTCTCTTGCCTCTTTGTGCACCCATCCTACCTTTTTCTGCACCCATCTTGCCTCTCTCTCCACCCCTCTTCCCTCTTTCTGCACCTCTGTTGGTTCTTTCAGCACTGCTCTTGCTTCTATCTGCACCTCACTTGCCTCTTTCTGCACTTTTCTTGCTTCTTTCTACACCTCTGTTGCTTCTTTCAGCAATTCTCTTGCCTCTTTGTGCACTTGTCTTGCCTGGTTCTGCACCTTTATTGCCTCTTTTTGCACCTCTGTTGGCTCTTTCTGCAACTCACTTGCTCCTTTCTACACTTCTCTTGCCTCTTTCTGCACCCCTGTTGCTTCATTCTGCACTTTCCATGCTTCTTTCTGCACCTGTCTTGCTTCTTTCTGCACCCCTGTTGTCTCTTTATGTACCTCTTTTGTCTCTTTCTGCACTTTTCTTGCCTTTTTCTGCAGTTCTCTTCCCTCTTTCTGCACGTCTGTTGCCTCTTTCTGCACCTCATTTGCTTCTTTCTGCACCCTTGTTGTCTCTTTCTGCACTCGTCTTCCCTCTTTCTGTACCCTTCCTACCTGTTTTTACATCTCACTTGCCTCTTTCTGCACCTCTATTGCCTCTTTCTGCAGTTCTCTTGCCTCCTTCTGCATGTCACTTGCCTCTTTCTTTAACTCTCTTGCCTCTTTGTGCACCTCTCTTGCCTCTTTCTGCACCCCTGTTGTGTCATTCTGCACTTTCCATGCTTCTTTCTGCACCTGTATTGCTTCTTTCTGCACCCCTGTTGTCTCTTTATGTACCTCTTTTGCCTCTTTCTGCACTTTTCTTGCCTTTTTCTGCAGTTCTCTTCCATCTTTCTGCACGTCTGTTGCCTCTTTCTGCACCTCATTTGCTTCTTTCTGCACCCCTGTTGTCTCTTTCTGCACTCGTCTTCCCTCTTTCTGTACTTTTCCTGCCTGTTTTTGCATCTCACTTGCCTCTTTCTGCATTTTTCTTGCTTCGTTCTACACCTCTGTTGCTTCTTTCAGCAATTCTCTTGCCTCTTTGTGCACTTCTCTTGCCTGTTTCTGCACCTCTCTTGCCTCTTTTTGCACCTCTGTTGGCTCTTTCTGCACCTCACTTGCTCCTTTCTACACTTCTCTTGCCTCTTTCTGCACCCATGTTGCTTCATTCTGCACTTTCCATGCTTCTTTCTGCACCTGTCTTGCTTCTTTCTGCACCCCTGGTGTCTCTTAATGTACCTCTTTTGCCTGTTTCTGCACTTTTCTTGCTTTTTTCTGCACCTCTCTTCCCTCTTTCTTCACATCTGTTGCCTCTTTCTGCACCTGTTTTGCTTCTTTCTGCACCCCTGTTGTCTCTTTCTGCACTCGTCTTCCCTATTTCTGTGCCTTTCCTGCCTGTTTTTGCATCTCACTTGCCTCTTTCTGCACTTTTCTAGCTTCTTTCTACACCTCTGTTGCTTCTTTCAGCAATTCTCTTGCCTCTTTGTGCACTTCTCTTGCCTGTTTCTGCACCTCTCTTGCCTGTTTTTGCACCTCTGTTGGCTCTTTCTGCACCTCACTTTCTCCTTTCTACACTTCTCTTGCCTTTTTCTGGACCCCTGTTGCTTCATTCTGCACTTTCCATGCTTCTTTCTGCACCTGTCTTGCTTCTTTCTGCACCCCTGTTGTCTCTTTAGGTACCTCTTTTGCCTCTTTCTGCACTTTTCTTGCCTTTTCTGCAGTTCTCTTCCCTCTTTCTGCATGTCTGTTGCCTCTTTCTGCACCTCATTTGCTTCTTTCTGCACCCCTGTTGTCTCTTTATGCACTCGTCTTCCCTCTTTCTGTACCTTTCCTGCCTGTTTTTGCATCTCACTTGCCTCTTTCTGCACTTTTCTTGCTTCTTTCTACACCTCTGTTGCTTCTTTCAGCAATTTTCTTGCCTCTTTGTGCACATCTCTTGCCTGTTTCTGCACTTCTCTTGCCTCTTTCTGCACCCCTGTTGCTTCATTCAGCACTTTTCATGCTTCTTTCTGCACCCGTCTTGCTTATTTCTGCACCCCTGTTGTCTCTTTATGTACCTCTTTTGCCTCTTTATGCACTTTTCTTGGCTGTTTCTGCACTTCTCTTCCCTCTTTCTGCACGTCTGTTGCCTCTTTCTGCACCTCATTTGCTTTTTTCTGCACCCCTGTTGTCTCTTTATGCACTTGTCTTCCCTCTTTCTGTACCTTTCCTGCCTGTTTTTGCATCTCACTTGCCTCTTTCTGCACTTTTCTTGCTTCTTTCTACACCTCTGTTGCTTCTTTTAGCAATTCTCCTGCCTCTTTGGGCACTTCTCTTGCCTGTTTCTGCACTTCTCTTGCCTCTTTATGCACCCCTGTTGCTTCATTCTGCACTTTCCATGCTTCTTTCTGCACCTGTCTTGCTTCTTTCTGCACCCCTGTTGTCTCTTTATGTACTTCTTTTGCCTCTTTATGCACTTTTCTTGGCTTTTTCTGCACCTCTCTTCCTTCTTTCTGCACGTCTGTTGCCTCTTTCTGCACCTCATTTGCTTCTTTCTGCACCCCTGTTGTCTCTTTATGCACTCGTCTTCCCTCTTTCTGTACCTTTCCTGCCTGTTTTTGCATCTCACTTGTCTCTTTCTGCATTTTTCTTGCTTCTTTCCACACCTCTGTTGCTTCTTTCCGCAATTCTCTTGCCTCTTTGTGCACTTCTCTTGCCTGTTTCTGCACCTCTCTTGCCTCTTTATGCACCTCTGTTGGCGCTTTCTGCACCTCACTTGCTCCTTTCTGCACCTGTCTTGCTTCTTTCTGCACCCCTGTTGTCTCTTTATGTACCTCTTTGTCTCTTTCTGCACTTTTCTTGGCTTTTTCTGCACTTCTCTTCCTTCTTTCTGCACCCCTCCTGCCTTTTTCTGTACCTCTCTTGCCTCTTTGTGCACCCATCCTACCTTTTTCTGCACGCCTCTTGCCTCTCTCTCCACCCCTCTTCCCTCTTTCTGCACCTCTGTTGGCTCTTTCTGCACTGCTCTTGCTTCTATCTGCACCTCACTTGCCTCTTTCTGCACTTTTCTTGCTTCTTTCTACACCTCTGTTGCTTCTTTCAGCAATTCTCTTGCCTCTTTGTGCACTTGTCTTGCCTGTTTCTGCACCTTTATTGCCTCTTTTTGCACCTCGGTTGGCTCTTTCTGCACCTCACTTGCTCCTGTCTACACTTCTCTTGCCTCTTTCTGCACCCCTGTTGCTTCATTCTGCACTTTCCATGCTTCTTTCTGCACCTGTCTTGCTTCTTTCTGCACCCCTGTTGTCTCTTTATGTACCTCTTTTGTCTCTTTCTGCACTTTTCTTGCCTTTTTCTGCAGTTCTCTTCCCTCTTTCTGCACGTCTGTTGCCTCTTTCTGCACCTCATTTGCTTCTTTCTGCACCCTTGTTGTCTCTTTCTGCACTCGTCTTCCCTCTTTCTGTACCCTTCCTGCCTGTTTTTACATCTCACTTGCCTCTTTCTGCACCTCTATTGCCTCTTTCTGCAGTTCTCTTGCCTCCTTCTGCATGTCACTTGCCTCTTTCTTTAACTCTCTTGCCTCTTTGTGCACCTCTCTTGCCTCTTTCTGCACCCCTGTTGTGTCATTCTGCACTTTCCATGCTTCTTTCTGCACCTGTCTTGCTTCTTTCTGCACCCCTGTTGTCTCTTTATGTACCTCTTTTGCCTCTTTCTGCACTTTTCTTGCCTTTTTCTGCAGTTCTCTTCCATCTTTCTGCACGTATGTTGCCTCTTTCTGCACCTCATTTGCTTCTTTCTACACCCCTGTTGTCTCTTTCTGCACTCGTCTTCCCTCTTTCTGTACTTTTCCTGCTTGTTTTTGCATCTCACTTGCCTCTTTCTGCATTTTTCTTGCTTCTTTCTACACCTCTGTTGCTTCTTTCAGCAATTCTCTTGCCTCTTTGTGCACTTCTCTTGCCTGTTTCTGCACCTCTCTTGCCTCTTTTTGCACCTCTGTTGGCTCTTTCTGCACCTCACTTGCTCCTTTCTACACTTCTCTTGCCTCTTTCTGCACCCATGTTGCTTCATTCTGCACTTTCCATGCTTCTTTCTGCACCTGTCTTGCTTCTTTCTGCACCCCTGTTGTCTCTTTATGTACCTCTTTTGCCTCTTTCTGTACTTTTCTTGCCTTTTCTGCAGTTCTCTTCCCTCTTTTTGCATGTCTGTTGCCTGTTTCTGCACCTCATTTGCTTCTTTCTGCACCTCTGTTGTCTCTTTATGCACTCGTCTTCCCTCTTTCTGTACCTTTCCTGCCTGTTTTTGCATCTCACTTGCCTCTTTCTGCACTTTTCTTGCTTCTTTCTACACCTCTGTTGCTTCTTTCAGCGATTGTCTTGCCTCTTTGTGCACATCTCTTGCCTGTTTCTGCACTTCTCTTGCCTCTTTCTGCACCCCTGTTCCTTCATTCAGCACTTTCCATGCTTCTTTCTGCACCCGTCTTGCTTATTTCTGCACCCCTGTTGTCTCTTTATGTACCTCTTTTGCCTCTTTCTGTACTTTTCTTGCCTTTTTCTGCACCTCTCTTCCCCCTTTCTGCACGTCTGTTGCCTTTTTCTGCACCTCATTTGCTTCTTTCTGCACCCCTGTTGTCTCTTTCTGCACTCGTCTTCCCTCTTTCTGTACCTTCCCTGCCTGTTTTTGCATCTCACTTGCCTCTTTCTGCACTTTTCTTGCTTCTTTCTACACCTCTGTTGCTTCTTTCCGCAATTCTCTTGCCTCTTTGTGCACTTCTCTTGCCTGTTTCTGCCCCTCTCTTGCCTCTTTATGCACCTCTGTTGGCGCTTTCTGCACCTCACTTGCTCCTTTCTGCACCTGTCTTGCTTCTTTCTGCACCCCTGTTGTCTCTTTATGTACCTCTTTTGTCTCTTTCTGCACTTTTCTTGGCTTTTTCTGCACTTCTCTTCCTTCTTTCTGCACCCCTCCTGCCTTTTTCTGTACCTCTCTTGCCTCTTTGTGCACCCATCCTACCTTTTTCTGCACCCCTCTTGCCTCTCTCTCCACCCCTCTTCCCTCTTTCTGCACCTCTGTTGGTTCTTTCTGCACTGCTCTTGCTTCTATCTGCACCTCACTTGCCTCTTTCTGCACTTTTCTTGCTTCTTTCTACACCTCTGTTGCTTCTTTCAGCAATTCTCTTGCCTCTTTGTGCACTTGTCTTGCCTGTTTCTGCACCTTTATTGCCTCTTTTTGCACCTCGGTTGGCTCTTTCTGCACCTCACTTGCTCCTGTCTACACTTCTCTTACCTCTTTCTGCACCCCTGTTGCTTCATTCTGCACTTTCCATGCTTCTTTCTGCACCTGTCTTGCTTCTTTCTGCACCCCTGTTGTCTCTTTATGTACCTCTTTTGTCTCTTTCTGCACTTTTCTTGCCTTTTTCTGCAGTGCTCTTCCCTCTTTCTGCACGTCTGTTGCCTCTTTCTGCACCTCATTTGCTTCTTTCTGCACCCTTGTTGTCTCTTTCTGCACTCGTCTTCCCTCTTTCTGTACCCTTCCTGCCTGTTTTTACATCTCACTTGCCTCTTTCTGCACCTCTATTGCCTCTTTCTGCAGTTCTCTTGCCTCCCTTCTGCATGTCACTTGCCTCTTTCTTTAACTCTCTTGCCTCTTTGTGCACCTCTCTTTGCCTCTTTCTGCACCCCTGTTGTGTCATTCTGCACTTTCCATGCTTCTTTCTGCACCTGTCTTGCTTCTTTCTGCACCCCTGTTGTCTCTTTATGTACCTCTTTTGCCTCTTTCTGCACTTTTCTTGCCTTTTTCTGCAGTTCTCTTCCATCTTTCTGCACATATGTTGCCTCTTTCTGCACCTCATTTGCTTCTTTCTACACCCCTGTTGTCTCTTTCTGCACTCGTCTTCCCTCTTTCTGTACTTTTCCTGCCTGTTTTTGCATCTCACTTGCCTCTTTCTGCATTTTTCTTGCTTCTTTCTACACCTCTGTTGCTTCTTTCAGCAATTCTCTTGCCTCTTTGTGCACTTCTCTTGCCTGTTTCTGCACCTCTCTTGCCTCTTTTTGCACCTCTGTTGGCTCTTTCTGCACCTCACTTGCTCCTTTCTAAACTTCTCTTGCCTCTTTCTGCACCCATGTTGCTTCATTCTGCACTTTCCATGCTTCTTTCTGCACCTGTATTGCTTCTTTCTGCACCCCTGTTGTCTCTTTATGTACCTCTTTTGCCTCTTTCTGTACTTTTCTTGCCTTTTCTGCAGTTCTCTTCCCTCTTTTTGCATGTCTGTTGCCTGTTTCTGCACCTTATTTGCTTCTTTCTGCACCCCTGTTGTCTCTTTATGCACTCGTCTTCCCTCTTTCTGTACCTTTCCTGCCTGTTTTTGCATCTCACTTGCCTCTTTCTGCACTTTTCTTGCTTCTTTCTACACCTCTGTTGCTTCTTTCAGCGATTGTCTTGCCTCTTTGTGCACATCTCTTGCCTGTTTCTGCACTTCTCTTGCCTCTTTCTGCACCCCTGTTCCTTCATTCAGCACTTTCCATTCTTCTTTCTGCACCCGTCTTGCTTATTTCTGCACCCCTGTTGTCTCTTTATGTACCTCTTTTGCCTCTTTCTGTACTTTTCTTGCCTTTTTCTGCACCTCTCTTCCCTCTTTCTGCACGTCTTGCGTTTTTCTGCACCTCATTTGCTTCTTTCTGCACCCCTGTTGTCTCTTTCTGCACTCGTCTTCCCTCTTTCTGTACCTTCCCTGCCTGTTTTTGCATCTCACTTGCCTCTTTCTGCACTTTTCTTGCTTCTTTCTACACCTCTGTTGCTTCTTTCCGCAATTCTCTTGCCTCTTTGTGCACTTCTCTTGCCTGTTTCTGCCCCTCTCTTGCCTCTTTATGCACCTCTGTTGGCGCTTTCTGCACCTCACTTGCTCCTTTCTGCACCTGTCTTGCTTCTTTCTGCACCCCTGTTGTCTCTTTATGTACCTCTTTTGTCTCTTTCTGCACCCCTCCTGCCTTTTTCTGTACCTCTCTTGCCTCTTTGTGCACCCATCCTACCTTTTTCTGCACCCCTCTTGCCTCTCTCTCCACCCCTCTTCCCTCTTTCTGCACCTCTGTTGGTTCTTTCTGCACTGCTCTTGCTTCTATCTGCACCTCACTTGCCTCTTTCTGCACTTTTCTTGCTTCTTTCTACACCTCTGTTGCTTCTTTCAGCAATTCTCTTGCCTCTTTGTGCACTTGTCTTGCCTGTTTCTGCACCTTTATTGCCTCTTTTTGCACCTCTGTTGGCTCTTTCTGCACCTCACTTGCTCCTATCTACACTTCTCTTGCCTCTTTCTGCACCCCTGTTGCTTCATTCTGCACTTTGCATGCTTCTTTCTGCACCTGTCTTGCTTCTTTCTGCACCCCTGTTGTCTCTTTATGTACCTCTTTTGTCTCTTTCTGCACTGTTCTTGCCTTTTTCCGCAGTTCTCTTCCCTCTTTCTGCACGTCTGTTGCCTCTTTCTGCACCTCATTTGCTTCTTTCTGCACCCTTGTTGTCTCTTTCTGCACTCGTCTTCCCTCTTTCTGTACCCTTCCTGCCTGTTTTTACATCTACCTTGCCTCTTTCTACACCTCTATTGCCTCTTTCTACAGTTCTCTTGACTCCTTCTGCATGTCACTTGCCTCTTTCTTTAACTCTCTTGCCTCTTTGTGCACCTCTCTTGCCTCTTTCTGCACCCTTGTTGTGTCATTCTGCACTTTCCATGCCTCTTTCTGCACCTGTCTTGCTTCTTTCTGCACCCCTGTTGTCTCTTTATGTACCTCTTTTGCCTCTTTCTGCACTTTTCTTGTCTTTTTCTGCAGTTCTCCATCTTTCTGCACGTCTGTTGCCTCTTTCTGCACCTCATTTGCTTCTTTCTGCACCCCTGTTTTCTCTTTCTGCACTCGTCTTCCCTCTTTCTGTACCTTTCCTGCCAGTTTTTGCATCTCACTTGCCTCTTTCTGCACTTTTCTTGCTTCTTTCTACACCTCTGTTGCTTCTTTCAGCAATTTTCTTGCCTCTTTCTGCACTTCTCTTGCCTCTTTATGCACCGCTGTTGCTTCATTCTGCACTTTCCATGCTTCTTTCTGCACCTGTCTTGCTTCTTTCCGCACCCCTGTTGTCTCTTTATGTACCTCTTTTGCCTCTTTATGCACTTTTCTTGGCTTTTTCTGCACCTCTCTTCCCTCTTTCTGCACGTCTGTTGCCTCTTCCTGCACCTCATTTGCTTCTTTCTGCACCCCTGTTGTCTCTTTATGCACTCGTCTTCCCTCTTTCTGTACCTTTCCTGCCTGTTTTTGCATCTCACTTGCCTCTTTCTGCACTTTTCTTGCTTCTTTCTACACCTCTGTTTCTTTCTTTCTGCAATTCTCTTGCCTCTTTGTGCACTTCTCTTGCCTGTTTCTGCACCTCTCTTGCCTTTTTTTGCACCTCTGTTGGCGCT
The DNA here is from genome assembly GCA_963921515.1 of Calotriton arnoldi. NCBI lineage: Eukaryota > Metazoa > Chordata > Amphibia > Caudata > Salamandridae > Calotriton > Calotriton arnoldi. The sequence continues at coordinate 1,124,508 of CAWUFW010004371.1, read as the reverse complement.
TTCTGCACCTCACTTGCTACTTTCTGCACCTGTCTTGCTTCTTCCTGCACCCCTGTTGTCTCTTTATGTACCTCTTTTGTCTCTTTCTGCACTTTTCTTGGCTTTTTCTGCACTTCTCTTCCTTCTTTCTGCACCCCTCCTGCCTTTTTCTGTACCTCTCTTGCCTCTTTGTGCACTCATCCTACCTTTTTCTGCACCCCTCTTGCCTCTCTCTCCACCCCTCTTCCCTCTTTCTGCACCTCTGTTGGTTCTTTCTGCACTGCTCTTGCTTCTATCTGCACCTTACTTGCCTCTTTCTGCACTTCTCTTGCTTCTTTCTACACCTCTGTTGCTTCTGTCAGCAATTCTCTTGCCTCTTTCTGCACTTCTCTTGCCTCTTTCTGCACCTCTCCTACCCCTTTCTGCACCCCTTTTGCCTCTTTTTACACCTCTGTTGGTTCTTTCTGCATCTCATTTGCCTTTTTCTGCACCTCTCTTGCCTCTTTCGGCACCTGTGTTGCTTCTTTCTGTACTTCTCTTGCCTCCTTCTGCACCTCTTTGTTAGAGGTAGTTTTAATCCCCCTGCCCTATTATGTACTAGGGCCATACAGGGGAGGTCATGCCAATCACAGGGGTTCCCCAACTCATAGTGTACCCTAGTGTATGTAGGTGTTTTCACTGTATTCTAAGTGTCTTTCAGCATAGCACTGGCTCCGGGCCTGGTTAGTCAGAGTCAGTTACCACCAGTACCAGTCAGCAAAAAGTTGGGGACACAGGATGACTTTGCAACAAGGCTTCTTTCTGCTCGTCTGTTGGTACTTTGTACACATCTCTTGCTTCTTTCTGCACCTTTCTTCGACTTTCTGGACTTCTGTTGCCTCTTTCTGCATTTCTCTTGCTTCTCTCTGCGCCTTTCTTCCTCTTTCTTCACAGGTCCTACCTTTGTAGGCATAGTTAGAAATTAGCATTTAAAAACCTTTGAAATTCACTGAAAAAACCACAGGTTTCAGGGACGTTATAGTTAGAAATTAGCATTTAAAAAACCTTTGAAATTCACTGAAAAAAACATAGGTTTCAGGGACGTTATAGTTAGAAATTTGCATTTAAAAAACCTTAGAAATTCACTGAAAAAACCACAGGTTTCAGGGACGTTATAGTTAGTTGGACATTTCACTTGTACAAAACCAGAGAAATTCGGCCGTTATAGTTAGTTCAGCTAACTATAACTCGCGCCCCCGCAATGCCCTGCTGATGACGTCACATATTACATCATTCATGACATGGTCAGTGACATCACTGATGACATCTCAAATGACATCCTGATGACATCACTGATGACATCATCCACGTAATAATCTGATGCACCTCCTCATACCCTGATATAACCTTTGATACACCCACTCTAAAATACAGACTACCATTTTCGAAATCATAGACACACCAATACCAGTTAGTACAAACCCACTCACTAATTCCTAGGTCTACACACACAGCCACTCATTCACCCATACAGTCACTCATACATGTAGTCAACCATCAATACGGCACTATCATATGCACTCACATATCTATACAGACACTCACACACCACCACTCAGCCATAGAGTTACTCACACACCTAGTCAGTCATGCAAAGAATCAATCACACTCCCATTTACTCACCTATACAGTTATACACACCACCTCACTTATTCAAACATATACTAACACATACTTACACTCTTATACAATAACTAATACAAGCACACACTCATCCATACAGCCACTCTCACAATCACTCACTCTCACATATAGTCATTTATATACTCCAACACTCACATATACTGCCTTTCACATATGCAGTTGCTCACACATGTACCACTGAGGCATCCATTCACTCACCAACACACCCATACACAGACTCACCCACCCATACAGCCCTTCACAGATGCACTCTTGAACCCATACACCCAGTGAATCACCCACTCACACATCTATGCACAGAGTTACACCCCCCCACCCACCCACACAGACACTCAGGCACCCATACAGATACTCAGACAACCAATCAATAACCCATATAGACCCTCATTTAGCTACTCACCAACCCATGCAACCGCTTACACACCAACTGACAAACTAAACTGTGTGAATGTCTGTATCAGTCACTAACCCATGCATTCAGTAAGACACATTTAATCACTCACTTATACAGTCAGTCACGCACCTACTAAATCATCCATTCAGACACTTGTACACCCACTCATTCTTCAATACACCTTGGCCTATTATATATATATAAAACATATTTAAACTTTACAGAAGCACACAGTCACTGGATGATGTCATCAGTGATGTCATTTGAGATGTCATCAGTGATGTCACTGACCATGTCATGAATTATGTAATATGTGACGTCATCAGCAGTGCATTGCGGGGGCGCGAGTTATAGTTAGCTGAACTAACTATAACGGCCGAATTTCTCTGGTTTTGTACGAGTGAAATGTCCAACTAACTATAACATCCCTGAAACCTGTGGTTTTTTCAGTGAATTTCTAAGGTTTTTTAAATGCTAATTTCTAACTAGAACGTCCTTGAAACCTAAGGTTTTTTCAGTGAATATATATATATAAATCTTTTGGGCACTTTAATTGTTCGACCTGATCTGGTAATTGGAAACCGGAAACTGTCACCATCAATGTCCAGGATCTGTGTTGACGGTGGGGAGGCAAAAGCAGTTACTGGTGTGGCAGAACCAGTCTCTCCTTTAACATGTAAATATGATGGACAAAGAGTTAAATGCCAAAAGTGAGGAGAGTCTCTGGTAATAGACTTCCCAAGGCCCTGGGCAGTCACCATGTGTCCTTTGATAGACACCACTTGAAAAGGTTCTGCATCAAATGGAGCATCAGGTTTTCTTTTCCGCATCTGGCGTGCAAGCTCTTGATCTCCTCTTTTGAAGACCATTTTCTTCGCATGTCATCTTTTGTCAGCATACGCTTTCATATTGTGTTTATGAACCAAGTCCTTCTCACGAGTTGTGCTTTCGTTTTTCTCTCTCTGGCTGGTCTACTGAGGGATCTTGGTTGTTGTTGCTCTCCCGAACATCAATGTCTCAGGACTTTCACCTGGGGTAGAGTGAGGTGTTGAACGATAAGCTCTTAAGGTGGAAGTTAACACAGTTTTTAAATCGAGCTTTTCCAGAGTAGCATGCTGCACAGCTTTCTTTAGGTTACCCCTAAAGTACTCAACAAATTAGTTGGCCTGTGTGCTCTTCTGATGCTTTCTATTCAGATGCTCTAAGCCTTTGCCAGATTTCAATATGGCTGGAACATTCCATGTCACAAAGATGCCATCTAGTCTCTCAATGACTCTTTCTTGAGTGGTAGATGAGAGATCCTCAATTAAAGGTTAATCATGAGTATTTTTTCCACAATCACAATCAGGTGATGTCCATTGTCAAGTGTACTGAAAAAGTCAATAGCTACTCTCTCCCAGTCATGCTCCGGGAGTTCTGACATGTTTAAGGTGTGTTGATTAACTTTAGTTGAAAGGCAGTTGCACAGGTGACAGGCCTTTAATTCCTTTTCAAACCACTCATTGAGATACAGAAACCAGACTCGGTCTCGGAGAACTTGTTTTGTGGCAACGATTCCATGATGCCCTTTTGTGAGCCATTTTAATCATTTTCTGCAGGAGACTCTTCCGAAATTAGGATTTTTGACCCTCACAATATAACCCCTTCCTGAGTTATGGACAGTTCATCTTTGACATTTTTGTATTTTTGATATTCACCATCACTGGTGAGAGGTCGATGGAGTACCATGACCTTGTATAGGCACTCTGGAAAAACAGTCAACAGGGTTCTGATCCTTCCGTTGATGATGCACAATGTTATAATTGTACTCTTGTAGTCGTAGTCCCCATCATTCAATGCAAGGAGCCATCTTGGCCTTTGGATTTTCAAATATAGTTAGTAAAGCTTGATGATTAGTGACCAGTGTAAAAGGCTTTCCGTACAGAAATATATAGAAACGTTCACAAGCCCATACTAGGGATAAAATTACTTTTTCAGGTTGTGAATACGCATGTTCTGTTTGGGACAAACTCCTACTTGCATATGCCCTAATATGCCTTTGAGCATTCGTGTGTCCACTGTGCTGTCCGAGAATAGCACCTAACCTGACTGTGCTGGCAACGACAACAATCTCTGTATAAAGCTTCAGATTGAAGTATGCCATTTCAGTAATATTCTCAATGGCTTGTTTGATTTTGTTAAAATTTCTCTCACATTCATGTGACCAATGAAATAAAACATTCTTTTTCGCCAGCTCTCCTAATGGAGCACTTACAGTGGCAAAGTATTGTATATATCTGGAACAGTAGCTGGCCATGCCCAGAAATGAACACAACATAGAAACATCTTGCAGGGATTAGCATTTGACAGCAATTGTACTTTAGCAGGATCAAGTTTCATACTCCCATCAGAAAAGAAATGGTCAAAGAATTTTAACTTTGTCTTGTGTAACTCACATTTAACTCCATTCAAAATCAAACCTGCATCCACAAGTAAATGATATACTTGTGTGAGAGCTTTACCATGCATTTTTGTATAGCTCCGAAAACCAATATGTCATCGCTGTAATTTAATGCATTAATGACAGGCTGTATGATACGTCAAATGACGTCTTGAAAAAGTTCTGCAGCTGATGAAACACCAAAACGTAGTCTTTTGTATCGAAGCAGACCAGCATGTGTAAGAAAAGGTTGCAATCTACATGCAATTTTCTTTGAGTTCCAACTGATGATAACCTTTATTCAAATCAAGGTGAGAGAAGACCTTTGCACCATTTAATTGCACTATAATTTCAGCAATGAGTGTACCTGGATATCGTTCTCATTCAATGGCCTTGCATGCCTGACGCATGTCAATGCATATGCGTACAGCTCCTTCACTGTCCTTTTTTTGCACTACCACCATGGGAGAAACCCATGGCGTAGGACCAGTAGATCACTCAATGACATTATGCTTAAGTAACCATTAAAGTTCTTTTTCAACAGCGGATTGTAAATGGAAAGCAATTTGTCTATGGGGCCGATTCCGATCTCGGCTGGTAGGGCTCCGAATCGGATTCGGCTTTACCGGATTCGATTCGGAGCCCTGTTTCCCGACCGATTCGTACGTGCGTCCGGGCGAGCGAGTACGATGCGAAATATCCGACCGACTCGTTCGCGAGACCCAACCGCACCGACCGACTCATTCGCGAAAGCCGACCGCTCCGACCGACTCGCACAGACACGACTTGCACCACGCAATGGAGACGTTCCCCGGCCGGGTAAGTACGATGCGCGCCTCGAGAAGTCCGACCGACTCGCGCCGTCCGGCTCAAAAGAGCAGTCGGAGCCGCACTTTGGGGGTCCGTGTCGGACCCCCCTGTACGTGTAGCTGCACGAGTCGCACACAGGGGGGACCCATGGGTCCCCCCTACCTGTGCATGTACGCCGCGAGTCGCTTCGAGGCGTACCCGCTGTAGGGGGCGCCCTTGTTCGCCTCGCACCCATTGAGTCAATGCGAGCCCGCGTACGCGTTGTACGACCGGCTCCCATTGACTTCAATGGGAGTCCGACCGACTCGAGTCCGATAGCATACGTGCGCATCGTACTCGTTCGGTCGGGCTGCTAGGGTCCGATTCGGTCGGAAATCTCTCCGGGTCCGGCTCGGTCGGAGAGATTTCCGGCCCGAATCGGAATCGGCCCCTATGTCTTTGAGCAACAGGACAGAAGTCCTCATTAATATGCAGCTTTACTTTTATAGTTTACAGCTTTCCTAAACCATGAAATAATGAAGAGAACTGACTTACTATTTTGTAGTGAGGAATCATGTTGTAGTTTACAGATATCAGTCCCATATCAGCAGATGTGTTGAAATTGTGTTGACAGGATCTTGACGCTGCACCTTGAAGCACATGAATGGGTGCTTGCACCTTCGTTTTCTTGTGTTTCATCGTCGCTACTAATGAGCCTTGATTTTTTAAGGGCGTCGATGAAGCCCATATATACACTTTGGTTTTCAATGGCGTAAGTTACGGTAATGGAGACAACTCATTATATTTCTCCTCAGGCATGATGTTTATCGAAGCATCACTGTCGATGATGAAAGGTATCAAAAAAACGTTTACTTTCAGTGTAATCTTCGGATAATGTTTGAATGACTTTAGTGCTTGAGCATGTCGACTTTTCTTTGACTGACATTTTTCTTCACATGCGGCCAGTCCAACATGCACATGCTTTTCTGAGGTAAACATTGACAGGGCATAACCATCTTCTTCACTTCACTTGATACTGATATAGAAGAACTGTTTGATGATGATTTAGATGACAATCAACTTTGTTCAGTGTCGATTGGTCTTAACTGATGTTACCGCTTGGCCTTGTGGGTGTACGTCGAACGTTACTTCTGAAACGTTCCAGTGGTCATTTTGTCTTCGCGCCTTGACAAACTTGCTTTTCCTTTTGCTCTGCAAACCATCACAAAATGGTTCTCCTTCCCGCAGCCTTCACATATCTGTCCCATGGTGGGACATTTACCTTCATGTGGAAACGAAAATCCACATCTAATACACAAGTTCTTTTTATGTGTAGACATCACCTTGTATCCTTCAGTCTTTGGCTTACATTTCACACTAATGACTGATTCATTAGGGGAACCTCTGGCCTCCATGTTAGCAGCTTGTCTAGTGGCACACTCTTCAGCTATGGCAGCCATTAACACTCACTCCAGACTAAGAGTTTCTCTCAGCATTCATCGTCTGAATGAATCTGACAAGCATCCATCAATAACTCTAAGACGTGTTAGATGGGTGTGTCGAGTCTCGCCACAAATTCATCAATGGTTTCACCAACTTTCTGTTGTTCTTGACAGAAAATATATCTTTCATAATCTACATTGGGCATTGGATTACACTTGAGATTAAAAGTTTCCTTAATCTGACGGTATATGATTTCTTCGTCAGGTCGCTGAATTTTCCTTATGACTTCTTTTACACCATCATCAGCAAGATTTCTTAGGTGTTTGGTAATCTTTTTGTTATCAGAATCTTCAAGTGCATCAATAAAATCTTCAAATGTCTCTGTCCAAACAATCCATCTATGGTAAATATTTTGCTTTTTGGCAGCATCAAATGGTGGTGGTGGTTTCAGGAATGCAGCAGCGTTTTAGACTAGTGTGACTTGGTTTAGGCAACTCGTCTGTGAGACCTTGTGGTATGCTGGCCTCTGGATCATCTTTAATGATAGCTCGAAACGTGACTTTCTACGCTGCCATCTGAAAGATTTCACTATACCGAGAGTCGCTCTCAGCTCTTTATTCTTCGAAGACCTGTGAAATTTTTCTGAGCCTCACTCAACAGTTTTGGTGACTGGCCACTTCGGGTATAGACGGCTGGGTAAGCACAACCCCGGGCACGTCTCTTTGAGCCACTTCACCGAGTGCAGATGTACAATGACTCACTTTAATGGTTTCAACAAGTTAATTATTTATTTTTTCCTAAAAATCAAGTTGCACTTTCTGACACCTGGTTTATCTTCGCCTTGCAGTGCGTCTGTTTGCAGCGTTATTTTGTTATATTTGATTATCAATGACTGCTCTTTGAAAACCTGGTTGTATCCTCCTTCAGCGTTAAGACTCCGTATAAAGTATAACTTTATCTTGCTTGGCAGCGAGGTACATATATGTATGGCCTGACCAGCAGGTTCTCGGCCAATGACATGTAGATTCCCTGCAATGCTTTTGTTGTCTTCAACTGCTTCACAGCAGCTGGAGCTGCATTTTGACTCCACATGCATTAAGCGTCGATTCTGTACTTCAAGGATGGCATATGTGACACGCACGAGCTATTTGGTTGGACCACAGCAAACTCTCTGAGAGAACACTGTCGATCTTTTGGTTACTTATCCCTTATCTTGTCACCATTTGTAGCGTCTTCCCCAGCCTGGGTACCTGCCAATGAGCTTAGTAATGCACGTGCTTATCTAGGGCCTGTGCTTGGAACAGACATGAGGTCTCCGGAAGATCTAACCCTAACTGGAGAGGAGGTTGATACCAGCAGGTGCTGTTCCATACCTGAAACTATATCACACAGTTGGCAAAGCTGGAGTACTGAGTGTGGGATTGGATTAGTATTACCTACCATCGGTGTTGCTCAATTATGAATTTATCTTGAAAAAACAAAGACAAGAGGCATTTGGTAAAACAGGAACAGTTGGTTTGGTCAAACACTCGGTCTGGAGTGCAGCCTACAGTAATGGGTCTGAGGGCTGACTCAAAGTACAATTGCGTTGAATTTCTTTTTACACATTTCTTGAAGCATCATAGAACAATTCATAGATCCTGTTTCGGGAGTGGAATTTGGGTCTTGTCATGAAGCCATAAATTACTCACTCCTGATGACAAATGCAGGTAAGTCTCAACCTTGCACACAATGAGGGCCAGTCGGTAATGTGTCCAGATGTCTGGAATGGGGAGCTCATGATCACTGCATGTGTGGTGTGTGCTGTGTCCTGATTGTCTGAGTGTTCCTAACTTCATTTGCCATCTAACGTTATGGTGTTTTGGGAATGCGCACCCCTTTGGCCATGTACATTTTATTAGGGCCAATCTCCTAGGACCATTGTAGTGTTGCTGCCTAACTGTGGGACTAATCTGGGTTTTTCTGTTTACTTGTTTGTCCTGCTGGTTATGTGCCATCCTACCTGTGATCTGTCAATCAGTAGCCTCAGGCCTAGGGCGCAAGGTCTGCCTGATCACATATTTCTGACTCAGTGTCAATGGAGAGGTCATATCGGTGGATTTTGACAACAGTGATTCGATTTTGTTTTTGTACATAGATGTATCATTGTGTTCATCCACATCAATATTAACAACTGCATGCAAGTTATTATAAAAAACATGCTTGGCAAAATGGCACGAAAGAACCAGTCTAGGTCCAGAAAATGAAGGAAGAATTCCTACCTACTTCTAGAGGACTCCCTTTAAAAGATTATTGTAAGTGTCTTCCTTTCTCTGACTTCAATCTTTGCTTGCAGGACCTGATTCCAGAACTAAAGAAGCCAGTTTTGTTTAACATCAGTTCATGGGAACAGTTGGCACAGCATCTGCGGAAAGGTTTACATCATTATGGATGTTGCTTCTGAAGTTGGCTGCCAAAGGAGAGCTTGAAACCAGAGACATCAGCTGACAAGAGGTACCCTACACCAAGATAATTTGGTTCACTGAAATCAGTGCTTAAGAACTGTACCAAAACTGTGTTTAGTAATCTGTCTCTGCTCTTTTCAAACCTCCCAACCTAAATCATCTTCCTCATCAAGCCAGTGGAGGATTTAAGCCACTGAGCCTGATTAGGTGACCCTGCAAACCTCTTCACTTTGTTTCAGCTTCTCACTACTACAATGCCTGATTCTCTGATCTTCGAGTCATATGCCTCTGAGTTCAGAACCACTTAATAGGCTTGATATTACAGCAGGAATGACTATATGAAAGTAGGGCAAAAATATACAATCAGGGCCTGTTTCACAAAGGGCCTCCTCACTCAGGGCAGAGGCCTCACAGTCATGGGGGAGTCTCCACTTTCTGGGTGGAATCTCCACAGTAAGAATTCTCAATGCGGAGATTCCGCCCCATGTGCGGAGACTCCACCACGACTGTGGGGCCGCCGCCACGAGTGCAGAAGCCCTTTGTGAATCAGGCCCTCGCAATTGGAAGTGGTGATGGTCAGACTGGTTAAACTAGCCGCGATATTTGAACATTTACTTAAAGGATTTATGGAGCTTGCGCCCTCCAAAAAAACAAACTGGTGGCTTCTAGAATGGTGTGGCATTGCAGTAATGGCCCTCCAGTGGGTGTTGGAAATGGTGTGTCATACAGGCAAAGAGGTTTATTAACCTTTAACTATATTTTTTAAGAAGAATTAAAAATGTAAAACAGACCTCTGGTCATCTTTACCCGATTTGTGATGCAATTTAAACTTTTCGAAATCATTTATTTTGACTAATGGACTTAAAGTTGTTAAATCCAGGTCTTTTTTGATCAAAGAAATCCTTGTTCCCAAAGTCAAAAGTTTCAATTATTTAGGGATCTGTTTTGACACTACCTTAAGTTGGTGCCAGCTTCTGAATTAAGAACTTTCCAGCTTCACAGAGCAGTTGAATCAGTTCTGAGATTTGCTTTGAAGTTACGACATAAACCAGTGAAAGAACTATTACAGATATACAAGAGTAAATGTATTCCGATAGGGCTTTATGGGGCAGGAATTTGAGGATATACCAACGTTGAAACTTTACCAAGGGTCAAAAACTGCTTTCTCCACAGGATTTTACATTTTCCGCCGGCCACAGCTACTTATATTTGCCATGTGGGGATGGGAATGAACTATTAAGAAGATGTGAATCAGGTGGCGCCTTTAATGTCATTGCTTAAGATCGGGCCTAAATCGGAGGGTGGTTTTACAAGAACAATTCTTAAGGACTGCCTACTATTGGATAACATGGCTCAGATCCCATGGTTATACTATGTGAGGAGACATTTGCAAATTTGGGAGTTCTGGAGCTTTTAACTAATCCTGACCTCACAGAAGCCACAGCCAAAGAGTTTGTAGAAGCTCTGTTATTTAAGTATTATACTAAACTCGCTATACCAAGGTGTGAACCATGCAGTCTATAGTTAAGTATTTTGAATTATCCCCTTCTCTGACGTTGAAAACGTATCTCATCCTAGTGAGTAATCCACAATATAGATTTTACTTTTTGGTAGCGTTTCCTCTGCAGGGTACATGGTTCTAAAGCCTACCAACTTGCCCATGTGATAACTGGTCAGGTCTAAGCACAACACACTTTATGCTTTTGTGCACTATGTAAAGTCATCCGCGCAGGCAATTTTTGATCCCTATTTTGAAGTCAGCCAACATCAGACAATATAAGATTGATATGATATGTTTACAGCAATTAGTGTCTCCTCAAATGTGTTATGAATGAATGAATGGTTTTTATATATCGCTTAGCAACTCAATTATGTCCTGGCGCTAGGCACCAAGAACAAGTGAGGGGATGGCAGAACGAACAGGAATCCTGAATCCCTAGAGTTTGAAAAGGTATGTTTTCGGTGCTTTTTTGAAGATAGCTTCATCAGTGATTTATCTCAGATGGCCAGGCATCTAGTTCCACATCCTTGCTGCCATCACTGTGAAGGAGGAACACCCTCTCCGCTGTTTTTTTAAAACGGGGGACTGTTATCAAGCCAGCGTTACTAGAGCACAGTGTCCTCTCTGGTCTGCACTTCTTAATCCTCTCATTCAAATATGAGAAACCCTTTTTGTGGAGGTCTTGGAGGGTCAGTTTCAAGGTTTTAAATATTATACGCTTGCACACCGGAAGCCAGTATAGCTTCTCTCATAAGTAAGATACTGAAGAGTGTTTTCGTAACTTGTATAGTAGGGGGACTGCCATTTTGTGTACCACTTACATACGTTGAACTAGGTAATCTGGTAGGTCCAGGTACAGGACATTGACGTAGTCTAACCTAGATAAGATCAGTACCCTGACCACTGTGACCTGAGATTCATGCGGAAAAAGTACAAGAATTTCCTGAGTATGCGAAGAATCCAAAGGCATGATTTTACAACCACTGAAACCTGGGTACTGAAGGAGAGTTGCGCATCAACTATTATGCTGTTATTAAGTATATTAGAAGTGCTTTAACAATCAGGAAAACTTATGGTGCATCTGTTCTTTTAGAAACTGATGAATTTTGAATATTTATTGTACAAAATGTTTGTCTATATTTTATTATGATGGTCTTTTTTTAATTCTTGATTCTTAGATCATATCACCTAAGTACTAATTTGCACTAGACATGCAACACGGTATATAAGCTGAGGTAGGTTGTCAGGGTATGTCATTTTATGTCATATCTATATGCATTTAGATGTTTTGGATTAGTTTATCCGTTCATAAAACCACTGGTCTAAATTTTCCATTTTTCAGTGATAAATAGTGCTGAAAAGTCTATATTTGTCATGGTCAGATATCTGAAGTTTTTTGTAATCAATTTGGTGTTTTAATTATTATGTACCATATGCTCTTTTATTTATTTGTCTGTAAAGGAATTTGGCTGAATGAAAGACTGAATGTAAAACATAACACAAGTGGAAGAACAAAAGCAGTCAAACGTCATCATGTATTTCCAAAACTGGAACCATATAACACTATCATGACTGAAGCATTAATTGGGCAACTAAAAGAAAAGAATGATTCATCCCCTATAGAAACATATATTTGCCAGTGTCTGTTTCACAAGAGGTTACTATTACATGCCTACCTTTGGTGTTTGGCAACATAAAGTCAATACTGTTACTCCATGCCCTTCATGTCTCTTCTCTTTTCTTTCATTCCTTCTTGCTTCGGTGCTGACTCAGCACCTAAACCTTGCACACGGCCACTCCCATTCCGAATAAAGCACTACATTCGTTGTGTGTTTGGCAGTATTTTGGCTGCAGCTTTGTTAAACACGTGCCTTCAAAACATGTACCCCTCGCAAACTTTATTTGGGGTCATAAATCATTCATCCTGTTGACTTGTCATAAAAACAATAACTGTCAAATGTAGTTGGCCTGATAAATCATGCCATTAAGCTAGTCCTGTCATCATACTTTATGCCATAAATCAACATAAACAAGAATAATGCTGGCTTGTCATAAATCGTGCCATAAATCATCTTGACGGTTATTGATGTCAAATGGAGTCTTTGAACTAAAGTTTGATTTCCGTGCGGGGAGCTAATTCCACAATCCCTTTTTAGGCTTTACTTGCTACCTTCACCTACTCAGTGTGGTCCGCCATCCGGCGGCCTGGGCTGCGAGTGCCATGTTTTATGTCTCCCCCATCTCTTGCCGCCTACCCTGCCGTGAGGCATCCCGAGGTAAGTATCCTGATCTGCCACTCTGCCATGGTCGGGTGTGGTCTTTGAAACCCTCCTTAAGCTCCTCTCATTTAACTTTTTACTGCCTTGTTGCTATGACAGTCTCGTAGTTAGGTGTAGGTGGGTCTTCCTTATGTCGCGCCCATCCAAACAGCAGTAAGGGGCATGGGCGTATGCTGTTTTTTAAGGGCTTAGTTTACCCCCAGGGTAACTTTTGAAACCCACGTGGCCCTCCCATTGGCCGGCGGAATTTGCTCCCTTTTTCCTGTTTAGGTGCTGTTTCCCCTTGACCCCTTTCCACCCCCTCCTGGAGTGGGGGTACATTTCCAATCCTTCCTTGTTCTTGTCCCTTTGAGGAACAACACCACATTCCCAGGCTTGGCGTGGTTTAAACCGCCGACCCCTTTATGCCCCCTACAGGCACAGGCCTCTGTCACTCTGCCCTCAGTTTTGTGTGGGAGTGGTCCAGCAAGCAGGCTCCCAAAGAGCTACTAATTTGTTTCTCTTCGGCCATGGTTCATTGGGCAGTGCCATTTGCCCTCCCATAGAGCACATTGTCAAAGGAAGCAGCCCAAAGCTGATGGAGTCTGAATGAACCTCCAAATCAATGCAGCATCCTCATACTGTTTTCATACGCTTCGCCTGCTTCGAAAGACATTCAGATGGCTCCCCACAGAATCCAGAAAGACGGTCACCCAAGTACTCATCACCAGTAGACTTGACTACAGCAATGCACTCTACGCCGGCATCATCCATTAACAGCTCAGGAAACTACAGAACATCCAAAACGCAGCAGCCAGACTGATCCTTGTCATCCCCCGCCACAGCCACATGACACAACACCTCTGACAACTCCACTGGCTCCCTATCAACAAGAGAATCACCTTCTAGCTCTTCACACATACCTACAAGGCTCTCAACAACGCAGGATCAGAATATCTGAACCACCGCCTCGCTTTCCACACACCCGCCAGACAACTCCGCTCCGCCCAACTCTGGCCTCCGTCCCACGGATCCACAAGACCAGAACCGGATTAAGATCCTTCTCCTATTTTGCCACCAAGCCTTGGAACACCCATCCCCTCCACCTCAGGCAATCCGCATTGTTGACCCAGTTTAATAAGGACCTCAAGACCTGGCTCTTCGACTGAACTTCCACACCCAGACAGATCAGCAGCACCCCACCCCCCTCAGCGCCTTGAGGCCCTCACAGGGATTAGCCACACTTTTCAAACCCCTGATTGATTTGGCCATTTCTAAAGAGCACTGCTGCCTTCACACATGTCCTGGCACTGATGAGTTGTGCAGAGCGAAGCATGGTAACCCAGTAAGAAAGGAACAACTCGAGTGGCAATGGTTGAGTTATTTTCAAAAGGTTGTAAGAGAAGTAATAGCTCAAAGAGAGAATGGCATGGCGTTCCAGGCTTTAGAAGTGAATTAACTAAAGAAATTATCACCGAGTTATGATTGTCTAATGAGAGGAATAAATAAGAGGTTGACAGCAGTGTAGTGCAATTGACAGAGCAACTCAAAAACATCTTCTGGATGTATATGGGAGCTGTTTTATGAAGAACATGGTGACACAACCATAGGCATTTGGAAAGACAGAAGAGTCCTATTACCAGCCTGTGAGGAAAAGGCAGGTAAGGCGAGATATGGCAGTATTTTTTGATGATTATAATCAGTCCTGGAGCCGAATTCTGAATAATCTTAATACACTGTAAAGGATATTTATTAAGGCTGAGATAGGTAGAATTACAATAATCAAATCGGGCTACAATGGTTGATTAAACAATTGTCTTACAAAAATTGAAAGAGAGAAAGGGGAATATTCTTTTTAGAACTTTGAGGAGAAACAAAACAGCTCGAGATTATTTTAGAGATATTAGCCTGAAAGGTGAGGTGGGTATCATATATGACCCCTAGATAGGACCGCAAGAGAGAGGAGGAGGTGCAAATCCAAGCCCGAAGACCATCACTTGGAGTCCCAAATGGAGAGAGTGACTAAGACCAATATCCCTGTCTTAGATGAGTTTAGGCAGACACAGTTATTGTTTATCCAGCAAGCAATAGCCGACATGCAAGCCATAAACTGAGAATGGAGGGATAAAGTGTCACCATCTAGTGTCAAAATAAGTTGGATGTCATCAGCATATGAGAAAAAGTCAAACCAAAGGTCTCTGTCATTATGTCACCTTTGATTTTCTTCCTCTTCATTCAAGTAGTTTCCCAAAAGCCTCTCCACATTCCTCCTCCTCTTCTGCTTCCTATTCTCTTACTTCTCCTTCATTGGCTTTCTTCTTTCTCCTTGAGGTCCTCTCTTCATTGTTCGCACAAGCCGTCTTAACACTCTCGTTGTGCTCATCAATATCCTGTTTATTGGCCTTCCCATCCCAAATGGTCATTCTCTGGTGGCTGTTGGAATGATGGCTATTCTCCTCCCCCTATGATTTCAATACTAATTAATGAAAGTCCTACACCCAAGTGTCCTTTTTCACCAAAGACACAGCTCTATGTTTCCCTTTGCTGACAGATTTACCAGTACCTGCCAACATCTCACCACCTTGTAATTTCTGTGATGTTAAATGGTGTGTTATTTGTAACTTGTCGACTGGTCTTGAACAGAAAAGTACTGTAAACACGAAAAATAATGTAATTCTGTTGCAAGAGTGTTCTTTTTTTTAAATAAAATTTGAAATGCCTTAATTTTAGCAGCTATGTTTATTGCAGAAGAAGCTACTGGATTGCTTGGTCCATGTGTGGGTATGGTTTACTTTTCTGCTCGGCAATAGATGCACAAAAATCGTTCAAGCTCGAATATTTATTTTTGCTTACTGATGTAACAAAAGGGTGTAGAGTTTGTGAATGTTACACACAATGCACCTCAGCAAGGAACTTTGCTGTGCTGCATTGTGCAAGTGGGTAAACAGCACAGGGTCACATCTACTAAGATTGGACTACAGCTGCAGTCATCGCGTGAGCTGGTGCTCTAATTACACTGCCTTGTGCGACACAATCTCGCATAACAGTGCAGAGGTGAGCGTGCGCTGTCTAACATAGGATTTGTACTTGAAGCATACCCTTCCTACCTTTACAAGTTCCTATGTCTAGGCAAACTCAGAAGGATCAGAATCATTGGATGTGTGCTGTGCACTTTCAGCATAAATTCTTTGCATGGGGTTTTCTGAGAAATGACAACCTTTCCCCTTGATAACACCTGCTTCAAGGATGCCTTGCATTTTGACACAAAGCCCAGTATGGCTATGTCAATAGTTGGGTCTTTGTTTACAAAACACCTGGGTGTTTTGGACTGATTCTCTCATTTCAACCGCATTTTTACCAGCTAGCCAATCAATTTGAGGGGGGTGGGGGGGTCTGTCAATCAAATGTATGGATGTGGTACACGTCCATACAGTCCTTGGCTAATAACTATAACCAAATAATAGGTACCCTAAAAAGCCTTTTCTTTCAGTTACCTACCAAATTTCAGGAATGCCCAGAACTCAGTTCATTATATATGAGAGCTACAAACCCAAAGAAAACCCATATATATTGCTACCCCACACTCAGAAGAACTAGGGTATTATATATGGGATCAAGACTTGGCAGGGATATGTTCCTGCATGAGGGAGAATGAAAGGAATTACCATGTTTCTGCCAAATGTCATGTTTAACACATTCACTCTGCCATCCAATCAGGGCAAGGGAGGTCAAGGTTGCACCACTACATTCCTCAGGCTGTACAGAATTAGAAAATATAGAGGGGCCAATTCACAAAAGTATTTTCAGCCATAAACATAGGTTTACAGCTAACAATTCCTCATTTAGTGCTTGCCAGGAATTGTCAAAAGGATTTACAGCAGGCAAAATGGATTTACTACCATGATTTGTCTGCCAAGAGTCTGGAGAAATCTGCAATAGTAAATCCCACTCAAGGAGTGGATACTGTGCACCCCAAAGTTTGATTTTCTTGGACGTTTGAGAATGTTCATAAAATTGTATATTTGTAGACCTTCACAAACTTCAATCAGTTCTCTTCTCACCCTGGAAGTGGTTGGAGATTTAGTCCAGCCAAGGGTTGAAGTAACTTCCATTTCAGAATGGGAAGGGGAATGGTGCACCCCTAGATGTAGTACGAATGTAGGTGAAGAGCTTTCTCCAAGGGAATAATGTATTCACTATGGAGAAAAAACATGTGCATCTGCACAAGGCCCTCCATTTCCCGTGTGGAATTCTACGATATGTAGAATTCCACAAAGAGGGGTTAGGACTGTATGGAAGATGCCACATGACTTTCACAGTAGTATGCCGGACAACCTGTGCCTGGCATTGTTTTCCAGTTGTACTACTGGGAATGTTTATGAAGAGGCAAAAATCATAAGTGTACATTCAAGCAGAGATGTCATTCTCCACCTGTACTCTTACATTTGTCAATGGGTTCACTGACAGAATATCGATGTAAAAATTATAGATGTAAAAAATATCGATGAAAAAATATAGAATGCAAAAATATCAACTCCCTATACTTAAACAGGTAAGTACAAAAATATTGAGAAAAAAATATTGATGTTAAAAATATAGTTGTACAAAATATCGATTTATATATATATATATATGCATATATATATATATATAATATATAAAAATATTAAATATATTAAATAATAACATTAATAAAAAAATAAAGTAGGATTTAATATACATTTTAACAAATAAACGTAATTAAAAAAGTTAAACACACACATACCGGCAGACATCAGACGCGCCCCCTCCTGAACACCTTCAGGAAGACCCTCAAGACCTGGCTCTTTGGCTAAACAGATCTGCGGACCCCCCCACTCAGCGCCTTGAGACCCTCACGGGTGAGTAGCGCGCTTACAATTCCCTGATTGATTGATTGACATAATAATTAATATATACGGTAAACTTATTAACGGATAGCGATGTATGGAAAATCAATACACTACCTTGGTAACTGGGACACATAGAAAACTTTCCACCAAAAATAACTAACTCTCGATCTCCCTAAGCAGTAAGCGAGTCCCATTTCAGGAGTTGAGAAAATTCAACTCGGAACGTAAAAGAGAACACTAACAATCAGTAGACCGGCTGGTCACTGTAAATTGGATTTAACATGACAATGGAAGAAAGAGCTGCAAAACGCATGCAAAAAGCGGAAACAATTTTTAAAAAAGGGAATATTATTGCTATTAATAAATCAGATGAGGTCAATGCTATGAATAAAGGTGTGAAGACCTTAAGACAATTGTTCATCCAACTGGAAAAATTCTTGCGCAAAGAAATATCAAAAAGCTGGGAAATTATAACTCTTGAAAAATATGTGGAATGTGAAAGGGTTCCACGAGGACTACGTATCTTCACACTGCCCAATCATCCTGATACCCGACCAGAAATGCTGGAGGAGTGGGGCAGGAATAATATGGACTGCTCACGCACAATGATGTTAATCATCATCAAATATGCGAAAATGGATATTGAGGAATTACACCTAAGGATCGCTGAGGTCGAATCAGAAATTCAGACACTACAACAAGAGGGTGATGTATCAAAGAAACTACGAACTGACATGAATCGCAATCTGGATAAGCATGAAACGGAAGTGGAACAACTAAAACAATGTAAGTTCAGGAGAGATGAGTGTGATTACGAATGTGGTACTATACTAACATTCGCCAAGCGCTTTGACGTTCTAAAGCAACAATTGCATACAAGGAAACAAGGCGTACAGCAATCATCGGAAACAACACAGAGTGAATCTGAATCAGACCTCAGTGAGAGTGAAGGTAGATCTACTGCGACACGCCATGTTTCGTCTTTTTTAGAGGAAATGAAATTGCTCTATCAAGATCAGCAGAACCCAAAAACAAAGGGAAGGGGACGAGGCAGTGGATCAACGTGGCCGAGAGGAAGAGGAATGTCAAGCAACAGAGGCTCCGGCGCAAGACAAGAAGAAGTGCCAGAAAAAGCAAGAGGATACTTCCTGCGCAATCGAACGACAATGAAGAAATAACTGAGAATGCATATCAGACAAAGGCACCTGACTTGATTATCAATTTGTCAAGATACACTCTGACAGATATGGAACGAACCCTTTTAAATAAAGGATTGACATTCTGTCCAGAGAGACATCATGATCAAGTAGAAACAAAAATAGACATGTACAAATATGTTCGAAAGCTGAAATTAAAGACATTTTTCAGCAAACGCTTAACCACGATTATTGAGGAACCAACCATGGTAATGGCAACTCAGGTAGAACAGGACAATGTCTATACAATTGCGGAGATACCTAGTCTGAGAATTGCACATGAATTGGCTAATGAAAATGACAATACAGAGATGACAAATGCACAAATCTTAGAAGAAATGGGAATTGAAACTGATAGACATCCTCTAACCAGGTTTAAGAGCCAGTCGAAATTCTGTCCTGCACTCCATCCAGGCAACAGGGTGGATACTTTTCATGATCTTGTGGTGGCAGAATTGGATGTGATGGACAATGTAAAGCATGGCATCAGGGGCGAGAATCTGTCCAAAGCGGAACGCGATGCATTGTCATCCTTGAATAAAAATGCTATGATAGAGATAAAGCCAGCAGACAAGGGTGGCAACATAGTTATTATGGAAAAAAGTAACTATGTGGAGGAGGCCTTGCGACAATTGAATAATACATCACACTACAAGGTCTTGAAAAAGAATCCAATAAATGACCTCACTATTGAGTTAAACAACAAACTACAATATTGGCATGAGAAGGGACTACTGAGCATGGAAGAAAAAAACTTCTTGATGAATGAAAATCCGGTGGTTCCAACTATATACTTTTTACCCAAGGTGCATAAGACTCTGAACAAACCGCCAGGACGACCAATAATATCGAGTTGTGTGGCATTATATGAAAATCTAGCATCTTATGTTGATTACTTCTTAGCACCAATTGTGCCAACGTTAAACTCCTACATAAAGGATACAGGAGATTTTTTGAGAATACTAATGGGAACGGATTGGCAACCAGACTATTTGCTTGTGACGATTGACGTTGTCTCCCTCTATACGTCAATCAGCCATGAAATAGGCATGAAGGCGGTTATGTACTTTTTAAAACAGAGACCGATTGGTGAACTACAACACACCATAATGTTGAGTGAAATGATCGAGCTTTGTTTACAATATTTTCATTTTTAACAAAAAGATATACTCTCAAAGCTGTGGCACTGCGATGGGAGTTTCCTTTTCTCCAAGCTACGCGAACCTCATGATGGGGTGGTAGGAGAGGGTTGTGGCTTGGAGGGAAGAAAATGACCAATATACAGCCAGAGTTGCTCTCTGGCTGCGTTTTATTGATGATCTTTTCTTGCTCTGGAGGGGCACTGAAACCGAATTCCTGGAATACCTAGCTATTATGAATGACAATGAAGTTGGTCTTAAATTCACTCACAACATCAATCATAAGCAGATTGATTTTTTGGATACACAAATTTATATTAAGAACAAGAAGATACAAACGACAGTCTTCAGAAAAAGCACTGCGACTAATGCAGTACTACATGGCTCAAGCTTTCATCCTCAGTTGCTCAAGAAAAGCATACCTTATGGAGAGTTCATAAGGATGAAGCAAAATTGCTCTGAGGAAAATGAAATGGAGAAGAAATTTGCTGAAACCAAGCAACGGTTCCTGAAGCGAGGATATAAATACTCTGACATTCAGCAAGGTGAATTAAAGGCCAGAGAGAGAACCAGGGCCCAAACGCTAATTGGGAGGAAACAGCAATCTGAAACAAAAAGCAGTTCAGTTGAGGAAGTGCCGCGACTTATACTGACTTATAGCAAGGAAAGCTATAAGATCCAGAGGATCCTGACAAAATATTGGAGTGTCCTGAAGAAAGACCCTGACATTGGGACCATGATAGGAGAGCGCCCGCTGATAACATACAGGAAAGCACCATCAATCTCGGACACCTTGGTACATAGTCACTTTGAAGCCAAGAAACAAGATACATGGCTACAGACCCGCCAAAAGGGGTTTGCGAAGTGTAATAGTTGCAAGGCCTGTAAAATTGGAAAAAACTTAAAGTACATTCAAAACCCAAGAGGTGGCACATTTAACATCAACGAGGCAATCACATGCGATTCCACGTATGTGGTGTACCTGATCGAGTGCTTCTGCGGGAAAAGGTACATAGGAAGCACAATATGCCCACTGAAGAAACGGATCCTAGAGCATATTAGAGCAACACAAAATCAAGATCTGACATATGCTGTCGCAAAACACATGAAAACACATGAAAGCAAAACTTGGATGGACCTGAGATACTCTGGATTGATGACTGTACCACCGCATGAAAGAGGAGGAAACAGGACCCTAAAACTCAGACGCCTTGAATCGAGACTAATTATAAGGTTCAAAACGAAGATCCCGCAGGGCCTTAATGGGGACGAGGAAATGTACATTCACTTGTGAGAGAAGGATTGAATCATTACCATTTAATAGAATACTAGTCCCAGATGATTTTAGCATTGACTTAACTTATCACATTGTCATGATTATGTCTTAATCCGATTATATGAACTAACAGTAGTATTTTGGTTTGGTGGTAGGTGTGGAATGGAGCCTTTTGCCCTATGATTTATTTGTGTATGCTGTGAGGGCACTCAGCCCGAAACAGATGGAATATGACACTCAGTCTAAGAAGAATGCATAGCACAAACGTGATGTGAACTCCAAAAGTAGGTGTTTTTGTGGATCAGCAATTCCACAAATGGAGGGAGAATGGGTAACGGTTAGATCGTACTATCCGATAAAGTTTACAAATTTAACATACTCAATGTATAAATTATCTAGTGGTTATTGTACCGATGAATGATTTTGTTCATTGTTAAGCATCACATATATACACGTATAATGAAGAAATAATGGGGTATGGTGAAACGCCGCATTTATCCATCAATAATGGTCATTCAAAGAAATGCAATTGAAATTGTAGATTTTGAAACTACTGATCCCACAATGCCTCATTATGGGTGGACTGGGCATTCAGTATAAATAGAAGAAACTAAAAAGGGACTGTGTTTACTACCGTGATCAAGACCTATTGTGGGGACGAAACGCGTAGGAGGAGAAGAGTGGTGGTGTGAATAAAACCAGTTAACCATCCAAGGAGAGTGCCACGTTTATTTTCTTGGTGATTAACATATTGCGAGAACGGTCCTTGTCTCGCCGTGGGCACCAGCTTAATCGAGAGCCTCCCGCTGAAGGGCCATTGGTGAATTATATGTATATATATATATATATAATATAAAAAATATTAAATATATTAAATAATAACATTAATAAAAAAAATAAAGTAGATTTAATATACATTTTAACAAATAAACGTAATTAAAAAAAGTTAAACACACACATACCGGCAGACATCAGACGCGCCCCCTCCCTGAACACCTTCAGGAAGACCCTCAAGACCTGGCTCTTTGGCTAAACAGATCTGCGGACCCCCCCCTCAGCGCCTTGAGACCCTCACGGGTGAGTAGCGTGCTTACAATTCCGTGATTGATTGATTGACATAATAATTAATATATATATATATATATATATATTTTCTTTAAAACAATTAATGAACTATTAATTTTAATTTATTTTATAATTTTAAAATTATATAAATATATATATATGTAAATATATATATATACATATATATATATATCCAAAAACGCACAAAGCTCCTTCTGGAGTGCAGGGACCCAAGGAGGGTGGCATACACGCCGGCAGAGCGTACCGGCAATAATATCCCAAAACAAAAGTCCAATGAAGTACGCTCTCAGGATAAGAAGCAGGACACAAATGTAGTTAATCCAAGTTTATTCCACAACGCGTTTCGGCTGTAAACAGCCTTGATCACGTGAAAAGAACACACAGACTACGGTAGCTGATAAAGTTTTCACGAGTACAAACACTAGAAATCAAAGAGGACATGTCAGAGGACAGAAACTTGGCGGCCATGATGGAACAGTAAAATAATACAATACCATCTCCTATGCATATCACCAAATGAAGAATATAGCCGCATACAAAAATTATTATACATTTATAATCAAAACAAAATATGCGCACATATTCATGCAAAGTCACAATCCAAATTAGAAAACGCGTCTATACTCTGGCTGCAGCCTATAGTCACGCTGATGAAAACGACAAATTCGAAGGGGCTATGCCGCTTACCAATTATCCTCAATCTGCCTACATGATCGACATATTAATTTAATATAGTTTTTAGTCGAACCAAATGAGCTAAAGGGCAAGTGCCCTGGCATAATACAGTGGCTCTTAATAAATCACATGATGTAATGACGAAGCCACTAAATTCAACATCCATAGGTGGCAAAACAAACTCGTGCATCTAATATTCATCAACTACCGTAACATCTCAAATATACAAAAGTGAACAGTGACAAGGGAAGTATTCAGTGAAAAGGAGGAGAATGAAAAGGGTAGGTTGCCCGTGTAGGTCTGTACCAGTGAATGGGCCCCTTCCTTTCCGCCTACAACAAAAACAAAAGAAAATTATATAGGTTAAAACCAAGTAACATAATGTTAAACAAACATTATCACATAACAAATATGAAGATCCATTAAAAACATACTTCTAATGCACACTTTGCAAGGAGGAAGCGGCAAATTTTTTTTCAAGAATCCTCTTGTCAACAAAGCCTATACGGAACAGAGTACACTCATACAGCTCAGCAAATCAGACACAAGGGAGAATTCAGCAGCTTTCCCTAAGATGTATAGATAATTCCTCGTCCATATTCAACCCTCCAGGGGTTTTAGTGTGAAAATCAATAATATACCTAGATTCACGTTGTCTGAGTGTAAGCACTCTGTCTCCTCCTCTAGGATTTTTAGGAATTTGTTCGAGAATTAGATAACTTAACTCTGCTATGTTAGAAAAATGTTTTTCATAAAAATGACGTGCCACAGGATATTTAGGATCATTATTAGTAATTGCCCTCAGATGCTCGAGGACCCTTTTCTTTGCTGTACATGTGGTGCTCCCAATATACCATAGCTTACAACTGCACTCAATAGCATAGATGACAAAGCTAGTGCTACAGGTTAGAAATTGGGTGATTTTCTTGGTAACACCCCTATACTCTAATGTACCCCTGAATTTACTATGTCTACACGCTTTGCAATGGCCACACGGGAAAAACCCTATGAGGCCATGGCTAGCGGTAGTGGGGTAGTGGGTGATATCATTCTTAACCACCAAATCACGGATATTTCTATCCCGTCTGTATGTCACGTTAGGTCTGTCTGTCATGGTATTGCCTATGATCCCATCACTTTTCAAAATGTCCCAGTTTTTTGCTAAAATACGTTTGACTTCCTGAGAGTCAGAATTGTAGGTAAGAATCATACGTGTACTGTCCATCTCCTGTTCCCCTTCATCCACTGGTTTATCTCGCAGAGTATGAGATCTCTCTACCCCGCCACCCTCTCCCTAGCTTTATTCAGGACCCAGTTTGGATAACCCCTGGTTCTGAACCTGCTGATGATGATCTTGCTCTCCTCAGCATAGGCTACAGCATTGTTACAATTCCTTTTCGCCCTCAGCAGTTCTCCATATGGTATACTCCATTTTAGTGCCTCAGGGTGACTGCTGAGGGCATGTAGGATACTGTTACCTGCCGTTGCCTTCCGAAACAGAGAAGTACATACTTTCCCTTCTTTTATTTCAAGGCAAACATCAAGATATTCTGCTTTAGTGGCATCGATGTTCCCAGCGAGGAAGATGTTATACTTGTTGATATTCAGTTTGTTGATGAAAACCTCAGCCTCACACAATTACCAAGCTACATAAGGGACACAAAAGATTTTCTGTGCAAAATGGAAAATCTGACATGGAATCCGGACTATTTTATCATTGTCCTTGATGTACATTCCCTTTACACCATAATTGATCATCAGCAGGGTCTGGAGGCCTGTGAACATTTTTTGAAGCATAGACCACTGAAGTATCGTGAGCATAGTCGTATGATCATTGAGATGACAGAATTCTGTCTTAAAAATAATATTTTTTCCTTCAATGGCGCCCTCTACAGGCAGACTACAGGCACGGCGATGGGTTCTTGTTTCGCTCCCAGTTTTGCTAATTTGTTCATGGGCTACTGGGAGGAGGAAATCTTTGCCAGCCTCACCCTCAAAGAGGACCTCCGGAAAGTCATCATGTGGTTACGTTATATTGATGACCTTTTCATCATCTGGAGGGGCTCTAGGGGTGAGGCTGAGGTTTTCATCAACAAACTGAATATCAACAAGTATAACATCTTCCTCGCTGGGAACATCGATGCCACTAAAGCAGAATATCTTGATGTTTGCCTTGAAATAAAAGAAGGGAAAGTATGTACTTCTCTGTTTCGGAAGGCAACGGCAGGTAACAGTATCCTACATGCCCTCAGCAGTCACCCTGAGGCACTAAAATGGAGTATACCATATGGAGAACTGCTGAGGGCGAAAAGGAATTGTAACAATGCTGTAGCCTATGCTGAGGAGAGCAAGATCATCATCAGCAGGTTCAGAACCAGGGGTTATCCAAACTGGGTCCTGAATAAAGCTAGGGAGAGGGTGGCGGGGTAGAGAGATCTCATACTCTGCGAGATAAACCAGTGGATGAAGGGGAACAGGAGATGGACAGTACACGTATGATTCTTACCTACAATTCTGACTCTCAGGAAGTCAAACGTATTTTAGCAAAAAACTGGGACATTTTGAAAAGTGATGGGATCATAGGCAATACCATGACAGACAGACCTAACGTGACATACAGACGGGATAGAAATATCCGTGATTTGGTGGTTAAGAATGATATCACCCACTACCCCACTACCGCTAGCCATGGCCTCATAGGGTTTTTCCCGTGTGGCCATTGCAAAGCGTGTAGACATAGTAAATTCAGGGGTACATTAGAGTATAGGGGTGTTACCAAGAAAATCACCCAATTTCTAACCTGTAGCACTAGCTTTGTCATCTATGCTATTGAGTGCAGTTGTAAGCTATGGTATATTGGGAGCACCACATGTACAGCAAAGAAAAGGGTCCTCGAGCATCTGAGGGCAATTACTAATAATGATCCTAAATATCCTGTGGCACGTCATTTTTATGAAAAACATTTTTCTAACATAGCAGAGTTAAGTTATCTAATTCTCGAACAAATTCCTAAAAATCCTAGAGGAGGAGACAGAGTGCTTACACTCAGACAACGTGAATCTAGGTATATTATTGATTTTCACACTAAAACCCCTGGAGGGTTGAATATGGACGAGGAATTATCTATACATCTTAGGGAAAGCTGCTGAATTCTCCCTTGTGTCTGATTTGCTGAGCTGTATGAGTGTACTCTGTTCCGTATAGGCTTTGTTGACAAGAGGATTCTTGAAATTTTTGCCGCTTCCTCCTTGCAAAGTGTGCATTAGAAGTATGTTTTTAATGGATCTTCATATTTGTTATGTGATAATGTTTGTTTAACATTATGTTACTTGGTTTTAACCTATATAATTTTCTTTTGTTTTTGTTGTAGGCGGAAAGGAAGGGGCCCATTCACTGGTACAGACCTACACGGGCAACCTACCCTTTTCATTCTCCTCCTTTTTCACTGAATACTTCCCTTGTCACTGTTCACTTTTGTATATTTGAGATGTTACGGTAGTTGATGAATATTAGATGCACGAGTTTGTTTTGCCACCTATGGATGTTGAATTTAGTGGCTTCGCCATTACATCATGTGATTTATTAAGAGCCACTGTATTATGCCAGGGCACTTGCCCTTAGCTCATTTGGTTCGACTAAAAACTATATTAAATTAATATGTCGATCATGTAGGCAGATTGAGGATAATTGGTAAGCGGCATAGCCCCTTCGAATTTGTCGTTTTCATCAGCGTGACTATAGGCTGCAGCCAGAGTATAGACGCGTTTTCTAATTTGGATTGTGACTTTGCATGAATATGTGCGCATATTTTGTTTTGATTATAAATGTATAATAATTTTTGTATGCGGCTATATTCTTCATTTGGTGATATGCATAGGAGATGGTATTGTATTATTTTACTGTTCCATCATGGCCGCCAAGTTTCTGTCCTCTGACATGTCCTCTTTTGATTTCTAGTGTTTGTACTCGTGAAAACTTTATCAGCTACCGTAGTCTGTGTGTTCTTTTCACGTGATCAAGGCTGTTTACAGCCGAAACGCGTTGTGGAATAAACTTGGATTAACTACATTTGTGTCCTGCTTCTTATCCTGAGAGCGTACTTCATTGGACTTTTGTTTTGGGATATATATATATATATCCAAGTAGAATCCTTCTTACTATGCCAGTCTCCTCGGGCAACAAGAAAGGGCGCGGACCACCGTGGTTCGTCAACTGCCAATTTATTCCAACTCCCAAAGAGATGCAGCAGCCATGACGCGTTTCGTCCCTCACAGGGGACTTGATCACATGACACCAATAACATAAAATCTATTAAAAAAACAAATTATATTATAAATTAAAACATTAAACTATTTAAAAATCTTTAAACTTACATTTGCCACTCTAGTCAGTGCAACAGTAGGAAAAGTGTTGGATAGCGGAGGGGTAAAAATTACTATTCCCACTCCAGTGAGTGTAACACTAGGGAAAGTGTTGGATACCGGACGGGTAAAAATTACTATTCCCACTCTAGTGAGTGCAACAGTAGAGGAAATGTTGGATAGTGGAGGAATAAAATTTACTATTCCCACTCCAGTCAGGGCAACAGTAGGGAAAGTGTTGGATAGCGGAGGGGTAAAAATTACTATTCCCACTCCAGTGAGTGTAACACTAGGGAAAGTGTTGGATAGCGGATGGGTAATAATTAATATTCTCACTCCAGTCAGTTCAAAATTAAAAACTAAAAAAATATTAAGAACAAAAATATTTAAAAAACAAAATAAATAAACAAATATAAATATGTTAAAAATTAAAATACAAATATATTTAATATTATAATTTAAAAAAACATACTATAATGTTAAATACTTATGACAAATACCTACAAATATTATATTAAATAAAATAAGAAAGACTTTTCAAACAAAAAAATATTTTTAATAAGAAATTATTTAAAAACAAAAACATTAATTATTACATAAATTAACTTTTTTATATTTCCTACCCTATAACACCACACAATTCACAACCCACATCTAAATTTAAAAAAATGTACTTCCATAATTAACATAATTAATTACCAATTAAAGAAATATTATGATTTAGAAAACAAATTAAGACTCATAAAAATTAATAAACTTCCCACACTTTACCCCTATAATCCCCACAACCCACAGCTACAATTAAACTGCAAAAAAAATTAATTACACAATTAAAACTTATTTTCAATTAAAAAACTAATAGTATTTAACAACTAATTATAAAGTAAGTAAATTAATGTACTCCCCACCATTTACCCCTATAAAAGTAAAACCCACACACAAGAAATATAAACAATTACCCTAATTAAATATCAATTAATTAATTAATATTAATGATCAACTGAATATTAATTAAACATAAATTACTTCCCACACTTTACCCCTATAAACCCCACAACCCACACCTAAAATTAATTACACAATTTCCATATTTAATTTTCAATCAGTTAATTCATAATAAATAACAACTAATTATTAATAAATAAAACATAAATTACTTCCCACCCTTTACCTCTATAACCCCACAACCTGCACCTAAAATTAATTACACAATTTCCATAATTAATTTACAATCAATTAATTAATATAATTATTAATTAATTAAACATAAATTACTTCCCACCCTTTACCCCTATAAATCCCACAACCCGCACCAAAACAAATTAAATAATTACCATAATTAATTATCAATTAATTAATATTAATGAACAACCAATTAATAATTAATTACAAATAAATTACTTCCCACAATTAACACTATAAAATCTCAATTAAATAAATATTAATAAATAAACAATAATCATTAATTTATTATAATAAAATTACTTCCCACCCTATTCCCCTATAAACCCACAACCCACTACAGAACTAAAAAAACACAAAATGTAATTAAAATAAAATTGATAACTACTAAAAATGTAACACATATATTAAAAAACATAAACAATACTTATATAAAAAACATACATTTAAAATATAAACTAAAATACATAACACTAATTAAAAAATCGATATTTTAATCAACTATATTTTTGCAAATGATATTAATGACTTCTATATTTTTAATAACGATATTTCTTAACTTAAATTCGATATTCTTGCTGCCGATATTTCTGTGTCACGATATTTCCAATTCGATATTTGTGTAAGTCGACATTTCCAACTCGATATTCCATCTGAATATCCTTACGAAAATCTAATTGCATTTTTCATGTATTCATGTGTTTGAACAGAATACCGATTTAAATAAAACAAGTCTCTGGCACATAGGTGCAAAACATCGCAGCAATGAGGGAGTATAAGCAATTATTAGGATAGCTTCAAAGGGATTTTGTTACAATATATGCTGTGGGCAACACAGAACCTAGAAATAGCTTCCAAAACACTATCATTGCCTCCTAAACTCCACTGCCTGAAATGCCTGCAATATGGCTTTTCCCTCTTCTCTCTCTTGTATATTGAAAATGTTGCCTACATTATAGCTTCTTTTTGAGTTCAAGGTAGGACTGTATATAATTCCAGAGAAGAAACTTCAGATCAGTGATTCAAGAGCTGAGCAGGGGTTCTCACCAAACAGATCACCAATACAAAGAATACAGTTAAGTACGTTTTTGAAATTAAAATGATGCAAAACCAATCTTGTATAAATCCAACAAAGAATTCAATATGAAGTAATACAAACTTACATTAAAATATCAAAGCTCAGATGTGATAATGAAAACAATAACTTAAGGAATGCTAAGGGAATGAAAACAAGACGGAGCCGTACGTCAAACTTTCGTGTTTTATTTTTATTTTCAATACCAAACCTCCCTGTGGGAGTTTTCTCCCTTGCGAGTGGGGAATTTGTAGTTTTTCACTGCCCCTTACTACCAGTGTTTTCCTGGAGGTGACAGAAAGTAAAAAAATGTATGTCTGCCCATCTAAACATAGCAAAAGTAGCTAATTCTCCATCCAGACATCAGAGAAGTTTGGCCATGGCAGAGATAAGTAGTCTTCGCCATGACCAAACTATTGTCCTCATGCATTTAAATCGATGGGCGGACAATCATCTTGGTGGTAAGGATACTCTATACAGAATGCTCACTTGGATGTGGGAATACATAACACCATAATAAGACACATCATAAATAGAAAATGGATTTCCTTTTTAACTGTCCAGCCATTCATACAGGTGCGGAGCTACCGAGTGGCCCATGCAGATGTGACCCCTCACCATGCGGTTCCCTGTGACATGTACACTTGTGCTCCATCTTTCACATCATCCTGTTGGTCCATTGTTGCATGCCACCCTGTGTCACCTGCTGTACAGGGTAATGCAACATTCCTGGTCTATGTGCATTCATGAATGAAGATGTGTTTGTGTGCGTGTGTTCATACTAAGGGGCCTATTAGGATGGCGGGCGGACTTTTGTCCGCCCGCCATCCTCGCGGTGCTAGGACCGGCCGCCAGACGTGCGGCAGTCCCGCACCGCTGATTAGGATGCGACCGCCACCCTGGCGGTCACATTCCGCATATTTGACATTGCGGTGGGTGCTGCTTACAGCAGCACCCGCCGCAATGCCAAATGAGCATGTTGTGCATTCCCATGCACAACGTGGCAGGCACCGCGCGGTGTCTGCCACCTTGTACATGGAACTGCAGGGGGGTACCATGGGTACCCCCCAAGTGCACCCCCCACCCCCCAGCACCACTGGGGGCCCGCAACAGGCCCCCAAAGCACATCTCCACCATGGAAAGGCCTTTTGAAACACACATCCTAATATGGATGGCGGTGCCTGCTTGGCACCGCCACCATATTAAAGCCCAATTCCGCCCGACTGGCAATCGGAACGATTGCCGACCGGCGGTAAAGCGGCGGACGGACTTTCCGTCTGCCGCGGTACCCCCGCCATAATAATATGGTGGGGGGAAATTCAGGTTGGGATGGTGGGTGGATCGCCACCACCGGGCCGGCAGTGGCGATCCGCCCGCCATCCTAATGACCCCCTTAGTGCATGGGTGCCACATGTTTTGTGCCTTTGTTACTCACCCATGTGTTTTTACAAATATGTAGGCTCACCCTCCAAATAGGCATGTGTTTGAGCGCTCATGGAGGAAGGATGATTACCAATTTATTTGTTCAACTGTATGAGTGGAACTTTACACTTGTTCAGTTTTTATACTGAAAAACTGGTTGATAAAGAAATAGGAGCTACATCCTTGAGTGCCTTTGCAGAGCAGTCATGTGGGACTCCTACCCTCCAATCTTGGTAAGGATATTAGGGGCATGACTTCATCCATTGCATGAAGGCCTTCCATGGGCAATTGAGGGAATGCAGGGGCTAGGTGGCCAGTCAATAGTCTCATTGAGCCACTGAAAGACAGACTCCTACAGGTTCCACATGTTATTTTAGCCATCCTCAAGAGGTGTACAGAGGACCAGCAGAAAGAAAGGAGTGAATTTCAGGTTTATTGAGTAGGATCACAAATCATTAAACCAGTAACTGAAATTTACCAAAGGCAGTTATTACCACATACCTCATATATTGCAGCCAAGGTGTGAGGTCATAGCTTGTCATATATGTGGATCTGAGAGTGAAAAATGAGAAATGACTCAATTTCTGGCAGTTTGTGGAGTTTCGTCTACTGCACACTCCGCTTGGAGCGCAGAGTTGAGCAAAAACTCTGCTGACCACCGTGTGGTGGCGTTACTAGTCAGCCCTTGAAAATACATAGGAGGTGTCCTGACATAGAATTGAAATGGAGCACACCACACTACAAACAGAGTTATTCCAGTCCTCTGAAATTAAAAATAGAAGAGGTCAGGGGTAAGGGGTCAGGGTGGAGATACTCTGACTTCATGGTTGAGAAATGGAGGTGTTAATGACAGAAGTTATGTGTCCAAAATTGATTTTTTTAATCACAAGCAATATTCGTGACGACACTGCAGCCGCCAGTGCGGCCCCCATGTACCATCGCCGGGACATCGCGAAAATTGGTGAAAATATAAAAAAAATCAATTAATCAATAGTATGCATAGTTATAGATATTGATAAATGTTTTTATAGAGTTACTTATATAGTGAGTTATCTACTGTGATGGTTAGAATTAATTATATAGTTATAATTTTTTTATGTGGTGATGTGGCTATTGAATTCCTGCTTTTGGTTTCTACATTTGCGATGTACCCGCGGGGTTCGCGATGACCAACTTTATCGCTATCTCCAGTCTCACTGCGAAAACGGAAAATAGATTTTGGAGATTGTTGTTCTAGAAATACAATTGAAAAACATGAGTTTGAAGTGTACAGTAATAAACCTCTAGTGTGTAAAATACTGTAATGTGTGTGCATATATGTGTTTTCACTTTAGGAAAAGACATGATCATCGCGGTTAACAACATCTTCGTGATGTCCTGAATAACTGTGAAAACGGAACATAGGTCTGAAAGATGGTTTTGAAAGAAATTTAGTACAAATATATGAGTTTAAACATGCTTTAAAAGAAGTATGTATATACTAATGTGTGCAGGGCAATGTTCAGAATGGATTTTTTAACAAATTATTTTTGGATGTGTTGGTGATCATTGAATGCCTGCTTTTGTTTTCCTCTTTTGTGACGTGTCCCGGGGAATCGCGATTACCGACATCATCGCGATCTCTGGAGTCACCACAAAAAAATGTAATAGGTTTTACAGATGGTTTTTATAGAAACTCTCTACATAAACATGACTTTAGAGAATACTGTAAGAACCACCTAGTGTGTAAAATAGTGTAGATGTGTGCATATATGTGTTTTCACTTTATGGAAAAGGCGCGATGGGCAAGGTTAATGACAGCATCGCGATGTCCTGAATAACTGCGAAAACGGAAAATAGGTCTGAAAGATGGTTGTTTAAAGAAACAGTACAAAAGTATGAGTTTAAACATGCTTTGAAAGAAGTATAAATATAGTAATATGTGTAGGGCAATGTTCAGAATGGATTTTTTTTATTACATATTATTTTTGGATGTGTTGGTGACCATTGAATGTCTGCTTTTGTTTTCTGTTCTTGCGACTTATTTGCAGGAATCGCGACGTCATCGCGAAGATCCCCAAAAACTATAGAAAAAAACCTTTTAGAAAAAAGCTTCACAATATTTCGGGTACTAGGGTGGCTCTGACAAGAGCCATTGTGTTGGTTGTGTGTATATGGCTGCTACACACAAGACCGGATGCAGAGTCTCAGGTTACTTAGAAACACCCTTTTGCCTTTATCTGTAAAGTGCACTCCATCCTTTCTATAAATTCCATGCATGTCAAAACGCAGATTGTTGTTGTAGATACAGCCCAAGCCATGGTCTCTGAGGAATGCAGAAACAGTTTTGTTAACATGTTTCCTGGCTTTGTCAATCTGTGCACAGAATTGATTTGGCCACTTCCATTTCTGTCTTTGGCATATATTAGAGTACACCAAGACAGTGTGAGGGAAAAGCGACATCAGTTCTGCCAAGGTTTCTTTCATTAGGATTTACAGCCCTACCACAGTCAATGTGCTTAGGTCGTTGCCACCACAGTGCACAATCATGAGGTGAGGAGCTTGGGAAACCACAATGAATTTAACCAAAGCCAGCAACTGATGAAACTTTAACCCTCTCTGTCCAAACCAAGTAATCTGCACATTTGGCAAATCCAAGTGCCTGTCAATACCTCTCTTTTTTACAGCCTTTTTTAGCCCAATAGATATAGCTGTGGCCCACAATCCATACTCTAAGCATTTTGAAGTGAAGGAGCAATATTAGTCAGGAGAAGACTGGAGCTGAATGAGGTAGTTTTCCAATGGAAAAGCAGTTAAAATAGAGGTGGTTTTAAAATATATATATATTTTATTGGATGCTGTCAGCATGAAAGTGAATAAAATTAGGGAGTGTGTTGGATGCCTTAGCAAGAAGTCTGATTATTGGCTATGGTTTAAAAAAAGAAACGAAATACAGACATGGATATGTTTTTGAATCTGTGGAGTAAAGCACACGTGCTGTATCTTATTTGGAAGCAGCATGTTCTTTCTAGAATGTGCTGTGAACGTTTTGACCTACTGGTTCCACTGAGTTGCTAGGTACACTGAGCTAAGACTGTATTGGGGGAAGGGTGTTAAAGAGACAGAACATTTTTTTTTAAAGTTGAGGAGTAATGACACAATGTAGGTAATGGCAAGTTTTAATTTCCAACTCAGGACTATGTAATAAACAGTTGTGTAGTATTTAAATTTCAGAAAAATGAAGCTAGATATAGGCTTGAACTCCCATTTTTTTGCGATTTCTCCGCGATGATCACGAATACATCGCGGAAACGTGTCAACAGGAACCTAATTTTGAAAGAGAGGGAAAGGGTTAACAGATGCTAACCATTCACAAGTGGAGATGCAGTAGTCTAAAATGAAAGACATGATTTCCTTTGCTGCTTTTCTCATGATAATAGAGTGGAAAGTTGAAGAGGTTGTCATATTAAAGTTGCTTTACATGAGAGTGGTGTACCATTCTTGTGCTTAGTTTTTACAAATCTTAACAGTGTCAAAACTATGCAGAAAGAGCTAAAACTACAATATAATCTACAAACTGAATTCAGTGGTATGTATATAACTGTGTAATTATTTTAAAAATGTACATTAGAAATGAAGATGTATATGGGAGTTTGATTAAAAGGAGAATCACAGTGATGAGAAAAAATATATGAGATGAACTGTATCTATTAGAGGGTATGTGTTTAAGAGGTTAGTGGTGAATGTTTTGGGAAGTCAGAGAAAAATGAATTAGTGCCTGTTTATTACACTGTGTATTTTATTGAAAAATAACAGTACAGTCTTGTGGAAAGTTGCAATGAGGAACTAAGAATGTTTTAAATGTCTAAACATCATGTGCAGAATAGATACATCTGTCATTTCCATTCTGGGAGTTGTAGTACTTTTAGTAATATTATTAAACAGGAATTGTGTAGTGAGAAATAAAAGATAAGAACATGTTGTCCGCTTGTATATGAATTAGAAAGAAGTAATACTTGTTTGGTATGTATTGGGAAGTGTTTGTCAGTGTGGTTTTTAACTTACATGACCACTTTGCATATGCTTAGATGGTGAGATATGATTTTTGTGCTTGCACATAGCTATATATTCAGTGGGAATTTTGAGTCTGCTTAAAGATGCAGAGAGTTATATATTTTTGGAAAGATGGCTTGAAGGTGTACATCTATTAAGAAATCGCATATATGTTTACATGGTGATCTGTGTTCAGTAAGGCTGATGAAAATTTCATGTATATGGTGAAGGTAGTGTTTTTCTTTAAACTTGCTTTGTTTAAAATTGAGAGGATTAATAGTGCAGAAGGCCTCAAGAGTTCTTGTGCTAGCTTCAATTTGAGTGTAACATTTGTTTGAGATATGCTGAATATATGTTTCAGAAGCAGAAGAAGTATTTAAGAAATGATGTAGGCATGTCATTCGCAAAAGGTTTTGTGCTTTGAAAAATTTCAAAATGTTGTTTTCCGTTTTAGTAACTTACTGATGCATGTGCACGCTCAGTAACTAAGCAATGTATGTTTCTAGAGCGCCATGTATGCAATTATATATCAAGTGTGATACCTAGATTTCACTCACACATAGCTCAGAAGAAAAGAATTTATACAGTAAAACAGGTAGTTTGATACTGACAGAAGGAGATAACCAAAGAGCCAGAGATATATTGACAACTGTTATGTATCTAACAGCAATGAAGGTACTTTCTCAGTCAGTCAGGCAGTATTCAGGCACTCATGGAATCACCCAGCCACTACTCAGGCAGTCATCAAATCAGTGATTCACTATCCATGGAGTTATTCAATTATCCAGAAACTACACATGTACTCTTTCAATCAGGCAGGCAGAAATTATGCATTCATTGAAGTATGCAGGCACTACGTATACATTCAACTGATCACCTAGGTATTAACTATTGACTTATGCAATTAACAAGGCTGTAACTATGCAATCATTATAACATTTGTGCAGAACCTATGCAGCCATCTAAACACCCACTTATAACTAGGCCTGGGCGGTAAATTCTGTTCCGCTCGCGGAATTTGCGGAATTTCGGTAATTTTGCGTTCCGTGGAGAACGCGAAATTGCCAAAAATTCCTCAATCCGCGGCTTAGCGGAATTTTTTGCTTGTTCGCGCTTTCAAAATGCGTGTTCGCAAGATATTTCTCCCCGAGCACGCAAACAGCGTTCGCGAACAGGATAAAAGCATCGCGAACGGGCGGAACAAGCAATTCCGCGTGTTCGTGGAACTTTTGCGTGCTCGCGGAGATTTTTTACCATTTCGCGGAGCTTTGCGTAGTGCGACTACGCAAATTCCGCCCACCCCTACTTATAACCCATGCAGTCATTGAAATACTGAGACACACGCGCGCACTGATGAAAAACTCACGCTCTACTCATGCACTCATGTAATTACGTAGAGAGTACAATTGTAGTGAACCTATCGTGCATTCAGTACCTATGCAGTCATTTAAGTACTGAGCCAATAGTCTTGCACTAATACAATCACCCCAGCAGTATACTTACTTTCATCCAATCTCTAAAGCTTTAACAATGGAATAATCCAGTCACTCAGACACTAATCATGCACTCATCTAATTAGGTAGGCACCTCTGATGCACTTATTCAATTCTCCGGGCATTACCCATGTAGTTATATAAGCATCCAGGCACTACCTGGTCAGTCAACCAAATAGAAATGGGCAGTATCGAATCGCTGAAACACTATTCATCCACTCATCCAATAGGCTAGGTGCTATGCATGGGCTTAAACAATCATGTATCCACTATCCACTGTACTGCATAAATCACCTATATACTATGTATGCACTCTTGCAATTATCCAGGTCCTAGAGTTGCACTCATTTAATCATCCTACCAGTATCTATGCATGTATTGAATTATTGAAGCATTAGTCATGCACTTGTCGAATCATTCAGGCTCTACTCATGCACTCATCCAAACACCCAGATACTAATGGCATAATGTGGAAGTGCGTCCCTTGCGAAGAACAGCTCAAGCGAGGATTGATTGTTTAACAGGTTTATTCAGGACCATAAAAGCATTGAGACCCCATCCAGCAGCAGGCTGTGGATAACTGAACTCAACAGTTTAAACCAGTGCCTGGCAACCTTCACCACATTCCAGAACCTGGAAGCTGTGGCTGACAAGAAGGTTCAGAACACCACACATACTCAGGCAAACACGCAGGCAGTAAGTATGCAGATATGGAATGACTCCTGGAGTTATGATATAGTCAGGGAATTATCTTGGCACTACTTGTATTCTCATGCACTCATTCAATCATCCAGGGAGTATTGATGTATTCAACTACAAATCCATGCATTTACAAGTTTTACTGAGGAATATGTAGTCTTTAGACAATATGGGTGATAGGTTTATTGCAATGGTATTCTCTACGTAATTATATGAGTAGAGCATGAGTGTTTCTTTAGTGCACACGTGTGCCTCAGTATTTCAATGACTGCATGGGTTGTAAGTGAGTGTTTAGATGGCTGCATAGGTTCTGCGCAAATGTTATAATGATTGCATAATTACAGCCTTGACAATGTAGTGTTAAATTTTAAAAAGTGTACAAGAAGGAGAGATGCAGTAAAACAGAAAGAATGAGTTGAGAGAGTAGTTGATAAGGCCTTTGCTTTGAAGACGAAGCTTTTCATTTTGATTCTAAATAGAATAAAGACGCTTGACAAAACAGTATTGTGCATGAGGAGACAAAACCAGAAGAAAAGATTCGTGAATAGAAGTAACTGTTGTACAGTTTTTAGTGGACAATGGATACATACTTCTTGTACAGAGGCTTTCTTTAATGAAGAAAGCTATGTCCAGGATAACGAATTAGTTCATGCTGTTGATTAAAGAGGACGAGGTTATGAAATGTAGAATGGTAGTCCTATAGTAAAAGAGGTGATTGTACTTAGAAATGTAGAAGAAGTTGTTGCAGAAGAAGTACAAGGAAGGCGTAGTCAGGGTCCTGTATACAAATGGAATTGTAGTAGTGTTTCTAGTATTAGACAGCAATCAATTGATATATGAAGAAAATTCCTACGTATCTTTCCAAGGCGAAGTTTAAAACACAAAATAAGTTATACCACTCAACAATGCAAACTTTAGATAGGAGGCTGTATTATGTGAAAACTACTGCTTTATGTTTACTAGAAATAAATAGAACACTTTTGCATGGTAGTGTGGCAGATGTAGAAAAGGTGTGTGGTGATGTGCAGTTTTGTTTCTTTGGTCCTGAGCAGAATTCTAAGGAAAATGAAGAGTTGTTAAGAGGAGGAGATGCAGAACAACACATATATATTACAGTTGATAGTTTTAAAAAGAGATTACAAAATTGAACACAGTGTTCTGTAAAAAAACAGAGTATGTTTGTATATATTGTTGATGCACTTACTAGAAGATTTAAACACAGACTGTTGACTTATATTTAAGAAGTGAAAAAGTAAATTATAATAACTGGCAAAAGTTACCTGTGTATTTATTTGTAGAGGGACGGTTTGACTTTTCTATACAGCAAGTTATATGTAAGTAGTGTTTCAATAAATTGAAAGATAATAAAATGAACAACACATAGATATTAGATACCCATTTTGTAAGATAATAAAATGCCAGCTAATGTAGAAAAACTATGAAGTGCCAAAATAAATAAAAATCAACATTTGTTATTCTTTCCAGCACTGCGAAGGGCCGTTGTGGACCACTCTCTAGTACTCACTACAACTCTACAATCCATGCAGTATGATGCCATCAGAGAAAACTGTGGAGCCAAATCTTGAAGTTGAGATTGGACTTTTGAATGGACTCTCTGCTTCGGTGTTGTGCTGCTACTGAAGTTGAGGGTCCTTCAGCTTTGCATTGCCTTCTTGCTGCTCACTATGAACTCCTCTTTTGAAAAGTGCAAAAAATATAAAAGGGGGAAAAAATACCATGTATGATTTTTGGCAGCATTGTGAATAGCTGTAACACACTGCTCACCAGCTGTTATAACAACACTACAGTCCATGCAGTATGTGGCCATTCTTGAAAACTGTGGAGCCATATCTGTTGCAGTAGTCTGTACCTCTGAAGGGACTTTCTGGCCGGGAATTGTTGCTGCTGCCACTGATGTAGATGGTCCTCCAGCTTCCCTCTGCTTGATCGGCATTTGGAGACGTTTTCTATGATAAGTTTTAAGATGATATAACATGAACGTCGTCCCACATGAGTCCAAAAAAAGTCTCCAACCAAAATCTACCACCTGCTTACGATACACTTCTGGAAAAGAAGATTCAAGAAGGAGGAGTGGGTGTATATTTCCTATTCATTTTACTGAACTGTATATTATCCAATGATAATCCTTACTTTCACAGTCATGTGATGTTTTGAGATTGTACATTGCACTAGTTTGGCAACAGTTTTTAATTCCCCATGAGTTTGGGTGACAATGGGTAGTTTGATGGGTGTTTAGTGGTTATCTTCTATTTGTGAGTTCAGATGTTGAGTTATTTTATGAAACTGTTCTTTTTTTATAAATGTGTTGTTAAAATAAGGTTCAACCAACATGTCACTAAACAGCTAGACTCAAACTTTGTGTAAAATATGTATATATATATCTGTTTTTCACTTTGTTTTTGTATTTGTGACTACTGATGTCATTGCAACCTCTGGTGCTGCTGTGAAGAAGGAAAATGCATTTTTGATTTAGTTATTTCGACAAATGAATAAGAAGGGAAAAGTAAAATTAGTATCTTACTAAATAGCTACACTGAAACATTATGTTAAATATGTCTATATATGTGTTTTACACTTTGTTAAAAACACCCGGTATTCACAGTCTGTCCTTGGCAATGGCACTCATAGAATCATACAGGCACTATCTGTGCAATCATCAAGGACGTCCTTTCTCCATTACTCTGCGAATGTGCCTCCTGGCATAGTACTAGTTGGGAGATGAAGTCTCCTTGGCTAGTGAGGGTATTTGGGGGCCAAGTATCCCTCTTGTTACCTCCAGCAAGCCCCACTTAGTCAGTTTGCTAAGAGGTCTTTGGAGGCCACACCCCCTTTCTGCACCACTCTGCAAACACGTCTCCTGGCATACTGTTGGTTGGGAAATAAAGTTGTCTTGGATGCGAAAGGACCTTGGGGACCAAGAAGCCCTCCTGGTACTTTCTATAAGTCCGACTCAGCGGGATTTCCGAGAGCTGGTCAGAGGCCCATCCCCTTTCCACACCATTCTGCAAAGACCATTGTCACTTAAAAAACCATGGAAATTCACTTAAAAAATCAAAGGTTATAGGTAAGTTATAGTTAGGAATTAGCATTTGAAAAACCTTAGAAATTCACTGAAAAAAACAAAGATTACACGGATATTATAGTTAGGAAATACAATTAAAAAAACAAAGGTTACAGGGACTTTATAGTTAGGCTGATATTTCACTCGCACAAAACCAGAGAAATTCAGTAGTTATAGTTATCTGAGCTAACTATAACGCGCACCCCCGGAATGCACTGCTTATGACCTCACATATTACATCACTCATGACATGGTCAGTGACATTACTGATGACATCTCTCATGACATCACTGAAAAAACAAAGGTTACAGGGATGTTCTAGCTAGGGTCAGATTCCACTTGTGCAAAACCAGAGAAATTCAGCCATTATAGTTAGTGAGGTAGCTATAACTCGCGCCCCCACAATGCACTGCTTATGACCTCAGACAGGTGGGGCAGTTGGCCTCCAAAGACGTTCTTGGGGGCAAACTACCCCTCCTGTGCCCTCCAGTATGTCCCACACAGCGGGAGTGCTGTGACCTGGTAGGAGGCCATGCCCCTTTCTCCACAACTCCTGCCGCATTACTAGTAGGGGATGGCTATTGAGGGTCCTTGGGGGCCAACTAGCACTCCTGTTACCTTCAGCAAGTCCCACACAGTGGTTTTGCTGAGAGCTTTTTGGTGGCCACACCTCCTTTCTCCACACCTCTGCAAACGTGCCTCCTAGTGCACTATTAGTTGGGGGATGAATTCCCCTTGGCTCTTCAGGGTCCTTGGAGGCCCACTAGCCCTCCTGTGACATCCAGTAAGACCCACACAGGTAGATTGCTGAGAGGTGGTCAGAGGCCACGACCCCATTCTCCACCACTCTGTAAACGCGCCTCCTGGCGCACTATTCGTTGGGGGAAGAAGTCCACTTTACTCATATTATCTATGAATGAAAAACAGAGTCCCCCAGAGATGTGGCAGTCCCGGGGGCTGGATGGGGGGGCAGGAGCCCCCCAATGCATTATTATATAACTTAGCCCCGGGGAGGTGGTGGTCCCCGGGGCTTCGGGGGGCCCGTGCGGGCCCCATCATTATTTTCATAATGCCCCCAGGACCTGGACCACATGTGGGCCTAAATTAAACGAAACGTGGAAGACCACGCTTTGTTTTTTTTGTTTTCATTTTCAGCAAGAGTCACAAATCCAAAGCGACTCCCGCCGAAAATGTTTAAAAAAAAATCTTTTTCGGCCCTGAGGGGACCCCCCCAAAAGGCCTAGGGGGTCAGGGTGTTTCTACCCTGCCCCATTTTCTTTTTTTAAATTCTTTTTTCTTGTTACTCGGTTCAACTGGGTCACATGATGGCTGCCAACACTTTCTTGTTTGAAGTGTTGGCAGCCAATCAGATCTCAGGCACGAGATCAGGAGGTCTTGCAGCTCCACTGCAGCCTCAGTTGTATATCTGAGAAAAATTTAAATTTCTCAGCAACTACTGAACAGATTTACACCATTTAACAAAAAGGGCACTTTCTGGACCAAGAGCTACCTTTCTGACAAATTTGATGTCATTCTGTTCAGCAGTTCGGGCTGTAGTCGTGTCTAAAGTTTCCTATGGAAAATAACATGGAGAAAAAGCATTTTGGGACCTCTCCTTTTTCTCAGCCCCCGCTTGACGGATCACCCCGAAATTTTCAAGACAGCAGCTGAAGATTCGTCAACAGGACTGGTTCAGTCTTTAACCATCTGAGGCAACTCAAAACCTGTGATTAAGTTGAGTAATATGAATGCTTGTTTTGATAGCGCTAAGACTATGGCAGTAAGCAAAGTGTCTGAAGCCTGTAATCAATTATTGAAGCTGCTTACAACAGGCACACAAATGGCCCCTTTGTTGGGCTTAGCTAACAGCAGTGAAAGCTTGGGAGGTTATTGTCCCTGAAGAGCCGGGATTTTAGGACTTCCTCAGAAGCTTTTTCCACAACTCTGCAAACACACCTCCTGGCACACTACTGGTTGGGGGATGAAGTCAATCTTACACCCGAGGGTCCTTGGGGGCCAAACTACCCCTCCTATTACCTCCAGTAAGTCCCACACAGCTGAATTGCTGAGAGTTTCTTGGAGGCCACGCCCTCGTTTCCCACCACGTTGCAAACGCACCTCCTAGTGCACTACTGGTTGGTGAAG
The DNA here is from genome assembly GCA_963921515.1 of Calotriton arnoldi. NCBI lineage: Eukaryota > Metazoa > Chordata > Amphibia > Caudata > Salamandridae > Calotriton > Calotriton arnoldi. The sequence goes on along the minus strand of CAWUFW010004371.1, from coordinate 1,081,864 downwards.
AAGTTCACTTTAGTCCTGAGGCCTTCAGGAGTAAAGTGGAATTCATTACCCAACCAGTAGTGGACCAGGAGGTGCATTTGCAAAGTGGTGGAGAAAGGGGCATGGCCTCTGACTACCTCTCAGCAATCCCGGAGTGTGGGACTTGCAATAGGTAACAGGAGGTCTTGTTGGCACTCAATGATCCTCAGAATCCAGGGGGACTTCATCATGCCACCAGCAGCGCACCAGTAGGTGTGATTGCAGAGTGCTGCAGAAAGGGGGTGGGGCCTCCGGCGTCACCAGTAGCATTTTTTTTTTATTATAAAAGAAGGGGAGCCTGTGACCCCCCCTTCTCTGTGCCATATTTGGCCATGGGGACCCCGGGGCCAGGCATTTGTAGAATGGGGAGGGGGCTACGTGGCCCCTGTTCCGTGGGCCAGTGTTGGCCCAGGAGACTCCATCTCCCGGGCCAGCCCTTTATTTGATTTTTTAATAAAACAAGGGAGGGGGCTGGACGGCCCCCCTCCCGGGCCGATTTTGGCCCTGGGGACCCCATCCCCAAAGGCCTGGCCACAATACAGGGTGCCCTGGTCCCACCCAGGGCACACAGTTTTTCCCATTGGGGACCGCAGGGGGAGCCTGAAGGCCATTGTGGTCCATGCCAGCTCCCCACCTCCTGCAGGAGCCGGCATTGCTTCTGGACAGAGGGAGCTGCTAACATGCAGCTCCCTATGTCCAAAAGCAATTCTGCTCCACTTCGTGCAAGCGAGAGTATTTTACATGCTCTTGCTTGCAGAAAGTGGAGCAGTGTTTGCTATGGCTTCCCACCAAGCCATAGCAAACTGCAATGTCCCTGGGGTGGGCACCTCAGGACATTGCTGGAGCTGGCCCTGGGGAGCCAATATTGGCTCCTGGAGAGGTGCCCTGTGGCCACTCTCCTTTGTTTTAATTTTCCCCAGGGAGGTGGTGGTCACCGGGGCTGCGGGGGGGTCTACGTAGCCCCCCCATTATGTAAATTGAAAGCCCCTGGGAGGTGGTGGCCCCCGGCGCTGTGGGGAGTCCTTGCACCCCCCTGATTATGTAAATTGAAAGCCCCGGGGAGGTGATGGCCCCCTGGGCTGAGGTGGGGTCTGGGCAGCCCCACGCTTTGTTTATATATGAAGCCCCGGGGAGGTAGTGGTCCCCAGGGATTGGGGGATCCGCACGGCCCCCAGCTTTGTTTATATATGAAGCCCCCGGGAAATGGACAGGGCCCTCCTCCATTATTAAAAAAAATGCCCCCGGGACCTCGCCCACCCAGGGGGGGATACTGAACGAAGCCCGGGAGACCACGCTTTGTTTTTTTAAAATTTTTGGCAGGATCTGCAGATCCCGCCTAAAGTATTTTTTTTAAATGCTTTTTTTGCCACACACCCCCCCCTCCCAAGAGGCCTAGGGGGTCAGGGTGTTTTTACCCTGCCCGCTTTTCTTTTTTTAAATTTTTTTGTGGCACCCGGTTCAACCGAGTCCCAAGATGGCTGCCAACACTTCCTGGTTGAACTGTTGGCAGCCATTAACATTTCAGTAGGTTTTTGGGCTACCAGATATCTATATTTTTTAAACATCTCTGAAACTACTAAATGGATTTACACCAAATTACAAAAAGCACGATTTCTGTACCAACATCTAGCTTTCTGCCAAATTTTTAGGTCGAGCATTCGAGACCTATTGTAATTTCTTATGTTGGGTTAAAGCCATCCCCCAGCTTTTGATTTGTTTGTTTGAGTGTGCTTCAAAAATCCTTGCTTGCCAGTGGTCAGTCCTGCCTCTTTGTCCCTCCTTTCTCTCTTCCGTTCCTCCCATGCAGCAGGGACTAAGTACTGTCTCATCACACTCCAGTCCTTTGTCTGTTCTCTGGGGGACTACTTTTTTTCTTTGTTTCCTGCTCTGTATCTGTTTGCCTCTGTGTAGTTTCGGTACCATAGCTGATTACATTTAAATATAGTTTTCCTTCCTCCCACCTCCTCCTAATTACACAGTTGTAGTGGGGGTATGTCTTTCGCCATGCCTCCTTCTTCGCTGGTTATATTTTTTAGGCTTTTTTTTATTTGGCATTTTGCAGTTTTTGTTCTCCACCGTCATTTGGGCTTTTTGTAGTAGGATATTTGCTTGGTTTGGGCTTCATTTCATGGGGGATTGGGCTTGTTTTTTATGTAAGGCCTGCAAAAGGTTTCCATCCCGCCCCCTCTTTAATTGGTTCCTGTGTGGGCCACTTACTTTTCCTCCATTTTTATTGGATGAAGCACATTTTCTTGCATTGCCCAATGCTTGTTATGTTCATACTCTTTGGTCTCTACTTGCGTGTGTTTTAAAATGTGTGCGGTTTTCACTTTGCATCTGCCTTCAGGTGTGGTGTGCAGCCGCAGCGCCTTGAATAATGGCAGCCTTGCTAAGCTGCTTGATGCAGGCCTGGCAGTATGAGTGCACTGCGCAGGAGAGCGGTGAGTCTGAAGCTTGAGCGCCGGAGACAGCGCTCGGAGTCTCTGGGCTTCAGGCCTCGGCTCCTGCTTCTCTGCTCCTCTTTCCTGCAGAAGAGAAAAGAATGCGAGGAATCTGAAAGTGAGTTAATGCTGACATTCACGAACTCGCCGGGCCAGAACCTGGAACAATGTGCATAGCTGAGGAAAACCGAGGCAGCGAGCGAATATTGAAAAGTGCATCAGACACGCCTGCCTGAGAGCAGCACTCCCAACAGGGGCCTACGGGATAAGTGCTTTGTTCTTTAAATTTATTTGCAAGCAATTACGAATATTTCACTTTTTAATTTCTTCTGCATTGCATCTTCAGAGCTCCGCTTCGTTCTCTGCCAGTTTGTTTTTCCAAGTAGAGGACATGTGATCAAGCGTCTTAACTCGTCAGGAGTAGAAACAAGAGACTCAAGCTCTAATCCAGTGTTCCTCAAGCGACCAACTTGTGTGATCCTCGGCCAGTCACTCTCCTTCCATTAGCCTCGGTGACTTTATCTGCCAAAAAGAGTGCTAACAAATACGTTAATGAGCATGAAGCTGTAAACGTATGCGCCTATGCTTTCAGTGGCTTGTCTGTGCCTTTGTGTAAACTTCCTTCAATTAAAGCTCATCCTATGATGAACAGTTCAACAAAAGAAAGTTATTTTTCAAAAAGTTGCAGCTTTTTTTGTAATATATTTTTATTGATTTTCAACTCATACAGTTTTCGTTCACAAATATTACACATGGAGGAAACTGGACTTATTGCATTAACTCTATATTCTGTTTAATCACATGTAATTTGGTTGTTTTTATTTGTCTTCAGGTAGAGAGGCCCTCTCTGCACACCCGTTCATGTTATTTCTGAGCAAAATAAACATGCAAAATATTACATCTCGCTCGTGCCTATCACTATGCTGCGTCAATGAAATAGTGAACTGACTCGTGCATCTTCCTCCCTTACAGTTTCCAGATCTGTGAATTTATTAATGAAACCCAAGCATTTTATATGAATAATTACATCAATCAATGGAGAAATGATCTCAAATAGTGGAGATGGTGCAGTAATGCTAGACATAAATAGAAAGACGTGACAACTAAAGGTGATATGCACAACATTCTAATCGAATTTTTGGTGACAATCCTAGCAGCCTCATCATAGTTATTCAGACAATAAGAACTGCAATTACCAAAACATTTGCACGATCATGTCTCCACAAGAAAGGAATTATTGAAATTGGGGGAAGAATTTACACAAAGAGCTCTCATTTCTGAATCAGAGACCTGTCATTGACATAGAAACCTGTAACATCTAGGTGACATTACAGGCATTTTAACAGACCTATTAACCAATATAAATAAAGAATAAAGAACACATTTTTGCCTACAGTGCGTTACAGTACATTAATCAATGTTCAGACAACTCCAAATTTCTATCATATAGCCTGCACCAGCAGAGTTTGAGGGGTATGCTGTAACAATGACCAACCAAATCAAGCCATGGTAATAGGTCCCTGTAAGATTAGATGAAACATAACATAAAAACACTTCATACTGTGTTTTTTTTTAGCTAATATTGCTTAGCATTCTGAAACTTGAGAGCTCACGGGGAAGAGCGATACTACAACTCCCAGAATGCAGAACACTGGTTTCTCCAACCTGGATTAGCGCAGGGTGTGTAATACGTCATGAGGTAATTTGCCAGCACTGCCCAAACCAGTGTTCAGATATTGTTGTTTTTAAACACCTATTAATTTGTTAAAATATCTAAATGTTTTTTCCTTTGCACGTCCTCCCAAACTCTTATGATGTGGGAGTAGTGTGTTATCATGTTTGCAGCATAAGTGCTCCTTCAATTTATCTGCTTGTTGGAAGTCACCTTGCAATGGTTTCTTGCCGTGATACGCACTTGCTAGGGCTTTACAGTAGCGATTGAAAATTGCATCAGATTTCTTATCACCTGTGAGCTAAGGGTGGGTCTTGCGCCAGCAGCTTTTGTTATGGTGCTGCAAGGTTTCTTAACTGTGTCTGCTCAGTACCAATGCTAAAATTAAGAATACAAGGGGCAGGTGTCCAGAATTGGTGCAGAGAGGCTGGATAGGCGCCGTAGCTATGATTAGTGCAGCAGTCACAGATGCACCAGGGATGATAGCTGTAACGTGCACCGGCACTGCAATCATGTTTTTAATACGAAACGAGTGGGCAAGAGAACCAGATTTACTTGCTTATATTAGGGCCTTTGATTCCCTCATACGCCCCTGGCCTGGATCCATACCAGATTATCAGGATATCCGCATAGGATATATTTATACACAGTGCCAAAAGTAATTATTTACATAGGGGATGGTTATCTGAAAATGTGGCATTTGATCTTCTCCTCAATCTGTGCCCTTTTGCTTCACGCTGCTCTTCTTTCCTCACACTCCTTCCTTTTGCCTCACGCTGCTCTTCTCCTCACTCTTCGTCCTTGTGCCTCACGCTGCTCTTCTCCTCACTCTCCGTCCTTGTGCCTCACGCTGCTCTTCTCCTCCTCACTCTCCGCACTTGTGCCTCACGCTGCTCTTCTTCTCCTCAGTCTCCATCCTTGTGCCTCATGCTGCTCTTCTCCTCCTCACTCTCCGTCCTTGTGCCTCACGCTGCTCTTCTCCTCCTCACTCTCCGTCCTTGTGCCTCACGCTGCTCTTCTCCTCCTCACTCTCCGCACTTGTGCCTCCCGCTGCTCTTCTCCTCCTGACTCTCCGTCCTTGTGCCTCATGCTGCTCTTCTCCTCACTCTCTGTCCTTGTGCCTCATGCTGCTCTTCTTCTCCTCAGTCTCCGTCCTTGTGCCTCACGCTGCTCTTCTTCTCCTCACTCTCCGTCCTTGTGCACGCTGCTCTTCTCTCCTCACTCTGTCCTTCAGCCTCATCTTGCTCTTCTCCTCCTCACTCTCCTTCCTTGTGCCTCATCTTGCTCTTCTCCTCCTCAATCGCCTTCTTTGTGCCTCACGCTGCTCTTCTCCTCACTCTCCTTCCTTGTGCCTCACGCTGCTCTTCTCCTCACTCTCCTTCCTTGTGCCTCACGCTGCTCTTCTCCTCACTCTCCATCCTTGTGCCTCACGCTGCTCTCCTCCTCACACACATTCCTGTGCCTCACGATGCTCCTCCTCTCCTCACACTCTGTCCTTGTGGCTCGCACTGCTGTTTTCCTACTCACTCTCCATCCTTCTGCGTCATGCTGCTCTTTTCCTCCTCACACTCTGTCCTTGTGCCTCACGCTGTTCTTCTCCTCTTCGCTATTCATCCTTATGCCTCACGCGGCTCTTCTCCTCACTCTCCATCCTTGTGCCTCACGCTGCTCTTCTCCTCTTCGCTATTCATCCTTGTGCCTCATGCTGCTCTTCTCCTCACTCTCCATCCTTGTGCCTCACACTGCTCTTCTCCTCCTCACTCTTTCCTTGTGCCTCACACTGCTCCTCTTCTCCTCCCTCTCTGTCCTTGTGCCTCATTCTGCTCTTCTTCTCCTCACTCTCCATCCTTCTGCTTCACACTGCTCTTTTCCTCCTCACTCTCCATCCTTGTGCCTCACGCTGCTCTTCTCCTCCTCACTCTCCTTCCTTGTGCCTCATGCTTCTCTTCCCCTCACTCCTTCCTTCTTCACGCTGCTCTTCTCCTCACTCCTTCCTTCTTCTTCACGCTGCTCTTCTCCTCACTCTCCTTCCTTACTTATGCTTCATGCTGCTCCACAACTAACAATTCCAATCCAACCCACATAATTTCACTACACACCACATACATAAACTCCATTACACATGGGTAAAAGACATTGCCATTTACAACACCAGAAGCTCTAACTCAAACAAATGCGAGACCTATTGCATTTCCAATGCTTGTTTGTAATTCCTTTCAGCGGTTCGAGCTGTAGTTGTGTTAAAAAAATGAAGAATCCCTATAGACATAACATGGGGAAAACGTGTTTTGGGACCCCCTTTAAAAGGGGAGGTTTTTGAACATTTTGGGAAGATTCATCAAGCGGTGCCAAAGTTATTGGCAAAACAAAAAACACTTTTCCTATGGAACCTTTGGTCCTAACTATAACTTACCTACTGGCGAATATATATATATATATATATATATATATATATATATATATATATATATATATACCACACACACACGATTTTCTTACAGTGCACCATGATGCTGTTTCCTTTCGATTTCACTTGTAGTGGATACACTGGTAGATACATCAAAGTGAGGCAAACTTCCTTCCACTGTGCTTACCTTTTGCTTTAGACTGCAGTTGTCTTCATTAGCCTTTCATTTGATACCCTCTTAGCTTAAATGTCTGAGATGAGGATAAGCAGTATGTCTCCAGTGCTGATTTGTATTTCGTACAGCTCCATTTTGAAGTGGTATTAGGGAGCCAGCAGGCTGCAGACTGCACATGGAAACTCATGGCACTGTTTAACGTTATTGTATCATAAAAGGTGAAAATATAGCTGCTTCTACATATTTTGTGACTCTAATCCACCCACCGAGGCAGCGGATAAACCTTTTTTAATTAGCTGCCAGATAGTGCAGGGTACAGTATTGATATTTAGAGTCATAAAAAGTCGAGTGATTCTGAATGGATTCTGTTGTTGATAGAACGTATTTCCCGGTTGCAAAAGGATTTAACTTATAAGCTACTCCGAAATATTTAATAACATGATTAATATAGTCATGTTGAATTCTTTTTGAAGCAATATCAGAGAGATTAGACATTCTTATATTCGCACCATTTTCTAATCCTGTAATCCTATTTTACAAGCACTAAGAGAAGTAATTTCTTATTACAGAAGCTTTATGTACGACCTCATTATACTACACATAAAAATATATGTCTGTACAGGTGCCCAAGTGTAGATGTGAAAACGTCCCACCAAAACATCCCTAAACGAGGTTGTTGCAGAGTTAAAACCAAAATTACTCATCTGGAATATGTAGTATTACATTTCTGTTGCACATATTCTACCATTGGTATGGTTCGGAGTTTACAATTGCGGTACAGTGCTTCATTCAGCTTGGAATGGTCCGTTACACTTACCGTGTTCTGATCGGATTCTCAACGAGTAGGCTAGGCCTTATTAATTGACCATTAGGTTCCAATGTTAAAAGACTTTGCTAACTGTTCAGGCATCTTCCAAGTCTAGGCTTGTTCTTTGCTCTGTAGATGGAGCCTTTGTGTTTGTGTGTATGTACATAGGAAATAGTAGTATACAGCACCAAATAAGTCTGTTCTCACAGTGTCAAAATGCTGTAGAGGTTGGAGAGAAAAACGAAAATCATAAAAAATATGCACGGCCCATAGGCCTTGTAAAAAGCTTTACACTGCATTGGTGTTTATCGTGAATGGTGATATATTTTTCTCACAAAATGATGAACACGCTGTGCAGTTGTGCTAGAATACAATGCAAAACACGAGACATACAATATCACACACACAACACAAAATGATAACTCGTACTGGATCCTTGTGGGTATCTGAATCCATGTATAAGGTAATAGAGAACATATATGTGACCCTAATAGGCCTCATGAGTTCAATACGGGGAAGAAGGGACGCCTGTAGTCAGACCCTAGAATATGAAAAACATATAGATACCCATTCCAAAATTAGTTGTTTGTGGAGATAGGTCCCAAAATGTCTTTGTTTGGGAGACATCGGATCTGCATGAAGAGAACACTTACTTCGTCAAGGCTACTCCCTCACTGGGGATGGAACCCGTTCACCCAGAACTCCGCAGCTACCGGAGAGGCGTGGCCTCTTATGTCCAGGATAAAAGACGCCGCAAACGTCCCCGTGGCAACGGTAACACTAGACCGCCAACCATTAGAATGAGCTCATACTCACTTCCTGTACTTGCTCGAGGCGCGGTCCTGGATTCAGGGTTCGCGCCCTGGGCTCCAAAAAGCACAATACGGATTGAAGAAAGGGGGATAATATTTCAAAAAAATATTATAGTAACTGGGACATAAACGCTTTTTAAAAAAACCAACAAATAGATAAAATAATACTAATAAATAATGTCCCTCATTCAGCAGTTACCAGGGGGCGTTCCAGGACTCGCAGGACGCACCTCGTATAGATAGGCAATAAAATACAAAAAAATTAGGAGCGGGGACACAAGGGCCTAAGATGATGCCCCAAGAATTATTTAGAACATGATCAAGGTCAAAATGCCCATGATAAAAGGGAGGAAATTCCTTTCTCAATCTTAAAAACAATGCAGCTAATCATGCCCCCGGACTGGGGTATAGGTCAAAAAGAAAAAAGATGGTCAACAAAAATGTAAATCATGTGAACTGACGCTGTGGGATGTTTTCGTTCAGGCCATTCTCATTGGACTGCAGTCTATAGACCCATTGCTGTTCTTTCTCGTAGAGATGAGATTCTTTGTCCACTTGTTCTATCACTGTCCACAGCAGTTCATCTGTAGTATGTTGTAGTTCCAGGTAGTGCGCATTCATTTTTGTCGTCGCTCTTTTGCACCTGAGATTACTACGGTGCTCGCAAATTCTGGCCTTGACTTTGCATGTCGTCATCCCAACATAATGCAAGTTGCAAGGGCAGGTGATCATATATATGACACGTTCCGTGTTGCAGTTGGTGAATCTCCTCATTTCCCAAGTGATGTTATCGTTGAAGGTAATACTTTGTCTAATTTGGGTCCGGTGACAAACACTACAATTGCCACATGGGTGATGTCCTTTTAGTGGTATTATGAAACCCTGGCCAATTGCCCTGTCTCTAGTGGTACGTGGTCGCGTATGGACCAACATGTCCTTGAGATTGCGACCTCTCCTGTGAGTGAATATTGGTTTAGGTATAGGGGTGCCACTGCCTTCCAGGATCCGCCAATGTTTATTGATGATCTTACTCACTGTGTTTTACGCGCTGTTGTAGGTTGTGATGCAGATTGGGCGTGCTTCTTGCTCCTTTGGTACAGGGGGCTCTTTAAGGGCTTCCCTATTGTTATTCTTGTCTCTTTTCATTGCGTTCATCACAATATTGTGTGGGTACTTTCGTGCCCGCAGATTGCAGGCCAGGTCAGTGGCTTGTGTTTTGTAGTCAATCAGTTCCGAACAATTGCGTCTGAGTCTTAGAAATTGTCCGAAAGGTAAATTCTCCCTCAGTTGCCTAGGATGAAAACTATCAAAACAAAGCAGGCAATATTTTGCAGTGGTTTTAAAGTGGGTTGTAGTTTTCAAGCTACCTTGATGGGGAAAAAATGTTCAAATTTAGGAAAACAAGGTTTGTCCTAGAGAAACTGTGTGTAAATTTCAGATACTCATTCTGTCTATTCAGCCACTGCAAAAAATCATTGGCGGTATTCTCATCTCCATCCCATACAACTAGAACGTCATCAATATATCTTTTCCAAAACCCAATGTTGGTGATGTAGGGGTTTTGGACTGTCAGAATTTTGTTTGCCTCCAAGTGGTGCACGTAGAGTCCCACCACACTGGGAGCGAAGGTGCTACCCACCCATGCTAGTGCCATGCTTCTGCAGGTAAAGGGTGTCCTCACACTTGAAAACGTTCTCAGTCAGAGCCAGTTTACAGCATTCCAAAACAAGGTTGCGTGGTATCTGATACTTCCACTCCGTTGTAAAAAGGATTTCCTCTAGGATGTCCAGTGTTTCCGAGTGGGGGAGGCTTATGTACAGACTTTCAATATCCAGGCCAATGAGTAGTTGACTCTCTGGATCGAAAGACAAGTCCTGAACGATGCGAAGGACATCCTTTGTATCCTTAAGGTACGTGTTGGTGCTCTGAATTAAGGGTCTTAAGAAGGCATCTGCGAACTTTGAGAGAGGCTCAAGATAGAACGTATGCCGGAGACAATGGGGCGACCTGGCGGTGGATGTTGGTTCTTGTGTATTTTAGGAATGGTGTAGAAGTAAGGTGTGACCGGACTTTTACTGGTTAGCAAATCACCTTCCTTTTTGGAGATTCAATCAAGGGCTAGGGCTTCCTCCACCATACTACCAATCTGGGTTCTGATCCTCTCTGTATTGTCAGGAGATCATAGTTGTGGGTGTCACTCAACAGTCGGAGGCATTCAGTTTGGTACGTCACTTTGGTTTGGATGACAAGGGCGCCACCCTTGTCCACTGGTTTTATAACTATGTCGTCATTTTCTGAGAGTTGTCTAATTGCTTGTATCGCCTCCCATGACGTGTTGTGAGAAGTCATAATATTAGTGGGATTGAATTCCCCTATTTCTTTCAGCACAGCTTTTTCAAAAGCCAGGATCTCAATGGGGATAGTGGAGGATGGGGGTGAATGATGACTTGGTCTTTAGGCCAGTATCCCCTCCTGTGTCACGCATTTCCCCTTTGTCTGTGAAAAAAGCCCTGAGTTTCAATTTCCTTATGAACTCATAAATTTCGCAGCTCAATTTGAACTTGTCCAATTTGGTTGTTGGTACAAAACCCAAACCTCTTTCCAGGACGGCCTTCTGGCAGGGGCTCAAAACAGTCTCTGTTAGATTTACCACTAAACTGGCTGGTTGCTCTGTCCCGCTTGGTTGTTGATCGAGGTTGTCATACTCCTGGTTGATACTCTGCTGGAGTCCTGATCGGTTGTCCACTGGACCTGGTTCAGTTTCCTTGTTCTCCCTCTCTGTCGGCCAGACCCTAAAAAAGGCTTGGGATGTACCTCTGTATATGGTCTATATGGCCCTGGTTGTGTTTCCCATGGGTTAAAGAAAGGTGGTTGTGGTGGCATGTGTGGGGGGTGGCCATAAACAAATGGTGCCGGGTACATTCGTGGTCCCTGGTACGTGCCCCAATTGCCTCGCTGGCCAATATTGTACCCCCTTTTATGGAACTGTCTGCCTCTGTTGGGGGTTCTGGTTCCAGCACTCGAGTTTGAATTGTCAGAGCCAGTGTCTGATTGATCACTATCTGTGTTGTAGCCCAAGTTTTTCCGTGAGGATATGTAGTCCTCCCTGATGTAGGGGTAGACTTTCTCGTGGCTAAAGTTGGCTGTGTCCTTTTTCAGTTACTGAAATTTACTCTGCTTTAACGAAAGTTCAAACTCATTTAGTGATTTGTTAAGTTCCTCTAGGTTTTTCTTTAGTGTACTCGTGGACTGGTAAGACTTTAGTCGGACCTCTATGTCCTGTATTTCTGTTTTCAATTCTTGTGCCAGCCTTGTTGCAGTTTTTATAATGAGGATTAACCAATCCCTAGTACAGTGCCATGATATGAGTGACCAGTCCTTCTTGAAAACTTAGCAGGTCAGGGATGGACCATATGATGAAGCATGCCACCAAGGGGTAACCCTGGTGGGTGAGGGTTACTTAAAAGGAAAACTTCTTTCCTTTTATGACGAGGTTGGCACCTTTTTTCGCTAGTATTGTTGATTTTTTCTTCCCTTTGGAGGGACTGCTTTTGGTTGGATTTACTTAGTCTGTAGGAAGAGTCCTCTCTTTTCACCTCTACCTCCCCCCTTTGTTTATGATATTGATAGGCAGAGCACAGCTGCGGGACTTTTTTTTCCTAAACTGTACCATATGGTGCTTCAAATGAAGTAATAACACATGTCCTAGTAAGGCAACCACACTTGATTAACTCTGACGCGTATTAAGCGTCTTCCCTTTGTACCCCATAACTATGGCTGAAATCACGGGCCTCACTTTCTCTATAGAAGAAGTAGAAAGAATCCTGGCCACCACATCACCTTTCGAAGGCACAAGCAGCACATCATTGGGCATTAAAAGTAATGACTGGGACGAACTTTGCACCCTCAAAAGAAATGAAATTAAAACCATGATCCATGGGATCATGATGACCGAATATCTACGTGCTAATGCAACACCTCAGGGTCTTATAGTTAAGAATGAACCATTCATATTCCAACATGACAAAGTTTTCAAGAATGACTGGTCACTCATATCATGGTACTGTACTAGGGATTGGTTAATCCTCATTATAAAAACTGCAACAAGGCTGGCACAAGAATTGAAAACAGAAATACAGGACATAGAGGTCCGACTAAAGTCTTACCAGTCCACGAGTACACTACAGAAAAACATAGAGGAACTTAACAAATCACAAAATGAGTTCCAACTTAAATTAAAGCAGAGTAAATTTAAGAAACTGAAAAAGGACACAGCCAACTTTAGCCTTGAGAAAGTCTACCCCTACAACAGGGAGGACTACATATCCTCACGGAAAACCTCGGGCTACAACACAGATAGTGATCAATCAGACACTGGCTCTGACAATTCAAACTCGAGTGCTGGAACCTGAATCCCCAACAGAGGCAGACTGTTCCATAGAAGAGGGTACAATATTGCCCAGCGAGGCAATTGGCGCACGTACCAGGGACCACCAATGGACCCGGCACCATTTTGTTATGGCCACCACACACATGCCGCCACACCCACCTTTCTTTAACCCATGGGAAACACAATTAGGGCCATATAGACCATATCCAGAGGGACATCCCCAGCCTTTTTTAGGGTCTGGCCGACAGAGAGGGAGAACAAGGAAATGGAACCAGGTCCAGTGGACAACCGATCAGGACTCCAGCAGAGTATCAACCAGGAGTATGACAACCTCGATCAACAACCAAGCGGACAGAGCAACCGGCCAATTTAGTGGTAAATCTAACAGAGACTGTTTTGAGCCCCTGCCAGAAGGCCGTCCTGGAAAGAGGTTGGGCTTCATACCAACAACCAAATTGGACAAGTTCAAATTGAGCTGCGAAGTTAATGAGTTCATAAGGAAATTGAAACTCAGGGCTTTTTTCACAGACAAAGGCGAAATGCATGACACAGGAGGGAATACTGGCCTGAAGACCAAGTCATCGTTCACCCCCCGTCCTCCACTATCCCCATCGAGATCCTGGCTTTTGAAAAAGCTGTGCTGAAAGAAATAGGGGAACTCAATCCCGCTAATATTAAGACTTTTCACAACATGTCACGGGAGTAGATACAAGCAATTAGACAACTCTCAGAAAATGACAACATAGTTATAAAACCAGCGGACAAGGGCAGGGCCCTTGTCATCCAAACCAAAGTGGCATACCAAACTGAATGCCTCCGACTGTTGAGTGACACCCGCAACTATGATCTCCTGACAATAGACCCTACAGAGAGGATCAGAACCCAGATTGGTAGTATGGTGGAAGAAGCCCTAGCCCATGATTGGATCTCCAAAAAGGAAGGTGATTTGCTAACCAGTAAAAGTCCGGTCACACCTTACTTCTACACAATTCCTAAAATACACAAGAATCGACATCCACCGCCAGGTCGACCCATTGTCTCTGGCAAAGGTTCTATCCTTGAGCCTCTCTCAAAGTTCGCAGACGCCTTCTTAAGACCCTTAATTCAGAGCACCAACACGTACCTTAAGGATACAAAGGATGTCCTTTGCATCCTTCAGGACTTGCCTTTCGATCTACAGAGTCAACTATTCATTGGCCTGGATATTGAAAGCCTGTACACTAGCCTCCCCCACTCGGAAACACTGGACATCCTAGAGGAAATCCTTTTTACAACGGAGTGGAAGTATCAGACTCCACGCAACTTTGCTTTGGAATGCTGTAAAATGGCTCTGACTGAGAACTTTTTCAAGTTTGAGGACTCCCTTTACCTGCAGAAGCATGGCACTAGCATGGGGAGCACCTTCGCTCCCAGTGTGGCGGGACTCTATGTGCACCATTTGGAGGCAAACAAAATTCTGACAGTCCAAAACCCCTACATCACCAACATTGGGGTTTGGAAAAGATATATTGATGACGTTCTAGTTGTATGGGATGGAGATGAGAATACCGCCAATGATTTTTGCAGTGGCTGAATAGACAGAATGAGTATTTGAAATGTATACACAGTTTCTCTAGGACAAACCTTGTTTTCCTAGATTTGAACATTTTTCCCCATTAAGGTCGCTTGAAAACTACAACCCAGTATAAAACCATGGCAAAAAATGTCCTGCTTTGTTTTGATAGTTTTCATCCTAGGCATCTGAGGGAGAATTTACCTTTCAGACAATTTCTAAGACTCAGACGCAATTGTTCGGAACTCAGTGACTACAAAACACAAGCCACTGACCTGGCCTGCAGGCTGCGGGCATGAAAGTACCCACATAATATTGTGATGAAGGCAATGAAGAGAGCCAGGAATAACAGTAGGGAAGCCCTTTTAGAGCCCCCACTACCAAAGGAGTAAGAAGCACGTCCAATTTGCATCACAACCTACAACAGCGCATCCAACACAGTGAGTAAGATCATCAATAAACATTGGCGGGACTGGAAGGCAGTGGCACCCCTATATCTAAACCAATATTCACTCACAGGAGAGGTCGCAATCTCAAGGACATGTTTGTCCATATGCGACGGCGTATCACTAGAGACAGGGCAATTGGCCAGGGTTTCATAATACCACTAAAAGGACATCACCCGTGTGGCAATTGTAGTGTTTGTCACCTGACCCAAATTAGACAAAGTATTACCTTCAACGATAACACCACTTGGGAAATGAGGAGATTCACCAACTGCAACACGGAGCGTGTCATATATATGATCACCTTCACTTGCAACTTGCATTATGTCCGGATGATGACACGCAAAGTCAAGACCAGAATTTGCGAGCACCGTAGTAATCTCAGGTGCAAAAGAGCGACTACAACAATAACTGCCCACTACCTGGAACTACAACATACTACAGATGGACTTTTGTGGACAGTGATAGAAAAAGAGGACCCAGAATCTCATCTGTTCGAGAAAGAACAGCGCTGGGTCTATAGACTGAAGTCCCATGAGAATGGCCTGACTGAAAACATCCCATGGGGTCAGTTCACATGATTTACATTTGTGTTGACCATCCTTTTTCTTTTTGACGTGATTAGCTGTATTGTTTTTGAGATTGAGAAAGGAATTTCCTCCCTTTTATCATGGGTATTTTGACCTTGATCATGTTCTAAATAATTCTTGGGGCATCATCTAAGGCCCTTGTGTCCCTGCTCCTCATTTTTTCGAATTTTTTTGCCTATCTATACGAGGTGCATCCTGCGAGTCCTGGTACGCTCCCTGGTAACTGCTGAATGAGTGTTATTATTTATTGGTATTAATTTATCTATTTGTTGTTTTTTTCAAAAGCGTTTATATATCAGTTACTATAATATTTTTTTGAAATATTATCCCCCTTTCTTCAATCCGTATTGTGCTTTATGGAGCCCGGGGCGCAAACCCTGAAACCAGGGCCGCGCCTCGAGCAAGTACAGGAAGTGAGTATGAGCTCAATCGAATGGTTTGCGGTCTAGTGCTACCGTTGCCACGAGGGCGTTTGCGGTGTCTCTTATCCTGGACATAAGAGGCCGCACGCCACGCCACTCTGGTAGCTGTGGGTTCTGGGTGAATGGGTTCCATCCCCATTGAAGGAGTAGCCTTGACGAAGTAAGTGTCCTCTTCATGCAGATCCGGATGTCTCCCAAATGAAGACGTGTTGGGACCTATCTCCCCAAACAACTAATTTTTGAACGGGTATCTATATATTTTTCATATTCTAGGGTCTGACTACAGGCGTCCTTTCTTCCCCATATTGAACTCATGAGGCCTAGTAGGGTCAAATATATGTACGTATTTACCTTATACATGGATTCAGATACTCACAAGGATCCAGTACGAGTAATCATTTTGTGTTGTGTATGTGATATTGTATGTCTCGTGTTTTGCATTGTATTCTAGCACAACTGCACAGCCTGTTCACCATTTTGTGAGAAAAATATATCACCATTCACGATAAACACCAATGCAGTGTAAAGCTTTTTACAAGGCCTACGGGCCGTGCATATTTTTAATGATTTTCGTTTTTCTCTCCAACCTCTACAGCATTTTGACACTGTGAGAGCAGACTTATTTGGTGCTGTATACTACTATGTCCTATTTACATATTGTACGTCATTACCTGTGCTATTTAGCTAGTAATGAAATAAGTATAGGCGTGGTATCATTCCCTTACGGTCCTGAAGAATAGCCTTGGGGTAGGGCTTGAAACTAGTCGACCAGAGTAGGGAAACTAAGGGTCACATACCCTAGTGGTTTCCCATCATCCCCATTTTTTAACCATATCAGCCAGGGAAGCGAATAAAATTATCTTTCTTCCACAAGCTAGGTATTTTGAGGTCTTCTTTGTATATATTACTTAACCCACTCCATTAATCATCTCTATCAGCATAGGTGTATAGGAACATTACTAATTTAGTGTTCCGGTGTAGTCACAGGTCGCAGAACGCCCCTCTCCTTAGCAGGTCAGGGATGGACCCTATGATGAAGCATGCCACCAAGGGGTAACCCTGGTGGGTGAGGGTTACTTAAAAAGGAAAACTTCTTTCCTTTTACGACGAGGTTGGCGTCTTTTTTCGCTAGTATTGTTGATTTTTTCTTCCCTTCGGAGGGACTCCTTTTAGTGAACAAGCTGTGCCTACTCTTGTGCAGATTATTAATGCATACAATTGTTAATTTTTTTTTTGAGTAGTAGAGCACTTTAGTTTTTGTGTGCTTGTTCTAAAGGACGTTTCAGTTTTTTCAGAAGAAACAAAAAAACACCAAAATTGTTAAAAATCCACAGAAATGTTTTTTAAAAAACAGTTCTTATTAGAACCACCCATTTCACTTTAAGAAAGAAAATGTATATGTTCAGTGTATGTTTGTAACAGGGTAAATGTGTCTTGTCATTTGTATTAATAAGTTACTGAGGGTTTAAATGATTATATGGTTGTTTAAGTGATTCAATGTATGGACAAGTGCATGTATGAGTGACTGTATGGGTGAGTGAGTACGTCTGAAAATGGTTGTGTAGGTGAGTGACTGGAGGCGTGAATGAGTATATGGGTGAGTGACTGTGTGTGAGTGGCTGTATCGGTGAGTAAGTGGGTATGGGAGTAGCTGTATGGGAGAGTGAAAGGGTATGTGAATGCCTGTATGGGTGGCTGAGTGGGTGTGTATATGACTGTATGGGTGAGTGAGTGCATGTATGAGTGGCTGTAAGGGTGAGTAAGTGCATGTGTGAGTACCTGCATCAGTGAGTGAGTACGTCTGTGAATAGTTGCATAGATAAGTGGGTGTGAGTGGCTATATGTGTGAGTGATTGTGTGTGTGAGTGGCTGTCTTGGTTAGTAACTTGGTGTGTGACTATCTGAATGAGTGAGTGAGAGGCTGTATCGGTAGCTATATGTGTGAGTGAGAGGGTGGGTAAGTGATTGTATGGGTGAATGAGTACGTGTATGTGTATGGGTGTTTGAGAGTGTATCAGTGCCTGTATGGTTGAGAGAGTGGCTGCATTTGTGGCTAAATGGATGAGTGTGAGTTTGCATAGGTGCCTGTATGGGTGAGTGAGTGGGTTTCTGAGTGGTTGAATGAGTGAGTGACAGGGAGCATGAGTGACTGTATGGGTGAGTGAGTTGGTACATGACTGGCTGCAAGATTGAGTGAGTGAGTGTGTGAGCAACTCTATGGGTGAGTGAGTAGCTGTGTGAGTAACTGCCTGTATGGGTGTGTGAGTGGGTGTTGAGTGGCTGTATGGGTGAGTAGGTGGGTGTGTTAGTGGTTGTATGAGTGAATGATAGGTTGGATTTGTGGGTGTATGATATAGAATGGGTGCATGAGTGCCTATATGAGTGAGTGAGAGGGTAAATTAGTGGCTGTATGAGTGAGTGAGAGGCTGTATGAGTAGCTATATAGATGAGTGAGAGAGTGGATGACTGCCTGCATGGGAAAGTAAGTGAGTGAGTGTGTGAGTAACTGAATGGGCGAGTGACTGGCTGTGTGACTGGCTGTATGAGTGAATGAGTGGGTATGTAGCTGACTATATGGATGAGTGAGAGGCTGCCTCAGTGGCTGAATGAATGAGTAAGTGGGTGTGTTAGTGATTATATGAGTGAGTGACAGGTTGCATGAGTAAATGTATGGATAAAGAGTGGGTGGATGAGTGCTTATATGGCTCAGTGAGGAAGTGGTTGAGTGGCTGCATGAGTAAGTAAGAGGCTTTATGAGTGGATAAAAGCATGAGTTGAAGGGTAGATAAGTGGCTGCATTGGTGTAAGAGTGAATGTGTGAGTAACTCAATTGGTAAGTGAGTGGCTCTGTGACTGGCTGTATGTGTGAGTGAGAGACTGCGAAATGGACTATATGGGTGAGTGAGAGGGTATATGAGTGTTTCTATGGGTGGATGAGTGGTTGTTGGGTGCCTGTATGAGTGAGTGGGTATGTGAGTGATTGTATGAGTGAGTGAGAGGGTATATGAGTGATTGTATGGGTGAGGAAGTGAGTGGGTGCCTGACTGGCTCTTGAAGTGAGTGAGTGAGTAAGTATGTGAGTAACTCTATGGGTGAGTGAGTGGCAGTGTGAGTGGGTGTATGTGTGAGTGAGTGGCTGCGTGACTGCTATATGGATGAGTGAGAAGGTGCATGAGCACCTGTATGGGTGAGTGAGTGGGTGTTCAGTGGCTGTTTGGGTAAGTGGGTGTGTCAGTCGTTATATGAGTGAGTGACAGGTTGTATAAGTGGGTGTATGGATAAGAGTGGGTGCATGAGTGCCTATATGAGTGAGTGAGAGGGTGTCTTAGAGGCTGTTTGACTGAGTGACTGAGTGCATTAGTAGTTGCATGAGTCACTAACAAGGTGTGTGAGTGGCTGCATGGGTGACTGAGTGAGCACAGAGTGCCTGTATCAGTGAGTGACTGTATCTGTCAGTTACTCTATAGGAAAGTGAGTGGGTGCATGAGTGGTTTGTGGATGAGTGAATGTGTGTGAGTGCCTGTTTTAGTGAGTAACTGTGTGTGATTTCTTTATGAGTGAGTGAAAGGGTACATGAGTGCCTATATGAGTGAGTAAGAGGATGCCTGGGTATGTGTAGGGTCAGTAGACAGACCTTATAAAAGCAGAAATCAATTACATGGGAGTTTTCCAGCATCCCTACCTCATAAAAGAAACTGGTGGGAAGAGATATCAACTGCTTTTTATACATGAAGACCCTCTGCATGAGTTTGGGAAAGAAATCTGTCTATAGCAGTAGATGTATATTGATACATCTAGACACATATTACTCCAAAATCATTTGTTAAAGAAAATGAATAGAAATATAAGTTAGTATTTGACTTACAAAATTCAAGAAACATAACAGTATACATTGCTCATGCTGTAACAGCATATTACAATAAAGTAAAATATTTAATTTTCCCTTTTTACTATTCTCAGTTGTCTTACCTTTACACCATAAATGATGTACTATTTGAAGCTTCATCCTTGAACAGTGGGGAAAAACAATTTTATGGATTGTAGAAAAAAAAACAATAACTGCATAGTACACTATCATAAATAAGTGACACTATGCAGTGCACTCACTACAATTCATTAAACTGTTATTTTACCTACACTTACTACACTAATGTAAACAAATGTACCTTAAAACCTTTCCCTTTATTACTATACCTGGTACACTACTACTAATAAATGTAATCACCAGTTGCAATTTGGAGATCCTTTTCAAAATATCACCTCTATTAGGCCGACTAATGTCTAGAACCATGTTCGGCCATGTAGATAAACTACAATATATTACTTTTTTATCCAGAAATAGTACATAGAAGTTTGGTTGAAGAAACAAGAGGTGACAAATTAAAAGGTTGAAAGGTAGTTTTGGTGTCAATTGAAGCTTACTGTGATTCCATTGTGTCTATCGTGTCATTGTGTTCTATTGCAGCCTTTTATTAGAGAGTGTTGTATCCACTTGATATATCAACTTGTTTGTTGAACTTTTTAAGACATCACCCCTGATAGGCCGAATGATGTCTAAAACATTGATGATCCACGTACAAGAAACACCACATATTCATTTTCACAAAAATACTCTTTAGAACTTTGGTTGGAGAAACAAGAGGTAAGAATATTGAAGTTTGAAAGGCAATTTTGGTTTGAATGCAAGATTGCTGTCATTCCATTCTGTCTATCCACTTTCACTCTTTAAATAGACAGTGAAGTGTCCAGATGTTGCATTAACTCCTTTGTGAAAGGTAATAGCTATAGTAGTATAAGTTCTTCCAGAAATTTATATTTGTCAAGCTTTGAAGTAATTTCGCTTTCCAGTTTATATCCATCTGCTCTGCATCGTTGTAACATTAATATAAGGTATTTGCCACTACTTTGTAGATGCAACGTAGACATAACCTCTGATCTACAATTTGGGCAAGATATATTTTGGTTTCCGTTTCAAATCAATCTCTTGAAAGGCACAGTTTTGCAATCTGGTAGTGTTAAGTAAGGAAATCGCTCTGTATTTATTTGAGTGGTGCTTGTAAATG
Organism: Calotriton arnoldi; assembly: GCA_963921515.1. Lineage (NCBI taxonomy): Eukaryota > Metazoa > Chordata > Amphibia > Caudata > Salamandridae > Calotriton > Calotriton arnoldi. The sequence continues at coordinate 1,061,068 of CAWUFW010004371.1, read as the reverse complement.
AGCAATATTCACAGTCATGGTTCCATTTGCGACTAAATCCAAATAAGTCATCAATATGTATTTCTCTTTCTTCTAGTACTCCAAGCATGGCCATTATAAATTCTTGTGCGTCTTGTTGAGCGTTGAGAGTAAATATTAGTGATCCACTACATATATCTAAAAGGCCTTGAATGCCTGAAGCAGAATGTATTACTGATCTGTCACTAAGTAAACGTTGGAGCAAATGATACAGTACAGAACACAATCTCTTATCTGGTCTTTCTTCAATTTGATTTACAAGATGTGATAACTGAAACAGTACATTGAGAACAACATTTGCATAGCAGTTGACACCTGAACTGATTTCCAACTGGTATCTTACAATATCTTCCACATTTTAATGGTTTTTTTCTTCTTGACGCCTTCTAGCTTGTGCTGGGTTGCTTTATTTTCTTAAACATCAGTTGACTCTTTTGTAAGCTTCAGTTTTGGACAGATTACCCATTTCTCATAAATAGAGGACTGACCTAAATGAGGAGCATATAGGCTTCTTAACCGATTGTACTCTCTAACACAGCTTGCATCAGCACTAACTTTCTTAGGGGCATATTATCAAGGCGGCGCTATGAAATTATCGCCGCTTTTGCGTCCGTTTTTGGGCGAAAAGCGGCGATAATTTCATCGCCTTATCAGCAAAGACACGCTATCGCGTGTTTTGCTGACTTAGCGCCCGTTTCCAGCACGCCTAACTTTGCATCGCTAATGAGATGCAAAGTAGGCGTGGCTGTGAAACCAACCAGGGAAAATATCGTGAAGGCAGCTTCGCGATATTAACAAGGAAGGGTAGCGATTTTTAAAATCGCGTTAAGTATGACTTAACGCAGGAATTTAACGTCTGTTAAATTCCTGACTAAGGCCTACTTAACATGGGGGTTGGATTCTGTGGCTAAGACCACAGGCCCTATCATCTAGGATATCGCCGTTTTCCACCATGGAAAACGGCGATATCCACACTATCTCTGGAATTTTTATCGCCTCGGCGCTCCGCGTTGTTGATAACGCGCTAACCGGCGATAAATTCCAGAGATAGCCGGTGATAAATATGCAAGCGCTAAGCGCGCTTTGCGATATTTATCGCCGGCCCTTGTTAATATGCCCCTTATTATCAAATTCAGCTAAAAACAAACCAGACAATGTTCTAACTTGGGATAATGCTACATATGACATTCCTTCTTTAAATACTGTACTTCTAATATTATTAAAAGCTGTTTCTACACTCAAAACTTGAGATTTGTGGATAATTACAGCATATGCTAGAAACTCTGGAAAATGTTGCCGCCACACATATAAATCCTTCACAAGCAACAAATATACAATACATCTGCCAATCTGCTTCATGTCATCAATCTGATCAAATTTTATGGCTAAGTGCTCAACCTCATCCCTCTTTGGAAAATTAATTAAATCAATAACATAGTAGCATTTACTAACCCATCCTCCACATCTAAGTTACGCCGCAAAATTACTCAACAGTTTTTTCACACGCGTAAACACTTTTCTAATCCTGCAGTCCTCGATACAGACTTCTCCAAATAATCCAATTTTGCTTTTAGTTTCTGTTAGTAGTATTGTTACTCCCTGGTTTTTCATTTTATCGATAGCTGTAATTTCCAAAATATCTTCTTTCTCCAGCTTCAGTAATTGGTCGTTGAAGTTGGAACACTCTTGAAGTATAAGCATTTTCAATGAAATTAAACATTAGTTGTGCTGCTGTGTTGTCAGATGGAAACAGTTTCTTGGTAAGTCGACTTACAATGTACGTTTCCCCTCCTTTGTCAGAACTCCTACTCTAATGTCCTTTAAATATGCCCATACTTCCACATCAGATGCTTAATGCATATTCTTAACTAGTTCCTTGTAATCAAAGTTTAACCAAATATTTACTTTGCCAATACTTCCCAAAGAATGTCTTGTTTCATCATGCAGCAGTGTCTTGAAAATAGGCAGCCCTTTCACAGGGGTGAGTTGCAGTAGGTCACCAAAGACAATGAAATGCCTTCCTCCAAAGAGCACGTCATACTCTGTTTTTTAAATCTGCTGCATTCTTAAGTGTACGAAGGCAAGCATTAAGTTTTAAACCATGCTCACCTCATTGATGATCGAAAGCTTCAGTTTCTTCAATACTCTTGACACCTCATGTCAAACTTCACCAGATAACTTATGGTATTCCAGTTTATTGTCATGTTCAGGAGGTAGCAAACGTAGTTGGTGTAAAGTAATTCCTTTCATGCTGTGTGCAGCTAATCCAGTTGGTGCTGTTACTACACATGATAAATCTGATTATGTGGTCCTTTGTAGATAAGCGGTGAGAACCTTAAGGAAAAAGCTTTTCCCAGTGCCAGCTTGACCACTGATGTATAGTAAAATTGGCTTAAATGAAGAGCATTCACATTATTTTTTCTTGTGCTGAAATCCATGCTTTATTATATTGTTTACTTCAATATAAATTTCTTTATATTCATCATTCAGTTGTGCTACTAGGTGTTCACAATCCACACTTTCCTCTCTTGTTTGTTGTAATGCAGTCTCCACCTCATTCATGGCTGCTTTATTTTGAATAACTGGCTGTCCAAGTGGATCTTGACTCAGTGGTCTAGGACTTTGGCTGCTTTATGAACTCTCTTTAGCTACCTCAGCAGCAATTGTTTCTTCCTGTTCAATCTCATCTTTCAATATTTGCAAATAGTTTGAAAAGATTGGACACTGAACACTATCTTTTAGAACACTGAGAGAGTCTTCATAGCACTCGTAGTCTGCAAGTAGTTCTGATTCAGCACGCCAAGACTTGAACAGCTGCACAAGTGCCTGCAGTTTGACCACTCAGTTTTCTGTGGTTAATTGGATTTCCTTTGCAATGTCTCATCAAACAACCAAGACACCCAACTACAGCATATTTTCTTTCATCTATGTTTTCTGTCACATTCCTTTTGTGTTTGTAATGTTGAAGTTCTTCATAAAGGCACATGCCTTCTAGAGGTAGACTCTTTCTTGGATAGCACACGTCCAACATATTTGTCTTTACAATGTCTGTACTTTCTGGGTGAAACTCTGCTAGATACTGAATTTATGGGAAAGACTCTAACACTCTATTCCATGTACTTGCTAGACCTAGACCTATCCAAACAATTTCCCTTGACTTTGAGAACCAGTCTGGCTGAGTTCAGCCAGTCACAGCACTCATAGGAGTCTATCTCTCTATTGGAAAGCATTTTCAAGCTGAAGCTGTACCGTTTCTTAGCTAGACTCTTTTCTACAGAAATCTCTTCCCACATATCCTTCATCTCTGTCTTCTCTGATTTTGTAATGTATGAAGTGACATATCGAGCAACAGTGATGGAGTTGTCTGCAACAAATTGTAGATCAATATTTGCATTCCACATCTTCAGAATCACAGGTTTGTAGTCATTTATATATTTGGAGGACTCTGTTCTTCTTAGGTTGTATGTATTTTTCAGTGATTTCCATGTCAAAGTATGTCTGACTGCAGACTTAAATCTGTTCACTCTTTCTTGTTAAATCTCAGGTCGTGGGAATGCAAATCGACATCTTGTGTAAAATTTTCCATTGTAGCTGTATTTCTGATGATAGTATTTCCCACTTTTATGAAATTGAGACCGTAGAACTTGTTGTCTCAAGCCCTTTTCACCACTGTGTCTTGGGATGGCGCAGGCCACATACTGTTGATGATAGTATTTCTCACTTTTATGAAATTGAGACCGTAGAACTTGTTGTCTCAAGCCCTTTTCACCACTGTGTCTTGGGATGGCGCATGCCACATACTTTTGTATGAAAGACAAGACATAACTGTCTGTTCCAAACTTTGGTGCATCTTTTATCCATAACAGCATGTGAATGTGAGGAGCACCTCTTGCTTGGTACTCTTTGTGCCAAAAGAAATCAGTAACTTCACCAAGAGGAGGATTATTGTTTTTGCAGATGAACGACATCATGGCTTGAAAACTGTGGTTAAAATATCTGCAAACATTAACGGTATTCAAGGAACAAAGTTCTATAGCTGACTTTACTGTGATGGTTTTAATGTTAGAGTTCGCTTCTCTCAAAAATTGAAGCAGGTTATCCAATGCGTACTAAGCACAGCTGAGTGTCAGAAACCACATAGGTGCACCTATATTTCTCAACATACACTTCAGTTCTCTATGACGGAGAACTAATACTCGTTGGAGCCACATTGGCACGTCATCAAATTAATCAAGTTGTACTCCAAGTTTTCATCCTTCCCATGAACTTTGCCAATGAATTCCTTTGCAGATGGATTTTGAAGATTGACTCCTGTTTTCAGTATATGGTTAACTGCATATGAAAGTCCAGACAAGTCACTCTCAAACAGTAGATGGAATATGTAGGGAATATCTTGCAAAAATCTTGGATCTTCTGAGTATAATCTGGTTGACCGATATTCAGCTGCTGCTTTCTGTATAGGGCGGTCATCAAAATGGGCACCTTCTCCAGTGGGAAACTGCTGTGGAAAACAGCGAGCTTCTAAACTTTTCTCCCACACACTCATGGGAGCTCCTTTTGTTTGCATCATTTAAAAGAGATCAATAGCATCACTGATGATTTCTTTAGAATGCAGAGGATGGATGCTGTAGTGTTCGTAAATCTCTTCTGATTTGAATCAATCCACTTTTTCAATGTGTCCACTTAATGGTGATGTTTCATCCTCTACATATGGCATATCTCGGAGAACATGAACATTTTTATAATAAACCTTGTTTTGTACCAGGTATAATGTAACTTTTTTTACTTTACTAACATCCACTAACTCTTGCCAGATTTTTCTTTACACTTTGTAGGCACACCATTTACTAGAATGACAACTGGGTCATGATCCTCTCTGTGTACACCATGAGTTGCAATATTCTGCTTAAAATCTAAAGGTAAGTAGACAACTCTTCTTTAAGGCCACTCTGAAGGTCAGTTGGCGGCAGGTTTCCTGTCTTAGGCTCCATACAAACTAAAGCCTGAAATGGATGTACACATTGTATGAGAATGGATTCATAAACTTTTAAATCTCGTAGTTCTTCTGGAATAGATATTAATTCTAAGTTGTTATGTACTGCTCTAGCTGGCATCTTGCTTTCCTATAACATATCGTTGCAGTACTTACAGATAACTTCCTGTGTGGACAACTCAAAGCGTCCCTCTACAAATAATTAAATAGCAAATTCTTGTCACTTATCTCTATTCTCCTGTTCAGTTTTTGAGAATACAACTACATTGTGAGTTTGACTTTTGTAGTGAGTGCGTCTACAACAAATACAAACACAGTTTGGTTTCTCAGAAAAAACTGTGGTAAACTTAGCAATGTCTTGCTTTAAGTTATCAATAGAAATACCTCTATCCTGTTCTTCTACAACTGCACATACCAACTCCTCATTTCCCCTAGAGTCCTCTTCAGGACCAAAGAAACGAAACTGTACATCTTCACTAACTTTTTCGACCACTGCTACCGTACCATGCAAAAGAGCTCTATTCATTTCTCCAAAACATAAGGCAGGAGTTTTGACATAGTAAATTCCCCTAACTAACTTTTGCATTATAAAGTGGTGAAAAGCTAGCATTCTGAAATGATGAAACGTGCTTTGGCACACTTTCTTTGACAGACATGCTAGTGAATGCCCTTGTAAATTTGTATACTTTCTTACTTTGCATGGATCTAATCCTTGCAAAGCCACAATTTTCTGTTTCAGACTTCTGCTTGGAAAGTTATGTGGGAAATTTCTCAATATATCAATTGATTCTTGCAGAATACTGCAAATACTGCTACAGTTCCATTGTATACAGGAGCTTGTCTACCCCTTCCCTGTACCTCTTCAGCTATCACGTCTTCAACATTCCCAGGTATGATCTCCTCTGTTGGAGTGGGAGTTCCATCTTTCACCTCATAACATCAACCAGTTGTTTCAACTGCATGCACTAATGTGTTCTCTTGCAAGTAGTTTTCCTCATTAAAGAATGGCTCAGTGCTGGAAGTATGCTTCTAATGTGTAACAAGGAACAATGGTTCCTGTGGACAATGTATGTAATATTTGGTAATATATAGCACAATGGCAGTACACATGGGTAACAGGATGTCAGAGAGGGACACAACAACCATATACAACAGGACACTGTATGCTTCTATTCACCATTGAAAATTTTACAGAAATTCCTTCTATTCACTAGCCTTTTCTTTAGGCTTTTTATCCTCATAATCAACACTGTTTTGTCCAGTGTTCTCATTCTGCTCAGAATCAAAATAAATAGCTTCCTCTTCAGGGCAAATCCCTTATCAACTACAGCCTCAACACGTTCCTTTTGTTTGACTGCTTCTCTTCTTCTTTTATACTGTTTCATAGCTCAAATGAGATTTTGAGTACCCTGCTATGAAACATTCTGACTCGAATTTCTTTAAACTGCCTCTGTCTCCTTGTTAAACTATCCTGTTGCTTATATGATTTATTAGTATTGCCGTCACTTAGTTTTTAAAATTTCTTAGCTGATTTGAGACTTCCCATTTTATTAACTTGGTTTTGCTTAGTTTCTAGCTTTCCACATACTATTTTAAGAAACTTCTTATTTTTCTTACCAGTAGCTCTTTTCTCTTTAACTCATTGTCCACATTCTGTCTCTTTACTTTCTCGGTTGTAATGAGATAGTGGGCCAAATGTATCAAAAAACCTATTTGCGATTCCCAAATAGCGATTTTTACTGAATCGCTATTTGAGAATCGTAAACGCATATGTAGGAAAAAATCACAAAAAAATTGCGATTCGGTAATAATCACAATCACAATTACTGATTTCCAATAGCGATTCTGTAATAGTGAATTCACAATTTAAGAATTCGCAAAATAGTGAATCTGCTATTTCGATACAGTTTGATGACATCACAAGCAGGAAGTGTGTTTGCCCATGCTGTTTCTGAGTGCCTGAGGCTGTGTAAGAGACTGAGAGCAGGAGCACACCACTCAGGAGACCATCAGGAGTGCAAAGACAGACACAAAAACACATCATGGCTACACAGGAGAAGGAAAAGGAGCCTGCTGAACGCAAAAGAAAACAAAAGTTCAGCGAGAAAGAATTGGAGGTCCTCATTGAGGAAATGGTGAAGAGCCATGAACAACTTTTGGGAAAAAAATGTCCTACACATCCCTGAGTCAGAGAAGGGGAAGAAGTGGCTGGACATACAAGCCAAAGTAAGTGCCATAGGGGTCACACAGCGCTCCATTGGAGATCTACTCAAGCGCTGGTACGACTTGCGGTCAAGGGCAAAAGAGAAGGTGGCAAGCAGGCTTGCGGATGCCAAGAGGACCGGTGGAGGACCATAATCACAGCCGGAGTCCACACCCCTTGAGGACTTGGTGGAGTCCACCCTACAGCCTGAATCCATCAGTGGCATAGAAGACATTGACAGCTCAGCCACAACCAACACCAGACAAAGTAGGATGCATGCTAAAGTACCCCAGCCCCATTACTAACTAAACACCCCACTTAGAAATGTCTCAATCATCAAGTAAGATTGCCACTCCAGTCCACAATTTTGTTACCACCCAGCAATGCATCATGGGAGATGCAGACCAAAACATAAGATAGTAAAGCATTGGTACAGAAAACATATCTGCAGTTGATACACAACAATAAATAACCAAGTTAAACACAGCATATAGGTATACCAACTCAAGTACATTTAATGACAAAAATTTAGAAAGCAGGACACACAATAGATAGTTCTCTTGTATTCACAGATGAACCTGCGCCAGAGGGTGAAGACACACCAATAGATGAGCCAGCTGAGCTTCAGGAACAGGCAGGGGAAGAAGAGTCAGACACCACAACACCAACAACACCTGCACCAAGACCACACAGGTACACTGTGGCTCCACTACAGGAGTTGGAGGTAGGAGTGGAAGACATCCAGGATGAACCACAGTCAAGGCCCGAAGAGCAGGCACAGCGTCAAATTGATCAGACTCCTGTGCAGCGTAGCAACATCAATCGCTTAAGATGCAGAGCAAGGGCACACTGTGCAGCTGACGAAGGAGAGGAATCCTCTGTCTTTGCTGGGCTGGACGGCACTATGGTGAAGGTGCAGCGGCTGCAATTAAAAAGCATGCGGTCAATGCAAAGGCAGCTGGTGTGCCTGAATCACAATATGACTGACATCAAGGACGGCATTAGGGAGCTAAACGACACAGTGGCAGAGGGTCATAGGGCTAATGCAGACAGTATAAAGGACATGACAGCAGCAATCAAAGAGCTCTGTACCGCCATGCAGAGGGACCATGCCTCCAGACGCCGTGAAAAGCAGTGCCTATTTAGCCATTTGGATGGGTACACAAAGGCAGTTAACCGTCTGTGCAATGCCACAGCTGTCCTGTCCAGACGCACTATGTCCATGCAGGTTGAAATGGCCCACTGCAGCCATGATGTTGCCAGGGGATTGGTGCAGGTTACCACTGCTGTTGAACAGCTACCTACAGCCAATATAGCTGGCACAGGTATACTGGGTGCAGGGGACAGTGAGGAGGCCTCCAGCCGCAGCAGCATTACTCCACCGGTGACTGAGCCCAGACGGCGGAGTGCAAGGCAAGGAACAGCATTCAATGCCTCATCAAGGGAGGACTGTGCGTGGACGTAAGAAATAGTCAGTGGTGTGGCCGAGGCATGCAAATGGGTGAGGTAACCCATGGCATATGATGAAAATTGTTGAATGTTGTGCATGGTCTCTATATTTGCCATGTTGGACTACAAAGGACACACACGAGTAAGGAGTTGATGGCTGTGTGCACACAGTTTACCTGATGTTAAGGTGAATAAAAACACAGTTGTGCAACAGTCATGAGCTGCTTTGTCTCCTCATTACTCATCTAGAAATAGTTGCGTGTTATTTCATCACGTCGCTATCTGCCATCAGCAGCACCTACACCGCCTGCTGCTCTGTGACGTGTACATGGTTCATCCTCTTCATCAGACTCCGAATCTGTGAGGTCCAATGGTATGCCATTCGTTGTTGGTAGGTTGTGCTGCATGGCACAAGTGGCCACAATTTTGCAACAGATCTCTGGCCTATACTGTAGTGCACCTTCACTTTTGTGTATACAGCGGAACCTACTCTTCAGTAGGCCGAATGTCGGCTCTATGACAGTGTGCGTAGACTTGTGTGCCGCATTGTATTTCCTTTCACTCTGAGTTGCTGGATTAAGGTATGGTGTGAGTATGAAGGAGCGCACAGCATATGCACTGTCACCTACAGGATGAAAGGCACATGGTTAATCACTGTCCTATTTATACAGGTCTAAGGAGTCTATCAGAGTGAGTGACATGCATTTACCTAGCAGGTATCCTGCGCCAAATTCACCCCCAGTGAGACGTGTGTATATTCCACTGTGTCTGAATATGAAGGAATCGTGCGTACTGCCCGGATATTTGGCCACTATGTCAGTTATTATGTGTGATGCATCACATATGACCTGGATGTTGAGTGAATTAAAGTATTTCCTGTTCCTATAAACATACTCATTTTCTGAGGGGGGACAGATGGCTACATGTGTCCCATCAATGCACCCAATTACATGTGGAAGTTGTGCTATCTGGTAGTAATCCAATTTGGTCTGCTGCAATGCCTGTTGTGTAGCGGGGAATCTGAGGTAATGGCGTATCCTCTGTACCATTGCATCCGAGAAAGCATTCAGGAAGCATAAAACGCAACTTTGGGACATCCCTCCTGCTGCAGCTATCACCCCCTTGAACGTCCCTGATGCTAGTAGGTGCAGTGAACATAGGACCTGCACATGTGTGGGAATGGCATGGGTCCTGCGGGTCTGAGGCTCCAGTATTGGATGTAGGTCAGCTATGAGGTCTAGTATTGTTGCTGGGTCTAGTCTATATTTGTCATGGATTTCTTCTTCTGTCTGCTGAAACAGGGTTATGCTCACTCTGTAAATGCGTTCCTGTCTCCTCCTCCTTCTCTGTGCTGCTGCTTGAATCCGCATCCTCCTCGCTATGACATACAGCGTTGCCATTGTGTAAGAATCTGAGGCCCTCTGGGCCTGTTTAAATAGTTTGCACCTGGTTATCACCTGGCCTGAGTTGGTGGTAAATTGGAAGTGCAAAATTGGGATTTTTTTATTAATTCGCAAATTGCGACTGTTTCATACATTGGTTTGTGAATTCCAAATTGTGAAATCACAATTTGCTAGACCCTAATTTGCGGTTTCGCAAATTGTGAGGTCCAAATTAGCGAATTCGCATTTTGAAAGCCACAAAATGCAAAGTTGCAATTTTGAATTCGCAATAATCTTGTTTCGCGTTTGCATTTTTTGCGAATGCTTTCATACATTGGATCAAGCCATTTTGCATTCGCAAACGTCAAAATTTTGCGATTCACACCGTTCGTGAACGCAAAATAGCTTGATACATCTGGCCCAGTATTCTTTCCTCTGTTTCTTTCTTCTTTCTGTTTTATTTTGCATTTTAAGTATCTGTTTGTAAGTAGTAGTAGAAGTCTGCAAAACAAACCAATTAAATAGACAGCTTATTATTATGTATCACAAAATTACACAATTAAATCATTTAATTTCCTATATAAATACCCAAGGCCTACCTTAAGAGTTACCTATATGTAGTAGAAGAATACTTTAAGATGTGACAAAGGCTTTTAAATGTCAAGTCAACACATCAGTAAAAAGTGAAGAGACAGGCTCTGTACTAGCAGGCCTCACAGACATATAAATAACTAATTGTCTGGATGAGTGAGTTGCTTGTCTCAGTGCTTGAGTACAAATCTGAGTGACAGTATGAGTCCCTGTATCGGTGTTTAAATATTTCTGTAATTAACTATGTCAGTATAACAGTGGCTCTCTAAGGGGCTGATTAGGATGGCGGGCGGACTTTAGTCCGCCCGCCATCCTAGCGGGACCGCCCGCCTGCCATGCGGCGGTCCCGCAACCCTGATTATGATGCGACCGCCACCGCGGCAGTCGCATCTGGTGATTTAACATTGCGGCGGGTGCTGCTGGCTGCAGCACCTGCCACATTGTGAAATGGCCATGTTGTGCATTTCCCTGCACAACGTGGCAGGCACCGCATGGTGCCTGCCACCTTGTGCATGGAAATGGGGGGGGTACCATGGGTACCCCCCCAGTGCACAACTGACCCCCAGCCCCAGAGGGGGCCCGCAACGGGCCCCCAAAGCCGGTCTCCGCATGCCTTTTTGCTGCAGAGAATCCGTCGCAAATAGACAGTCAGAGATGGCCATTGTAATCACTACGGCGGTGCCTGCAAGGCACCGCCGCAATGATTGCCTGGTTCCGTGTTCCACAAGGCGGGCGGAAAAGGACCACCTTGCGGAACCGTAGCGGTCGGTGTTTCCGACCACCGGGGAACAATAGTGATTTCCACCGCCATCCTAATATGGCGGTGGGTAAATCACCTTTTGATGGCGGGCGGATCCGCCACCGCCGGGCCGGCGGTGGCGAACCGCCCGCCATCGTAATAAGCCCCTTAGTTACTCAATGGGTCTGTAAATCTATATATAACTGTCTGTATAAATAGCTTAGTAGCTGATAGTGTTAGGGTATCTCAGTGTGTGTGCAAATAGCTGTGGAACTGCTGCATACATAAGTGCACTATAGGTGTGACACTGGCTATGTAAATAAGTATGTTGGTATATCTTTGGATCTCTTAGTTACCTAATGGGACTCTCACATTGTATGTCGGCCACTACATGGATTGCTTACTGGTTGTATGAGTGACTTTTGTGGTATTAAACTGTGTATGCATCTGCCTGCATTACTGCTGAATACATAAGAGCTGTATGTGTTTGTCAGTGATCTTTAAGTGCTTCTGTCACTGTGTAGAGTATTTGTGCCTCAATCCTTTTACACATAGGTATGTGAGTTGGAGTATTTCAGAGTACATCCATAGCTGGAGATATGAGTCTGCAAGTGCGCACATGAGTCAATCAGGCTTGAAACAACAGACCTCATTTACTATATTTTGATGCACTGCAGTGCAGCAAGCCTTCCTGCTGCACTGCCGTGCATCAAAATAAAAGGGGAGGAATGTGCTCTATCTACAAGATACAACACATTCCTGTCCTTCTCCCCTGCGCTGGTGCACAAACATCTGCCGTGCTCCAACACAGGCACTCTTGCAGATCCTACATCCTGAAGGTGACAGGAATCCCTGGTGGAGTGGAGACTGGTAAGTTATTCATTTGAATGTGTCACTAAGCCTAAAAGTCATTTTTTTCTTTTAATTCAGCGTGTGTTTTGTACCTTTTAGAAACATAGAAACCTATATATATTTGTATCCTTTTTTTGTCTTGTTTGTTTGAAGTATTTTGTTGTATTTAAGATTACAGGTTTCAATCTCCATGACATTTCACATGATGTAATGGTGATTGTAAGTGTTTTTACACCAAAAATATACTTCATATATATGTTTTATATTGTAAATGCCTGTTCTTTTGTACTGCATAATTACAACTACCATGATGTCTTGTTCTTGTTGTGTGAAAATAATATTGCAATGCTATCTTGCTCATTCTCTCTTTTCTATCATATTTTTCACATATGTTAAAGTGTTATGTACTTATCAATCTCTATTTCATGCTGTGTTTTGAAATGTTTTTCTGTTTAATTTTGTATGTCTTCCTATCCTTGTTATTTTATTGAATTGATGTTTTTGTTTCACAAATCAAAGTTTGTTGACTTAAAGATTTAAAGGTATATAATTTTGTATGCTAAACATAAGTGTTTTTACTCTGCAATGTTTATATCATGACTAATGCAATATATCCTTCAAAGTTGTGTAATTGTCTGAATTTTAACCTACTAGGCCTTGGAATGTTTTCTTTCCCATTTCTCCTTTTTTCTGTGTTGTGTTGAATATTTGTTATATTTATGTATACTTTCTAATTATTTATTTCATTTCAGGGCATCTTTAAACCTGCTTTTTTTGAAGCAGTTTTGTGTGTAATTTAAAGTGTTTGTGGAATTTATAATAATACCATTGAAAGGTACAAATATTATATTAAGTCGTTTATTTTTCCTTTTAGGTTGCTTCATTTTTACTTTTTAGCTTCAAACTAATTTGATGTATAATACAGACTTTTACTATATTAATTTTTTTGTAATTCATAAAAGGACCAACACCCCGAATAAGTGGACAATCATCTGCCAGTAAGGATACCTCCACTCCAGCCAAGGAACCACCCTTCAGTGAGGACTCAACTCCTGCAAGTCTGTATGAAGAGGAGGTGCCTGGTCCATATGGTCTGCCTGGGCAGACCGCTCCAGTGAGTCTGACTTGGCCCACCTACACCTCCCACCCCAGCTGTTACCACACCTCAGTCTATGGATACCTCCACTTCCTGTGTCCAAACTAACATCACACCATTCTTGTGCCCCGCAAGTCCTGGCTGCTGTCCATCCAACACTACCACCACGTACAGTTCAGCCAAGACCCAGTGGAATGGGGCATACAGGGTCAGGGGCACAGGGTAGTGGGGATGGGGTTGTGGGAGGTAATCTGTGGGCCAGCAAAGTGAGGTCACTGGGTTCACTGTCACCTAGGCCACCATCGACCAAGTCTTAGGATCCTTCCATCAGTCCCAAGACATGATGGGCCAGGCCCTGGCATAGCTCAGGGAGATGAAGCAGTTGCAGAGGGAGCGCAATGTACAGATGGAGATTCTGAACTCCAATTTGTGTTCCCTGACTGGGGTGCTGCATGATATTTTTATCCATATGTGCAGGGCTTTTCCAGTAACATCTTCCCCTTTCTGTGGTCCAACAACATCTGGGTCAACCACATCTGTCTCAGCCACTGAAAGTGAAGTCCTGCCATAAGAAAAAACACCTGCACCCACCTCAGTCCATGCAACTGTGGATCCATCAGCCCCCCTCAGGAGGGGACATTCATCCGGACCACCAGGAGAGGATGGCACGACATCAATGAGCAAGAGATGCAGAACCTAATTTCCTCCAGTGTGTGACTACCATTCACTATGTGGACTATTTTCTGGACACTTGTACCTTTCTGAGGCTAGTTGTATTTTGGACATTGGATTGCACACAATTTTGGCTCTTCAATAATAGTTTTATTCACTATGATTGACTTTTGTGGAATATTTTGTAGAATAAAATCAAAACTCACAAAGTCAAAGACTGGCGTTGTGTTGCTTTTCTCAATTTATTGCTTCTCTCAATTTATTGCTTCTCTCAATTCTAACATATCGACCACTCAAATTACTTTCATATTTCACTATACAAATTCACCACTAATCCTAAATGGGTTCCGGAATAGCGTGCTACTCACTGAAAAAGTGCTTCAACAGCTCATCAGGGGTAGCAAGCGCTATATGAATGCAAAACCTTTTCCCCTCTTCTATCCCTCCACTATCCTTCTCAATCCAAATATCTGACTAACTTATCCACCACTCAAATTACTTTCATATTTCACTATACTAATTCACCACTAATCATTTATGGGTACCGGAGTAGCGTGCTACTTGCTGAAAAAGCGTTTTGATGCCTCGTCAGCGGTAGTAAGTGCTATATAACTACAATTACAATGCAAGGCAGTTTGCTAACTTATGTTTACTTCCAACGTGCATTTTAAAAAGTTAAATGAGAAAAGATTGTTTATTCATAAATAAATTCCATGTAGGTAATAATTTTCACTTTTTTTAAAAGATGAGATAAGAGAACAAAAACCACATATCAAAAACTAGGATATGATTTAATTGAAAGAAAGAAATGCTGCTCATATTTTCCTAATACATTATAATCCATGCATATTCCAATAAATTCATGCCATATTTTCTTTTACAGTTCCAGACCTTGCTACCATGGAAGACAGGGAGATAATCAAAAAAAGCAGATTAAATAGGGAAACTCCTATTGATGGATGTCATCAGCTGGAGCCAGATCTTCTGTCTCGCAAAAGGAAACCCACGTCAATAACATCATTAGTAAAAATAATAGCAGTACTCCCTTTTGTGGCCACAGGATCATTACAATACACTGTTGCAGGATCTGGTGCAATGTTAAAACCACCTTTAAGTGATGTCCTACAAGACGTTCTTCCTTCAATAATGAGACACATCAACAGCTACAAACACACAACACAAAATGTGGATTTTGCCTTTGTGAAGAGAGATTTGTATGCTTTGGGTAGCCTACCACATGTGGTCTGAGCAATTTAAGCAGCACATATTGCCTTGGTGGCAACAATCAACAGAAAAAAAGTCTAATGCAATCTTAACATATACAATTCACAATACACTCATGTGAAGAAGTTGTCAATACCATTTTTTCGTAAGTCAGTTCTTTCCTCTTCACCACTATCATCATTTGGCATTTCAACATCCTCACCTGGTGGCTCATCATGGTCTTCTTCCTCTGCAATGTACGGGATGTTCCATCGCAGGGCTATATTGTGTAACATGCAGCATGCCATGGTGATTTTGCAAACCTTATCAGGTGAGTAAAGGAGAGCTCCACCAGTCTTGTCCAGACATCGAATTCTGGACTTTAGGATCCCAAAAGCCCGCTCCACTGGCCTTGTGTTCTTCCATGGGCATTGGAGCAGTCTTCCCCTCGTGTTGTGGGATTCCTCAGTGGTGCTAACAGCCATGGTCTGTTAGGATAAGCTGAGTTTCCTATATGAAAAGAAAAATGCAAAAAGAGGCAAAAAATTACTTACAAATTTTTGATCATTGAACTTATCAAAAAATTATATTGACATTGTACCTGCCAACAAGCCAGGCCCTCTCAGGTCTACGTTGTTACATTTTCAGGGGTATGCTGCTATTCTGTAGTATAAAGGAATCATATGTTGATCCTGGAAAACACACACACACACGTGATGTACAAATCTGGTAAGCATACAACTTGCACATTGATTGAATGGAAGTTTTTCCGATTGCTGTAGACTTGTTCTCTGTCATGTGGTGGCACCAAGGGAATATGGTGCCATGAATTGCTCCAACCACATGTGGGAGGTGACCCAAAGCATAAAAATCTCCCTTCACATTGGCAAAATCCTCTATTTGTGGAAACTGTATGAAGCTGTTATGTGTGTCATCAAAGAAGAAAGAACGTCTTGTAGCACACCACTAAAAGTCGGTTGTGATATTCCACTAGATGCTGCCACAGTGTATTGGAATGATCCCGTGGCCACAAAATGAAGAACTGCCATGATTTTGACTATTGGTGTAATTGATGTGTGATTCTTATTGTGAGAAAGAAGATCTGGCTCCAGCTGATGATCTAAATCAAGAATAGTTTGCCTATTTAATCTGAATTTTGTGACAATCTCCCGTTCTTCCATGGTGGCACGGTTTGGAAATGGTCTAAACACTTGAGGCTGTTGTCTCATCACTCTTCCTGGGTTCACATGTCTGCATTTAAAATAAAAAAAGTTGCAAAATTTTGCAGACATATTATTAAAACAAAACACACATTTTTTCTAGTTTTCAAAATACATACTTTTTTAACATAATCACACACAACATTAATTTTATTAAAATGACATTTTGTACATGTATTTATTTAAATGTGTGAATATTACATTTTAAATGCATTATTTGCACATTCTTTTTACATTTTTTGTAATTGAAAATTCTGTCAATGGAAGTATAATCAAAATTGTGCAAATATTCCATTAAACCACAGTAACGCTCTACATAACACTTTTTTGTGAAAACAAATTAATAACATTAGCGTTTTGTACATGTAAATAAAGTACCCACCATTTTTAGTGGTGGTGATGCACTTAACATTCACAAAACACACTATTTCACAATCCAAAATGGTGGGCACCTGACCCTGCCATCAGGACATTTGCAATTAGATGGCCGTTGGCGGAAGTTGACCGGGTAGTTGGTGGGAAACTCCGTGACAGACACTGCCATAGGCTAACGTGTATGAAAGCAACGTACGAAAGCCAATGGCTGTGTCCATCTCCATTGACGATCACGCACGTACTGCAGATGTATGTGGCGTTTAAAAAAAAGCTCACTTGCCTCCTTATAGTGCAGCCAACAACCCCTCCTCAAATTTTGCTCCTGTTTCAACCTCGGGACACCACGATGCGAGAAAAAGCAGGTGATAGGGCCTCAAACCTATTGCCAGAGGAGCTGGAGTTGCTGGCTACAGAGGTCCTGTCCCTGAACAACCAGCTGTATGGCTCACCAGAAGAACAGGTACATGTTTAAAAAGAAAATGTAATTCTGACTAGCTTGTTTTTTTTATTTAAACACAGTCTAGAATGTTCCTTTTAGTTCCTGAGTGAAGTGTAGTGATTGAAGTGAAGTTTCAGTTATTTTTAAATTGCATAGAAAAATTATGGTGTGTATTTTTAAACACATTATAATTAGACAGCACAACATTTGTATGTGCTGTGTGTTTGACGCCTAATTTATTTTTTGGTGTGTACTTCTATATCCATATTTAATAATTTAATGTGAAAACTACAAATTTTACATTATGGTAATATAGCAAATATATTTTGTTTTCATTACAAATTAACACATATATATATATTTTTTACATACCAAATATAAAATATTTTTGCTATTTGTATTATTCCTCCAATCCCTCAGCCTAGTTCAAATGTCTCCAACCAATCAATCAAAGCTACCAGTAGCTCCAAGACACCTTCAGAGTAGCTCACAGCCTTGAGTTCATTTTTAAATAAGCACAAGGTCATATTGTCCTTTTACAGTTAAGAGATGGCTGTGTTCATTTTACACTATTCTCATCAGGCTGCGGATAGCAGGGCCTGATAATGAGCAGTGCTCAGTCAGATTTATGACCCAGGCTGGGGCTGGGTCACAGAGGTGAACAACTGCAGCACTGAGGTATTTAACTCTTAAATAAAATACCTTGTAAACTGAATATTGGAGCTGTGAACAAAATGATGTTTCTGAATGTTTTTTAATGGAAGAAAATTTACCTTAATGATTAAGTTAACTCTTCATTTCAATGTTTTCCCATTTCAAAGTGTCACATTTACAAACAGCATGCCCCTTACTCCCAGTGGCCAGTAAACACTGTGCCATAAGTATAATAGAAATAATATAGCCATATTTTTTAAATGAGGAAATTTAAAGTGCAGAAAAATGTTCCATATTATGAACTTTTTGCAGATTATTTTTGCACTTTAAATTTTTCCCATTTAAGAAAAACGATTGTATGTTTGTGTTATACATGTAACGGTGCCACATACGGTGAAAGGTGTGTCCTGTGCTGCAAGGCTCTCAGTCACCCATGCTAATATATCCCATTCATGCGCACACATATTCATACATCCCCAAAGACCACACTCTCACTGACACCCTTGGCAGCCCTTTCAAAGTGCCCTTAGTCGTAGGACCTTATTACGAGTTTGGCGGTACGACCATCAGAGAACCGCGGCCACCCCCGCCAGTAGCCCACGGTGGTGGTGGTCCAAAGACCACCATATTATGAGTTGCCCAGAGGGCCAGCAGTGTGGCTGCAGAGATCTTGTGGCTGTGGTGAATACTTTTTCCAATATATCGATGCCTGTGAGTTCATTTCAAATGCATATATGTTGAATACACACATGTGGATGATACATGTGGAAAAATACCATCTACCCATTGCTGGGGTTCGACCCATATGTGGGCAGTCCTGGCAATGGGTATATGGATGAAAGGGACTCACCTGTAGATCATCACAAACAATGTCGTATTCCTCGGGGTGAAGATGCTGCTGTGAAGGAGGGACTTGAAGAAAGGGATCCACAATTGAATCTGCCTGAAAGAACCAAAAAAGGGTGAGTATGCACCCCAAATCTTTCGTCACCGCCACCTTGAAGCAGGCGGTTGGACCACCATGGTCAGCTCAGGGAAAAGGCAACTCGTAATATGCACAATGGTGCTTATCCCTTGTACTGCCCTATGGTGGCTGCATAACCCTATTGTCTGCTGGCGGTCTCAGTGGTTCAACTCTGCTCTTCACTAAGGCGATCCACCCATCTCATAATACAGCAGTTGGACCGCCGAGCTCTCCACGCTTGGACCGCTAAACTCATAATAAGGTATTTGGTTCAAACCATAGTATCTGGCTCTATTAGGCTTAAAGTCAATGAAGCTGGGTGTGGGGGTGTCTGGTAACAATGTGCAAGTTCTTTAGCCTTCAGTATCTCAAGATGATTTTCACTGATCAGAAGTAGCTCTCACTACAGAAAAAGTTGGAGACCCCCGCCCTAGCTGATGTCCCTGGCCTGGATTATTAAAATAAGGACATGGCAAGGTTACTACAATTTTTTATTTTTATTTTATAAAAAATAAAAAAATAGATTATGCTGTTATCACTTTTTAAAAAGTGCTTGTGATTGATTTCTCAAAATTGTGTTACATCAACGCAAACAAAAAAAGCCACAAAACATTATTTTAATTTTATTTTTTGCATCCACACAAGTCAACGCCCATCAATAGAAGGCCATCTGGAAGGCCATCGCGAAGAAGGTGAGGACCGTGGGGGTCTACAAGCGGTGCAGCCTCCATTGCAGAAAGTGATGGGAGGACCTATGATGCTGGACCAAAATGTCAGCTGAAGGTCAGCTCCCCAGTCCTCCCTACATGTTAAGCGTGTGCACTGCACCATGACCCCCCAATGGCCCGCATACTTGTGCTGGCCTATTCCCAGCTTGAGGTGGCAGTTGAGACCCCAGCAGCAGCATCAAAGGGGTAAGTTCATTTTTTGAGTTCTTCATGCTAAATAACTATTTTTTGTAACCACAACAAATTATGACATCAACATAAAGGTTGACATATGTCTAACGTACAAGAAGAGTTCTTGAAAGTGTAAGTTTTGCTCAAGGTGTATGATGAAGTGTTTTGTATATTAATGTGTGGCAAATTATACCACTATATTTCTGATCACTACCAAAGGACTGTCTTGAGCAGACACATGCCTGCCTACAAAAAAAATATACATGAGTTTGTTTGATGGGACAGTTGTACCAAACAGGCCACAATTTATAATTGTGTCAGGTGTGATGCTCTGTCAAAATTGTGAAGGATGTTACGTTAGCCCTATTACAGGTGATATAGCATGAAATGCACTTATGATACAGTGGATGTTCCAAGCGTCACATTTGTGAGTTAGTATTATAAACAAACAAGTGTGAGTATGTGAAAAAAAATGACTAGAACTATAAGATTAAATGACTACAGTGAGAAAATATATAACATTGACCTCAAGCTCGCAGGGGCAGTCTTATCTGTCACTTATCAATAATGTTTATCATCGCTTTCTGTTGACCCGATTCATATTAAATTTTATATAGTGGTTATTAGCTTTCCTTAAAGGATTTTCAAAGCCAGGTGCACTAAAGCCCTGTCCTTGTGACAATTTTTCAGAGCAGGACACTATGCACTTTACATTTTTTTGCAGATTCTATGGCACCCTGTGGAAAAAATTCATTCTTCTGTTGCTAAGAAATGGCCAATGTGTACAAGCAAGGTCTGCACTATTGTACGTACAAATGCTTTCCTTCACCATGCTCTGCCTTGGGGTTCCAAGCTTTTTCTCAGGAGCCCTAAGACTTAGGAAGAAGCTGTTTGAGGATTTGAAAGCTTGACCTTCATCGGCAATATCAGTGTTTATTCAATAGTGGTATTCTTTATGGATTGAACTCTATGTTTTTTGCTCCGGCAAATGCACTGATGCACCTGCACTTTATATGTCCAATTTTAAAACCCTGATTTTGTGATTCTGTATTTCTCTTTTAATATCAAGCCTTAACCTGCCCTTTTGTATAAATGGTCTTAGATGATTTTATTTATCTTAACAGGAAGTGAATATGCGCTAATTGTTTCTTTTATAGCTCTATGTACTTATTTTTGTTTCTTGGTACATGTGTTTTATTCTATGCGCTTTTTATGGCCTACACTGGCCAAATAAAGAATCTTTGAATGACTACATTTTTGGTTAAAAACACCACAAATATTTTTTTGAATCAAAAATACTATTTAATTTATGTTAAAAGTGACAGATGTGAATGATGTCTTACTCCTCCACAAATGTGCATGCAAGCCAGTGTGTCTTTTGACAAAAGATTTTGATGGGCATACATTATTTGAAAAAACAAACAGGAATGTGAACACATTGGCGACAGGGTAACACATATTTAAAGGGATTTTTGCAGATGGAAAGTTCTGTCACATATATGTTGGAGTATCCCATCTTGAAAACTCGAAATCAGACACAACTTATGACTCATTAGTAAATTTTAGGAATACATCAAGGTTTAATATTTTTCATATTATGATTTGCATATTTTTTATTTTAAAAAATATATGAGAATCATTGTCTTTAAAATTAACTGTAATGTTGTACTAATTTTTGCCTCAATTAAAAGCTAGTGTATATATATTTTTTTCACAATGGCAAAACAAACTGAAAATAACAAGATGTTTTGGAGTCAAATGTAAAATTATTTGAGCTCTGTACTAAAGTGGATCAGAAATGTATCAAACCCTATGTATTTACTTACGCTGCAGAAGTCATTTGCAAATACCAACAAAAACTATTTATAATTTGTTTAACAGCATAAGTAAATACATAGGGCATGATACATTAATAAGCAACTTAAGTACTGAATTCATAAATTTATTTTCAACATTTGAAGAATACTTAAGTTGCTTGAAGTAAGTGTTACCATTGTGAAATGCCCAAACAAAAGAAACTGGCTTTCAGTTTCTACAAATATTGGTACACCATTGCAATAAATATTAACACATTGGTCCCTTTTTAATTTTTTTATTAAAAAATCAGATTTTTTTGCCTTGTACACAAAATGTACAAAGGGATTTTTGTTTTTATATTGATTTTTGTGACATAAGTCTGCCATTCAAAACAACCAATCAGAACCATTCAGAGGTGTTAAACAGTTCCTGGGGAAAATTGACAATGGTTAAGAGAAATGATCAAATATAAGATAAGAGCAATAATAAGAAAAAACAAAACTGTGACCAAATGGTTTCTGAAGATGTTCCCTATGTGCATGAGATAATGATACATGTATACCAAAGTTTGATAACCTTGAAGCAGGTGAAATATGAAAACTTAAAAATGCTTTGAGAAACAAACTTAATGATCAGTTCTATTTACACAGATACAATACAACTATTATATATGTCTTTTCAGCATCTTCAAGAGCAGGCGAAGGGGTCATTGGACACGAAGGCAGGGAAGCACCTGGCCACTGTGTTTCGGGTGGTGATACATCTGACACCGATGGACACAGTGGCATAGAGGGTGAAGGACTGGAACGGAGGTCACCACATTATCATCATCTTCGGAGGCCTCCATAAGTGACCAGTCCCTAGAGGTGGCGGACCCTACTGGAACTGTCTCAACTGCATCCTTGTCCACCATCCAGAGACTCATCTCCACCCTCCCTTTTGTCCCCCCCTCCCAGTTTGCCAAACCCGACCCCCTAAAAGGGCTGGGGTCTCCTTTGCCACAGGCACCTCACCCCCTGCCCCTGTCACCCCAGCTGCACTGAATGAGGAGGCTATTGACCTCTTATGCTGCATCTCTATAGGCCAGACTGTGATTGTGAATGGCATTCAGGGCCTTAGTTGACAATTGCAACAAATAGTTGCATTTCTGGATACCATTCACAGTTCAATGTCTGGCTTGCAGAGATTCCTTGCACAAATAGCCTCCTCACTATCCACAGCCTCCCAACCAGCCCAATCTTCTGCCCCAACTCAGGTCCTTTCCTCATCCTAAATCCCAAGTCCCACCCCTATCCCAAGCACACTCAGTTCTTTGCAGGCACCCACTCCAACAGACTTGCATAAACACAAAGAAACACAAACACCCAAACAACATACACACACTATTGACACTTCACCCACAGGTACCAGAACCTCACCCACAACCACACCGCACTCACAAGCACCACACCAACCACCACATCCACCACCACACCCTCGAGCACCACAACCACCAGCACACACACAAGCACCACAATCACGACCACCCCCACAACCACCAGCACACCCACAAGCACCACAGTCACCACCACACCCACAAGCAGCACAACCACACCAACCACCTCTACAATACACTCATCTAAACCAACAAAATCACACACAAGCACACCTACACACAAAACAACACCCACCAAACACACATACTCACCAGAATACCAGACACCGAGCAAACCACAGGCATCAAATCATACACAATATACACCAGACCCACATGCAACTGCAAAAACATATGAACACATGCACCACAACTACACCGACCACCTACATAGTACACTCATCTAAACCAACACACTCACACACAAGCACACCTACACGCAAAACAAAATCCACCAAACCCAAACACACACTCTCATCAGAATACCAGACACTAACCAAAAAAAACACATCAAAACATACTCCAGACCCACATGCAACTGAAAAACATACAGACACATGCACATGACCCACTCCAGCTCCCTCTACCTCCCAACACCAATCCTCTTCCTCCCCTCCTCCTGAATTCACTTCACCCCTGTTAAACCTTAAACCCACCCCTCCAAAGAAAGATCCTCGAGGTACCAGCTCTATGCCCACTTTCCTGAGGAGGTTACCCCTTGGCAGTCTGTCTAGGAGGCAAGTTCTGGGCAACAATCCCACCGGCTGCTGCTGTATATCATGTTTGTCTTCCCTTTATATATATATATATTTTTTTTTTTTTAAATAAAATATTTGAGAGAAGTATCACATTTATTAATAAAAAGATGTTATTTTTACAAAGTTTGCCCTGACATTATTATTCATTTACAAGTCATTGATTATTAACACTGTTCATGATGAAAATTTGAGAAACATATTCTTCCTCACATTTATGACAGTAAAGACAAAAGCTTTTTTAGATAATATATTTTTACAGTGCAAACATTAGTGATAGACATTTGTAATGCACATAAACATGTTGGTGCCATCATTCATCATGATAATGGACACTTACACCAAAAAATACACTTTTAATCATTTTTTAAGTGTTAATACAGGTTTGTTTATTTTTTTAATTTAATTAAAATTTAATAATATACAGAAATGCACTAGACATGGGGAAATATGACATTAATAGATATTTAAGATGTTTTAACTTTAGAACTAACATTGATTTTACATTCATTGAAAAACAAATGTGTTGCCTTGTCTAGTGCAATCTCTACATTTTATAAAATTTCAATTATTCCAGTTGTGTGTAATGCATGTGTATTTAATTTGATAGTTTATGAAAAATGATTAAACACACCTGTATGGACACATTTTGAATTTTGGATTAATGCCAATTTTTGTTTAGGTGTCCATTATTATGAAAGGCATCTTGCACCAAATTTGTAATAATATAACATTATACAGTGTGTTTCTTTAAACTTCAGTAAACGACCACATTACACACATATGTATTGAACATCAGTAAAGTATTGCTTGTAAGAGTGATTTAAAAATGCACGAGTCCAGACCTAATGTAAACAGACAATTCAAAAGGTAACAAGTAAAAGAAGCCTACCTTCGATTCCGGCGACTATAGAGTTGATTTGCTTCGTGGTCAAGTAGCAGCAGCAAAGGCAGGACTTGGACAATAGAGTCCATGATGGATAAGGAAGTGGAAAAAAGAAAAAATTTCAGTTTCTCCCTCATATCCATTCGAAACTGTCACCTCAGGTGTGGAGGTTTACTCGCTACAGTTAAGTCAGCGGGAAGGCACATCCTGATTGCCCCTACGGAAATACTGGCTGTACTCCATCCGACAGCCGCTGTTGCCTACAGCGACGTCGATGTGGGTGGAAAACTCTGGAAGAGATGGCATCACTACGACAGACGCTTGTCCATCGACCCGCCAGCATCTAAATAGAGCGGGCGGACCACCTAGCAGGCAGACGGAGAATCCGACTGAAAAGTGATGGCGAGACCAGATCCGCCAAGATCTAAATGAGGCCCCTAGTGTTAAATGATTTGATGGAATTAAGGTACAGAGGCACCAATAGACTTAAAAATCAAATTGAAGAACAGAAAGCAGTTCTGGATATTACAAAGCATAACAATTAAAGCATACTGTTAGACCTGTTAGACTTAGGGTAGTCTTCCCCCAGCCCTTTTGTCTTCACCCCTCCTATTTTTGATGATATTGTTTTTTCTGGCCTTAGGACTCTGCACACTTTAACATTGCTAACCAGTGCCAAAGTGCTTGTGCTCGCTCCTTAAAACATGGTGGAATTGGTTTACACCCAATTGGCACATTTAATTTACTTGTTAGTCCCTAGTAGAGTGGTACCCTATGTGTCCAAGGCCTGTAAATACTAGTGGACTGCAGTACTGATTGTGCCACCGACTTAAGTAGCTCTTCTAAACATGTCTCGGGCCTGTAACTGCAGCCGGTGTGTGCAGTTTTAACTTGCCATTTCAACCTTGCAAGATAGGCCTCTTGTCAGGCTCACACCTTTCTTTTTAATAAGAGAAGTCACCACTAAAGTAGGCCCTACACAACCCAGAGGGCAGGGCGCTGTGTATTTAAAAGGTGGGACATGTACTTTTAAGGTTTACATGTCCTGGTAGTGAAAACCTCTAAATTTGTTTTTCACTACTGCCAGGCCTACCTCTCCCATAAGATAATGTAATTATCTTACACGCCCTCTTTAATGGTAAAGTCAAATTTTACCGGAAAAAGACAGGAGTCCTCCGGAAGCCAAGCCGAGAAGACACAGAGCCGAGTATGTGCCACTGCCTTGCCTAACAAAAACTTTTTGAATCATCTGGTGATAAAGACAGCGGAAAACATTTTCACTTCAGCGCCATTCATCACGCTGCAACAAGTGAAAAAATGGTCAACATTACGAAGGCAGAAAAAGCATGCCACAGGCAGTAGAGGGATCAAACACAATGAGTAATATGGAGTTCCCTAAGCACGAATGATCACACGAAATTGTACATACCATCACCAGAAGAAAACTTTTGAGACATAACCACAAGTAATAGCTCAGATTACACCAAGCCAATTTGCCCTGAAGATAATCCCTTGATAACACAGGGATTTGAAACGCGTCAGCACTTTTCAGGATACCATGAAGGCTATGCACATAATGTAGGCCCATAGGCATATTAGGGATATTGAACCAAAAAGTATATCCCACAAAGACCTTGAGCTTAGCCCCATGGTTTAGGAACTCTAAAAAAGTCAGCCAAATAGGTGCTAAAAGAGAGTTCCTATAAAATATGGATTTTGACAAATTGTAGGTGTAATGTGACCGTTGCACTTTTGATTAATGTGATTTATTGTACTTGTTTATAGAAATTTGATTAATGTGTTTTATTGTACTTGTTTACATAAATATTTGTTTTCATCTTATGTATTCATCTGATATGATTAATAATGTATCGATTTATGTTTTGGCATGCATTTAAATGTCACAAAATATGTCAAAAAGATTTTTGAGTAATGGCAAAGAAATAGCCAGGACTAAGATAAAGTACTTCTATTGGTCCGTAATCTGCTAAAATAAATAGCAGGACTTCAAATAAGGTGGCCCGATCTCACTTTTTTTCGAAAAGCTTTTAGAAAGATGGCATTTTCTTAATCCAACCATTTGGTGAGTGCTGCATGTATCCTGGGTCACATTACTAGGTGCAGCTGGCAGTTGGCCTTAGTGTATTGCTACCAGACAGTGCACAAAGGGAAGTAAGGTGTTCACAGGATGGGTCACTCTGAGTTAACGAGGGGGAGAAGCTGTCACCTACTTCACTTGCACATCACAAAGTCCCTGCCTGGGCACTCGCACATAGGGTTTGACTATAGTCTATTGTGACCGCAGACAATCCGAGGCCACGGTAGGAAATTCCAAGCACTTCTTGGGAGTAGAATCCTATGGAAGCTTCTTCTACTTCAAAGAAGGCACCAGGTATGAATATTGGACCTCAGACTCCAACTCTTCAGTACACTTCAGGACCAGTGGGCTCTGCCAAGAAGAAGGACTGCTGTGCTGCTGAAAGAACTGCCACTGTGCTGCTCTGCTGTACTGCTTGCTCTGCTGCCCTCCTGTCTGGGTGAGAAGGACTGGACATGCAACTTTAAACCCAAGACCCCAGAGTGACTCCAAGGGCTAGGTGGCTGGCCTTCTGATCAGAAGCCTCAGTGACATAACAGGCTTCCAACAATCTTGAATCTAGCCCCTGGACTCTGTCATCTGTGAGTCCTACCCTGCAAAGTCCTGGACCCTTGGAAGTGGGCCTGAAGGTGTTCTGCCAGCCCATCTGTGGACCCAGCAGAACCGATGCATCTTCTCTGCTGCTTGGCGCAACCCCAAGCAGAACCGACGCATCGCCTCTGCTGTCTTGACTTTCCTGGTGCAAGGACTTTGCATTGCTCTAGCAGCCCATAGCCTCATTGAAACCACTGCTGCAAGGCGCATCCCCAACGCAGGCATCGCATTGCAAGTCTCTCGTCGACAGCAGCCTCGATGACAACACAGGACTCCACATCGCAAGCCCCACTTCTTCCCCAGATCCATCTGGTGTGCAACACACACTGGACACAGGACTGAGCATCATAAGCCCCCTCATTGTCGGCTTCCTTGAAGATGCAGGACCTCACATCGCAGCCTTGCAGCTATTCAGAACCGACGCTGCACAACACATTTGTGATCACAACCTTGCATCGCCTCAGCTCGCGACACATCCTCGATGCTGGACTCCACAACTCTTTGCAACCAAGATTTAAGGTACTCCTGTTTAGTTGACCTAACTGGGTTCCTGTAGCCAGCCCCTGCTCCATCATAGTCAGCCTGAACTTGTGTGATTTTGTCCCGGTGTAACACGACCAGATTCCACAGTTGGCGCATTGTGCTTTTTGGTACTATTTTCACTTAAATCTTTAAAATTGCATTCTCCAGTTCTGCCAATTGGATATTAGTTGTTTTAGTCTTAAATTATTACTTAAAATAAACTCTATTTTTCTACATTGGTGTGGAATTTTTCTTGTGTTGTGTTTCACTTTATTACTGTTTGAAGTGCTGCATAAATACATTACACATTGCCTCTAAGTTAAGCCTGACTGCTCTATGCTAAGCCACCAGAGGGTTGAGGACAGGTTAATTAAGGGTTTGCTTGTGACTTCACTTTGACAAAGATTGTGGTCTCTGCTTGTGTAGGGTTTCATCCCCCTCAACCAGTAACCCAATTGCTTATATATACAAAACTGTAATGACCACATACCATTTTTATGCTGTGGGCCTGAAAAGAAAAGGACTATTGAGTTGGAAGTAATACTTTAAAAACAACCTGACAAGCATTGGGCACCATGTTTTTATCTTCTTCAAATAATCCATAAAGAGCAAAGCAACCTTCGAGGCAGACTGGCAGCCTACTGTGGCTTCTTAGAAAACACAGCAATTTACCTAGATGACTTCCTAATGCCACTTGTTTGGAGCCTGCCATCCTATTTTCAATATTAATGTGGTGTCCCTATGTCAACACACAACATGAACAATTTCATCTTAGTTGATTCCTCCCTGTATGATGTCTCCCTACTGTAGTTGCGTTTCGCCCTAAGTACCGCACCATGCGTTATACTCCACTTCAATATTGCCCGATAACAGCTGCAGGCATAGATTATTCTATTACCTGCAGTCTTCTTGTGACAATTGGGTCATTTGCGAACAATTTTTTTTTTTTACATGTACCAAGCCCTGTTTGCGATTTGATAACCTATTACCGAATCGCAGATAGAGTTTGCGATTGGGTTTTAGGAGGGGGGAGTGTTTATGGCGCCCCTTCCTAATACCGACTGGCAGTGCTATGTGTGAATGTTTTGCGACCGAAATGCAGACGCAAAACATTTGCCTTTTGCTACCAACTCTGAGTTGGTGGTAACCCATTCGCAAATGGGAAGGGGTCCCATAGGGACCCCTTCTCCTTTGTGAATGTTGGTGAAAACATGTTTTAAGAGCAGGCAGTGGTCCCACGGACCACTGCCTACTCTTGAAAAATGAAAAGAACATTTTTCATTTTTATTTATGAAATGCATCCTGTTTTCCTGTATTGGAAAACGGGCTGCATTTAAAAAAAATTGCTTTATTGAAAAACAATCACAGACATGGTGGTCTGCTGACCCCAGCAGGCCACCATCCCTGTGAGTTTAGCGTTTCCCAATAGGTCGCAAACCGAGATCTACCTCATGAATATTAATAAGGTAGGCCTATTTGCGACCCACTGTGAATTGCAAATTGTGTCAAAAACACATTAGTACAAGCGTGTTTGCGATTCCCAATTAGCAAATCACAAACAATTGCTTTTTGGTAATCGCAAAGCCAAACCTATGTACATCTGGCACCAAGGGCCAGATGTACGAAGCATTTTACCCGTTGCGACAGGTAAAATGCATTTTGCCATGTACAAAAGGCAAAATGCGACTCTGTAACTTGTTACCGAATCGCATTTTGCTTTTGTGATTCGATATTAGGAAGGGGCGTGTTTAGGGTGTCCATTCCTAATACTGAATAGCACTGGTATGTATGAATGTTTTGCGACCAAAAGGCAGTCGCAAAACATTAATAATTTACCAACTCGTGTAGGAGGCGGTAACCCATTCGCAAAGGGGTTGTTGTACAATAGTAGAGTTAACTTTCCTATTTGGCTTTGTCAATGTATTTTTTTAAGCCATGTTGTACAGCAGTGAGGCTGCTGTGCAGCATGGTTGAAAGTAAAAAAAAAAGCGGTATGATGAGGACAATGTTAACTGCATCAGAGCTAAACCAACCTCCCACTCCACATCAGAGCCTCCTTCTCTCTTCCTGAACTACTCAAGAAGATGAAGACTTAGCTTTTCAGTTAACCATGTACCCTAGCCAGGGCTAAGTACACACATCTGCTCTGTGCCAGGATACCCTAACGGGTGATGGTGCGCTTTACAAATACACATAACATAACATAACATCACATAACATAACTTAGTGCTTTCTTTTAACTTTTAGCCATGCTGTACAGCCGCTGTGCAACATGGCAAAAAAACCTTAGTAAACATCCTATTTTTCTACTTGACAACACAGAAACTGCATCCCAGTAAGTGCAATATCCATGCTCCAAGTGGTCATCCCTTGGATACAGAGGAGAAAGACCAAAAGTTATGTCTTCTCAGTGCTCACACCAACTGTTTGAAAAACACTTCCACTGCAAATAAGTACCAACTGTAGTGGCTTGATGGTGCAGCAGCTGCAATAACTGGAGACACACACAGTGGTTATGCAGTTGTGGTCGCTAAACTGACCACGCCAGTTTTGCAAGGGCGTTTTATTCACCATCTGATGCAAACGTCAGACTATACCAAACTGTTCACGCCCTCGGGGTATCTTTCCAACGCCCCTCCTCCCCTGGATGTCCCACATGGTGTTACCTTGAACAGCGCAACACCACATTCCTCCTGTACCATGGAATTGAAAAACGGTAACAAAACAGTAGAAACATTGCATCAATAATAATACCAGGAACAGACCACCCAACAGGGATACTAGGACTGTTCATTCTAGGGACCTGTATCGAGTGAATTAGTCAGAAATTCACCATAATGCTGGGACGGCTCCAGGTTGAGTTGCAGGTGGTATCGCCTTTGGCTACTCCTAGCAGAGGATGCGGAAAAGGATCTTCGAGTATCAGGAAGACTGAATATTGCCTGGCCCATCGCACTGTATGTCGGGACCAAACTCGGGGAAAGTACAGTCCACTGAGGTGAAGGCATATCTGAAGGACTGGCAGTACCTCTAGGGGCATGATCAAACTCATCCTCGCCATTGTTCAGGCTATCTGCCGACCCATCATCCAGTGGATCATATTCCCCTGACTCCAGAATGGGAGGCGGAAGGGATCTCTTGAACTGAGACACATTTGCGGACCACTCTCTGCTCCCCTCCCCTCGCGGCAGCCACCATAGTGCCTTTGACCTCAGTGACAGTCTAGGAGTTAATCTCGAAAGGTAGGCGGAATTTGCAATCTTTCACAAGAACCTTATCTCTGATTCGAAAGGTGGTTTGTTTGGCTCACCGTTTCCGTGAAGCATAGTCATTGTTGTGGCTTCACGTGGACTGAGAGCGATTCTGGGGATTCGGTTGGTCTACCCACATCGGATGATGGGGCATAGTATTTGTCAGTGTCCGTCCAAAGCGTAACTTCCTTGGGGGCAATGCTGGTTGTAGAATGAGGTGCGAGCCAGTAATCTCGCAAGAAGCAGTATATTGCTCATTCAATGTTGGTACTTTCGGCCACTGCAATGCAGATCACCTCAGTCGTGGTCCTCACCAGGCTTTTCACCTTTCCATTGGTCTGGGTCCACCGGGGTGTGATGTGGCAATGCTGGGTGGCTCTGGAGTGTAGGTACATTGCCCACTTAAGGCCACTGACCTCGGGCGTTTTCCGTGCGGATTTCACTAAACAACCCATGGATGGCCATCAGCTTCTCCATTTTTAGGATGACTTCGGACGTTGCATTGGTTGAGACAAATTTTACCTCTGGATACCAAGAAAGGTCATCCATAACAGTAAGCATATGGGAGCCATTGGAACGACTCCTAAAGTCTGCACTAGCACGCTCCCACAGAGCTGTCAGACCTTCCTCCGTGATGATGTGTGCCAGTGGGTTGGGTTGGTCGGTGGCCTGGCTGGCCGGGCAGCTCTGTACCACTTCTTCCACTCTCTGATCCAGGCCAGGAAACTAGACTTTGCTCCTCAGCCTGTTCTTTGATTTGACCATGCCTTGGTGTGCCCCATGGACCAGAAGGACAGCTTTTTGTCTCAGGCTGTCCGGCAGAACTAATCATGAGCCTCTTATCAAGCAGCCTTCATTGGTGACAGACAGCTCCTGGTGCAAGTTGTGCAGCGACAGGAGTGTTGACTTTGCTTCAGCAGTGCAGTATGGAGCCGGGCAGCGAAATGGTTGCCAATCCCCTGACAGGGTTGCTTGGATTGCAATTTGCAAACACTCATCGTTCTTGGTGGCTTCCACTTCTTCCGAGAGGGATATAAGGATCGGCCTAGATCATGGGTACTCACAAACTTTCTCTAGGGGGCCAAAATTACAGTGTGGTTTATGGCCGAGGGCTGTACCAGTGGGAATGGGGGCACGCCGAGAGGGAAAAATAATCACCACTTTTTCAAAGCAAATCAAAGTGGTACTGTAACTACTGCTGCAGTCCCAATGGAGTCCCAATGGTGTCCGAGGGTGCAGGCGAGAGCAGATAGCGTCAGAGCTGTTGGTGTCGTCAACAACAAAGGAAGCTTCCCAAAAGTCCCCTATTAGGCAGCTGTGAAAGCGCAACAGCTGACTTTTTTAAGGGCCTTTGCTTCCCGCCACTGGTATGCGTGATGTCACAAAGGCGGTCAGTGGGGACAGAAGAGGGCCGCTGGAGCATGCGTAGTGAATCATCTATTGTGCATGCTCCAATGACCCTCTTTAGTGTTTGCTGACACTCTTTTTAAAAAGCACCAGTACATTGTCTGCAAGGTCCACAGGCTGCCAAGGAAGGCCTACCAGGCTGCTGGCAGCCCGCGGGCCCCACTATGAGCACCTCTGGCCTAGATCGTTCTACCACCAGGCGAACATATTCCTCCATCTCAAGGCCATCTGCTGATTCTGAGGGGGTGGCAGGGCGAGCACGACAGGATCGCCCAGTCTGTCGTGCAAGGACAAAGATTACGAGTGCTTGGTCGGTATTCCACTGTGAAATTGAACTCTGCAGCTGCAGGATCCACTTCTCAATCCTTGGGGGGGCTTGGATGAGGAGCCCCGAAATAAGGGGACCAGAGGTTTGTGATCTGTGACAACGGTAAACGGGTGTCCTGTCCATATAAGTAGATATAGCAGTCTCAGCACACCCACGGAAAAGCGATTGCTTCTTTTTCGGTCTGGTAGTAGCATTGTTCTGTTGGTGTGAGTCTCCGGCTAGCTTAAGCAATGGGTACCCACTTGCCACGCTCCTGCCGTTAGGCCAGCACGGCTCCGAGCCCGATAGGGGTGGCATCCACGACCAGTTGAAAGTCTTTTGTGGGATCAAAATACACCAGTGTCTTGTTGGCAGATAACACAGCCTTGGTTTGTTTGAAAGCTTCCTCCTGCTCATCTCCCAAGACTCCGTGGCTGGTGGATTTGGTAAGTTCCCTGAAGGGCCCAGTGATGTCTGAGAGATTTTGCATGAAACGTCCGCAGTCTTTGACCATACCAAGGAAACTGCGAATACCTGACATAGAGTAGGAGGCTGGTGCATTTTGAATGTCACTCACTTTGTCAGGGTCAGGGACAATCGCTGGGTCAGAGAATCGGTACCGAAAGAAACTCAGAAAGTCACACTCCTCCCTATGAATGGTTGAACCACACTCCTTGAGTCTGATGAATACAACTCTGAGGCAAGTGAGGTGCTTTTTATGGGTTGGGGCGTGCACCAGAATGTAATCACTCACGTTAGAACCCCCCCCCCATGGAGGCCATGCAGAACCTCTTTGACTATATGCTGAAATACTTTGGCTGCGCTGGAGATTCAGAAGTTCACCTCCAGAGGCCAGCATGCATGGAGAACATGGTGATTTGACGAGAGTTTGGGTGTAGTTGTATCTGGTGGTAACCGTATCGAAGATCCATCTCAGAAAATTACTTTGACCCTGAAAGTTCTCCAATAATGTCATCAATCGTTGGTGTTAGATGATGCTCCCGTTTGAATGCTAGATTGGGTAGTC
This sequence comes from Calotriton arnoldi, assembly GCA_963921515.1. Taxonomy (NCBI): domain Eukaryota; kingdom Metazoa; phylum Chordata; class Amphibia; order Caudata; family Salamandridae; genus Calotriton; species Calotriton arnoldi. Next base: position 1,027,261 of record CAWUFW010004371.1, on the reverse strand, counting down.
TCATATCTACACATATGCGCACTGCATCAGGCTGCTTAGGTTTTTTCGCCACCACAATGGGAGAAACCCACGGGGTTGGGCCTCTCATTTTTTCGATGATGCCAGCCTTTTCTAAGAGCTTCAGTTCTTTATCCACCTTGGGGTGGAGATGGAGGGCAATTCTGCAGTGCTTAAGCACCACCGGGGCCAAAGTGTTATCAATGTGTAGGCAGATGGCTGGGCCCACCAGGCAGCCAATGCCTTCAAAAAGGGGAGCTAAGTCTCTTAGTAGCTGGTCAAGGTCATTGGCGTGCACGCTGAAGTCGAATTGTACCAAATTGAGCTCCTGGGCAGTCTGACAGCTGAGGAGAAACCCTGATCCCTCGTGAAACACATACACTTTGTCTCTCCAGGAGATGGAGTCATGGGTGAAGTCAGCCTGAAACATGCCCCCAAGCCGCAATGGCGAGCGGTTGCCGAAAGTACATATTTGGACCCTGGTGCAGTGCAGGGCTGGAGGATCAGGAAGACCATGAAAGACCTCAGCGCCCATCAGATTTATAAAGGTGCTAGTGTCTATAAGGGCCGAGACTGGACGACCCTGTACGTCAGTGAGGCACATGGGCGTCACCTGGTGTGTTCTGCAGAGTGGGTCAATCGCTCTTACTACATGGACAACTTCACTGTCGTCATCATCTTCCATGTCACTTTCTGCCGGCGTGACAGGGTGTGATTCCACAGCGCTGACCAGCTTTTTTGGAGGCACTGAAAGTTGCTTTAAGGAGGAGTGGCACATCTTAGAGAAGTGGTTGAGCTTGCCACGGGCACTGCAGATCTTTCCTTGGGCAGGGCAATCGCCTGAGTGGGGGTAGGAGCCACCACACCAACCACATGTGTGACCAGATGCCTTCAGTTTGATCGACTCCAGTTTTGATTTGCTTGCTTCGTTGTGGAGTGCATTGAAGGATTCCTCTTTGATGGGCGTTGGCTAGTTCAGGTCAATGTGGGCAGCACAGGCTTTTGACAGTTCCTTGGATCACCCAAGAGTCAGAATGTCTTGCTTGGACATCTTGGATTCTTGTAGGATCTGTTCACTGAGTTTTGAAGAGGCACACCCTTGGATGAATGGTGCCCTCACTTCATCATCTTCGTCCGGAAGTGTACATGTGCTTGCAAGATCCTACAGGCGGTTGTTGAACACGTTGACAGACTCGTCAGGCTTTTGCTGTGCTTGGCAGAGAAGAGAATGTTCATAATCGAAGTTGGCATATGACTTGAAATGCGCCATACGGCAGCCGACAGGATGTGCGGATCGCCACCAGCAGTGATGCAGGTGGGCTTGCGCACCTGTCGATGAAATGCCACGGGCTGCCAGCAGATAGCCAAAAGTGCAGTGCACGCGGGAGGTCAATGCAGGTCTCTCGTCGCTGTTGTAGTGGTCTGATGGCGCAGCACTCGCAATAACTGGAGACGCGCACAGTGGTTATGTAGTTGTGGTCTCTATACTGAGGCATGGGCATTTTATTTACTGTCTGAGGCGAGCTTCAGACTATACTAAACTGTTCACACACTCGGGGTATCATTCCAACTCTCCCCTCCCCTGGCCCTGGGCGTCCCACATGGTGTTGCCTTGGGCGGCCGGCCGTCTGAAGTTCACAAAACAAGATCAGAGTCTTGCTGTAATGATTTACAGTCTTACAGAACGACCCATATGCTACTGTATGTCCAACACCCAGTTAATGCACTAGAGTCAATATACTTTATTGTTGTAGCACTACGAAAGACACAAATAGCATCCTTAAATATTTAACCACGAGCTGTGAAATAGGATTCTAACTCTTGCTACGGGCTAGGAATACAGATCATGCTGACTATTATGTTGTGTTCATCGCATGTTTTTTTAATAATTGGCTCTAAGGTACATCTATTTAGAAAAATAGAAGAAAATAATATGTTCACTGGTTTCCTTCAGCACGAATGGCGATTCCTGCAGCATGTACATTAACACATTGAGCTATGTCGCCATCAGGCTCACTGGTGTTCCACGTTGTTTTCTCGTTGTGTAAAGGAGGATACAAAGCTCATGTCATAGCTGCAGTAGAAACATCAAATAACTATGCTGAGAGGAATATGAATTTCCACCTTTAGCCTCATGTATTTGTAAATGACGTGAATATTTTAATAGGACCAAGTGGAGTGTACAGCAACTCGACATTGACGTGATCGAGGACAATGCAAGAAAAATTGTTTACAATCATTGACCTGTTAAATTAAATATCTGTAGGGATTAAAGCTAATTATGTTTAGGGAAAGGAACAGATGGGTTCACATGGGCTGTGGAGGAGAACCATTTAATGTGTTCAGACAATATAGATCTAAGTAATGAATCACTGGAATTCAATGGGGCAGGTGCGTATAAATTAGCAAGGGCAGTACTGCCTTCCTCCAAGGATTTCACACATATTATTGTCTGTATTTTGTGTCTCTCAAAGATGTCAGCATGACGGAAAAACCGAAATGAGTATGTGCAGTCTGCGGCAGAGGGACATTAGAAATCGTCTCGAGAGGAAAAACGTGGGACTTGAAGTGCTTGCTGTTACACCTGTCAGAAATGTATCTCGGACCCTTTTCATCCAATCTCTCTCTTCGAGGAACAATGTTCTGCAGGTGGTGCCTATACCTGGCGTGCGAGATCTCTTTTAATCACCTTTGAGGGTTGGGTCGCAGTGAAGTAAGTTCACTGGATGCAAGCTCCGCCCACGGGCATGTTGTGTCACAGTTGCTTGCATGACACACTGGCATCTTTTCACTATCTGCAGGTTTCGAGTAGCAAATAGGCAAGTTGCCCTAAAAGAGAACATGAGCCTTCTCGAAAAAAATCTCAAATGTTACTTTTTAGAATCCTAACATGACTCGAGAAGGCAGACTGAAGAAGTGAGGATTTAAATGTTGACCATATATTATCTTTAATTTGGATACGCAATAGTATTCATTTGCCCTAGAGACTACACAAGCCCTGAAAAGAGACACATTTAATCAGGTTAAACATAACCTGGGACAGAGATATATTGGTAACAAGAAACAAGGATAAAAGGGGGAGGGGCAAGCAACAACAACGAGGGAACAAGGAGCAATGACGACGAAGAAGCAAAACAAGAAAAAAAGTACCTTAACCCAAGTGCGAGCAGTGGAAAGACATTAGTAAAGCATTTAATCAGTCCTAGGTCAATGTTCTCTTGAAGGGACAAGCAGACAAAGACGAAAGTGAAACTAGCATGCGCTAACCAGTGAGAAGCAAGGAAATGAGAGTGACGATGAAGCCAACCAATTGTAAGTAATCAGTGGGCTCAAGGCCTTTTCAATTTAAAAGAATAAATAAAAGATCTTGCAAGTGACATCTGTCTCAGGTGAGACCTAAAATCATTGGGAACAAGTGGTAAACGTGGTGAGAGGCGTGCATGAAGAAATACTGGTGATGCTTAAGAGAAAACATCAGAAATGGACAGACAACACAAATCATGAAAGAATCTGACAGTCTGGCCTCCACAAATGCTAACGTTAGTAGTGACTATGCAGAATTCACTTCAGTGCAAGTAATAGTGTTGTACTCAGCATACCCTCCTTGCACTGTAAATTGTCATGTTTTTAGGGCTGTAATTGTTTCATAAAAATGTCTGCATGATGTCTAGTTCACGTGAACTCTACATGCCTTCATGCCACCAGTTGTTATACAGTAAATTAATAAAACACACTTATGAAAAAGAAGAAGAGCATTTCCATGGTGTTTCTGGAAAGACAGTCCCCCCAAATCCAATAGCGGTAGAGGCAAATCAAATTCTTCATGCGGAAATATGTGGTCCCATAAATAAAAGTTAACTGTGCAAAAACATATTTCTGTTAAATGTAGGCATCTGGAATTGTACTCCTGTTAAATGTTGCATACAGAAATACTTACACATTTGAGCAGTCAACGAAATCTGAAACTGTCATGGATTTCCATAACTTCTAAGTAAACGCCTGAGAATTAAAAAAAAGAATTGAATTTGCTACAAAGCTAAAGTAAACTTATGGCAGAAAATTTCAGATTTTTTGTGAATAATGGGCATTTTGTTCAATTTTAAGAGCACATGGCATTTCAGAACTGTAGGAAGCTGGCTCTCTACATTGTGTATTAAAACATAGTACACTGTGCAGAGAGTTCAGTGGATCCCTTACTGGTACACAGAGGTCAAAGTAGATAATACTAGTGCGCTTTTTCTGGTAGTGTGGGCGAGCAGTTACCCTTATCTGAGGGTAGTGCTAAGCATTTGTTGTACTCACAGAGGCAATAAATGAGGCACACAATCAAGAATAAATCCCAAAGCAGTTCATTAAATGTCGATTTGTATGCATTTTTTAAGAACAAGAACTTCAATCTACAGTAAGTACTTCAGGAGTTATGATTTTTAAGGGTTTGGAAAATATATTGCTTTTGTGCACAATTACGCACTATTGAAGTCAATGGAGAAAAGCAGAAAAATGCCTATAAAATCAGACAATGTTTTCACAGAGTTCACCTTCTTGTTTTAGATCAATAGTAGGCCCAGGTCCAAAGTTCCAGCAGCAGCTGATAGAAGCGTCCCGGATTCAGCCGGGAGCACGGTGCTAAAGGTGTTGCTAGCTGGTGCGTTACGACGAAGCGGGGCACCTGGAAAGACAGTGCACAGGAGAATTTAGAGGTAAGTCTAGTGGGTTGCAAGGGTCGCAGTACCACAGGAGCAAAGGTGGTTCATCGTTACCAGGGCCGGTGGGGCCTGGTGAAGAGCAGATAGGTCAGCCGGGCTATGTGCATTGAGAAGCCCTCACAGTCAGGATAGGCCACCTGGAGAGGTGATTTCGGAACAGCTGGGCCACTCAGGTCGTTGGTCTTAGGGGTCTCGATGTCCCTCGATGGGTGCTTGCTTCTGATTTTGTTGGTGAGGAGTGATACTGTCACTCCAGGGGAGGTTCTTGGCAAATTTCCGAAGCCAGGAGGAACTCTGGGATTCTTGGTGTCTTCACAGGTTCAGGACGACACGGCACATCAAGATTGTCACGTCCTAGAGGCACCAGGCAGGGTTTGGCACCAATTTCTTCTGCAGCAGGGCTCCAGTTCTCAGGCAGTGAGTCTTCTTTGTCCTTTTCTTCGTTTTGTCCTTTGAAACTGGGTTCAACATCTAGGGATCACACAAATTCTAAATTTAGGGGTGTTACAGGGGGAGACAGGTAGTAGCCAATGGGCTACCTGCCTTTAGGGTGCCTACACCCTATAAGTGAGCACTTCCTGTGGAAAAGGCACTACCCTAGCCCTGATAGGGTGTTTCTCCACCATCTCAAGATGGTAGATTTTCAAGAGAGGGGTTCACATCGCCTGCCACACCTTTGGGGTGGTGCTGGCTGAATGTGGACACTCCTTCTCGTCTAACTAATTTTCCCACCTGTCCTTCCACCAAATGTGGAGCAGGACAGGGGGTTGGCATCCCCACTATCTGGGAAAGCCTGGCTTGAACTTCAAAGGTGGCAATGCCTTTGAAGCTTACAGCTCTGGAAGGCCATTCTGGCCTGGAGGAGGTGTGAAGCACCTCCGCCCATAGCAGGCTTTGTTTCCGGCCTCTGAGAGCACAGGCTCACACCCCATGAGGTCAGAAGCATGTCTGGTGGTGGCAGGCTGGCTATGACTAGTCAGAGACCACACCAGTGCTTGGTAAGTTTTCAGGGGACCTTCTAAAGGGTCTCCTGTGTGATGTATTAATAAATCCCACACTGGCATCAGTGAGGATTTATTAAGACAAGATGTTTGGTACCAAACATCTTAGGGTACAGTGAAGCCATCATGGAGCTAGGAAACTTGCAATGACAAGTATCCAGCCCATGTACTCTTTAGGGCTTCCCTGTGCACCGACAAAACCAAGAATGGCTCAGATATGTGCGCCATATCAACTCTTCAGCTTTCTCTGCACCAAGACACGCAACCTGCAGTGGCAGTTTGCATTGTCTTAGTGAGGGGTCTCTGGGGTGGCACAATCTGTGCTGCAGCCCCAGTGGACCCCCCTCAGTACCCATGCCGTAGGACCTAGGGCTACTTTTTTCTTCACCCACTAGGGTGGGTGAAGTAGGGTGGGTGAAGTTTTAGTACAGTTTTGGGAAAGGGATCTGGCACTGGGAACCTGGTTAGCAGGGACCCAGTGCACTAACATTTCGAAATTACATCAGGCATCAAGCAAAAAGTGGGGGCTAACCATGTCAAAGGAGGCACTTTCCCTCAAGAACATACAGTGACAGAGTAGGGGGCTTTAGCAGGCAATGAGCACACTGAGATAAAAGCTCATGTTGGCACAATCCTGTGATGCGCAGGTCACAAATTCTGCAAGGATAACTCAGCTTTCAATTCTTTCAAGGTCAGCTTATTGGGTGTCATTAAACTGGATAATAGTAACCCTGTTGTTTGCAGAGGAACTATATAAAATACAATTTACTATTATTATTCTTTTTATTATTATTATTATTACAATCAGCTGTCTGTATTGTATTCTTATATCTCTTTATAGTAGATGTTTGTTAATGCCTAGTGTATTCCTTCTCCCTTCTTCTAACCTTGGTCCGTTCATTCCCCTTCGTTCCCTTCATTGGTTGGTGCTGCTATCCTTGAAAGTTTAGAATGTTGATTTGTGAGGATTATGCTCACTGTGAATAGTGCCTGGAATATTAAATAAAGTCTGATTTTATCTTCTGTACTATGTGCATAGTTGAGATGAAAACAATGTAGTAACTGTAAAGAATGGTCAAGTATTGAGTTTGAGCAGAATTGCTTAATTCCATATAGAGCCAACTAAGCTTAATGAAGGAGATATTGAGTTGCAAAATGACAACAACAGAGACACTAACAACATCATCACCAAAAGATGTACAACTATGCCTTTCTGGCAAATCCTTTGTGCTCTTCACTCAGTGGCCATTCCCGTAGTATAGAGATGTGTTGTAATTGTATATCTGTTTATTGTAGATGTTTGTTAATGCCTAATTCCTTCTCCCTTAATCCAAACTTGGTAGATCCCTTTCCCTTCCTCCCCTCCTTCATTGGTTGGTACTATCCCATGTGACAGTTTAGAATGTTAAATTGTGAGGATTATGCTCAGTGTGAAGAGAGCCTGGAAGATGGAATAAAGCCTGATTGTATTTTCTGCAGTTTGAATCATCATTTCAGTTTGCAGAATAAACTGATATCTTACCTAGTAGTGCTTAATAAGATGTGTCTAAAGTGCCCTTCAGCATTTTCTACATATGCGCTTCAAAGGCAATTAAAGGGATACTGGGCAATTTACAAAGGTAGTTATGAGTATGTGTAGTAGTACTTCTTCACATTCCTGATAAATGCAACTCACATAGGTATTGTCGTAGATCTACGCCTATGCCATTCCTATCTCTTGTTCTGAGTTCTCCACTGAGAGTGCATAGAACTGCACTCACATAGTTATACATTTTGGGTGTACCTGTTGGGGTGACAAAGGGTGATGGCTGGAGAATTGGAAATAGTTACTACTAAGTGGAAGGAGGAAAGGGACATTTTTGGAGAGGTACAGGTACGGGTATGAAAATGCACACACATATCAATAAAAAGACAAGTCAGTTGCAATTTACCAAAGTCACTCCAATAGTACTACAGCTCGAGCCTACTCAAATCGAGTCCAGCTGAGCCTTGGAGTAAGGTACGTACCACACATGGCTAGTCACAGGCCCTGCAAAGGAATGGCAAAGAAACCAGCGAAGTAAGGAACACCACTACCAGCACAAAGACGCATACCTAAAAAATAAAAGAATTGAAAGAAAAAGTATCTAAAACCTTTACCCATTGGAGACAACTATATAAATCACATTGTAAAAATGTTAAGAAATAGTAGGAACATAAAAGAAATACATTTAATTTAAAATAACAGTCTTAAAACTTTGGATATTGCATACTTCTATGTGCATCACATTGTAAAATGTAAAACAGGAAAAGTAAAGCAATAAAATAAATGACATGAAGCAAACCTAGGCAATAACCATACAACTTTAGACACTGTAAACATCAAATTGTCATTGTAAACAAATATTAAAGATGCATATATATATAGAAAATACGTAAAAAAACTACAAATGTGTAAATTGTTGATGAATTATAATAAAAACATATAACGCATGTCACATCTAACACTACTCTACACACACTCAAAGACAGATCATAACAAATTTCATGCCCTCCCAAACATTTTTAATACTGTTTTTGCTTCTACTCTACAGTCCCTGCCATAATCCTGCTCTAAATTCAGTCCACTAAGGGCTGTTGGAAACACTTAACAGGGTCGCCAGATGCTAGGAGTCTGGGATGAGGCAATGTTTGTAAAGAAGAAATGTATCCTCTCTGGCCAAAAGCTTCCTGTAAATGGTACTTAGCTGCAGCATAACCTTTCTGAATATGACAGGATACATTATTCCAGAGCACAAAAAGAGTAAAAACAATTATTTTGCCATTTCATCTTCCAAATCCTCCTTCCACTGTTTCTTTTCAAATCACATTTATCTGGCATGGTCACGACAGTACTGCCCGAAGTGCGGGAAGGGGGCGTCTGGTTCCTGGAAAGTTCTGCTCAATCACTCATTAAACCTTTCCTTTTGATACTTTGTGGGTGAAGTGTGTATAGTGAATCGATGTGCAGACATAACAATGCGTTTTGGTGTGCTGCCAAGTTGGGGGCTGATTTCACTGCCGTGGGGGCTGATTTCGTTGATGGGGACCTGCGTGTGCTTCTAAATAAACAAAGCAAAACGAATGGTTTTAAGCACACGCAGGTCCCCATCAACGAAATCAGCCCCCAGCTTGGCAGCACACCAAAACGCCCGGTTGCCAGTCCGGCCCTGACTAAAAGTTGTTTTGTACCTGAAGGACAGGCCGTAATAACGGCAGGGCCAGACTGGCTACCGGGCGTTTTGGTGTGCTGCCAAGCTGGGGGCTGATTTCACTGCGGTGGGGGCTGATTTAGTTGATGGGGACCTGGTCCCCATCAACGAAATCAGCCCCAGCTTGGCAGCACACCAAAACGCCCGGTAGCCAGTCCGGCCCTGAATAACGGGATATACGCCCAGGCAGATGTGTTTGTGTAGACCGCGGAGAAGCTCTGGTGCTCCATCTGGTGAATCCAGGTCACATCGCTCATACCAGAGGCCAAATTGTCTCTTAAAATTTGTGAGAGTTGGAGTGAATAATAGCGTGCTGGACAGGAGATATACACTTTAAAGTTAAGCCAAGAACATCAGTATAGTGCTACTCGCCTCAGAGGATCATCATAGCACTGCAAAGGCATAGCGGCACCAGTATGGCGCAGCACCTGCTGTCTATCAGGGCCGGACTGGCTACCGGGTGTTTTGGTGTGCTGCCAAGCTGGGGGCTGATTTCACTGCGGTGGAGGCTGATTTTGTTGATGGGGACCTGCGTGTGCTTCTAAATAAACTAAGCAAAACGAATGGTTTTAAGCACAAGCAGGTCCCCATCAACGAAATCAGCCCCCTGCTTGGCAGCACACCAAAACGCCCGGTAGCCAGTCCAGCCCTGCTGTCTATCACAGCTGTCTGAATGGCATTCAGCCATCTTGGTGTAAATATGTCACCTTGGGAAATAGTAAAGGTTGGGAGAAGGTGATGCAAGTTCTTAAGGCTAAGGCCGCACCCAGTTCTGGTGCTTGGTACAGTGGACACAGGTTAAATATCCCCCTAGAGAGGCCAGTTCGAAATTCCTGGACAAATATAATCATTTTATCAAATTATGCATTCTCTTGATCCCTTCCTAAATTTCCTGCTCTCCCTGAAAACAGGCATCAGACCACATCTTTGGGTGGAGGGGTTGGCAGAACAGGTAAGCTGCTTAAGCGACACCAAAATAGGTAACACCCACACGCCAGATCTATTGCCCTCTAAAAATAAATTTTCCCTCCAACCCCAACCAAAAAGATATTACTGTGGGAAACATGATGTCAATCACATTCTCTTACTGCAGAATTTCCGGGAGTACTGAATGAGCATTTGTGTGAGTGGGCATGTCTGAGTGAATGAATGTGTGAATATGTGTGAGTAAGCATGTCAGTGAGAATATGTGACTATGTGCACAAGCTGTACCAGGGGATGTAAGCCATGTGAACGAAAGGATGGGTCTGGCTGGTTAGGGGCTACAGACTGTTAGCAGAATGTAAAAGAACAAGAGACTGAAGGGTGCTAAGGCTGGTGAGGGGGTTGTGGGCTGATGTCAGCGGGATCTCACTGGTCCTGTTCAGAGAGTTTGGAAGTGGATCATAGAGGTTAGGGGCTGCAGGGTCGGTGGTGGGGTCCCAGCCGTGTGCTGGCTGGTGTGCAACTGAGCCTATGTTCACTTGTACTGCACACTTGGGAGCTCTCCCTATGCCAATTACCACTTTCCATGCATGAATGGATGCTTTCTCATGTCTTCTATTAGTGTGTGCAAGCATGTATGTGTGTGCAAGGGTTGAAGTTCTGGCTAAGGCACATTGGTGGTAAGTGTTAGCATTTTGGTACCACTGCCGTTCTGAAGTAGATCTTGCTAAAGCTAGGCAAAAAGCAGTCCCCTGCAGTTTTGTGGTAATTGTTAGCATTTTGGTACAACTGTCATTCCTATTCTTAAGTGGATCGTGCTGAAACTAGGCAAAAAGCTGGGCCTTGCACGTTTGTGGCATGTAAGAAAATGTCCCTTTTGAGTGGTCAAATCCCTACTTTTTGCTGGATTCTATTGCTGATGTACCAGCTCTGTTACACTGGGGCCCTGCCAACCAGACGCCAGTGCATGTGTTGTGTAACTGGTTAATTCCAGATTGGCATATTTAACTTAGCTGTAAGTCCCTATTATATGTTACCCAATGTATCTAGGGCCTGTAAGTTAAATGGCACTAGCAGACAGTAGCACATTTTGAGCCACCATTAAAGTGATAAGTGACAATATGACTTTACGCCTACCATAGCACCATGGCATGGCAGTTTTAAAATTGCAAATTCAACTTAGCAAAATAAACATTTTGCCAGGCACAAACCTTCTTTTTAATACTTATAAGTCACTTCTAAATTAGGCCCTGAATGCCTATAGGGAAGGCTGCATGGTATTTAAAAAGTAGGACAGGAGTATTTGCGCTTTACATGTCCTAGCAGTGAAAAATCCTCTAACTCATTTTCACTCTGGCAAGGTGGGCTCTCCTATAGAAAAGCACTGGGTTACATTATGACACCTTATAATGCACAACTTCAGTTCAGGAAAAGCTAGAACAATGGCTCTGGGACTCAAATTAATAGGAAATTAAAATCCAATCTGATGACATAGTCGGAATTTAAACTACTGTTTTTAAAATTCCACTTTAAAAAAGTTTTCATTTTTCTGCCTAGTGCCTCTGGTAGATTTTTCAGAGTTAATCCCCAACTGTCACCTGCTGGGAGGTATGAATGTCTCAGAGGAAAGAGAATAAAAGGGTTTTAGCTAGGAGGAGGGCTGACCTCCCCCTGGCAGCATGGCCTGTGCGTTGTGCCCACCAACTGAACAAGTTTCAAAGGGGCATCCCCTATCACAGGCAGATGTTGTTCACACCTATATCTGCACTTGCTTTTGTCCCATTAGGCCAGAGGATCACCAATCTCAGTGGGGGTTAAACCTGTTTCAGAACTGGTTTGCACACTGAGGTTCTCACTTCCCTAGATGCACCTAAGGAGTGTGACAAGAGATCTGACTGGAGGAAGTGAAGTTCTGCTATGATGAATTTTGGCAGGGCACTGTGGTATTGTGTAAGACCAACCCCCTAGAAAATGATGTCAAAGTGGGTAGGGTTGTCCCTGGGAGCTTTCCCATATTGGTCAGGGAGTTTCCACATCCCAGAAGCTGGTGCCAGGCATAAACGTGGCACCCCTGGACCAAGACCAAGACAGAAGAAGGACTGCATCTGCTGAACCCTGAAGACTTCAGAAAGAGGACTGCACCTATTGTAACCTGTGGAGAGAACCCCCATTGCTGGACCTGGTCCAATTTGATTCCAAAATAGAAGAGTGGACTTCAAGGTATAGTTGTCTACCTCCTGTTAAGCTTCAGGAAGACAGAAGCTGCAAGAAGCCCAATATTCTGATCGGACCCGCTGACCAGTTCCAACTGGATTTGCACTGGACCCTGCTGGTGGCTTCTGGGACATTGAGTCCTAACCCCCAAGTGGTGCCCAAAAGGTCCTGGACCCTTGCCAGGTGTTAGGGTGTACTCTCCCCCCTCAAACACTGCAAGACTGGACAATTAGAAACTTTTTATGCAGCTTTAATGAAAAGAACCAGAGGCTACCACTGGACCTCCACCGATCCTCAGCTGCCGAACTTAAATCAGCAGTCGGATTTAACTGCTGGTTTTCCCCGCTTAAAGGCGTTTGGCTTCCAGAAAACTTAATAAGTTCAAACATAGCGGAGTATAGACTGACCACCACCGAGGAGCACCCAATCATCAATGTTGACTTTCTGGGCCCAGACTTCGCCTGCTCAGAGGTTTTCTCGCTGTTGACACTGCGACCTTCGAACTTCACCAACGTTAAGACTGCCTCCGAGACACTGCATATCGCCTGGCCACCACTGACGAGCCATCCTTCAGATCGAGCTGGCACCTTGACCTGTTGACGACCTTGTAGATAAAGATTTTCTCCAAAGAGAAAGAGTAATTTAGAAGGTAAACTGTTCACCGTATGGGGCGCTAGGTGGCGCAAATCCAAGATGGCCGCACACCTGTGAGGCTCTGGCTGCTTGACGGCGATATCCGGCATTTATCCTGATCATACCTGGCGAATTATTGACACCTCACTCCCTACAACTCCGTGCTATACTGCTGTGGCTCCGGTGAAAGTTTCGCGCTGTTCGGAGATTCTGGAGCTGAGTTATGGCGACATCCTGCTTTACCGGACTCCCCGTTGGTCTGCTGCCTGGAGCCTCTGCCCGGCAACGTGCCTCAAATTGACCCCGAGGCTGCGCACGAGGTGACGGGCCCGACCTGCGGAGAGCTTGTGTTGCGGCGCCCTCCCGGGCGGTCTGAGGCTTTCCCATCTGCAGGCGGATTGCGGTGCCCTTTATGCGGGCATATTGAGAAGGTGCTGCCCGACTGCTGGTGAGTGGCCGTGCGGCCGATAATTGTTGCGCGCGAGCCAGGGAGGCGCCATTATTCCTAATCAACACCGGAGGCGCAAGAGAAGGAAACGTGCAGGACCTGACCCCTCGCTGTGCAATGCCGGCGACTGCTGTGATATCTCACCTCATGGCGGCATTCTCATGATAGGACCCGCTCCTGGTACAGCCGCACTTCTGTAGAGAGACGAGTCCTGCTGCCAGAGCCCTGGGCCGGCGGATTTCGCGCTTTCTTGCGTGGAGAGAGACTTCTGTCACGGCTTTCCCCGCCCTCCATCACAGGGACCCGATGCGGAAATAATGCGATGCGGCCAATGCATACTGGAAGGCCTGCCCTGAGTAGCTAATTGTTCTGTGGCATTAACACAGACAGGCGGACTCTTACATACCCACCTGCCCAAGATACGCGACCGCCATTGTGCGGGGTGTTGGGTCGAGCGGGGTGCCCTTGATGTCCATGGTGAAACAGACAATGCCCCTGAAGCCCACCTGTCGCTCCTCCTAGCTGTGTGGGGGGGTTCCTCACTTTACTGGCTACGCCGTGGGCTGCTCCTCTACCTGCACTGCCCACGGAATTACAAGCCACTGCTCCGTTTTAGAAGGAGGCCTAAACGCAATCCACCCGCACAGAGGACTACGTCCAGATACTAGCGGGCACTTGCACTTCTACCCTTACACCACCTCACCCCCTCTCCTCGCTGTGGTGTGCTGGAAAACCAACTGCAGAGGCGGCGGAACCGGCATACCCTGCCTTGAGGTCAAGTGGTGACTCCTCATATACCGGGTACATACTATGGTGCCCTGAGAGGCCGCAATGGGGAAACCTGATGGCCGTCAACCTCGCCTGAATTTTGAAGCAAAGAAAACGGGGACGAGATCTGCGTCGGCAGATCCAGCACATGCAAACACAGATCCGACACAGGCGGCCTCACAACCCGCTGAAGACGAGGTTAAGACCATGCTCCTCGCCGTTCAGCACAGCCTCACTGACCTCTCGGGAAAAATGGACTCTATGAACACCAGGTTAGACTTCCTGGTGCAGAAAGTCGACAAGCATGATGGACAAATCAAAGAAGCCGAGCGTCACATATCTGATAACGAAGATACTACCACCCGGATGCAAACTCACATGACACAGATGGATAAACTATTAAAGGTCATTGCGGCTAAGAATGAAGACATTGAGGCCAGGAGTCGTCGCAATAATATTCGTATCATAGGTATCCCCGAGAGCACACACACGGGCCGCATGGAGATCTACATAGAACGTCTCCTGAGAGAAACCTTTGGTGTGGACGCTTTTTCTCCTCATTTAGTAGTGGAGCGTGCGCATCGCTCCCTAGGCCCCAGACCCACGCCGGGGGAGGCGCCGCGACCCATCATAGCACGTCTCCTTAATTACCGGGACCGCGATGTTGCACTTAAAAAAGCTCGCGAGATGAAAACACTTCAATTTGATGGAAATGTCTTCTCTATATACCCGGACTTCACTCTTGCGGTGCAAGAGGCGCGCCGAAAATTCCTTGCCGTAAAGCAAAAGCTCCGAAAGGCGCAAGTTGAATATGCCCTCCTGTATCCTGCCAAGCTTCGAATCACACATAATGGCAAACATGTCTTCTGCGTGAACCCGCAACAAGTGGAAGATTTCCTCAAAGCCAATTTGCGACACTCACCATGCAGGGACCCGACGCCCGGCAACTCATCGCCGTCCCGGGAATGAGAGATGCTTACATCCACCTGCTGCTCTGGACTGTCGTACGCCTCTGGGGCCCTGGTTGATTCTGCTCATCGGGACGGATGGGGCTAATCCTGCATGACCCTTCTGTTTCTTTATGGTGGTTAATACGACGACATCCTCCGGCTGTCATCTCTTTTCCTTTCAGGCTATTCACAGACAGATAAGTGCTTTCGGGGTTCTGCACATACTCAGGGACCTGAGAATTTACCTATGGATTTGTGTACTTTGCTACTCATTGAGCCAGAAAATGTTTCGTCAAGCACCCTTCCCCCCCCTGGTGCATCTCCCCCATCCAAGGGGATGACAAGGGGCTGCAATGCTGTAAGAACAGGGGACACGGGAAGGTAATGTCGCCCACCTGCGCCCTCCTTATGGGAGATCCCCCAACTTGCCTCTTGTTCATGTTTTTTTTTTTTACTGTTTATTCTCTCTTGTTAACGTGGTCGTGCTTGGGTGCTGTGAAGCGACCATGGGGCTGGGTGGGATGGGTGGGATGGGTGGGACAACTATATTCCGGCACAATTGGGGTGCTGTTGTGGGAGGGGGTGGGTTCATTGTTTCTTGACTGTTTTCTTGTACACGCATTCGAGTTAGCTACTGGAGGGAGGATCCGAGGGAGAACTGCTCTGGGCATCTATGTGACATTGTGGATAACGGCACATATACATCTTAATTATTTTCGGCACAGACACATTGACATTACGGTACAATTTGTTACTTTTCTCACTACTTGCTCAACATGGCACCACCCAATGCGCAATTACATATTAAACTAGTTACATGGAATGTCAGGGGGCTTCGCGATCCACGCAAGCGTAGGCAAATTTTAGCTTACCTAGATAGGCACCAGGTGCAAATTGCACTGCTGCAGGAGACACACTTGGACCCCAGGCGCCCTGCATGCTATGGCAGTAGATGGGCCTCAGCACGAGTTTTTTCCTCCTACTCAACATACTCCAGGGGCACACTTATTTTCATTAAACGAGGTACGCCCTTTGTTCTGGGGGGCACATACAACGACCCCACAGGCCGCAGCTGCATGCTCTGGGGTACTCTGGGCACACAATCACTCACACTCGCCTGCAGTTATGGCCCCAATACTGATGACCCTGACCACTTTACTGCATTATGGGGTCGGGTGCTTCAAATCGGCTCCACCCAGGTTATATGGGGCGGCAATTTTAATGTCGCACTCAACCCAGACATGGATAGATCTAATCCTTTACCACAGCACTACACCCATACTCGGGAAGCCCTCTCTGACTTAATGATAGAACATGGTCTTATTGATGTGTGGCGGTATGTCCACCCCACTGACCGTGAAGGTACATACTACACAGCGGGACATTCCAACTGGTCACGCCTAGACTACTGGGTTTGCTCATGGGGAATGGCCCCTTGGATAACAACGACACGTCATCTGGCTCGCACATATTCAGATCATGCGCCTGTTTACTTGGAGATAGCTCTCCCTGACTCTGTTGCCACACCGCGTTGCTGGAGGCTGGTGCCCGAGATGCTCCTAGATACTGTTTTCCAAACTGACATAGGGGATGAAATTACTGATTTCTTTGCCAGGAATAAAGGCTCTGTTACATGCATGGGGACCATCTGGGAGGCTTTCAAGGTGACGATGAGGGGCTCCTGTATGTCCAAGGGCTTTGGGGTACTACGGGACATTAGGGGCAGTCTGCGACGCCTTGAGGTGGAAATTAAGCAGCTCGAAGCTGACATGTGGGCGGCACCATCTGGCGACCAAAGGGCGACACTTCGGGGGAAAATCTCGGAATACACCGACACGGCAAACCGTGAAGTGCGCTTTAGGGGAAAATACTTTGTGGCCCGTCGCTATGGGGAAGGCGAGAGGCCGGGCCGTGCACTGGCAAATGACATTCGATGACCCCATTTCTCCAATTTCATAACAGATGTAGTCGATGCGGACGAGACACGCCACAGAGATAGCCTTGACATCCTACAAACATTTACTAAATACTATGCGGACCTATACAGTTCGCAACGCACATCGCCACCTGAACTGGCTTCTTATCTTGAAGATATAGCTCTGGGATGGCTGGGAGACCACCATTGTGACTTTTTAGCGGCGCCATTTGAAGATGATGAGCTGCGGGCAGCCACCATGCAAATGAAATCAGGGAAGGCGCCTGGGTCGGACGGCTTGCCCATTGACTTTTATAAAACGTATATAGATCAACTGCTCCCCATCTTGAAAGAGGTCTTCCTTGAGGCACTAGACGCACAGATCCTCCCCACCTCCATGAGGGAGGCACTAATCACCTCCCTGCTGAAACCAGACAAGCCAAAGGATCGGTGCGAATCCTACAGACCACTCTCACTTATCAACTCGGATGCCAAAATTCTTGCGAAGCTATTGGCCAACCGGCTTAGTCTCCTGATGGAAAACCTTGTTCTCCCGGATCAGGCGGGCTTTATACCCGGAAGGGCTACCTCCCACAATCTACGGACACTGTTCTCTATCTTGCAGACAGTGGATCAGCAATTGGCACTAATTGCAGTGTTTTTGGATGCCTCTAAGGCTTTCGATTCAGTGGAGTGGGACTACCTCTTCACGATACTGCAAAACATGGGGTTCCCTGTGGTATTCATATCTTGGATCAAACTGCTCTACACCGCGCCTACCGCAAGAGTATTGATAAATGGGCATACTTCGGCCTCTATTCCACTTTCTAGGGGCACCCGTCAGGGGTGTCCCTTGTCGCCTCTACTCTTCGCCCTGGTTATGGAACCCCTAGCGGCCAAACTCAGGCAACACTATCAAGACGTCGGCCTTCGTTGCTTTCTGCGGCCCATACTTATTTCTCTTTATGCCGACGACGTCACCCTCTACATTAAAGACCCGCAACGCAACCTCAATCTCCTGCTGCGGGAGTTCGTTCGCTTTGGTGGCCTATCGGGTATTCATATCAACTGGGCTAAGTCCCAGATATTCCCGCTTACTGCTTCCGCCACCACCTTTGATGTAGATTTTCCCATCGCATGGTGTGAAGATGAGGTTAAATATTTAGGGATCCGAATCTCGGCAGACCGGGATACATTGATGAGACTGAACTATGGATGTGCGTTGACCCATGTTATAAGATGCATCAACCGTTGGATCACCCTGCCCCTGACTATGGCCGGGCGCATCTCCCTCATAAAGATGATCATACTTCCTAAATTTCTTTATCTATTCCTGAACATACCCTATGATCCGGGGCGCCATTTTTTCTCTTCCCTACGCTCAGAATTGATTCGCCTGGTGTGGGCCGGGAAGCAACCACGCATACGGTGGGACATTTTGGTGAGACCATACTCGCAGGGGGGTTTCAATATACCTGACATTGAGCTATATTATAATTGTGCTCAAGCACACTATGCCTTCTTCTGGTTCCACCCTCCTCGATATACACCACACGTAGCTACTGAGCACTGGCTCGCTGATCCCATTCCTCTTGATGGCGTTTTTCTCTCTAAGGTTGAGACCCGTGGCCGAACTCCGAACTCCATTGCTTGTACACTTGGCGCGTGGTCCCGCCTACTTAGGCGCACACAGGTACCTTGCTTATACTCCCCGTTACTCCCTCTATCCTATCACCCAGACATATCACTCTTGCAAGAGGGAATATTTAAGAAATTCGCGCACACACGCAACATCCACTGCTGGGGAGACCTATATCTCAATGGGAACTTTCGCACTCTTAACCAATTATGCCCTAACCCACCAGCCTCCATTATGGAGACTTTTTTATATGCTCGCTTGCGACACGGGATACAGGCCTGCAACCCTATATATCCCTTGGAGCCGGCCACGTTTGCCCCACTACACCTGATACTGCGCGCTTCTTCTACCTCGCACTTAGTATCTACGCTTTACCATGCGCTCTTCACTGATACTGACTACTCGCCCTGTGCCACCCGTAAAAAATGGGGAACTGAGTTGGAACAGGAGATCACGGACGCCCAATGGCAATTCTGCTGTGGCCAGACAGAACAGATCTCTGCTAACAGTCGGCTGCGGGTTATTCACTATAAATTCTTGCACCGTAGCTACCACACCCCAGTCAAACTTCATAAATTTGGTCTCAGGGATACTGACATTTGTGATAGGTGCGGGGCACTGGCTGCTGACTTCCTTCATCTAGCCTGGGAGTGCCCCGGGATACAGCTGTACTGGGGACAGGTCTTGGACGCACTTGATTGCATGCTAGGCATACATATTCCGAAATCCCCATTTGAGGCTCTGCTGGGCTACACTGCGCAGGTCCCTGCCCGGTACCGTAAATTCTTATCCTTTGGCCTAGTACTGGCCAAGAGACGTGTGGCCTGTAGATGGGGGCGGGGGCGAGCGCCCAAATTCAAGGAGTGGTTAGGAGACATGATAATGTGGCAGGACCAAATCAGTGCCTATGCGGAGCTCCTACCTCGCTCTTCGCGTCCTCGAGACATTTGGGACCCGCTCCAAACATATCTGCTGGAACACCCGATTGTGGAGGCGGACGAGGCCTAGTCCCAGGCCCCGCTGCGTCACGGACTTCCAAGATCCTGGGGAATAGCCCCCACGCATATGTGTGAACTGATCAATTGATTGTGCCTGGCTGTCCCCCATGCTGTCTCCCTGGTATTCCTTTCACCTCACAAGATAAATGACTGCACTGGTGGTCTCGTTTTTGGATGTATAAAATATTCAGTTTTCTCTCTGCCTAATTATGCTGTGATTACGACATCGTGTATGTGCACTTGTTCTAGATGTTTTAAGATATGTCTCTGCATTTCTCCCTATTCATCAAATATGCTGAATATACGAATGTGTTTTCATGTATGTAAAAATTGCACACAAAAAAATAAAAAAAATAAAAAAACTGTTCACCGTATCAAACTTGGTCCCTGTATCTGACCCAGGCTCCATTGCCTTAACTTTTGACTTTGACCCGGTCTAGCGTGACCAGTTACCTGTAGTTGGTGCTTTGCACTTTTTGGTACTAGAAACATCTAAAACTTTGAAAAAACATACCTCTGGTTCCTTACAATCAATTGGTATATATTGATGTCTCTTTCAAAATTAAAGTTTATACTATTTTTATGAGTTAGAGTAGAATTTTAATTGTGTTATATTTGCCTTAATGCTGGTAAATGCTTTACACTTTTTCCTAAGTTAAGTCTAGCGCCTCTGTGCTGCAGCTACCATGGGTTGAGCACAGGTTTACATTATTGAAACCTAACTGGACCTAGTAAGGAATAGTGCCATTATTACTTAAAGAGGACTACCGTCAACTTCAACTAATAATCCACTTTCTCGTTAGCATTTTTGAGTCATACATAGGGGCATGTGCCCAAGCTGGAAACATTCTTGGATCTTATGTAACAGTAGCAATTGTTGGTATTGTGGTGCCATCCTGGGTACAACATTTGCCCTGGCATATTGGTAGTACTTCATGGCATTTGAGAGCCATGCAAGACAGAATGCTGTCTAACCTGCACAAAACTAGCGGTGGGTAGGATTTTTAATTCCGCCAGCGTAATTGGTGGAATTCAGCAATTCCGTGTTACTCTTGTAACACAAAATTATTAATAAATTCCACCGCTCCGCTCACAGAATTAATCAGTACTACAGACATAAAAGAAGGACTGAGAGTACTTTCCTATAAGGAAGTACCACTCTAAAATGGCCACTGAGATCTTACGTTTTCTTGCACTCAGCTGAAAGTCAGCTTGGTGTACAGTTTCATCAACAACATACCTTGACAGGTACCGGTGCTTATGGAGCACATATAAGGCAGGCTAAGCTGTGGCCATCTAGCCTGTGTCCTATAGCAGCCATCGCTGCACCTCAAAAGTAACTCAGCCAAGGGCAGAGGCTCATCACAGGCAGCAGCGTGTGCCGGACAGAGCATGGAGATGGGGACGGGCAGCCTGTCTTGGGACTCTGGTTGGCGGCGGTGTTTGTGCCCTGCTGCTGGGAAGCGTCTTGCTGGTTCAGTTAATCCTGGGATCCAAGAGCACATCGGCCGCAAGACAAAAATCATTGCAATGGGGAGTGCTGACTTTCCCTCTACCCTCTTCCAGCTACATTGGCCCCCACACAGCAGTGTCCTCAATCAATATTAACATATTTTAACCACAATCGTCAGCACAGAAATTAGTTTGTACAACACAGCGAGCCACATTACTGGGCCAATTCAATAATTCTTTGAAGATGATGTTGTTCAGAAAAAAACAAAGTGTTACTGGAATTGTTAGCTTGTCAAGCATTTTAAAAATTGCAGCTGAGGAGTGAGTGAGTGTGTTTGTGTGTCCTTGGAAGTGCGCATGCTAACAGAACACCAGAATTTTCTTGTCCTCAAGTGCTTCTTTGCAATCCACAATATTCTGTGTTTTCAGGAAAGATAATGGTAAGCCAAGGCTAAGCCTCTCCACTGTCAGATAATACCTCAAAATTGTATGCCATCCAAGGCCACCGGTTCAAGCTGGTGTCTCCATGTGATGCACAGCTGCTGCAAGCTTTTGGTTGTGCGGCAAGTCCTTAATCTTCAAACACAATAAATGACATGTGTGTGCCTGCCCAACTAAACTCACAGGCCTGGTAATCATTTGTGCCAGAGTATATAGCATGAGCTTTCTGCAAAAGTCGAACATGCCCCATGCTGTGAGTGAATGTGGCACAAACTATTTTTGGAACTGAGACACACACACACAACTCTACGTTGTTCAAGTTCTATAGAGGAAACCCACGTGAACATGTGTATAATGGTACCTTTATCTCTAACTCTGTTTTGTTGTGTAAGCTGTGGTAATTTTACAGCAGCACAGATGAGCAGATGCAATTTTGTATTGTCATATAAGCCCACCGTCGGGTGTAAATTGAATGTTGCCACCGACCTACTGGCACAAATTACACAAGTAAATGTCGTTTTTGCACAATTTATGTAATTTAGGGCCTGCAGAGCTTTGTGACATACTCGGGACATGTTAATTAATTTCATGCTATAATTTTGATATGGCACATGTGAGTGACAGGAGTGAATTGGAGAGTGAAATTGGCACCAAAATACCGTTCTGTAATTTTCTAGGGGTGGGAGGAACTCCGCGGAATCTTCCTGAGTTTTTGTCTATCTCCGCGGAATTCCGCTGAGTAAAACTCTGCAAGTTCCGCCCATCCCTGCACAAAACACTAAACACTGCATATCAGTGGTAATTCTCAGCATATGGGGTTAGCATGATATGTATGAGATGTGTTACATGGGTAGGCAAGGTGGACTCTATCCATTTGTGGCAGCGGCATATATAACCATATGGCGGAAATCCTGAATTGATGTTTGACTATTGTTAGAAATTGGGTTGCTGGATGATGGGGGTTAAACCCTACTCAAGCAGCAACCACAATCCTATTCCAGGTTAAGTCACAAACAAATCCCAAATTAACCTGTGCTCAACCCTCTGGGAACTTTGCACAGAGCAGTCAGGCTTAACATAGAGTTGATGTGTAAAGTATTTATGCAGCACTTCAAACAGTAATAAATTGAAAACACAACACAAGGAAAATCCCACACCAATTTAGAAAATAGATAAATAAACCAAGTCCAAAATGACAAAAATCCAATTAGTAGAACTGGAGATATGCAAGTTTAAAGATTTCAATGAAAATAGTGCCAAATAAGCACATAGCACTAACTGTGTATATCTTGTTGCGCAGGACCAGGACAAAATCGCAAGTTCAGGCTGACCACAATGGAGCAGAGGCTGGCAACATGGATCACCTTAGGACTGCTGACATAAGTATCTTAATCCTGTTGTGAAGAGAAGCAGACTCCCGCGTTGATACGTTGCAGAGGCGATGCGAGGCCCGGGCGAGTAGATGTGTCATGCAGCGGTGGTTCCGGGGAGTGGCAAAGTGCAATGTGATGTCCTTGCATTGAGGAATCACTGATATAATATCGACAGATACAATATCGACCCACATTTTTATCGGCACAAAAATATCGACAACACTAATATCAATACCCTATACTTAATTTAAAAAATACACTATTATCGACCACAAAATATCGTCATACATAATTATCGATTACAGTATTATCGAACACATAAATATCGTTATTCAAAATATCGAACAACCTTTAAAACTATACAACATGTCCAAAATATCGATCACAATAATATAGACAGCAATATTATCGTTTTGGTTCAAATATCGACAACTTAAAAACAGATAAAACAAACAAAATTAAACACCATAAATATATTTAAATAAATAAACATACACTGCATATAAAATACATTAAATATCATAAAAATAAAAAATAGTAAAACAGATTTTAAAACATTAAATCATAAATACACTATTAATAACCATTTCAATTTTATATTTAGATTGTATACACACATTATTTAACATCACATATAATATAATACACAGTTAAATAATTCAACCTGTGGGAAAAAAAAAAAGTAACTAACTCTTAATTAGCGTTTTCCATATATGGAAAACAACTACCAAAACAATTAAAACAATAAATATCAACCAATGAAAAACACAGAATGTTAAAATAAACCAATAAGGTTAACCAAACAATTAATTAAACACTATATAAAAAACAAAAACTTATTCTTATGTTACACCTTAAACCAAAAACAATAAAAAAGGCGAAACTGTGCCGGATTTCTACCACAAGCAAGGACTTCATTAAAGAAAAATATATTGCATAATTCAAAAAGTAAGTAAATTACCATTTATAAAATAATAGTAAAGCTAATCTTCAAAAACAACTATTTATCAAACTCAAATAATTAATATATATGTTTTTTAAATTTATATCTCCTCTACAGATAATTCTCAAAGCATCCAGAAAATTACAGATCAGCTTCTAAAATCATCTAATTAATAAAATAAGTATTCAGCAAAACGCATTTTAAAAACATGTAAAACACCCAACCAAACCCCAAATCCATCCCAAACACCCACCCCACTCCATGTACATATTTAACAAAATAGGTAAAAATATGTTTTACTCTTCCAACAGAAACATCAGCAACTTAACAGAATTCAAACAACAAAGACAAAACATCTCCATTAAAAATCACCAGAAAATCAACATTGTAAGTATATTAATAGCAATATGTATTTATTAATACAAAAACATGTACAATATTCGTTTTAATAATTTCTATATAAATACTTTGTAGAATTTAACACATCACAATGACAGAAGGCGCCCAATTTATCACATCCCAAAAAGGAAAATTTTTGCTATGTTACATGGGGTATGTGTATACCCAGGAAAAGCAAAGTGGACTAAAAGTAAATTGGAAATGTAGCAAGTACTATTCAAATAAATGTTATGGTTGGGCAACAACTAGAGAAACAACTGTTTTGTATACAAGGGAGCATAACCACCCTCCAAACATTACTGAAATAGAGGTTAGGGATGCCCTAGAAAACATTAAAGAAGCTAGCACTAGCTCACAAAAACCTACCACTCAAATACTTAAAGAGCTGCTGCCTAGAGTACCCAAACATGCTACTGGGCAAATGCCCTCTATTTCTTCATTAAAAAGAACCATAGCTCGCACAAAAAAGCCACAACAACTACCACACCTAATCCAAGAACATTTGAAGAGGTGGTAATTCCCCCAGAACTATCTATAATACATAATGAAGAACCCTTTGTTCTTTATGACAACAAATGCAAAGAGAAAAGAATAATTATGTTTGTAACTGCAAACAATTTAATAAAGCTACAACAATCAGTAACATGGATGATGGACGGGACATTTAAAATCTGTCCCAAACCATTCTATCAATTATACACTGTCCATGCCCTACATCAGAACACTAACATCGCCTTTATTTACGCCTGACGTGGCCGAACATTACAACCTTTTAATAGAAATTCCTTACTACCAGCAACACGAACAAAAATTAAGTCCCCTCCTAGACTATTTTGAAGATACCTGCGGTGGGAAGACTCCATAGATCAGGACATAGGAGACAACCAAAATACCAAATTCCTTGGTGGAATGTCTACCTTAGCACACTAAACCAAGAGGCAAAAACAAACAATGCTGTTGAAGGTTGGCATAATGCCTTCCAAGCAACAACAGGACAAGGTACACCTACTCTACAGAAACTCCTACTCTCCCTCCAAAAAGAACAGAGCTACCAACAGCTGAGAATGGAGCAATCTGTAACACAAATCAGGCCTAAACTATCCAAACAAACTAAACAAATGTTTGAATACCTACAACAACAAGTCAGACTATACCCAACAAGAGGCCTAGAATACTTAGCAATAATTGCCAAAAGCCTACTCTAAATCCTCAAAGCAGTTTAAAATGTATAATACTTTTCTGTTAAAATTATTAAAATGCATACATATAAATTATATATTTTCACAAAATTAATTAATTTGTCTAATATATTTTTATTAATAAATAAATATTTATATAGACATAATTAAATATATGAAAATATAAACAACAATAACACTAAGGGGTCGATTCCGATGTCGCCAAAAGTGCCTTCCTATTCGTAGGCTTACATTACATCCGACTCGTATCCGGAGCTTTTTCCTACAAACTAGCAAGTATGATGCGTATAACAGGCAAATCTCCGACCGAATCGTCCGCTCCGATTCGTGCACTATGTCAGTAGCGAACAGGCTCAGGAAACACAGAAAGCGAGTCGTACGGAGGCGCAAACGAACCAATTTCCGGATACGCAAGTACGATGCGTCCCCAATACGCATCGCACAGGGCGCCGGCTCCAGCACGTCACAGCATCCGGACGAGGCGTATGAATGAAAGCTCTGAGTCGATCCAGAACACGAACAATGAGGATGAGATGGAGCAGCCATGTATCCAATCGCGCATGTCTTCCCTATACTGTACGCCCATCGTTACGGACGCGCACGACGCAGAAGGTAAGTCAGACACCTTTCACACACCAAAATGTCACGAGTACACGAAAGGAAACACCACCATGGGGGGGTGGATGATTATCCCAAATAGCATATCCCACCCATAGGGGGTGGATGCCTATCACTCCCATTATTGTCCACCCCAGTGGGGGGTGGATGCCTATCACCCACAGTATTGCCCACCCCATAGGGGGTTGGATGCCTATCACTCACAGCATATCCCACCCATAGGGGGTGGATGCCTATCACTCCCATTATTGTACACCCCAGAGGGCGGTGGATGCCTATCACCCACAGTATTGCCCACCCCAGAGGGGGGTGGATGCCTATCACTCCCAGCATATCCCACCCATAGGGGGGTGGATGCCTATCACCCACAGTATTGTCCACCCCAGAGGGGGGTGGATGCCTATCACCCACAGTATTGCCCACGCCATAGGGGGGTGGATGCCTATCACTCCGATTATTGTACACCCCAGAGGGGGGTGGATGCCTATCACCCACAGTATTGTCCACCCCAGAGGGGGGTGGATGCCTATCACCCACAGTATTGCCCACCCCGGAGGGGGGTGGATGCCTATCACTCCCAGCATATCCCACCCATAGGGGGGTGGATGCCTATCACCCACAGTATTGCCCACCCCAGAGGGGGGTGGATGCCTATCACCCACAGTATTGCCCACCCCAGAGGGGGGTGCCTATCACCCACAGTATTGCCCACCCCAGAGGGGGGGTGGATGCCTATCACTCCCAGCATATCCCACCCATAGGGGGGGTGGATGCCTATCACTCCCATTATTGTACACCCCAGAGGGGGGTGGGGCCTATCACCCACAGTATTGTCCACCCCATAGGGGGGTGGATGCCTATCACCCACAGTATTGCCCACCCCAGAAGGGGGTTGATGCCTATCACTCCCAGCATATCCCACCCATAGGGGGGTGGATGCCTATCTGAATGACCATCCCCACTCATAGGGGGCAGGATGCCCATCAACACCAGGATACACACACATAGGGAGACTAAGCAAACCACCCCCTCTACCATCTTTGCCACATTGCATGTTTTAATGTGACAAATGCTCACAACACAGAATGTGGCAGTGTACATACAATGTGACTCACAACACATGTGTGCCCAAAATGCAATTGTGTGTCACTAATATCCTGCTGCAACTGATCACCGTTGTTATGGGACATAAACCCCCCATCACCACAGTGACCAAAAGGTAATTGTGTCCCTGAAAATAGCAACATCTCCAAAACAGCATGCATGAGTCCGTGTACAAATTGCACAAGCAATGTTGTGGCAATGTAGTGGTTGTGTCACATACAAACATAGATTTGGTTTGGCAAATATTGCCGTATATCACAAGAACCACCCCTGCCATGTGCAGACAAGCAATGGCCATGACCCTTGACAATGACTCCAGTGAACAGTCAGACAATGTGCAAAGTGAGCACCATGAGGAATACACACATATCAACACCAACAGACACACACACTAAGGAATCCTGTGGAGACTGTAGATGTTATGTGAACAAGTTCCATACCATGTCAGCAATGGGAGATACCAAACATGATGAATTTGCAGGCCGATGATCGAGGAGACACAGGGACACTAGGGAAAAACCTCCCAAAAACACACTGTCATTGGCCGGGAAAAGACATAACAGTGCAGTGTTGCTGTAGCACAAACACAGACACCATTACAATAGCAAGTTCATGATACACATCATCAACATCATGTACATAATATGCAACACCACTGGATAACAAAAATGGCTTTATTCAGCAATAAAATCTCCATGAATGTTCATGCCACGATGCAAAAAGGCCAATGGCCAGTCCATCAAAGAGTCCAACCAGGGTAACAGGTGAAAACATGTAATCCATTCATTGCCTGCACTGCTATGGACCAGGGACATCTCACACCTTGGAGGGGCATACATAGTGGCAGGCCAGGCACCGCAGGGACAGGATCAGGGGACAGGAAAATGGGGCAGGGGAGGTGTGGTGGGTGCAGGAGTGACGCCAGCAACTGCAGTGGAGGGGTCTGACACAGTGGGCGCCGTCACCACTGCTGGGCACAAGTCAGATGTGGGGTCAACCTGCACCACTGCAGTGTGCAGGACAGATGTGGTGGACGGCTCTCAACTGCAGTGCCCAAAGCAGACGGGTGGGATGACCCTCCTACTGCAGTGCCAACATCAAGAGGAGTGAAATGGGGTTCAGATGAGGTGGGCAGGACAGAGGGGGGAGACACGGTTTCCACACCAGTGGCAGGAACAGGCTGAGCATGTGAGGCGGGGGTGGAAGTGCATGTGGAGGGGGGGAGGGCCTCAGCATCCTGGGTATGTGGTATGAGTGTGTGGGTGAACCTGGTGCAGGGAATGGCCATAGGACCTGTGTATTGGTGTCCGGGGTGCTGCAGGATGGAGAGTGTGAGGTGGAAGCCTGTGCCTTTGGTGGTGTCTTACCCTTCCTGGTCCAGGGAGACTTGCGGGTGGGGGCCTCAGTGTCCATGCGCCTGGGAGAGGGTGTCCATTTAGCAGGGGAATTCCCCTCTGTGCGGGGTGACTTCCTCTTCCCCCTATAAGTTAGAGCAGATGGTTCTGTGGGGAAGAGGCCAAGGTCACAGAGGAAGAGCTGCTTGGAAGTGGGGGCAGTAGGTGAGGCAAGGGAAGGTGTTTTGGAGGGAGAGGCATCTGATGAATGCGGAGTGCATGTGGATGCCTGTCTGTGTGTCTGTGACCCATCCCCTGTGTGTGTGCCATCAGTCCCCGAAGTGTGCGTGCTTGTGGCTCGAGACTTTGGCATGCGTGTCTGTGTGCTGCCATTGGCTGATGTGGTGCGTGCATGTGCGGGGGTGTGTGTCTGTTGGACAGGCAGGGGAGTGGTGACTGTGGATGTGGCAGAGGTAGCAGGGGTGAGGGCCTGTTGGATGAGGGACACTGCTGCCGTCTGTGTGGAGGCCATGGCCTGAATGGTCCGATGTAGGGCAGACATGCTTGATGAGATGCCCTCCATGAAGGACACCAGTTGTGTCAACAGACTGGTGTGGGAATGGAGGACACTCAGCATCGCTGTCTGACCTACATGGAGCTGCTTCAGTAAGTCCACAGACTCCACACTCAGGGCAGCAGGGGAGACAGGGGCAGGTGGTGCGGTGCCTGGCATGAAGGAGACATGCTCCCTTACACAGGAGCCTCCACGGACATCTGGAATGGGAGCAGAAGGGAGGGTGGAGATGGTTGTGGTGGCGGGGCCAGACCTGCTAGGTGTTGACTGGGGGCTGCTGGCACCTGCCTCCACAAGGGAGTCTTCACTGAAGCTGGCGTGTTCCTCAGCCGAGGTGGACATAGCCGAGGTCTCCTCAGTGTGGCCCCCCTCACCCTCCGTTCCACTGGGTCCCTCCGAATCCTCCGCAGCGGACCCTGTCTGACGCTCTGGCTCCTCATGGTCCGTGGAGCTGTTTCCTCCAGAGGCCGTAGATGTAACTGCAAATCAACAGGGCAAACAGAGAAACATCAGTCACCTGTATAGACATCACACATCACAGTCAGAACAGCACATGACAGTGCACGTTTGTGCATCATTTGCAGTAAATACTCTTAATTGCAGACACATATTTGCAAAACACACATGTCAGTCTGCCAGCAAACCATGCCCCTCATATCCTACATGTCCATGGAGACATCAGTCTGGTGCATGTAGCCAGACACGACTCATTTGTGCACACATGCACCACATAAACAGTTGCATGAACTGCAGGATTTGTGATGGAAATGTGTCAGTACACACAGATACCATCTCCTGCCACTGAGTTTGTACATGTGTCAGGTAAAGGGATGGACAAAGTAATTGTCAGTAATATGGATATGCTTCCTTCACCACACACCATGATGTGCGCATGTCTTGCTGGACGTTGGCAGAATTGAGTGCATGCAGGACAACTTCCATCACTGCAGGATACACTAGAGCAATTTAAACAAAATGCTTCAGGGCAGTCTGGGTAATCAGTCGTTGCTGCCTTCTGTCACTTGGGCAGTGCATCACAAAACAAACAGTCTGCCCTGTATCTCAATCATGTAGTTGTGGGGAATATAAGCCCTGCATCTGTCAAGTGCACATGTTGCCCTACTGCTACCCACATGTGAAGGCAAATGATGATCCCACTTCCAACATATGCCACAGTAGAGTGACAGCAAGCACAAGTCTGGCAACATGAGCACATCACAGTTTGATGACAATGAAGTACAGCTGTCTGCACTTAAATTTTGGACACGCCATTAGGCACAGTCAAGTGATTACACACCTATGTGTGACCCCATCGTGAAGATCCAATAGCCACATGTCAGCTGTCTGACCACCCAAAAATAATTGACACCCCAGGAGTCTAAAAAGCCAGCCCACTCCACAATGAGACAGAGGCTGACACCTGATTGCACATTGCACAATGCATCCAATTTTCTTTGATACACATGATTATGAAAACTGAGTGTACACCATGTCCGGAGTAGACATACCTGACCTGGTCCATGTGCAACATGGGATTAGCCCGAACAGTAGGCATGTGTCCATGCATGTGTGACACACATGATGGACATACTTCAGAGATCACAACATTGTCACACATGCTGCATGTGTGTGTGGATAACACCCCAGGCCCATATGGCGAGGCATAGCATCGACTAGGACACGTATGTATGGCCCACACATAGTGCATGTCACATATCTGTCAATGTGCAGATACATGTCAATAAATTACACACTCCTGAAGGCTAATACATACTGCCAGTAGCAGATGCGGTCCCCCACATCAACCTTGGACAACAGCAGGCCCCCCGTGAGACTTGTCACTGACAGAATGGGACACACCTGTGTATCAGATGAGGAAGGGCCATTACAGAAATAAAGGACATGATTCTAGTTCAAGCAGACAGACAAACTGCGGTAGCGTAACCAGGCTGAAGGAATGCAAAGATCATGTTAGACACAGTTCACAGACAAGGCATGCACTTACCCCTCCTTGCTGCTGTCTGGCCTTTAACAGCCCATCTAGGTCAGGGAAGACCACTGGCAGAATCCGGCGCATGTGGGGGTCAGGGTCCGGTGTCGGCCCCTACTGCGAGGAGGCGACAGCTTCAGCAGGACTCTGGCAATGCGTCTGCTCCAGCCACGTAGGTCCTGCCACCTCTTCTGGCAGCTGCAGATGCGACGCCTGTGGACCCCCACAGATCGAACTGCCCTGGCAATGGTCAGCCAGATCTCCTGTTTCTGATGGGCATCAACCTGTGAGGATGACAAAGTTAAAGGGCCATTAACACACATACAACATGTTTGTGCATCACACAGTTGGAGAAACATGTGCTATTCACAAGGGCATCTGATGTACACAGTTAGTGCAACTATGTGGATGGACACTTGTCCTGCATCACCAACATGGAAACATTGGCTGGGTATTATGACCATCTCTAAATGCACTCTCACAGCACAGTACCTGTTCAGTGCAGGTACCTGCACACTTTGGGTGTGACAACTACAGAGTGAACATGCTAGCCAATGCTTCACACAATGCCATTAGTGGTAGTCAGACAAGATGCACAATGAGAGAGGATGTGGACTGCACACTCACCTGCTCCCCTGGTTTCCCATACAGCTTGCTGTACTGTGGTAGGAGGCTGTCCAGCAGGGCCTGGTTTTCCTCCTCTGTGAATGCTGGGGCCCTCTCCACAGTACATGCCATCCTTGGAGCCAGAGGATACAGAGACAGCAGCAGTGGTAGCAGAGATGTCTGTATGGAGCATTCAGTGCAGGCAAGTGAGCTCTCAGGGCAAGACACAGCCTTATATCAGTGCTGCAGAGGCAGAATCGGTCCCAAGCGTACAAAACGATAGGTCAGACTCGTTCGCATCCTATGAATTTGTCCAATCCATGAGATAGGACGCATCGGACATGCCTACCGCAACTTTCAAAATACCTGCATCATCACAGTTTTGAGTTTGATACATTTGTACCAAAAGTTAACCGAATCGTACCCTACGCGAATCGTGCACGATGCAAAATGCGCTTCTGTCACCATGACAACCAACAGGCAACCAGTGCGTCCGGCTCGCTCAGGATGTGGCAGACGCGTGTATTGAAAACTCACCCGCGTCGTACAGCATTGAATAAAGCATTCAATCGGTCAGTCCGGCTCGCTCAGGATGTGGCAGACGCGTGTATTGAAAACTCACCAGCGTCGTACAGCATTGATTCAAGCATGCAATCGGTCAGTCCGGCTCGCTCAGGATGTGGCAGACGCGTGTATTGAAAACTCACCCGCGTCATACAGCATTGATTCAAGCATGCAATCGGTCAGTCCGGCTCGCTCAGGATGTGGCAGACGCGTGTATTGAAAACTCACCCGCGTCGTACAGCATTGAATAAAGCATTCAATCGGTCAGTCCGGCTCGCTCAGGATGTGGCAGGCGCGTGCATGCAATGCCCACTCATCAACTCAGACAATGTATGTATGAAAAATGGCATGCTGTATGCCCTGTGTGGATGTAGTCCTGCACATGTCAAATGGGACAGACACAATAGACAAGACTACTGACATTATGATCCTAGCTTACAGTGCAACTATAGCAGTGTGTGTGAGGGAAATGACTAGTGTGAGTGACCACTTCACAGATCATCCTCCTATGCTTGGCCACTGTCCCAGGGGATCAATGTGTTGTGTAGGTCATACATCACATCATGACAATGTCCTGACCATGACAGTGTTGTGCATGGTGACAAGCTGTCTGTATGTAGTGTTGTTGCTAGGTCGGAATACCTTGTCCATGTCTGTGTACATTCAATGCATGTGCAATTTGACATAGGAACCTATGGCTGATACTTAATTGTGTGTGTGTTGTGCATGTTACAATTGATCACATGGACAGTGTCAGAGAACAGTGAGTAGTCACAGTACTACACAGGAATATTTGGTAATACCTTAAATAATTGTGTGTATGTTCATGCTCACATTGCTGTAATTTCTGGATTAGGTCAACCTCAGACATTTGACTTCACTGTGTCATCATTGTAAGTGCCACGCAATCTGTTGATACTGTATTAATTGAAGTATAATTCATATAGTAATATGTGTACATACTTTGTCATGTGTTCCTCAGGGCACCAAATGTCCACAGACCCTTCCCGGATCTTGAAACCATGGTGGAGCGTGAGTGCATGAGGAAATACAGGTTCACAAGGGCATTAATTTTGGAATTGACAGACCAGATGTCACCACACTTGCTACCTGGACGCACATATCCCTTTGCCCTGACCCCCAAGGTGAAGGTGATGGCGGCACTATATTGTTTTGCCACAGGTTTGTTCCAGTTTACTGTGTCTGATGCTGGTGGGATGTCCCAGACGATGTTCAGTCGAGTGCTCCGGGACGTGTGTGAGGCCATGTTGAGGTTCCTCGACCTGTACATACATTTCCCCACACCACCACAGTTCCGTGCCATTAAGGATGACTTTTATGCCCTGGGACACATGCCACATGTGATTGGATCGATTGATGGGACACATGTTGGTTTGGTTGCACCACGAGCCCATGAACAGGTTTACAGGAATCGTAAACACTTTCATTTAATCAATGCCCTTGTGGTATGTCTGGTGGACCAGATCATCTCCCATGTATGTGTGCGTTTCCCCGGATCTGCACACAACGCATACATAATGAGGATGAGTCGGATCCCCCAGCTGATGTCCCACTTCATGAATGAGCGTGCCTGGCTTGTTGGTGAGTCAAGTTGTCAGTGTCAGTTGTGTGATCATTGTCTGTCAGGTTGTACCCTGTTGTTGCTCAACTGATCCTTCATATTTGATAATTTCAGGAGACTCTGGATACCCAAACATGCCCTGGTTGCTGACACCACTCAGGAACCCGGTCACACCTGCTGATGTCCATTACAATGGGGCACATGGCCGGACCAGACGTGTGATTGAGCGCACATTTGGGCTGCTGAAGACCAGATTCCGCTGCCTTGACCGGACAGGAGGTGCCCTTCAATATTCCCCGGAGAAGGTGTGCAAAATCATCATAGTGTGCTGCATGCTTCACAACAAGGCTGTGAGGAATAAGCTACCGCTCATTCAGGATGACAGGGACCAACGTCCTCCCTCATGGGAGGATCCAGGCCTGGGGAACGTTGCCAGTGAGGAGGAGGAGGAAGAGGAGGTGGATGTCAGGAGACAGCTCATTGACAACTTCTTTGCTTGAGTGTAAGTATGCATGTATGTCTGATGATGCCTTTCCTAAGCGTGATGTGTGTAAGTTGGACAATATGTTGTGATATGTGTGTGGGTCAGCTAATTCACAGGCTCCTTGCCATTGTACAGTGTATGTTAAGTTATGATGGTCTCCACTACATTGTTGTATTCAACCCTAGCAATTGGTCAGAATTTACAATGGACAATAGTGAGTCAATGATTGGATATGTCATCATGGCAAGTTGTGATTAAGACTGTACTATGTCTCTCCTTCACAGGCTCCTTTGGCTGTTGTGTGGGTACACACCACTCTGTTCCATAATGGATTTTCAATTTGGACCAGTACTCTCTGACAGCCAATCTATTTGGTCAGATTTGTCTTTTCTTTGTTTTATTTGGATACTTGGAACTGTAATTTGCTTTTGTGTTGAGCAGAACTTCTGCCTGTGTAATAAACCTGTTACACACATTGATGTTTGCCTTCTCCATTGCAAAAATATGCTACAACCGTTCATATCATGTTTTTCTGCCATGGTGTTCATTTCACCTGTGCTGTCCGCCCGCTGCTGCTGCTGGTAAGCTCGCCCCTCCGCTTGTGGCCTCGGTGCCCGTGTATTCTTCTGTTTTGTCCATTTTGCCTTCTGTGCCCCCGCTGCCCCACTGTACTGTGCCTGTGTTTTCTTCTGTTTTTTGTCCATTTTGCCTTCTGTGCCCTCGCTGCCCCACTGTACTGTGCCCGTGTTTTCTTCTGTTTTTTGTCCATTTTGCCTTCTGTGCCCTCGCTGCCCCACTGTACTGTGCCCGTGTTTTCTTCTGTTTTTTGTCCATTTTGCCTTCTGTGCCCTCGCTGCCCCACTGTACTGTGCCCGTGTTTTCTTCTGTTTTGTCCATTTTGCCTTCTGTGCCCTCGCTGCCCCACTGTACTGTGCCCGTGTTTTCTTCTGTTTTTCCCTCGCTGCCCCCACCCCCTTGTGCCCATTTTGCCTTCTGTGCCCCTCGCTGCCTCTCTCCATTCCCGCCGCTGCGTCCCTGCGGCCCCGCCCCCTGACTGCCCATTCGCTGCCCCTGCCTCCCAGCTGCTCCTCCCTCCCACCTCCCCATATATGGCGGCCGCTGCGCGGTGAGGAGAGCGACCCTTGACCTTGCCAGGTAGGTCGCTCCCCACCACACAGCTCCGCCTGTGCTGTCCGCCCGCTGCTGCTGCTGGTAAGCTCGCCCCTCCGCTTGTGGCCTCGGTGCCCGTGTATTCTTCTGTTTTGTCCATTTTGCCTTCTGTGCCCTCGCTGCCCCACTGTACTGTGCCCGTGTTTTCTTCTGTTTTTTGTCCATTTTGCCTTCTGTGCCCTCGCTGCCCCACTGTACTGTGCCCGTGTTTTCTTCTGTTTTTTGTCCATTTTGCCTTCTGTGCCCTCGCTGCCCCACTGTACTGTGCCTGTGTTTTCTTCTGTTTTGTCCATTTTGCCTTCTGTGCCCTCGCTGCCCCACTGTACTGTGCCCGTGTTTTCTTCTGTTTTTCCCTCGCTGCCCCCACCCCCCTTGTGCCCATTTTGCCTTCTGTGCCCCTCGCTGCCTCTCTCCATTCCCGCCGCTGCGTCCCCTGCGGCCCCGCCCCCCTGACTGCCCATTCGCTGCCCCTGCCTCCCAGCTGCTCCTCCCTCCCACCTCCCCATATATGGCGGCCGCGCCGCTGGCGCGCCGCTGGCGCGCCTAAAGCAAACCCGTCTGCGCCCGTCCGCGACTGGACCGCGCCCAGCGCCAGAACCCCTGGGCCATGCGCCCCCCGCTCCAGCCTCGAGGACCGACGCCGATACGATGCCACCACACTCCACGCTCTCAACCCCGGACGGACGCACAACTGCTTCAAGGCCGCCCCGAAACGCACCCATGGTCTCTTCACCTGCCGGAACTGCAGCTACACCAGCCTCAGAGCCACCGAGGCGCCCGCCAAGAAGGACCTCAACCACCTCCAGTGCATCCTACTGAACACCCGCTCCGCACGCAAACACGCCATCGAGCTCTGGGACCTGCTCGACACATCATCACCAGACGTCGCCTTCCTGACTGAGACCTGGATGAACGACTCCTCCGCCCCCGACATCGCCATAGCCATCCCAGACGGCTATAAGATCACCCGCAGAGACCGCATCAACGCAGTAGTAGGAGGAATCGCCATCGTCCACAAGAACACCATCAGGGTCTCGACCAGCACCGACGACACTCTCAGCACCGCCGAACACATGCACTTCCAGATCCACACGGACCCCAACACCACCCTTAGAGGCACCCTTGTCTACAGACCCCCTGGGCCCCGACACCAGTTCAGCGACTCCATCGCCGACTTCATCAGCACGCACGCCCTGACCTCTACCGACTACATCCTCCTCGGAGACCTGAACTTTCACCTGGAGAACAACAACGACAGCAACTCCACCACCCTGATCGACAGCCTCGCCAACCTCGGTCTGAGCCAGCTCGTCACAACACCGACCCACTCCGCCGGCCACACGCTTGACCCCATCTTCTCCTCAAGCTCCCACGTCTCCTTCAGCCACACCACGGAACTCCTCTGGACCGACCACCGCTGCATCCATTTCACCTTCCAGAAACCCACCACACACCACCGCACCCAACAGATCCCACGCCGCTGCTGGAGCAAAGTCACCGAAGACCAACTTCGGGCAACCTCGCTCTCAGCCCTCCCTCCGACCCATCCAACACCGACGACGCTGCCTGCAACCTCAGACGATGGATGGACGACTGTGCCAACACCCTCGCCCCGCTGAAAAAGCTCACCTACAGCGACACCACCAAAAGAGCCAGCTGGTTCACCTCGGAACTCCTAGCTTCCAAGCGTACCTGCCGGAAACTAGAGAAGAAATGGCACAGTGATAAGACACCGGACAGCCACACAGCCCACAAAGACGCCATCCGTAACCACCACCACCTCATCAGGTCCGCCAAGAGAATCTCCTTCAAAGACCGCCTCGACAACAACGCACACAACAGCAAGGAGCTTTTCAACATCGTGAAGGAACTCTCCAATCCCAGCTCCAACACCAACGACATCCCGCCGTCGCAACCCCTGTGCGATTCCTCGCCACCTTCTTTCACCGCAAGATCGCCGACATCCACGACAGCTTCAACACCCAGACAGCCCCAACTAAGATCGATGCACCATACCCGCCACACACCATCGACCACGACCCCCTGCCAGCCTGGGCCAGCGTGAACATCGAGGACACCATCAAGACCATGTGCACAATACACTCCGGCTCCCCGTCAGACCCTTTCCCGCACCACATCTTCAACAAAGCCAGCAGCTCCATCGCACCCCACCTGTGCAACGTCATCAATCTCTCCTTCGAGACCGCGACCTTCCCAGAGAGCTGGAAACACGCAGAGATCAACGCCCTACTCAAAAAACCCAAGGCGGACCCGAGAGACCTCAAGAACTTCCGGCCCATCTCCCTGCTTCCGTTCCCAGCCAAGGTCATCGAGAAGATCGTCAACAAACAGCTAACCCGATACCTCGAAGAAAACAGCATCCTGGACCCATCCCAATCAGGGTTCCGCAGCAACCACAGCACTGAGACTGCCCTCATCGCCGCCACCGACGACATCAGGATCCTGCTGGACAATGGTGAGACCGCAGCCCTCATCCTGCTGGACCTCTCCGCCGCCTTCGACACTGTCTGCCACCGCACTCTACGCGCACGCCTCCACAACGCAGGGATCCGAGACAAGGCCCTGGAATGGACCACCTCCTTCCTCGACGGCAGAACCCAGAGAGTCCGCCTCCCACCTTTCCGATCCGAAGCCTCCGAGATCATCTGCGGCGTACCCCAGGGATCTTCCCTCAGCCCAACACTGTTCAACATCTACATGGCCCCGCTCGCACGCATCGCCAGACAGCACGACCTCAACATTATCTCCTACGCCGACGACACTCAACTGATCCTCTCCCTCACCAAGGACCCCCTCGCCGCCAAAGCCAATCTCCATGAAGGAATGAAGGCCATCGCCGATTGGATGAAGATCAGCCGACTAAAGCTGAACACGGACAAGACGGAGGTCCTCATCCTCGGCTCCAACCCCTCAGCCTGGGACGACTCCTGGTGGCCAACGACGCTGGGAGCAGCCCCGACACCCACCGACCACGCACGCAACCTGGGAGTCATCCTCGACTCAATGCTCTCCATGGCCAAGCAAGTCAACGCAGTCTCCTCCTCCTGCTTCAACACCCTCCGCATGCTTCGCAAGATCTACAGGTGGATCCCGACAGACACAAGAAGAACAGTCACCCAGGCCCTCGTCAGTAGCAGACTTGACTATGGGAACGCCCTCTACGCGGGAGCCCCGGCCAAGCTCATCAAGCGACTGCAACGCATACAAAACGCCTCCGCACGCCTGATCCTCGACGTACCACGCCACAGCCACATCACCCCCCACTTGAGGAACCTGCACTGGCTCCCCGTCGACAGGAGGATCACCTTCAAACTCCTCATCCACGCACACAAGGCACTCCACAAAACTGGCCCAGCCTACCTCAACAGACGACTCTTCTTCTACGTCCCCAACCGCCAGCTCCGCTCCGCCGACCTCTCCCTCGCCACCGCCCCTCGCATTCGAAGAACAACCACCGGTGGCAGATCCTTCTCACACCTCGCCGCCAAGACCTGGAACACCCTTCCACTAAGCCTACGACAGACCCAAGACCTGCTGACCTTCAGGAGGCTACTCAAGACCTGGCTGTTCGACCAGTAGCAGCACCCCCCCTTCCCTCTCCCCAGCGCCTTGAGACCCTCGCGGGTAAGTAGTGCGCTCTACAAATTCTGTGATTGATTGATTTGTTTGTGCGGTTCAATGGATTTAATTTGACAACAGTGTGTCCAATGTTTAATGTTGCATGTGCTATGTGTGTTGTGCTGACCTTGCGTGGCTATCTCTGGTATGTGTCATGTGACATTTCTTCATGAGGCGGTAGATGAATTGGAAGCTGGTCCCTAGGATCATGCTGTATTATGCTAAAGTTACCGGAGCCAAGCTGACATAATAGCTTTGTGTGTGACATTTTAGCACACATTCTTTCTGTGATTGTTGTGCAAGATGCCTTTGAGTCCACATGAGATCATTTTGGTACTGTTGAAGCGCTGCGCCACAAGGCTGAAAAACAGGACTCTTTGTAATGGTAGATCTAGTCAGCACGGATAGTTTCGCCATGAAATGCTACACTTTGTTACACATAAGTGGAATACTTGCATTACATTGACGCACAGGGCAATAATCTACACAGATGGAAGATCTACATATACGCACCAGCGCTTTGCTGTGCATATGCTGTGACCAGTACTCCTACTGTCTGAGGTGAGCGGTTGACCCGTATTGCCACAGAGTTCTTCAATGGTTTGTAGAATCTGTCACCATCACAGGGAGGGTGGTGCTTTCCACACTGAGGTTGTGATCACATTTCACCTGTACTATTATGTTTGATTATGGAATTGTATGTTGTTTGGGAATCATGTTTACTGCTGCAGGGGCTAGCTCGTATGCTGCATTGTAGGACAACAGTCAGAGATTGTTTATTTCTCAGACGTGAATTATTGAACATTACACACACTCTGATTCCTGATTGGGTGGACAAGCATGGGTGAGTGAGCGTGAATGTGTGCATTGCTACCTTGCTTCGGAGATGTTGGTGCTGGCTACTGGGTGGTAGAATCATTGGGTGTCTTCTGCATATATTTTGTTGAGATGATGAAACACCAGAGGTAGTAGGTCATTGGATTGTGTGTTCTGATGTGAAACTAATGTCCAGCCATCCTTCGACAACGGCCTATTTTGCCGTGCATACTTCTGTATGAGAAGAATCACTACCACAGAACTCATGCACCTCAGTGTGAGACAGAGCCAGGTGATACAGATCATGAGCTAATAAGTGGGTATAGTGTACAATTCACAGATGACACAGGGTTTGTGTGAATATGAATTTATTAATGTGCATGTGACAAAATCTAACAGGTAAAGGTGATTGCATTCCCAAATTTATCATCCACAGTTCATAGAGGAGTTGGAAGTGTTGTCAGATGAAAATCCTTCTGAGCGAGATCCACAGTCCATTTGGCATTTAGTCCAACTTACATGCTCCATCCCATGTGGGAGAGTCCAGGGACTATCAACAAAGTGAATGATTTGCACACAGTGGAGGATATCCAGAGCATTTATTTGGTTCCAGGGGGGATGCATGTCCATCAGTCTCTCACTTGCCATCCTTCCTTGGACGGCCCCTCCTCTTCTTTGTTGAGGGTGGACCCTCAGTATCAGGCTGCAGCGGCGGAGGGGGCTCTACGCCAGACTCCTCATCCCTCCCTGTGGCAGTTGCCGATGTAGAGGCAACAGGTGTGGAGTGCACACTGGGAGGTGTGGTAATGTTGGGGGTTATCTGGCGTAGGCATGTAAGTATGTCCCTATGCACCGCCGTGAGATTGTCTATTTTCGACCAGTTGGACTCCATATGGTCCATGTGTTGGTCCATACGGTCCATGTGTTGGTCCACACGGTCCATATGGTTGTCCATCCGGACAAAATGTGCAGCCTGCTGATGTTTCATGTCCCTGAAGATCCCGACAACCTGGCCAAAGTCTCCTGTGCATTCGCGATATACATCAAAAATGCGTGGTAACTCGGGGTCAGCTAGTTGTCCCGACACCAGCTGTGGGACGTGTCCTCCCACCACGCACCCTCACACCACTCCTTTCCCTACCTGCACGGACATTGCCTGGTGTAGCACGCACTGACAGCTCCTGTCCTCCTTCATTGTTGACAGGGCTGGTATTTCCTGCCAAATCCAGATTGGGCTGTCTTGCTGTGCTCCCAGGGTTTTGTTGTCTGGGTGTGTCCGTGGGGATCCGGGGCGTCTGGATGTTACTGGACGTTGCAGGAGTGGTCGCTGGGGCTGCTAATCGTACTGGTGCTGCATGCTGACCCACACCGGAGGTGCCAGGTTGGTTCCCATCGCACGAGGAGGTGTGAGAGTCATCCACACTGGAGGTCTCAGTGTCCGACGTAGTGCTGGAGCTGCTGGTGGACTCTGAATCGTCTCCAGATGATGCCCTCTGTTCTGGAGTGCCTGTGGGTAGTAGAGAGACACAATGTTAGTTGTGTATTTTCAGATGTAATGTTGTCATGCACAGCCAAATGTGAAGATGTTGTGGATAATGTTGCATTTCCTTCTTATTTCTACTCATCAATCGGCACAGACACTGTGCTTTTATGTAATTGGAGACATGTGGTTTACTGAGCATGTCCAGCTCTGTGCATCAATGTGCATGTATTTAAATCCTTGACTGTTCTTATTAGTTGTTTGGCAAGTGTCACACTGTGCATGAGCCAGGTGTGTTGTTATTTCACACATCAGCGTTTTCACTATGACATACATACTGTAACTAATCTTATGTTTGGCAGGAATGGTGCATCTGTGCTTGCCTTTGTGGAGTTTCTCACAGTTACATTGCTGGTGTGACATGCAAACTCACTCTCCTGAATATGTGTCATCATTAGATGTTTTTGCTTGGATGTATGTGTTGATGTGAGCAATCAATGACATTCACATGTGTAACCTCGTATGCAATAGCAACGCGTTTCTTCTGACAAATGCATTGTTACATGGCAGGCCTTGAAACACAACTAATTACATTGGCATGCAGTAGGGGAGTAACTGACATGAGTAGTTGTATTATGCGATAATAGTATGATCTGACATTCCCTAATGTTGCCCACACTGGACTTGTAATGGTGAATAATCCAAGTTTGTACTCCTGCGCAGAGACTACAGCAAGTTTGTGTGAGGTTTCGCATTGTGCTGTTCTGCTATGTCCCAACATGGTGGTTGTTATGCGTGTGTATTTTTTGCATTGTTTGTGAACGTATGCAATGTGAGTAGTCATATTTATGTCGATATTTTTTTCCACTTTGCACATATGTGTCTATCTTGATGTGGTGCTATTGGTTGCTGCATACTTTTGCACATGATCACTTCATGTATATTCTACTTGTTCTCCATGGACAGAGAGATCTTTCCCAGGGATGGTCTTTTGCCTTTTCATGGTCAGAGCTGTGAGGTACAGTGTGTTTAGTGCTTGAGTTAGGCTGTGTTGACTTCTAGCCCACTTTCCAATGGCTAACAGACCACCTTACTCATCATTGTCAGAGGAGCAATGACAGTAAGGGTGGTATTTTTGAAGGATGCTGAGACCGCTGACTGATGTTGAATTGCAATGCTACACACAACAATGCCTTGTGCACATGACACAACGCAAGAGTATCAGCCGTCTTGCATTACACCTCACATCTACTGTCCGTGGGCATTGTCCCAGATGTGTGTTTATCTATGTGTGTTTTGTGTTATGTGGTGTGACAGCTAATTAGAGTGTGTCCTGTCCTCCACACACATTTGTAGCATGCACATTGAGGGCACATGTGACTGATCTATACCTGTCAGGGTGTGTAATGTGCAGTTAAGGTTATGGTCTGTAGTTGTGTGAGTAGGCCAAGAACTGGCAGTAGATATTTCCAGATTTCGTACAGGGTGGCCCTGTGTAGCCATCTTGACAGGGCATTTGCATTCACTCTCAGGGACAGCATAGTGACAGGTGTGTTCTTGTGGGACTGGGGGGGGGACTAGTGTGTGCTGGTGGCAGTAGTCATTGCTTCCACTCCTCCTTCCAC
The DNA here is from genome assembly GCA_963921515.1 of Calotriton arnoldi. NCBI lineage: Eukaryota > Metazoa > Chordata > Amphibia > Caudata > Salamandridae > Calotriton > Calotriton arnoldi. Next base: position 984,445 of record CAWUFW010004371.1, on the reverse strand, counting down.
CCAGGACAAATGGGCCAGCATGTTCCAGGGTTCCATGACAGTGTGTACATAGCTACATTGAAGATGTGTTGCTGTGGTGTCTGTGGCTGTGTATTTGGGGCGAATTTAGACTATTTGTACATGTACTCACCAGGTTCAGGGATTCCAGCTAGTCCAGTTATGGCCTCCTGTGAGAGGAGGTCCCGCACCTTCACCTCCCAGGTGGTGAAATGCACCGGTTTATGACATCCACCGCCAGTCTTGGTGCTCAGGGCATGTTCTCTGGCAATGAGCCTCTTTACCCTCCTGCGAACGTCATAATACCGGTTCCGGATATCCTCCTTTGTGCGCAAGGTAGGTGAATGGGCATTCACCTTGTTGACAATCCTCTCCCACATCTTGGTTCTCTGGGACTGGGGGGTCTGTTGGGCCAAGCTGCCAAATAACTGTGGCTCAACTCGGATGATTTCATCTATCATCACTTCCAACTCAGCAGCTAAGAACTGTGGATTCTTCTTTGGGGACATGGTGATGGGTGTTGGTGGAGATGTGTGTGTGTGTGAAGGTGAGGGTGAGTGTGTGTGAGTGGAGGTGTGTTTCTTTGGTGCTAGTTGTGTGGATGTTGTTTGGTGGATGGGATGTGTGTGTTTGTGGTAGCTAGATGGGTTGTCTGTCTAGTGGTGTGGTGTGCTTGCATGTCTGTCGAAGTAGCAAATGGTGTTGGGAGCTTTTGGCTCCCTTTATATTGGTTGTGTTGTGGGTGTGTCTTGTTATTTGAAAATGTGTTTTTTGGAGATGACAATGCGTTTTTGGTAGTCTTGTTTCTGTTTCCATTGTTTTTTTTTATTTTCATTTTGTAATTCGTTTTGACAGCACTTGATGCTTGTTCTTGAGTAATTTGTTTTGGACGAGTCTGTTCCATTCATATTGGGCTATGTGACATCGTTGGCGTCCGAGTCGGTCGGGTCGAGTTGATGTTCGGCTATGTGGCATCGTTGGCGTCCGAGTCGGTCGCGTCGTGTTGATGCTTTGCTATGTGGCATCGTTGGCGTCCGAGTCGGTCGGGTCGTGTTGATGCTTTGCTATGTGGCATCGTTCGCGTCCGAGTCTGTCGGGTCATGTTGATGCTTGGCTATGTGGCATTGTTCGCGTACGAATCGGTCGGGTCATGTTGATGCTTGGCTATGTGGCATCGTTCGCATCCGAGTCGGTCGGGTCGTGTTGATGCTTTGCTATGTGGCATCGTTCGCGTACGAGTCGGTCGGGTCGTGTTGATGCTTGGCTATGTGGCATCGTTCACGTCCGAGTTGGTCGGGTCGTGTTGATGCTTGGCTATGTGGCATCGTTCGCGTACGAGTCGGTCGGGTCGTGTTGATGCTTGGCTACATGGAGTCGTTCGCGTACATGTCTGTAGGTTGACGCTTGGCTATCTCGATTTTTGCGTGTACGAGTCTATCGCATGAGCCTCCTTTCCTGCTGACTCGGACGTATAATATATTTTCCGGCAGAGTCAGTCGTAACTTTCAAGCTTTGCATCGTACTCGGCTATTTGTAAGGCGTGTGTACGGTTCGGTCGGAAAAAATGACGGGTCCGTGTCGGGTAGTACGTTTTCCGGCCGAAATCGGAATCGGCCCCTAACTCTCTTAGCATTTCCCTCTCACAATAAATAATTAAATTAACTTACTGTTTCCATAGCTGTAGACAGAAAATTCCACATCAGGTAACTCAAAATCCAAATAGAAATAAAATTTCCCCCCAAAAAATGTACAAATGCAACTATTCCAAAAAGTAATCCTCCGTCCGTAAATCCACAATCGATAAACCATAACAAACCCGAAAAAGTATTAAAAAAAGAAACGCTCCATGAAAACCCGCAAAAGTTAGGGAAGTGTAAAATAATTATTAGTAACTTAAACTAATATACACTTCCTCAATTTAAAAAAATGCAATCTTCTGGTAACCGCAATTTCTATCGAACAAAACCTGTAAAAAACACACAAGCATTCCCACCCACACAAATATACACATAATATACAATATAACAGTATTACAAACATTGTACACACCATATTCAATCATATTCTAACATACTTTAATATTTCTAAACTAGGCCTCAAAAAATAACGATACATAAATCGCTAAAACCTAACGTACGCATAAAAAACGCCTTAACTCCAAAAACCTAACTCTACACACACTAACTACAACCTGACTACCTTAAAATTTAATTCAAAATGTAGATTAAATAAAGAAAAGTAATCTTACCTTCCTCGACGCAAAGCAGCTCCCAACCACGAGCTTTTCCCCTTCCAAATAACCAAAAACAACTGCGAACGGTTACAAAATACAAGCCCCAAACAAATATGGCAACTTTAAACATATAAAATAAATGTAATTTGTAAAAAAAATGTTATTACTTTATACATAAATTACTTAAATGTTACATTAAAATACTTAAAATTATAACTTATTTGTTTAAATGTATTTTTAATTGTTTCTGCATTTTAAAATTATAATAATAAATATTATTAAACACATAATATTTAATATAATAATTCTATATATTTACAAATTAAATACATTTACAAAAATGTTGCAATAATTTTATTTAATGTTTAAAAAATGTCTACCTTATAAAACAAATGTGTAAAAATTAAACCATGTAATAATTAATAATATTAATATTTAATATATTAATATTATTAATTAAAATGTATTATAATTTGTTTAATTTTTTTTACTAAGTTTATGTTTAAAAAATACATTAAAAAATTGTTAAAACTGTTATATTAATATGTTAAAAATATATGTAACTAAATAAAAAATGTTCACAATACCAAACTGAAATTAACAACTGTTATTAATAAATATTTTTTTCTCAAATGAATCTAAAAAAATGTAATGGTACATCACCTGATATTACAAAGTTTACATAACTGTATCAAACAATGTACCAATGTTATAAAAATGTATGTATTTAATTATGAGATGTAAAAATATACCTATGTACAAAATATTTTGTGTCTATAAAATAAATATGATTTACTATCTCTGTCTTCATTTATGTTACATATTTTTAATAAAACAAATATTTCTTGTTGATTTCAAAATCATTTACAATAAATAAACATCAATAAAAAAATAAAATGTTTAATTTTTTGTATATAATTTTATTAATGTTGTATTCAATATTACATAATATGTTTTTATTAAATATACTGTTTTAATTAATTATATAAACAATGTTATTTTTTTCATTTACAACTATGTTTTAATGAAAACATTATACTACTTTAACCTATATTATTTTTTTAAGATTATAAATTAATACACACATATCTTAGGGCCCCATTGCGATGGCGGGCGGACAAAGTCCGCCCGCCACCGTAACGGGAAACGGGACTGACCGCGAGAGGTGCGGCGGTCTCGCTAGGCCCATTACGATGCGACCGCCTCCCTGGCGGTCGCATCCAGCATATTTTACATTGCAGCGGGCGGTGCTGTAAGCAGCACCCGCCGCAATGTAAAAGTTGCATGTTGTGCCTTGACATGCACAACGTGACAGGCACCGCGCGGTGCCTGCCACCTTGTGCATGCCAATGAAGGGGCGTACCCCCCAAGTGCACCCCCCTCCCCCCCAACACCCCAGGGGCCCGCAACGGGCCCCCAAAGCCAAAGACCGCATGCCTTTCCATGGCGGCATCAACGCCATGGAAAGGCACAAATCCACACACATCGTAATATGGCGGGCGGTGCCTGCTAGGCACCGCCACCATATTATGGCCCAGGACCGCATGGCAGGCAATCGTAACGATTGCCTGCCTGCGGTAAAGCGGCGGATGGTCTTTCCGTCCGCCGCTGTACTCCCCGCCATTGTAATGTGGTGGGGGTAAATGGAGGGCGGGCGGGGAAAGATGTCGGGTGGATTGCCACCGCCCGACATCATAATGGCCCCCTAAATTACTATTCCCACTCCAGTTAGCATTAATTCATTGTAAGTGTCGGACACTAAACTTAATTAATTTACTATTCCCACTTCAGTTAGTATTAATTCAGGGTGAGAGCTGGACACTAAACTTAATACATTATTTATTCCCACTCCAGTTAACATTAATCTAGAGTATGTGCTGGACACTAAACTGAATTAATTTACTATTCCCACTCCAGTTAGCATTAATTCATGGTAAGAGCTGGACACTAAGCTTAATTAATTTACTATTCCCACTTCAGTTAGTATTATTTCAGGGTAGCTGCTGGACACTAAACTTAATTAATTTACTATTCCCACTCCAGTTGGTATTAAGTCAGGGTAGGTGCTGGACTCTAAACTTAATTAATTTACTATTCCCACTCCAGTTAGCATTAATCCAGGGTAGGTGCTGGACACTAAACTTAATTAATTTACTATTCCCACTCCAGTTAGTATTAAGTCAAGGTAGGTGCTGGACTCTAAACTGAATTAATTTACTATTCCCACTCCATTTAAGATTAAGTCAGGGTAGGTGCTGGACTCTAAACCTAATTAATTTACTATTCCCACTCCAGTTACCATTAAATGAAGGTAGATGCTGTACACAAAACATATTGAATTTACTATACACACTGTAATTACTGTAAAATAAAAGGAGTTGCCAGACCTTAAACATATATATTTTTCTTTTCCCAATAACAATAATTTAATATCACTAACTATACTCTACATTAAATGTTAAATATTTCACAATACCTATAATAATTCTATACACTTTATAATATAAATAATTACAATATTTTTAAATTTATCAAATTAATTTTTTTTTAAATATATTTTCAAATATTAATGTTTATCATAATATTATAATTCACATATAAATAATATGTTATCTACATAAAACACCTAAAGTTTAATATTAAAAAATTATAATGCAAATATTTCAAAAAATTTATCTTATCTATCTAGGGGCCGATTCCGATTCGGGCCGGAAAACATACCGACCGACTCGGTACGGGAATATAGTCCGACCGACACGTACCGGCGCTGCCCGACCTGCGTAGTACGATGAAATGCATGTGAATCACGACCGACTCGTACGGAACACAAGCCGAACGACCGAACCGCACGGAAACCAGCTATCCGGCCGGGAAACCACACGAATCGAACCGACCGACACGCACCAGGAATGAACCCGACCGAAACGTACCCGCGAACTCCGACCCGCGCAGTACGATGCAATGCGTTGAAAACCAGACCGAGTCGCACGGAGCCCAAGCCGTACGACCGACACGCATACAAAACCCAGCCGAAGCAACCCAATACTCCGCGACCGACGCGTACGCCACACATGAAACCTAGCAGAAACACAGCGTGAACGACTCGGAGAAGCTCGCACGAGACAACTGCAGCGTCCTACTCGGTCAGAAGAACGTCTTCTACATGCACAAAAAATACAAAGGAAAAAATACAAAAAAAAGGGCCAAACAAGCAATTACAAAGCCAGTAAATACTGGGGGGGGGGAAATATGGAACAAAGACACACCCACAGCTCCACCCATATAAAGGCCACAAATCCCTACCATGATCCTTTGCAAATTCAACTGACCTGCCAGCACAGAACACCATCAGACAGCAACCACAGACACACTTACAGCTCATCCATCACACAAGCCACACACCATTAGCACCTCAACAAATAGCACCCTCACATACACCCAGCAAAACCTACACTCACACACCCTCACTTCCACACACACACACATCAATCACCACCACCACCCATCACCATGCCCCCAAAGAAGAATCCAAAGTTCCTAGACAGTGAATTGGAAGTCCTGCTAGATGAGATCCTCAGGGTAGAGCCACAGTTGTTTGGTACATTGGTCCAACAGACCCCCATGTCGCAGAAAACCAAGATGTGGGAGAGGATCGTCGACAGGGTGAACGCACAATCACCATGTTTACGCACAAAGGAAGACATCCAGAACAGGTGGTATGATGTGCGCAGGAGGGTCAAGGACCTACTAAAGAAGGATTACGTCTTGAGTCAGCGCACCGGCAGTGGCCCTCCTGCCAAACCACTATACCTCAGGCCCTGGGAGGAGAGGGTGCAGGCCATCCTACCACCAGTGAGCGTATATGGACTATCAAACATCCCAGAGCCTGGTGAGTACACAACAAATATACACAATATTGTGTGACAATACACACACATCACTGTCAAGGGGATAGTCAAACCATGCACCCTTAGCAAATCCACAGCAACCAAAAGATAATCAGCCCAAGATGTGTCTGTTAGTTAGATAAACACAATACATGCCATCTCATAGTGATATGTAACTGTGTCATGACATGTACAAGCCTAACAACAAATAGAGCAAGGCAGTGGCACAATTCTAACCAACAAACACAGTCAGATATTTTGCCACCACTAGAACACCACCTCACAGGGAAGCTCACTGAAAGGAAGGAATTCTGTGTATGCTGGTGAAGTCAGTGTAGCCAATAGCATGATGGGAGTGGTAGTCACAGATATTGGTCACCCTCACAATTGGCCCATCAACACCACTCTGAACCATGGTCACATCACAGGGAGTGGAAAACAACTGACAAGATGGCTGACACTGGGTACTGCTGTAGGGAGCACAAGGCCCTGCTGGGAACTGTGCACCAACCAACAGCAGGACACCACTGACTGCCATCCTGAAAGCCAACTTGCACTCCCTGCAATGGAAGCACGTTTCATGGTGGGATGTCTGGCCTGGGGGGAGGAGGAGTGCCAGCTCCGACTACAGCTACCAGCAGGCCCTTACACACACCACTTCCACTAACTCCAAACAACACACCTGGGACCGTGCCCTACATGAGAGTGAGTAAAAAGCCACTTCCAAGATGTCTGACAATGGTGCTCTGTTGTGGGGAGCACAAGGCCCTGCTGGGAACTGGGCACCAACCAACAGCAGGACACCACTGACTGACATCCTGAGAGTCAACCTGCACCCACTGCAAGTGTGGCATGCTTCATGGTGGGACAACTGGGCTGGGGGGAGAAGGAGGTCCGGATGTCAACCAAATACCACCAATGCTGGTCATGCACACACCTCAACATCCACATTGAAATGCATCAGGTTGGCAGGACAATGAGCCACACCAATATCAACCTCTGACTGTGACAACTTAGGACAATGCAATGTACAGGGCCGCATCCAGAGGTACAGTCACAACTGTCATGTGTTTGAACCATTGATGCCTGCAGAAACATAACATACATTGTGTGTCTCTTCCAAAAACAGGTGATGATGGGGACACAGCAGCAGATGAGGAGGAGTCCCTGTCCCAGGCTCCGGGGGACCCTGAGCTCTCTGGTGTGGAACAGCCTCTGCCCTCATCGGATGGCGAAGACCAACCTGGCACCTCCGGTGGGAGTCATCATGCAGCACCAGCAGGACCACCATCTGCACCCCTGCACCCATTCCTCCAACATCTGCCAACACACAGACCACCCCCGCTGACACAGACAGACCAAGGACACTCAATGACAACAGCACAGGGACCACAGCCCACCGTGAAGCAACGGACAACAACCCCAGTACCAACCCCCAAGGGGGCCGAGGGTCACCTGTGCGTGCCACGGCAGCTCCCGCACGTGTGTCCAGGGGTGGTGGTAGGGGTGGTAGGCAGAGGTCGCTGTTTGCAGAGGGGTCTGGACTGCATGATGACCCACAACTGGCACGCATTGCTGAGGCGTACCAGAATAGCACCGGAGAGGTCAGCCAGGTAGTGGGGATCCTCAAGGACATTCAACAGCAGCAGGCTGCCCATCATGCCCGCTTGGACTCCCACATGTCCCGTGTGGAGACACACATGTCCTGTGTGGAGACACACATGTCTGGCATGGAGTCCAAGTGGGACACATTGGAAGAACTGAAAGCGGTGCAGAGGGACATATTGACATGCCTCCGCCAGATTAGCACCAACATGTCCACACCTCCCTGTGTGCCCACAACATCTGGTGCCGCAACAACTGCAACTGCCACAGGATGACTCTGGTGGAGAGTCCTCTGCACCGCAGCGGCCTGCCCGTGAGGGTCCCCCCAGAAAGAAGAGGGGTCGTCCGAGGAAGGACAACTGAGAGACTGATGGCCATGTACATCCCCCCAGGAACCCAACACCTGTTCTGGAAATTCTCCTTTGTGTGCAAACTGTTCACCCTGTCGAATGCAACACAACTCTCCCACATGACATGGGGAGTTTAAGTTGGACTAATGTATCAGATGACTGTGGACTTTACTCAGGACATTACTGCTACCAACACTTGCAACTCATCTGGGAACTTTGGATTCCAGTACCAATGTACAGCACCCACCATCCTGTGCACTATCCTCACACATGTATGTAATAAACTCACTAATACACCATACTTGCCTCTGTTGTGATTCCAACGTTGTTTTTGTCATGGAGATGATGATCTGCTAAATGACACTGTGCATGCTAACTGCCACAGCAAGTTCAACATCGTCATGTGAGTCATGGCGACGTGACACATATGAGGGAGACACACCACTAGGGCTACACAACCCATAGACACCAGGGCCATCGGACTCATCGCCTACACTGATGTTGCCAGAAAATACAGTGGAATGCACAGACACCACACCTATTCAGAGTCTGTGTTAACTAGCCCACAGGTGCAGTAAGCAAATGTCAGTCAGATGTGTGACCACAGACAACGCACATCCCAAAGTGAAGCACGGGTTTATTACACATTTGCAACATGTTGTTTCCACTACAAATGCAAGGTAATCCCACGTGGCAGTGGCCACACAGTCAAAAAGTGTAGAAGAAATAAAGTCCAGGGGTGTGTGGCACATCACCTGTAGGGAAACGACTGCTGCCACCCTGAAAGATGAATCATGTGTCGGGGATCCAAGTTGACCAAACAACTCTGTAAGCACCCTGTGAAGGACAGACATGACACACAGTCAAAAGCACTGAGGAACAGGACAGAACTGTAATACTCATGCCCAATACATATCACAAGATACCTACACAAAACCAAGTTAGCATGTCAACACTGTTGGGGAGTACAGACTACCTGTAAGGACACATCGCTGCACGCATCCAGTCAAGTAGCACATGGCCACACTCAAACAGCACCAGAGCACCACCCACACATATCATGCAAACTCACATCATTGACATGACAACTCTCTGGATACTCACATTCAGCTGAAGAAGTTGGTGATGAGCTGTGTGCGGACATCACCCTCATCATCATCATCATCACTGGCATCGTGGCCCAGGCCAGGATCCTCCACAGGTGGCGGATGTTGGTCATCGTCATCCAGGATGAGAGGCAACTCCTTCCGCACTGCCAGGTTGTGTAGCATGCAGCAGACGATGACAATCTTGCACACCTTTGCTGGGGCATATGGGAGGGCCCCTCCTGTCTTGTCCAGGCAGCGGAAGCGGCTCTTCAGGAGACCAAATGTCCGCTCGATCACTCTCCTGGTCCGACCATGTGCCTCATTGTAGCGCATCTGGGCTGGTGTCACAGGGTTCCTGAGGGGTGTCAGCAACCACGGCATGTTGGGGTATCCAGAGTCACCTACAGACAGACAATTGCACATTAGCTGAGTTGGAAAAGAGGGCGGAATACAACATAGCAGAACACACACAATGGTACAAAGTCAGTACACACCGACAAGCCAGGCACGCTGGTTCTGAATCTGTGACATCATCCTCGGGATGCAACTACTCCTCATCACGTAGGCATCGTGTGCCGAACCGGGGAAACGGGCACACACATGTGTGATGCTCATATCTGCAAGACATACCACCAGAGCATTGATCGAATGATAATGTTTCCTGTTCCTGTATGCCTGCTCATGTGCCTGTGGTGGTACCAAAGCCACATGTGTCCCATCAATGGAGCCAATGACATGTGGCATCCTCCCCAGGGCATAGAAGTCACTCTTGACGTCAGTGAGTTGTTGACGTTTAGGGAAATAGATGTACTGGTTCAGGTATCTCAACATTGCCTCCAAAACATCGCGTAGCACACGGCTGAACATAGACTGTGACATCCCACCAGCAGACGCCACAGTGTGTTGAAAGGTACCGGTGGCAAAGAAGTGTAGGGCTGCCATCACCTTCACCGTGGGGGTCAGCGCTGTAGGGTATGGCCGGCCAGGTTGCAAATGTGGGGCCAACCGCACCGCCAATTCCTCAATCAGCGCCCTGTTGAAGCGGTACCGTCGGATGCAGTCACGTTCCACCATCGTTGCAAGGTCAGGGAATGGTCTATGGACAGCTGGTGCCCTGCAGTGCATAGGTGAAGAAAGAAAGATTGTCAGTCACCCCACATATGTGCCATTGACCATACTCAATATCACATGACACATCATTACAAGACACAAGTACCTGATGTGTGTGCCGTTCTGTATGGACATATATGGCACCTTCATGGCCAACATCTAACATCACAGTTCAACATGTGTTGACAACAAGTTCCAGGTTGTGCCATGGAAAATCATTAGGCTGTGTCACAGTACCCATTTACTGCTGTCACGTTCCAAACACACACCACAGTGACATGTCAGGACAGATGTGCCACAGGCATCACAGCTCATTGACAGGTAGATTCCCTGGGACCCTGTATTGCCACATGGACACTGGCATGACATGGCGTATCATGTAGACGTCAGCAAAACAACCATGACTCCCACAGGTAGTGGCCCCTGTTGCCTCTGCAGGACAGACATGGACGTCTGTGACACACACACGCACAACATCAAAGTCCATGCACAAACAACGTGGATGTGGAGACTGTCTCCCATTGTGCACATGGAATCAGAGACATCGGAAACACAACATGCACACATACTGTGGAGGGCCATCACTATTGTGGCAATGGGTCACCCTGTGACGTACATACCTTCCCACATGGGACTCAGGGGGTATGTGACATGACATACACATACACAACCTGGAAATGTGACCATGCCACATGCTCTGAAATGAACCGTTGCACATCACAGTGGTCATGTGCACAACACACAAAGGATTCTGTCCCCATGAACACGTGCACAGCCTGGGAGTGGCTGCCCCCAAGTGCCACCCAAAAAACCACATGTTGACCCCCATACACAGAAAAGGTAATGCAGCCTTACATGCCTTAGGATACAGTGTGGACAGGCTGTGGTGTCGTAGGTGTGCCCCTAAGTCCCTGGCATGTAAATGTGGCTGGCATACGTTCACCAGTGACAAGCATGGTGACATATGCGAGTGACTTGTACAGGGACGCGTCGTACAGCAATGGACCGATCGGTGCGCACGCATTGGCCATTGCATATGATGTGAGCGGGTACGCGTTGTACAGCAATGGACCGATCGGTGCGCATGCATTGGCCATTGCATATGATGTGAGCGGGTACGCGTTGTACAGCAATGGACCGATCGGTGCGCACGCATTGGCCATTGCATATGATGTGAGCGGGTCCGCGTTGTACAGCAATGGACCGATCGGTGCGCACGCATTGGCCATTGCATATGATGTGAGCGGGTCCGCGTTGTACAGCAATGGACCGATCGGTGCGCACTCATTGGCCATTGCATATGATGTGAGCGGGTCCGCGTTGTACAGCAATGGACCGATCGGTGCGCACGCATTGGCCATTGCATATGATGTGAGCGGGTACGCGTTGTACAGCAATGGACCGATCGGTGCGCACGCATTGGCCATTGCATTTGATGTGAGCGGGTCCGCGTTGTACAGCAATGGACCGATCGGTGCGCACGCATTGGCCATTGCATATGATGTGAGCGGGTCCGCGTTGTACAGCAATGGACCGATCGGTGCGCACGCATTGGCCATTGCATATCATGTGAGCGGGTCCGCGTTGTACAGCAATGGACCGATCGGTGCGCACGCATTGGCCATTGCATATGATGTGAGCGGGTACGCGTTGTACAGCAATGGACCGATCGGTGCGCACGCATTGGCTAGGGCCTGGCATGGCAACGGACGCGTTTTCGAAGCTTTAACGAGTCTGATGCAGTGAATTCAGTTGGCCAGCCACAACAATGTTGCAAATTCATGGGTGTCATGAAGTTTAACTTTTGAAGGATGCTGTGGGCGTGTATAAGTGGTGCAATTCCATGGATTGGACAGATTCAGAAGATGCAAACGACTTGGACCTATCACTTTGGACAAATGGGACAGTATCTGCCTCTGCAGCACACATATAATGCTGGCTGTTCCCCTGAGAGCTCACTTGCCTGCACTACATGCTCCAGGACGACATCTGCCACCAACACTGCTGCTGTCTCTGCATCCTCTGGCTACTGCAATGGCACGTACTGTGGAGAGAGCCCCAGCCTTCAGCACTGAGGAGAACCAGGCCCTGCTGGACAGCCTCCTTCCACAGTACAGCAAGCTGTATGGGAAACCAGGGGAGCAGGTGAGTGTGCTGTCCTCTGCCCTACTAAATGTGCATGTTGTCTGACTAGCAAGACTTACAGTGTGCACACCACTGGCTAGCATGCTCACTGAGTAGTTCTCACCCCCAAAGTGTGTAGTTACATGCACTGAACAGGTATAGTGCAGTAACAGTGCATTCCAACAAGGTTTTACTTCCCAGGCAATGATACCATTTAGTAACTGCTGGCAAACTGTTCATAGCCATAGTTGCACTGCCTGTGTACATCATATGCCCCTGTGATTGAGACATGTATATCCAACTGTGTGATGCACGGATATGTTGCATGTGTAGTAATGGCCTTTTCACTTTGTCATCCTCACAGGTTGATGCCCACCAGAAGCAGGAAATCTGGCTGACCATCACCCGGGCAGTAAGATCCGTGGAGGACTACAAGCGCCGAATCCGCAACTGCCAGAAGAGGTGGCAGGACCTTTGGGGCTGGACCCGGAGGATCGCAAGGGTCCAGCTGAAGCTGTCGCCTCCTCGCAGGAGGGGCGGACACCGGACCCTGAACCCCCACATGCTCAGGATCCTGGCGGTGGTCTTCCCTGACCTGGATGGGCAGCTGAAGGCCAGACAGCAGCAAGGAGGGGTGAGTCCATGACTGCACTGTGAACTTTGTCTGACATGCTATGTGCCCTCCACTGGCCTGGTTAAACTTCCACAGTACATCAGTCTTGCGGTCCTGGACCCATGTCCCTCAATTGTGACATGCCCACTCCTCATCTGATACCCAGGTGTGGCCCATACAGTCAGGAAATTGTGTCACTTGGGTACTGTGTCCTTGCATTTTGCTTAGCTCAAGGTGGGGGACAGCATTTGTTCCCGTAACTTTGTGGTGGGCTTCATGGGTGGGTCAATTGCTTCAACAACGCCTGAGTTCTGACATGTAATCTGCGTGTAACTTTGATATGTGGTCCAATTGCTGATCTGACTCACCACATGTGCCTGGGGTATTTGGCACACCCCCATGCTGCGGGTGGGGACAATGTTTGGGCCTCAGGAGTATGTATATCAAGTGTGTCACACATGCTTAGCCACCTGCCTACTGTCCAGGGCTCATCCCTCTTTCACGTGGAGCAGGACAGTCATGCCTACTCCAGGGCATACAATACACTCTGTACTCCCACTCCCGTGTATCAGCTGACACGTTGTACTCAGTGAAATGTTCCCTCAGGTGTCTGCCTCTGTGTCATTGTGCTGTGGCTTCGTTGTCAGGACTACTGGGGTGTTTATCGGTTAGGGCTCAGCATGCCATCTGATCTGTGACCATGATAGACGATACTTGTGTGACATATAGGTGTTTGATCACTTGACTGTGCAGACTGGTGTATGCGACTGTGAAGTTCAGGCAGCTGTTTTTCATTCACAGCAGACTGTGAGGTGCTCAGGTTCAGGGAGTTGTGTTTCATGTCTCCCATATGTCCAATTGGTATGACGTGGACAAATAAGAGTTCAGATGATGTGGTTTGTGGGGGATGGACATGTGCACTTGTCAGCTACAGAACTTGAATTCCCCATGACCTAGGATTGTGACACAGTGCAGACTGTTGTTGGCTGGCTGCCCTGCCCATGTGACTGGAGACAGTGATGTATGACTTTGCAGGCATGCCTGTGCCATGGCATTAAACTTCCTAAGAGTGATCCTGCAGGGGAGTGACATGTGCAACATGCACCCCATTGTGGCATTGACTATCAGGACATGGGTGCATCATGGTGTCTGGTGCTGGTATGCATCACATGCATTTCAAATTAGACTCTGGCCATCCCTTTATCCGGACACTTGTACTGACTCAGTGGCAAGAGATGTGATGTGTGTATGTTCACATACTTCACCGTGTTCTCTGCAATGTCCAACAACTATGTAGGTGGTGCATGTGTCCACACTGGGGTATTACCATCCGACAGGCACCAGACAGATGGGTGCAAGGCCAGGAGGGGTGTGAGTGCCATGGTTGACCATCAGACTGACAATTGGCTTCTCCTAATCTGTGTGAGCACTTTTGGCAATGTTCAACTAAGGATGCCAGGGCTTGCTCTGTAATGTGCTGTACTTACTGTGGTGTGTGCGGTCAGTGCAGGTGACTGATGTTTGTCTGTTTCCCTAATTGTTTGCAGATACATCCACGGCCACAGGAGGGGACAGCTCCACGGACCAGGAGGAGCTGCAGAGCCAGACTGGGTCAGCAGCCGATGAGTGGTCGGAGGGACCCAGTGGCACGGAGGGCGAGGGGAGCCACACCGAGGAGTCCTCAGCACCATCCACCTCAGCTGAGGACCACAGCAGCTCGGAGGATGACTCCCTTGTGGAGGCGGGTGTCAGCAGCCACCACACCCCAACTAGTATGGCTGGCCCCGCCACCACCACCGCACCCCCATTGGCTCCCATTCCAGAGGACTGTGGAGGCTCCCGTGTTCGGGAGCGTGTCTCCTTCGTGCCAGGCACCGCACCCCCTGCCCCTGTGTCCCCTGCTGCCCTGAGTGAGGAGTCTGTGTACTTACTTCACCAGCTCCATGTAGGGCAGACAGCAATGCTGAGTGTCCTCCATGCACACACCACTCTGTTGACACAGCTGGTGTCGTTCATGGAGGGCATCTCATCGGGCATGTCTGCCCTACAGAGGAGCAATAAGTCCATGGACTCCTCCCTGATGGCAGCAGTGTCCCTCCTCCAACAGTCCCTCACCCCTCCTACCTCTGCCCCATCCACACTTCCTGGCACCCTACCTGTCCCAAGCACATGCACACCTGTACAATCACCCAAACACACAGACATGAGCAGCACAGAAACACCCAAAACAAAGTCAAAACGTGCACGCAAGCATCCTCAGGGGACTGATACCACACCCACAGGGGATGGGGAACAGACACACACACAGGCATCCACAGTCACTCCGCAGTCCTCCAAATCCTTCCCTCCAAGACCCCTTCCCTTGCCTCACCTGCAACCCCACCTAAAAAGCAGCTCTTCCTCTGTGACCTCGGCCTCTTCCCCTCCGATACAGCTGATCCAGCATACAGGGGGAAGAGGAAGTCCACCCACACAGAGGGGAGTGCCCCTCACCCCCGGACACCCTCCCCCAGGCACAGACAAACTGAGGCCCCCACCCGCAAGTCCCCCCGGTCCCGGAAGAGCAAGACCCCACCACCGCCCTGCAGCTCACCCACACAGTCTCCTTCCTCCATCCCTCAGGCCCCCACAAAACAGGTTCCCCCACCACACCCTGCCCCAGGTTCCCCCACCCACAGATACACCATCCCCAAAATGATCCGGCCTTCTCCCCCTACCACTTGCTCTTCCAGCCCCACACCCCCCGCTGCACATGTTTGTGCCACTGGTGTGGAGACCGTGTCCTCCCCCTCTGTCCTGCCCACCTTACCTGAACCCCATTCTACTCCCCTGGAGATAGGCACTGCAGTGGAGTCCACTACCACCCCGTCTGACTTGGGCACTGCAGTGGGGAACCTGTCCACTCCATTTGGCCAGCCCACTGCAGTCGTGCCGGTACCCACACCATCTGACTCATGCCCCCCAGTTGTGCCGGCACACACCATGTCAGACACCTCCACTGCAGTTGTCAGTGACTCTCCAGCACCAGCCACCCCTTCCCTGCCTCCTTCTGGTGAGCCCTGATCCTGTCCCTACGGTGCCTGGCCTGCCCAGCCGTATTCCCCTCCGAGGGGAATGTCCCTGGTCCGTAGCAGTGCAGGCAAGCAAAGGGTGACATCTGCCACTGTCACCCTGTTCGGACTTTACTGATGGACTGGCCATTGGCCTTTGTCTTTTTCCAGGACTTTCTATTTTACCCACACATATGCTGAATAAAGCTACTTTCTGTTCTCTAGTGGTTTTGCTTCAGATGTACATGATGTTGTTGATGCTAACTGTTGGACTTGGCCCTTTTTGGCCGGTTCACCCCTAAACTTTTTGCCTTGTATGGTAGTAGTTTTAAGTCTCTGGGCACTTTAGCACTGTGGGCCAGTGTAAAGTGCGTGCACGCTGAGTGCGTGTGGTGAGATTGTCCTGCCCTCCCATAGGAATGCATGGGGGATATGTGTGTCCATGGTAATTCCTGGTGTGAGAGGAGTGCAGGGGCGAGTTTAGTATGTGCGAACTCGTGAGAATAAATGCTGCGCAATGGTGTGCGCAGATTTATTGTGACTGGTGTAGAAATGCCACTTTTAGAAGTTGGCATTTATGTGTGCTCTGTGTCTGCCTGCCTGATGTGAATTGCATGTCTGGCTTGTGAGTGACAGGGGCTGGGAGGTGTGTGTGGCTCCTGGAGGGGCAGGGTGAGTCAGCGCAGTGGTGAATAGAGAGATCTGCATCTAGATGGGAGGGAGGAGTTGCACCTGGGACCTGAATAGGGCTGTGCCTTCCCTCCACAATGCTGGCTTCACCCCCGTGGTGCGTCTGATGTCCCTAGCCTGTCCTGTGAAAGGAGAGAGGAGCTGAGCAAAACAAAGTGCTCCAAAGCTCCCCCAAACCAGTTGCGTCTGGTTTTTCCCCAGCCCTGTGCTGTGACACAAAGGGAAAAGGGTGTATAAAAGAAGGGGCTGTGACCCCATGACGATGTTCAGTTCTTGGTTGCTGTTCCTGCGGGGCGCGCTGCTGTTGGGGCCCAGGGGGGGGCTGCCATGAGGGCTTGCCTCCCTGGGCCCTGCATTGCCCCTTCAGCTAAGGACTTATTCTTTTCACTGCAGGACCTTTGCCTGCTTCTAAGCACCTCGTGAGCGCTGTGCTGGATTCCTATTTTTGCCCAGAAAAGGAGCACGAGGGCTCCGCAGCGCTGAGCTGCAATCGTTCCAGAGGGAATCCCAGCGTGGGGATTCCCCTAATGGAGGGGAGAGAGGCGGGAGCCCCCCGCATTTGGCCGATTTAGCGGGAGCCCACTCCGCTTTATGATTGTTTTAAATGGCGGGTGCCCACCCCGCCACTGTCTGTGCCTACAACGAGAGCCTACCCCGTATTGCCAGAGAAGGAAAATCACCGCCGCGGCACCGAGAAGGAGAATGCCGGCAAAACCGGAAGTCAGGCACTTCTGACTGAGACATGGGCGGGGCTTCAGAGACGTCCGGCGGGGCCGGGAGAGGAACTCCTGCCCGCCGGAGAAGCTGCCCGGAGCCTCGCAGGCTCCACAGAGAAGTCCTGAGCCCCAGGAGGGGGCCCAGGCAAAGCCGGACAGAGTTCTGCAGCCGGTGCAGAAGTCCCGGGTCCCAGGAGGGGGCCCGGGTGAAAGGAGGCGGCACGGCCGAGGCCGCAGATGGCAGCACGGGGCTCCCGGAGGTAGAGGAGAGCCCCGCCGGATGCTGCATGGAGAGAAGAGAGCCTGCCGCTGGAGATCCTCCCAGACCAGACCCGGTGAGTGAAGGGGAGCGAGCAGTGTGGTGCCAGTGAAGGCACCGTGTTTAGCCTTTCTTGAGCGGCCCCGTCTGGCAGCGGGCCGCTCCAACGTGGGGCACAGTCGTTCCAAGAGCCTGCGTGGCTCCAACAACGGGGGCATGATTATTCTGAGAGCCCAGAGGGCTCCCACATGGCATAAGTGTTTCTAGAGCCTAGAGGGCTCCACCGATGGCCATATTTGTCTACGGAGGGTCCAGAGGGCCCTCATTTGCCCCTACCTTTGGCCATTTGTCTACAGCTGCCCCGCTTGCGAGAGGGCAGCTGCAACGTTGGGGGCATTTGCTTCTGAGAGTCTCCCGAGTGGGGCTCTCCCTGGCACAGTGGTGCCCACGCTAATTTCTTTTGGGGGGCATTTTGTTGGAGTCCCAGAGGGGAGCTCTCACGGCACATTGGTGCCAGTGTCCTTGGTGCTGACCCCAGCTGCCCTGCGGGAGAGCAGGCAGCTACAAACGAAGGGGGCAATTGTTTCTAAGAGTCCCAGAGTGGGACTCGTGAGGCACGGGGAGTGCCAGTGTCATTTTTCTCCCAGCTGCCCAGCAAGTAGTGGGCAGCTGCTACGTTTAGGTTTGCGCAGTTGCGCACCCTTGACTTTCGCTGCATAGGCAGCGCGCCCTGACTTTTGGGACACAGGGCATTTGAGCCCCTTATTAGGTGGCCAGTTGGCCAGGGGGGCGGTATATATTTTATAGGGCGCCAGGTCCTAAATGTGATTTATGTGCTAAATGTGATTTATAGGGTGCTAGGAAATGTAATGTATGTAGCATGATTTACGCACCCTGTTTGATACCTCTAAATGTGTTTTATGATTATGAGGTTGTTTTGCATATTATGGTTTATGCTAGTGAGATTATGTTCCACTGATATTATTTCCTAATATAAGTTATACTTAGGAGATTATGGTCTAAGGCATTTAGACTGTTGAAAGGATTGCATAATGTATTTATGCTGGTGAGGTTGGCGCAGAATGTAATTCGCGCCTGATGTGATACTGTGCATAATGTAGTTTATGTTACAGGCTGATGCTAAGTACAGTGGTTATCAGTGATTACTGGTTGTACGTTCATGATGTGTTCTACATTTATTATAAGTACTACCTATACTAAGTTCGCTTTGTGCTGGTTCTGACAGTGGTCCAGTTGGCCATGTCAGGTGTAAATAATTCCCTTGTAAATATGACCTAGTGCCAGGTGGCACGATGTATATTATGTGAGTACTATTCTAATGTGTTTTATGATAATACAAAGGCTATTTTTATATATAACCTTGTGTGGAGTTCCTTTTTGTGGTGTGCCTAGTATGTTGTTGCTGTGGGTGTGTTGCGCAAACGCTTTACACATTGCCTCCGGGATAAGCCTGACTGCTCGTGCCAAGCTACCAAGGGGTGAGCAGGGGTTATCTTTGGCGTGTAACTCCCTTGCCCTGACTAGAGTGGTGGTCTCTGCCTGGCTTTGGCGCAAGCCTTAGCCAACCAGAGATCCCATTTCTAACATTGGTTGTCAGCGGTGAGGATAGGACTTGCTTTTGCGCAGTACCACAGCAACAACTGGTTGCACTACAAACTCTGCATTTAGATAATCACATATTGGGATTTATTTTTACTGATTTATTTTTCTCCTCAACAGTGTCATTTTTTAATGGTGTTTTCTGCGCTTTTATGATTGGTGGCAGAAGAGAGAAAATGACAGGGCGGGACGCCAGTAGGTTGGGAGGTTCCCATAGATAGGGAGTCCCTTGCTGGGTCCCGTGCCCAATCCCTTTTCCTGTCCCCAGAGGTGTGGGTGGATAGGAGGGAAGAAAGGGAGTGTGGAGGAGAAAAAGTTAGCTCTGGAGGGTAGTTTATCCCCTGAGCTCAGTTGAGTTGTCTGGATTCACCAGTAAGGGTGGGATCCAGTGGTGGCAGCAATATGGTGTCCAGTGCAGGAAGTCCCATTCCCCGTTCCCACAGTATGGTACCTGGTTCCCAGTAAGAGGGGTACAGGTTGAGATTCAGGGGCAGTAAGGAACTGTCTCACCAGTCTTGGTTGGGGGGCGTGTCTGGATGAGTGGTGTATTGCACTGGACGAGTGGGTGTGAGTTCTTTTGGTGATAAGGAGCTTGCACGGGAGGTGGACCTCTGGCTGTGTGCTAGAGGTCCTGCAGAGGCATTGGAGAATGATTCCAACAAGAGTGGCTCGGGTATCTTCCGGTCCTGTGTGGTGGAGAGGTTCAGTGTAGCCCAGCTAGGTCCCAGTGTAGTGGGAGGGGTGTAGGGGCTCACGTCCTGTCTCAGAGGAGGGAGTGAGTGTGGGCTGTGTCCCAAGGTGCCCGAAACCCAGTCCCAGGGCCTGGATGGTTTCTTCAGGGAACACCAGGTTGGGGGCCTAGGCTGTACTTGTAGGCCATTTGAGGAGGATCTCCCATTGTCTAGAGGACGTGGAGTGTCTGTAACCAGAGCTCCAGTGGTCCTGGTGTCTGGCAGTACCACTCCAGTTGGGAGGGTGCAGAGGTCCAGAGTGAGGGGTGAGAGGGGGAAAGAGTCCTCAGTGAAAGAACCAGTGGGTCAGGGGCCAGCCAGAAGGGCTGAGTCGCCAATGAATGACCATGGTGACGCCACTTCTGTCCTGGGGGATCTGCACGCACTGTCAGATGGACAGGAGGTCGTGAGATCTGCGCCAGGCAGACTGTCACACGACACATTAGTTATGTGTCACCCTCGAGGGGGGGCATGCGTGCTCCCCGTGAAGTCCTGGTTCGCCGGGCATCTGACCAAAGGGTACCGTCCCTGGGTTGGGGAGCCAGGTTCAGGTGTTTCCTGACCTGGACGGCAGGGCGACTGTAATCAGTGTCCTGGCCGGGTTGCCTTCTAGGGGTACCCCTGTGAACACAGTTGGGGCCCATCTTAAGTGAAGAGACCCTGTGTTTCCCAGAAGGGGTGGTGCAGGCCTAGCCGGGATCTTTAGGGTCCCTGGCTGAATGTGGTAGTACTACCCTGAGAGCAGGTGGGGCCCATCTTAAGTGAAGGGACCCTGCTCTACAGTGGGAGGGTGCAGAACTCTGGAAGGGGGTGCAGAGGGAGGGAGTCCTCGCCTCTGACCCCGGTGCATCCGGTGAATGTGGATCCCAGGTGGTAGACCAGTTGATGGAGAGAGGTCCTGAACTGGTGGGAGAGTTGTGTTCTGGTGGGTGCTTCCCCTGGGAGGGTGCGGAACCCCAGAATTAGAGGTAGGGTGAGGAGATGCTTTGCCCGTGACCTCTGGTCAGCCTGAGGGTGCGGACCCTAGGTTGAAGGATCAGTGGTAGTTTGGAACTACACTGAGAGGGAGAGTGGAGAATGGCTATTGTATGCCAGGGGTTACTGGCCCCCACTCTGGATTGGCAAGGACCAGTGGCATCTGGGTGGCCTAGGGCCTGGTCCTGGCCGTGGACAACTAAGGAGTACCGGTGGGGTAGCCTAGTTGGCCCTGAGTTTTTTCTCTTAGATGGATTCCATGGGTTCCAAGTGGCGTAGAACCGGAGGGTGTCCCTGCAGTGCGGGCCCGCGTCCGTGTTCTATCGCCTCAAGCAGGGAAGCCCATCATGGTGGTGATTGGTCTGCCCTGCGTTTTGGCTGGAAGGGGGTTGTGTTGGACTTGGCCCTTTTGGCCGGTTCACCCCTAATCTTTTGCCTTGTATGGTAGTAGTTTTAAGTCTCTGGGCACTTTAGCACTGTGGGCCAGTGTAAAGTGCGTGCGCGCTGAGTGCGTGTGGTGAGATTGTCCTGCCCTCCCATAGGAATGCATGGGGGATATGTGTGTCCATGGTAATTCCTGGTGTGAGAGGAGTGCAGGGGCGAGTTTAGTATGTGCGAACTCGTGAGAATAAATACTGCGCAATGGTGTGCGCAGATTTATTGTGACTGGTGTAGAAATGCCACTTTTAGAAGTTGGCATTTATGTGTGCTCTGTGTCTGCCTGCCTGATGTGAATTGCATGTCTGGCTTGTGAGTGACAGGGGCTGGGAGGTGTGTGTGGCTCCTGGAGGGGCAGGGTGAGTCAGCGCAGTGGTGAATAGAGAGATCTGCATCTAGATGGGAGGGAGGAGTTGCACCTGGGACCTGAATAGGGCTGTGCCTTCCCTCCACAATGCTGGCTCCACCCCCGTGGTGCGTCTGATGTCCCTAGCCTGTCCTGTGAAAGGAGAGAGGAGCTGAGCAAAACAAAGTGCTCCAAAGCTCCCCCAAACCAGTTGCGTCTGGTTTTTCCCCAGCCCTGTGCTGTGACACAAAGGGAAAAGGGTGTATAAAAGAAGGGGCCGTGACCCCATGACGATGTTCAGTTCTTGGTTGCTGTTCCTGCGGGGCGCGCTGCTGTTGGGGCCCAGGGGGGGGCTGCCATGAGGGCTTGCCTCCCTGGGCCCTGCATTGCCCCTTCAGCTAAGGACTTATTCTTTTCACTGCAGGACCTTTGCCTGCTTCTAAGCACCTCGTGAGCGCTGTGCTGGATTCCTATTTTTGCCCAGAAAAGGAGAACGAGGGCTCCGCAGCGCTGAGCTGCAATCGTTCCAGAGGGAATCCCAGCGTGGGGATTCCCCCTAATGGAGGGGAGAGAGGCGGGAGCCCACCCCGCATTTGACCGATTTAGCGGGAGCCCACTCCGCTTTATGATTGTTTTAAATGGCGGGTGCCCACCCCGCCACTGTCTGTGCCTACAACGGGAGCCTACCCCGTATTGCCAGAGAAGGAAAATCACTGCTGCGGCACCGAGAAGGAGAATGCCGGCAAAACCGGAAGTCAGGCACTTCTGACTGAGACATGGGCGGGGCTTCAGAGACGTCCGGCGGGGCCGGGAGAGGAACTCCTGCCCGCCGGAGAAGCTGCCCGGAGCCTCGCAGGCTCCACAGAGAAGTCCTGAGCCCCAGGAGGGGGCCCAGGCGAAGCCGGACAGAGTTCTGCAGCCGGTGCAGAAGTCCCGGGTCCCAGGAGGGGGCCCGGGTGAAAGGAGGCGGCACGGCCGAGGCCGCAGATGGCAGCACGGGGCTCCCGGAGGTAGAGGAGAGCCCCGCCGGATGCTGCATGGAGAGAAGAGAGCCTGCCGCTGGAGATCCTCCCCAGACCAGACCCGGTGAGTGAAGGGGAGCGAGCAGTGTGGTGCCAGTGAAGGCACCGTGTTTAGCCTTCTTGAGCGGCCCCGTCTGGCAGCGGGCCGCTCCAACGTGGGGCACAGTCGTTCCAAGAGCCTGCGTGGCTCCAACAACGGGGGCATGATTATTCTGAGAGCCCAGAGGGCTCCCACATGGCATAAGTGTTTCTAGAGCCTAGAGGGCTCCACCGATGGCCATATTTGTCTACGGAGGGTCCAGAGGGCCCTCATTTGCCCCTACCTTTGGCCATTTGTCTACAGCTGCCCCGCTTGCGAGAGGGCAGCTGCAACGTTGGGGGCATTTGCTTCTGAGAGTCTCCCGAGTGGGGCTCTCCCTGGCACAGTGGTGCCCACGCTAATTTCTTTTGGGGGCATTTTGTTGGAGTCCCAGAGGGGAGCTCTCACGGCACATTGGTGCCAGTGTCCTTGGTGCTGACCCCAGCTGCCCTGCGGGAGCGCAGGCAGCTACAAACGAAGGGGGCAATTGTTTCTAAGAGTCCCAGAGTGGGACTCGTGAGGCACGGGGAGTGCCAGTGTCATTTTCTCCCAGCTGCCCAGCAAGTAGTGGGCAGCTGCTACGCTTAGGTTTGCGCAGTTGCGCACCCTTGACTTTCGCTGCATAGGCAGCGCGCCCTGACTTTTGGGACACAGGGCATTTGAGCCCCTTTTTAGGTGGCCAGTTGGCCAGGGGGGCGGTATATATTTTATAGGGCGCCAGGCCCTAAATGTGATTTATGTGCTAAATGTGATTTATAGGGTGCTAGGAAATGTAATGTA
Organism: Calotriton arnoldi; assembly: GCA_963921515.1. Taxonomy (NCBI): domain Eukaryota; kingdom Metazoa; phylum Chordata; class Amphibia; order Caudata; family Salamandridae; genus Calotriton; species Calotriton arnoldi. Next base: position 960,732 of record CAWUFW010004371.1, on the reverse strand, counting down.
TGTAGCATGATTTACGCACCCTGTTTGATACCTCTAAATGTGTTTTATGATTATGAGGTTGTTTTGCATATTATGGTTTATGCTAGTGAGATTATGTTCCACTGATAATATTTCCTAATATAAGTTATACTTAGGAGATTATGGTCTAAGGCATTTAGACTGTTGAAAGGATTGCATAATGTATTTATGCTGGTGAGGTTGGCGCAGAATGTAATTCGCGCCTGATGTGATACTGTGCATAATGTAGTTTATGTTACAGGCTGATGCTAAGTACAGTGGTTACCAGTGATTACTGGTTGTACGTTCATGATGTGTTCTACATTTATTATAAGTACTACCTATACTAAGTTCGCTTTGTGCTGGTTCTGACAGTGGTCCAGTTGGCCCTGTCAGGTGTAAATAATTCCCTTGTAAATATGACCTAGTGCCAGGTGGCACGATGTATATTATGTGAGTACTATTCTAATGTGTTTTATGATAATACAAAGGCTATTTTTATATATAACCTTGTGTGGAGTTCCTTTTTGTGGTGTGCCTAGTATGTTGTTGCTGTGGGTGTGTTGCGCAAACGCTTTACACATTGCCTCCGGGATAAGCCTGACTGCTCGTGCCAAGCTACCAAGGGGGTGAGCAGGGGTTATCTTTGGCGTGTAACTCCCTTGCCCTGACTAGAGTGGTGGTCTCTGCCTGGCTTTGGCGCAAGCCTTAGCCAACCAGAGATCCCATTTCTAACACTAACCATGCCCTTGCTGCAGTGATGGTGATTTTTGATATCAGGAAAATTAAGTGTTACTGTGCAGGACCCCATGTGGTCCAGGGGGAATGTGTCCTATCCTGGTGTGTAGCCATGTCATCCTTTGCAGCAATATGAGGGTGTCATGTTTTCAATATTTGCTAATGGGATTTCCTACATTTATTTGCAATATCACATCTGTGGCTTACACCCCTGCACATCAGTTGTGCTTGCCATTGTTCAATTTGTCTATTTCCCTGACCGTGTGACCATCTCCACTGGACATGCAAGTTTGGGCATCAATGGGGAAGGACTCATCTGTGTTATCAGTGCAACTTGCTATACATGTGTGTTGGATCTGTGCAGATGATTTCGGTGACACTCCCATGACCAGGCTGATGTGACGAGAGCCTTCATTTTGTGCTAATTGTTGACTGAGTGACCAAGTGTTCTGCTGACATGATAGATCCCTGCAGAGACAATGTATGGCACAGCTTTCCTTACACAGGAGTGGAGTCCCCTCATGGCAGTGTGTAATTCCGTGACATTGCCTGAGCCCAAGGTGTGTGTTGTGTGAGCATGTCTGTGTGTGTTCACTTCCATTTTGCTACGCAGGCTGGGATCCCTAGTGATGTTCCTGTTTGTGATGCTTGCTGAGTTGACCTATGTTCCCCCAAATCTTCGCCCTGGGTTCTCTGGGATGTGGGTGCATGGCACATTACTGGTCATCAGGGTGTCATCCATAGGTGTGTTTGCTGTCAGGGCTGAGTTTGTGGGCAAACGCAGATGAGACACAGTCAGGATTCCCCTTGGCACTTGTTGGTTACACAAGTCATGTAATTTACAGTTTGTGTTAGCTTTCAGTGATTGTGACACGTTGTGTGTGTGACTGCTGCCACTCCTCAGGGTCAGAGCTGCAATGTTGGAAGTTGTCTATGTGTGTTCTTTGTGGGTGACCTTGGCTTCTTCATTGGTGTGTGACTGTGGCCGGGATCCCATTGGTTGGTGTGGATTTGACGTCATGCCCATGTACAGCGTACTGTGCAGTGTGTCAGACATTCACGAGTCTTGTTGACTGGCCATGTGTGATGGGTTTCTGCACCTTAGTTCCCACCACCACCCCTGGGATTGTCATGGGTGCATGTGCAATGTCACCAGTCCATGTGAGCTTCACTGCTGCACATTGGTGGAGATCAAGGTGTGTGGTGTTGATTGTGTGCAAATGAGAGTTTTTGCACGGCTAGACCCCTACCTCCATATTGGCCTTGGCTGACAGGCCGTGCTGATTGATTTGTGCTTGTGTAGGTGTGATGGTAGTTTGTTGCTCAGGACACATGACTGTGGTTCACAGTGTGAACGACATCTAGCTTTGTCATCACAGTGGGATTATCATGCAGGCCAGGGTCACCACAATGTGGGGTCCCTGGGGGTAGTGCTGTGGTGGGTCTGTCTCTTGCTGTGTTAGTTTCTGTTCCTACAAGCTTGTGTGACATGTGTAATTTGGGCTCCCTCTCATCTAACAATGCCTGATTGCCCACATAGGGGAATCCGATCCATGAGTTACTTTTGTGTGGCACTGTATACACATCTGTGTAATTGGGATTCAGGCCTCCTCATGTGTTGTGTGGTTGCCTGGGGACACTGGCACACCCCCCCATCACCTGTTGTGTTTGATATGCAGTGTGAGGCTGCCTGTTTGTGTTTGTGCATCTGCACCACTGCATTGGCATATCTTTAGTGTACCATTGGCTGTATGTTGTTTGGTGGCTTTCCCCTGCTGTCCCTGGGACTCCTATGTCATCAGTCAGCACAATGATCATGCTTTGTATGTCCCATTGCTGCCATGGTATGGTATTTCTTCCCCTCACATATACAGTCTCCACAGGATATCTACATTTGTGTGTCCATTGGTGCAGATATGTGGGTCTGCATTATGCTGGTCACTTCTGTCATTGTGTTATTGATGAAAGTTGACAATGTCAGCCCCCATGGGTGATGTTTGTCTGCACATGGCCAAAGATATGTCTTATTTGCACTGCACTGTTTGCCTCACCCAATCTATGTTGCTATGGGACACAAGCACTACTATGCCACAGATGTGTTTGTTGTTCTGTGACCAGGAATCATCCATGCTGTTTGGCATTTGCAGCTTTTTCCATGACAACACCTACATTTTGCTCACTGTGATGATGGGGGTTTAGACCACATTGCCACAAAGTTCAAAATGTGCTTCAGCTGTGGACCCCACACTTACCTTTTGGTCACTGTGATGATGGGGTTTTAGACCCCATTGCCACAATGTTCAAAATGTGCTTCAGGTATGGACCCCACACTTACATTTTGGTCACTGTGATGATGGGGGTTTAGACCCCATTGCCACAATGTTCAAAATGTGCTTCAGCTACGGACCCCACACTTACCTTTTGGTCACTGTGATAATGGGGGTTTAGACCCTATTGCCACAAAGTTCAAAATGTGCTTCAGCTATGGACCCCACACTTACCTTTTGGTCACTGTGATGATGGGGTGTTAGACCCCATTGCCACAGTGGTCATGGTCTGTTTGCATTGTGGAGGCCACACACATTTATGTGTGACACATGTGATAGGGGGTCACATTGTATGTTCAATGTCATGTTCAGTGTTGTAGGCATTTGACACAGACTACACACGCTTGTCATGGTGTTGGGGGGATGTATTTTTCAGACATTCCTTATGTTGGAGTATGCTGGTTGTGTCATGCATTACCCGTCCTATGAGTAGGGGTGGTGTGGGTGGTAGGCATCCAGCCCCCATGAGTAGGGGTGGTGTTAGTGGTAGGCATCCACCCCCCTATGAGTAGGGATGGTAGAAGTGACAGGCATCCAGGCCCCCATGAGTAGGGGTGGTGGTAGTGGTGGGCATCCATCCCCCTATGAGTGGGGATGGTAGTGGTGACAGGCATCCAGGCCCCCATGAGTAGGGGTGGTGGTAGTGGCAGGCATCCAGCCCCCCATGAGTAGGGGTGGTGTTAGTGGTAGGCATCCATCCCCCTATGAGTAGGGGTGGTGGTAGTGGTAGGCATCCAGGCCCCCCTGAGTAGGGGTGGTGGTAGTGGTAGGCATCCATCCCCCTATGAGTGGGGATGGTAGTAGTGATAGGCATCCAGGCCCCCATGAGTAGGGGTGGTGGTAGTGGTAGGAATCCATCCCCCTATGAGTGGGGATGGTAGTGGTGACAGGCATCCAGGCCCCCATGAGTAGGGGTGGTGGTAGTGGTAGGCATCCAGGCCCCCCTGAGTAGGGGTGGTGGTAGTGGTAGGCATCCAGGCCCCCCTGAGTAGGGGTGGTGTTAGTGGTAGGCATCCATCCCCCTATGAGTGGGGATGGTAGTGGTGACAGGCATCCAGGCCCCCATGAGTAGGGGTGGTAGTAGTGGTAGGCATCCATCCCCCTATGAGTGGGGATGGTAGTGGTGGCAGGCATCCAGCCCCCCATGAGTAGGGGTGGTGGTAGTGGTAGGCATCCATCCCCCTATGAGTGGGGATGGTAGTGGTGACAGGCATCCAGGCCCCCATGAGTAGGGGTGGTGGTAGTGGCAGGCATCCAGCCCCCCATGAGTAGGGGTGGTATTAGTGGTAGGCATCCATCCCCCTATGAGTGGGGATGGTAGTAGTGACAATCTACCCCACTCCACTGGACCTGAAACCTTATGCGCTCATTCCACAGTGATGAAATTAGACAGGTCTTTCGTGGCGATGAATATGCTCTATCAGCTCCATGCTTTGCCCTTTAATCTTTTCCAACTATATATTTCTGCAACAAGAATGTCCTTCAGTATCTTACACCCAATATTTCAAGAATCTAATCCTCTCATGCAGGTTCATGAAGTAGTCTTCATCTCCTTCATGTCAGGATGAAGCACAGTTAGTTGTAACTCAGTTTCAGTGACACATTCGGCAAACTTCTTCTTCCTCCTTTCAGGAAGGCAACAGCCCAGATCCATAGCGACAGTACCTATTTTGTGCTTTAATGCACTTTGTCGGAGTGGAAGGAAGAAGTCACTTGCTCAAACACAGCTATGCACAGATCAAAGGTCTGCAGGTAGCCAATTGCCACTGTTATAGCACTTTGGGCAAGCCCTTGTTCTCCTTGAGCATGCCATTGCTCAGATAAGCTGTTCAGAGAAGGACTTGAGGAAAGTAATGTCTCCAAAAGCACGCTCCTTGAGAGAGATAAAAATTGATATGCAGACTGTGCCACCAACTCCTACAAACCATGAAACATTCTTGAATTTTTTGGGTGAGGCTGGAGGGTGTGGAATTTCACTGTGGTAAACAATTGCATCTGTTTTCAAGGGGCTGGGTTCAGGAAGCAGTTTGCTCGGACCAGAGAGGCAACTCAAGAGGTGTGGCGGTTATTATTCGAAACAATTCAGGCATAAAGTTAGAACGATATGAATCAGATTCCTCCGGCAGATGGTTGGTTGCCAACTTGATGATACAGGGGATGCCAGTAGCCTGTACTAATTATTATGGCCCGAATTATGATGCTCCAGATGCTCTAATTAAGCTCGAATTATGTCTCCTACAGGCTACCGCTCCGGTAATAATCGGAGGAGACTTTAGTATAGTGCAAAATAAGGACTTGGATAGAACTTCTAAAGTTAAATATGTTAGTCCCCCGAGAACATCAGCAGTGGTGAAGACCATGATCCGGGAGCTCAATTTGGTAGATATTTGGAGGAGTAAGATGGGGGAGACAAGGGACTTTACTTTTTACAGCAAAAAATATGGCCACCACTCCTGCTTCGACTATTTCTTGGTAGATAAGGAGCTATTAGCATTGGTTGATGAGGTTAAACATCTGCCCGCTATTCTTTCAGACCATTCGGTAGTCCTCCTGTCCCTTAGGCATCACTACAAACCCGGTATGAAAAGGTGGACCCTAGATAGGACTTTACTGTTAGACGAAGGGGTGGTATCAAGTATAAGAGATGAGGCCTCAGTCTTTTTCCAAGCTAATATGTGTTCAGCTAAAATTCAAGTTATCTGGGATGCCTTCAATGCTTTTCTAAGGGCAATAGGTAGTTCTATAATGGTGGGAAAGAGGCAGGCTATGAAACGGCAAGAGGAGGAACAAATTAAAAAGATCAAGTGTAAGGAGCGTGACCGCCAAAAGGCATCATTGGAAGGTTCCAGTAGAGTTTCTCTTCTTGGCAAAGAGTTAGAACATCTCCAGGCGGAATATCAAGGGCAACTTGACAAAAGGTTACTAGATAGGTGGAGGGTTGGCAAGTTGCAGCATTTCTCATATGGAGAGAGGAGTAGTTCGCTTCTTGCCTGGAAAGTAAAAACCGATAATTCTAGAAATGTAATCCGAAACCTAAGGGATGCTGAAATAGGAGCTCTACTAGATACCAATTCAGAAATAGGTATAGAGGCCCGTAGGTACATGTGTAAGCTATAGAAGGATGATATTTCGCCTGGGAGGGAGAGCATAGAGGCCTGGCTGGGGAAGATTGAACTTCCGAGTTTAAATGATGAGCAAAAGAGGCTCTTAGAGGCTGAGATAACCGAGGACGAGGTCCGGGCACAGATCAGAAAGATGGCAGGGGGGAAGGCGGCTGGCCCTGATGGCCTCCCTGTTGAGATTTACTCTAAACTCCTCGATATTATTGTACCAGTGCTGAAATGCTTATTTAATGCTATATTCATGGAAGGGGAAAAAGCTCCGCTGTCTTGGGCTGAGGCCACGGTAACTTTGATCCTGAAACCAAATAAAGACCCTCTGGTAGTGGACTCTTATAGGCCAATATCGCTTTTGAATTCTGATTATAAGGTTTTCTTGGGGATATTGGCCTCTAGGGTCGCCCAGGTCATTAAATGGGTTATCCATCAGGACCAAAGAGGTTTTATTCCCGGGAGGCAGCTCAATGAGCTTACCTTTTGGATGCTTGGGGTTGTGGGTTTGGCGGAAGCTCAGAACCTACCCGTAACAGCAGTAGCCGTAGACGCTGCAAAGGCATTCGACCAAGTCCATTGTCCCTACTTGTGGGATGCTTTAAAGATCTTTTGGTTCCCGTGGAACATAGTAAGGGCTGTCCAAAATTTGTACCATCTGCCTAGAGCTAGGGTTTTGGTCAATGGGGAGCTATCAGACTGGTTTAAAATTACATGAGGAACTAGGCAGGGGTGTCCCTTGTCTCCGCTTCTATTTAATATTTATATTGAGCCGTTTGCCTCCCTGATTAGAGCGGATTCTACGATTCTTCCGTTTAAATTTGCGGGTCTGGTGGCAAAGCTGGCTTTGTACGCGGATGATCTTATATTCTATACTATTAATCCAGAGGTGGCTATTCCAAACTTAATGGCTAAGGCGGAATCTTTCGGGAAGATATCGGGTTATAAGGTAAATAGAGGGAAGACTGAAATAATGGAGTGGAACCAGCCTAGGCAAAACCCGGGGGTAAGTCTCAAATGCGTTATTTGGGCATTATAATAACGCAGAAGTTGGATGATGTCCCCAGAGTTAATTGGAAGAAAGCAAATCAAGAGATTGGGAGGCTCTTGGTAAGGTGGGCGAATCTACCTTTAAACATATATGGTAGGGTTAACCTTATTAAAATGATTGTCCTCCCTAAGATTACTTTCCCTTTTAATTCCATACCCTTACCTTTTGATAAAGGAGAGGTAGCTAAACTGCAGGGGAAGATTGGTAGCTTTATCTGGTCCTCCAAGGGATCAAGGATATCCTTGAAAATGCTGAGGAGGAGGCTGGAGAAGGGGGGGCTGGCCCTCCCCGATCTTATGGCATATTGCTATGCATTTCATTTTAAGAGCTTTCGTATGTTGTTAAATAAAGTGGACAGGTCCCCCTTAGGATTACTCTTTGGGGCAATGTTAAGTGTTTTGAGGGATGGGCAGAGTTATTTTCTTTTTAAATATGGAGATCCGAAATACTTTAAAAAAGTGAGGCTGAAGATCTTGCAGGGGGCCTTAAGAACCTGGGTGTTTTTAAAAAAAAACTAGGAGTTCCCTACTACTCTTCCAGGGCCCCGATTTGGGATTCTCCGGGAACCCCTGAGTGCTTGAGAGACCAGCACAGTCTGCCTTTAAAATCTGCAGGGTTGTCTTGGTGGGGGGATCTCAAATCTGCTTCATCTTTGGTTGACTGGGAAGTTATGAGTCATTGCACCAGGGGTCAACTAACTAGATTTAAATATTATCAAGTCTCCTCCTGGTGGGCAAGGCAGGTTTGGGTAGAGGAGGAAGAGGACTCCTGGCTAGACCAGGCGATGAGAACAGGCCCTATCAAAAAGGAAGTCTTGTTGTGGTATCAGGCCCTGTTAGAGGCGGACGATGACATGGATATCTCAAAGCTTTGGGCTGAAGAATTAGCGGGTGGAAATGTTAAGGAGGTTTGGCATGACTCTTTTGCGATTGTTCGAGCGGTTGTGAAACCCGCTTTTCTTAAGCGTAACCATCTTTTTACCACACACAGTGTCTATTGGTCTCCAGCCAAGTTATCAAGACTTACAGGAATCCAGTACGCATGCCCAAGATGTGTGCACCCTCTGGCGGATGATACACATATGTTTATGACATGCTCCAAGATTACATGTTACTGGACTGAGCTGTGTAAGTTTATGGCTGAAGTAATGGGTCAGCAAGTTAAGGTAAGCCCTAATCTTATATTTTTTGGGCTTCATCGGGACTGTTCCACCCGAACTAATACTGTTATCTCTAGATTTATTTTTTATGCGATCCTTCTGGGGAGACGGGAGATCTGCAGGTCTTGGAAGTCTGGGAGTCCCCTCTGTGTTTCTGACTGTGTCAAACATTTAATCTCTAGAAGTCAGTTTGACATGTCCTGCGACCCCAGAAGTCAGGAGAAAGTTTGGGCAATGTTGGTTGAATGGAGCCAACGCTCCAGGAGGTCCGATGATTAAGCCAAAATTGCTGTCGGTCCTGGTTCCCTTTCTGCTACGGGCACACTGGTGAAGGGTTGGGAGAGGAAACAGCATTCTTCTTGGGTGGAAGGCTCTGCCCCATGCTCTGGCAATTGGGAAAAGAGTGTTACCAGCAAGAGAATTGGCAGAATGAGGACACAAATTATTTTTTTTTAAATAAAAAAATAAAAGATAACTCTATTAATGATTTCTCGTTAAATGTTTTTACTAAGCTTTTATGCGAATATGTAGACACTATGGATGCTAGAGATTGTTATGTGTGCATGCAATTACCGTCTTCTGTGTCAGAAGGGGTGACTTATCACCACCTTTCCTTAACATATGGTATTTCGTGTAGTGTACTAACAAGTTTGTTCTATGAGAAGAAGCAACTCCAGTATTATTACTCAAATATAGATTTTGTGTTTTCTGAACTTCCTATTCAAAAGAATATGAACATAGTAAGTAGTGCAAAAAATGCTGAGTATATAGGGGACTTTTTTCATACTTATAAAACAATAGATACTGTATATGCCCATAGAAATAATCTAAGTTGTAGTTTACGAAGTGAGGAAATAGAATTCCTTAACGTTGTAGAAGATAGAAGAGAGAATTTTCAAAAGAAATCTGTAGAGGAAAAGAGTCATATTCCTCCTTGGGCTCATAGAGAGGGAAATTACAAAAAGCGTGAGACATATGCTGCAATGACCCTGGATTGGCATCATAGAGGGAAGCTTTGCTTGTTAAGGCAGAAAACAGATTATGATAATTATTTCATTGGTTATAGTGAATGTGATCATACCTTCCTAATCACAGGGGGTTGGGGATTGATAGGTAGTACCGAGAGTGTTGGTGTTAGATCTATCTGAGGCGTTCGTGTGAGCTATTCTTTGATGTACTTGGCTGATGCTGCCTGTTAGCTGACTCCTTAACTTTGCTCCTCATACCTCATGAGGATAGCCCCAGCTTTCCCTCTTGGCCGGAGGGTAAGCATTTCCAGCTATTAGCATGCTGTGCTATAGTTTTCTAGGTTCGTGTGAAATTCTGTAGTTGCATTTGTTCTTATTGAAAAATGTTCTTTGTATCTTACACTATCCACTCAACTCATGCTCCTTAATTGAGATGTTACTGTGATTACCTGTATTGTGTTCTTGAGTGAATATTCAGATTCTGCAATGTGTTTCTGTTTGACCATTCTGTATGATTTCGAAGAAAATAGATAAAAGCAAACTAACAGAGAAACTGAGTCCGTCTTCATCCATTATTGCAATGGTGAAGAGATGTATATAAATGTATATAGAAAGGTGTAAATATAAATATTCTCTTTGTTTTAGGTCCTCATAAGGGGAATATTTCATCTAAATCTTTTGCCAAATCCCAGTCAAATTCTACGGTCCGTCGGATGACCTGATGTAATATGGGCCAAAATTTTGACTTCTAAATAGAGAAAAAAATATAAATAGTAAACTGGCAAACTGTTTATAGCGCGTGGTATAAATGGTTATATGCTCTCGTTTGGTTACCTGAAACCCTTTTCCCGCTGTGCCGCGCGCTATCAAGCGCAAATTGAGTCGGATGGAAAGCAAAATGTAAAGTTAGTAAATTCTGGATTTCCTTTATTTTGTAGGGCTTACTCAAAATGGAATGAAGTAGGGCTCATGGCAGTAAAGTCATTACTTCATCAAGCTACGTTCTATCTTAAAACTTTGTGTTCAGAGTACAGCTGCATAAATTCTTGATGTTATTCGTGCAGGCTCACTGCCTTATCCACTGAAGGACTGATTACAATAGTAGGGCCTGAAAATCATTGTCATCCGAACCATATCAAGCACTGGAACCAGCAATCACTTCTTGGTATATGATTTGGATTGCCTGAGGTAGGGACAACTCCTTCTCTAGCCATGGGGCCCTTACATAACTAGAAACAGCATGGAAGAAACATGTGTCCAATAAGAAGTGTCACAAACACTGGAACGGACAAGCAGAAAAAGCCTCCACGAAGCTCATTGCAGACAACTGCAGATCTTGAGACAGAATATTACTCTACTTCTTGATGTTAATACAGTGACAAAACATCACTGAACACTGCACAAGAGTCAAAACAGACATGGATCAGAACAGCAGAATTCGAGACTCTGAGAAGAAGGCAACAAAACGGACATCACCATGACAGTAAGGGGTAAAGAACCTCTTGAAAACAAATACTGCAATGGTGTTTTGATGAACAGCCAATTGATTCATGGAGCCTTAAATATGAAGGAAAGAGGAAAAAGAAGAAAATGGATTGGGAGATGAAAAGCAGGAAGTATGCAAGTTAAAGTAGTTTGAGAAGATTGAAGTAGTTGACAATAAGGAGATGACCATCTTGGACTGGTAATTCAAGTTCACCAAAAGACCTGGACTGAGAGTTGCCAGTAAGGGCTTAGCTAAAGTAAGGACAGAGGTGGCATAGTCATAACAGTTGGAGCCCTAGATGTGTATCCTCATAACACTTGTTAGCCACAGAGAAACTGTGGCGAGATGAACCACCCCGCACAGAACTGACAGAGTTACTGAGCACAGGAGGAGAACCAATACTGCTTCCCAACATGAAGAAACAAACCAACATGGTGCACTCCTCAGGAAATGCTGACACTGGCCCTCAATGAACTTCCTACAAAGTGTTCTTGGCATAGGTGAGCCTAATCTGTTATTTGATTATTTATTGAAATCAGTTGGTCTATGGATTTTTTTTCTCCAGGTCACTAGTGGACATCCTTTTTGTCTGCATTGCTCCATACTTCTATGCTTTTATGGGAGTGGAGACCCAGTTTCTACCCTTGCCTTACAAAACATAATTGAAAATCTCTCTTCTGGATCTATGTCCCTAGGGACTTTTCCAGTATGCAGCGCAATAGAATGAGCCCAAAAATTCTTTTAATTTTTGGTTCCATTTTCGATGTTGCTCTCTTGAATACCCTCTTTCACTTCAGGAACCACTGATCCCAACACAAGTACATTTGTGCCTTTAGTTATAGGGTTGAGAGAGTACTCCAGAAAGTCTTCACCCCCCCATGCGTCATAGTAGGAACCCAGTTAGAGCCTTCAGAGGGTTCATAGTATAAATCAAGGTCTTGGGTTCTTTGGCTCAGAGCAGTAGAATTGCCAGAAGATATTTTAACAGAGCCTTTCTGTCCCTTTTACTGGGGCAGAGAGTATTTGCTTCCTTCTCTTTCTCTTTCTCATTTAATTAACTTGCTACCTTTACTCTGGTCATCATGTGTCCTTACTCAGTGTTTTCAGGTGTTGTCTCTGGGTGTCATATTACTTTACTTTTTTTTGCCTCTTACTTGGCACTGATAACTAAAGCCAGATGAAATTCTTGTAATTTCCTTTATGTAAAGTTTGTGAAATTCCCTGGAAATTTTGCATAGTTATGCAAAATGTCTCTCCTGGCACCCTGCGTCCAAAATGGAAGCCATGATACATTTTGTGCTAAACAATAGAGAAAAATCACGAGTCATGTGGTGCACATGAGTGCCCATTTTAATGAGGGAGTGGCAACCCTGGTCACTTGACGTCCTCTCCTGACACCCTCCCTTCCAAGACCCACTAGTCTTTCTGGACCAGCACTCCCCACTCAACATCTAAAAAAAGCTTATTTCAATCCCTTATAGTTTATATATATGTAAATAATCATTAATAGTCTTTTTAATAATGTGTACATAAAAATGTTTATATATTGAACTATTGAGATAGATAGATAGATAGATAGATAGATAGATATATGTAAATAATAATTAAGTCTTTTTAATAATGTGTACATAAAAATGTTTATATATTGAACTATTGAGATAGATAGATAGATAGATAGATAGATAGATAGCATGCTTCAAGAAGGTTTTAGAGTGTTCTCCCCCCGAGAAACATTTTTAAAGAATGACATTAATTAATGCATTTTATAGCAAATGTTCCCCCAATTTATTTTCCGAAAAGTCATGGGTTCATGGTTTGCAAATTAGGTCTCATAGTCTCCAGGAGTATTGCAGGCTTGCCAGTCCTAAAACTATTTTGAGAAAATGGTGGCATAATTGTGTATTTGTAATCCTTAAAGAGAGGTATTTTAACTTGCATCTTGAAGGTTTGATTTTCTTACAGTGCTTAGAGTCTCCATTGATCTGTTTCACTGTTTTAAATTTTATTATTCATGCTCTGAGCCAGAGAAAAAGATGCCCTTCATGAAGTTTAAGTGGAGATATGAGCTCATACGACTTGCATTTGATCTGATATTTAATTACACTTTTTATGTCCGTTTATTTTACATTGCTGAGTTGGAGTAACGTATGTTTTATTAATTTAAACTGGTGATGTGAGATTGTATGATTTTATCTGATATTTAATAGCACATCTTATGTTATAAATAGACTGCTTCTTCTCTGAACTTCTATGGTCGTATATCTGACCGAATATTAATTGTAATCATGTATTTGTAGCATAATTTCCCTAGACACATTTCTAAATAGCTATAGGTGATACAAGCAGATCAGAAAAAGAATGTTCAGAAGGCCAACAAGTTGCAATATAATCAATTAACAAATCTATCTTTAAAACTTTTTTCATTTTTCCTCCTTGCCCCTTCCAAATAGATTCTGAACCATAAGTTAAAATGGTGAATTTCCTAAAACAGTGAGGGGCAGATTTACAAGGCCCTTGCGCCACTTTTGCATCATTTTTAACATGGGAAAAGTGACGCAAAAGTGGCGCAAGGGCCTTGTAAATAAGCCCCTGAATTTCTTTGGAAAGGGCCAAGAAAAAAAATAATAAAATACATAAATCTCAAAGTAAGGTTCTTGAGACACACTAGGTTTAGTTGGCAGATAGGTTATGGCAATCATACAAGCTAGGGTCGTGGATAGCAGTAGAGATTATCACCCAGACATCAACTTCATATATATTGCTAGAAATGCAATGTAACTGTCCCCAAACATTACCTTATTAATTTTAGAAAATATATGCATTTTACTATCAAAGTTACACTTTAACATTTGGAACAATAAACCTGAATAAACCTGATTTCTCCATGAAATGCTCATCATTTTCATTACAATTTTAGTAAATATATGTTTGGTAGTTGTTAGACCTAGGGGGCCGATTCCGATTCGGGCCGGAAAACATACCGACCGACTCGGTACGGGAATATAGTCCGACCGACACGTACCGGCGCTGCCCGACCTGCGTAGTACGATGAAATGCATGAGAATCACGACCGACTCGTACGGAACACAAGCCGAACGACCGAACCGCACGGAAACCAGCTATCCGGCCGGGAAACCACGCGAATCGAATCGACCGACACGCACCAGGAATGAACCCGACCGAAACGTACCCGCGAACTCCGACCCGCGCAGTACGATGCAATGCGTGGAAAACCAGACCGAGTCGCACGGAGCCCAAGACGTACGACCGACATGCATACAAAACCCAGCCGAAGCAACCCAATACTCCGCGACCGACGCGTACGCCGCACATGAAACTTAGCAGAAACACAGTGTGAACGACTCGGAGAAGCTCGCATGAGACAACTGCAGCGTCCTACTCGGTCAGAAGAACGTCTCCTACATGCACAAAAAATACAAAGGAAAAAATACAAAAAAAAGGGCCAAACAAGCAATTACAAAGCCAATAAATACTGGGGGAAACATGGAACAAAGACACACCCACAACTCCACCCATATAAAGGCCACAAATCCCTACCATGATCCTTTGCAAATTCAACTGACCTGCCAGCACAGAACACCATCAGACAGCAACCACAGACACACTCACAGCTCATCCATCACACAAGCCACACACCATTAGCAACTCAACAAATAGCACCCTCACATACACCCAGCAAAACCTACACTCACACACCCTCACTTGCACACACACACACATCAATCACCACCACTACCCATCACCATGCCCCCAAAGAAGAATCCAAAGTTCCTAGACAGTGAATTGGAAGTCCTGCTAGATGAGATCCTCAGGGTAGAGCCACAGTTGTTTGGTACATTGGTCCAACAGACCCCCATGTCGCAGAAAACCAAGATGTGGGAGAGGATCGTCGACAGGGTGAACGCACAATCACCATGTTTGCACACAAAGGAAGACATCCAGAACAGGGGGTATGATGTGCGCAGGAGGGTCAAGGACCTACTAAAGAAGGATTACATCTTGAGTCAGCGCACCAGCAGTGGCCCTCCTGCCAAACCACTATACCTCAGGCCCTGGGAGGAGAAGGTGCGGTCCATACTACCACCAGTGAGCGTATATGGACTATCAAACTTCCCAGAGCCTGGTGAGTACACAACAAATATACACAATATTGTGTGACAATACACACACATCACTGTCAAGGGGATAGTCAAACCATGCACCCTTAGCAAATCCACAGCAACCAAAAGATAATCAGCCCAAGATGTGTCTGTTAGTTAGATAAACACAATACATGCCATCTCATAGTGATATGTAACGGTGTCATGACATGTACAAACCTAACAACAAATAGAGCAAGGCAGTGGCACAAATCTAACCAACAAACACAGTCAGATACTAGAACACCACCTCACAGGGAAGCTCACTGAAAGGAAGGAATTCTGTGTATGCTGGTGAAGTCAGTGTAGCCAATAGCATGATGGGAGATGTAGTCACAGATATTGGTCACCCTCACAATTGGCCCATCAACACCACTCTGAACCATGCTCACATCACAGGGAGTGGAAAACAACTTAACACAAACTCCACACAACTCACCTGGGAGAATGCAATGCCTCACACTCTAATTAAATATCCCACAAAGAACAACCACACTGGGTTATGCCGTGTGAAGCACAGGGACACTTTTGGGACTTGTAGCCAAACAAACGCCAGGACAACACTGTCAGCCATCCTGTCAGCACAGGCACACTACCCCACAGGGAAGCAGAGTCAAAAGGAAGGAAGTATGGGCATGTTGGGAAGGGGGTGTAGGCAATAGCATGATGGGAGTGGTAGTCACAGCTCAACATCCCCCACCCGCATGGCCCACCAAGCTCACACTGAAGCATGCACACCTCACAGGGAGTGAAAAGCCACTTCAAAGAAGTCTGACCTTGGCCTCAGCTGTGGGGAGCACAAGGCCCTGCTGGGAACTGGGCACCAACAAACAACAGGACCACACTGTCAGCCATCTTGCCATTGCTGTCACACTCACACACAGTGAAGTCGACTCAAAAGGAAGGAAGTATGGGCATGCTGGGAAGGGGGGTGTAGGCAATAGCATGATGGGAGTGGTAGTCACAGCTCAACATCCCCCACCCACATGGCCCAGCAAGCTCACACTGAAGCATGCACACCTCACAGGGAGTGAAAAGCCACTTCAAAGATGTCTGACACGGGCCTCAGCTGTGGGGAGCACAAGGCCCTGCTGGGAACTGTGCACCAACAAACAACAGGACCACACTGTCAGCAATCTTGCCATTGCTGTCACACTCACACACAGTGAAGTCGACTCAAAAGGAATGAAGTATGGGCATGCTGGGAAGGGGGGTGTAGGCAATAGCATGATGGGAGTGGTAGTCACAGATATTGGTCACCCTCACAATTGGCCCATCAACACCACTCTGAACCATGCTCACATCACAGGGAGTGGAAAACAACTGACAATATGGCTGACACTGGGTACTGCTGTGGGGAGCACAAGGCCCTGCTGGGAACTGTGCAACAACCAACAGCAGGACACCACTGACTACCATCCTGAAAGCCAACTTGCACTCCCTGCAATGGAAGCACGTTCCATGGTGGGATATCTGGCTGGGTGGGAAGGAGGACTGACAGCTCTGACCATAGTCACCAGCAGCTTTTCTCACACACCACTTAACACAAACTCCACACAACTCACCTGGGAGAATGCAATGCCTCACACTCTAATTAAATATCCCACAAAGAACAACCACACTGGGTTATGCCGTGTGAAGCACAGGGACACTTTTGGGACTTGTAGCCAAACAAACGCCAGGACAACACTGTCAGCCATCCTGTCAGCACAGGCACACTACCCCACAGGGAAGCAGAGTCAAAAGGAAGGAAGTATGGGCATGTTGGGAAGGGGGGTGTAGGCAATAGCATGATGGGAGTGGTAGTCACAACTCAACATCCCCCACCCGCATGGCCCACCAAGCTCACACTGAAGCATGCACACCTCACAGGGAGTGAAAAGCCACTTCAAAGATGTCTGACACTGGCCTCAGCTGGGGGGAGCACAAGGCCCTGCTGGGAACTGGGCACCAACAAACAACAGGACCACACTGTCAGCCATCTTGCCATTGCTGTCACACTCACACACAGTGAAGTCGACTCAAAAGGAAGGAAGTATGGGCATGCTGGGAAGGGGGGTGTAGGCAATAGCATGATGGGAGTGGTAGTCACAGATATTGGTCACCCTCACAATTGGCCCATCAACACCACTCTGAACCATGCTCACATCACAGGGAGTGGAAAACAACTGACAAGATGGCTGACACTGTGTACTGCTGTGGGGAGCACAAGGCCCTGCTGGGAACTGTGCACCAACCAACAGCAGGACACCACTGACTGACATCCTGAAAGCCAACTTGCACTCCCTGCAATGGAAGCACGTTCCATGGTGGGATATCTGGCTGGGTGGGAAGGAGGACTAATGCAAAAGCAACAGTTGATGGACAGAATGCAGAACAATGTCATACATTCACCCCAGTACAGAGATCTGGGCCTAAATCCATCGTTTTTGCTCACCATGCCATTCCAGTTTGAACCCAGCCATATGCAAATCAGTCTTGACCCTGTGCCTCATGGGAACAGTCCAGCCCGAACTGCCAAGCCAGGTCCTCCCTGGACTGGAAACAAGCATCCTAGGACCGGCTTCGGGGTTTCACCCTCTTCAGCCAGGATAGCTTGATTCCAGTGGCATGGAGAGCATGGGACCCACGTCTGGGCATACCCATCCCACTCGGGGTGACAAATGCAAAAGCAACAGTTGATGGACAGAATGCAGAACAATGTCATACATTCACCCCAGTACAGAGATCTGGGCCTAAATCCATCGTTTTTTTGCTCACCATGCCATTCCAGTTTGAACCCAGCCATATGCAAATCAGTCTTGACCCTGTGCCTCATGCGAACAGTCCAGCCCGAACTGCCAAGCCAGGTCCTCCCTGGACTGGAAACAAGCATCCTAGGACCGGTTTCGGGGTTTCACCCTCTTCAGCCAGGATAGCTTGATTCCAGTGGCATGGAGAGCATGGGACCCACGTCTGGGCATACCCATCCCACTCGGGTGACAAATGCAAAAGCAACAGTTGATGGACAGAATGCAGAACAATGTCATACATTCACCCCAGTACAGAGATCTGGGCCTAAATCCATCGTTTTTTTGCTCACCATGCCATTCCAGTTTGAACCCAGCCATATGCAAATCAGTCTTGACCCTGTGCCTCATGGGAACAGTCCAGCCCGAACTGCCAATCATCATGTGTGTTGGGAAGGAGGACTGACAGCTCTGACCATAGTCACCAGCAGCTTTTCTCACACACCCCCTTAACACAAACTCCACACAACTCACCTGGGAGAATGCAATGCCTCACACTCTAATTAAATATCCCACAAAGAACAACCACACTGGGTTATGCCGTGTGAAGCACAGGGACACTTTTGGGACTTGTAGCCAAACAAACGCCAGGACAACACTGTCAGCCATCCTGTCAGCACAGGCACACTACCCCACAGGGAAGCAGTGTCAAAAGGAAGGAAGTATGGGCATGTTGGGAAGGGGGGTGTAGGCAATAGCATGATGGGAGTGGTAGTCACAGCTCAACATCCCCCACCCGCATGGCCCACCAAGCTCACACTGAAGCATGCACACCTCACAGGGAGTGAAAAGCCACTTCAAAGATGTCTGACACTGGCCTCAGCTGGGGGAGCACAAGGCCCTGCTGGGAACTGGGCACCAATAAACAACAGGACCACACTGTCAGCCATCTTGCCATTGCTGTCACACTCACACACAGTGAAGTCAACTCAAAAGGAAGGAAGTATGGGCATGCTGGGAAGAGGGGTGTAGGCAATAGCATGATGGGAGTGGTAGTCACAGATATTGGTCACCCTCACAATTGGCCCATCAACACCACTCTGAACCATGCTCACATCACAGGGAGTGGAAAACAACTGACAAGATGGCTGACACTGGGTACTGCTGTGGGAGCACAAGGCCCTGCTGGGAACTGTGCACCAACCAACAGCAGGACACCACTGACTGCCATCCTGAAAGCCAACTTGCACTCCCTGCAATGGAAGCACGTTTCATGGTGGGATGTCTGACCTGGGGGGAGGAGGAGTGCCAGCTCCGACTACAGCTACCAGCAGGCCCTTACACACACGCCACTTCCACTAACTCCAAACAACACACCTGGGACCGTGCCCTACAAGAGAGTGAGTGAAAAGCCACTTCCAAGATGTCTGACAATGGTGCTCTGTTGTGGGGAGCACATGGCCCTGCTGGGAACTGGGCACCAACCAACAGCAGGACACCACTGACTGACATCCTGAGAGTCAACCTGCACCCACTGCAAGTGTGGCATGCTTCATGGTGGGACAACTGGGCTGGGGGGAGAAGGAGGTCCGGATGTCAACCAAATACCACCAATGCTGGTCATGCACACACCTCAACATCCACATTGAAATGCATCAGGTTGGCAGGACAATGAGCCACACCAATATCAACCTCTGACTGTGACAACTTAGGACAATGCAATGTACAGGGCCGCATCCAGAGGTACAGTCACAACTGTCATGTGTTTGAACCATTGATGCCTGCAGAAACATAACATACATTGTGTGTCTCTTCAAAAAACAGGTGATGATGGGGACACAGCAGCAGATGAGGAGGAGTCCCTGTCCCAGGCTCAGGGGGACCCTGAGCTCTCTGGTGTGGAACAGCCTCTGCCATCATCGGATGGCGAAGACCAACCTGGCACCTCCGGTGGGAGTCATCATGCAGCACCAGCAGGACCACCATCTGCACCCCCTGCACCCATTCCTCCAACATCTGCCAACACACAGACCACCCCCGCCGACACAGACAGACCAAGGACACTCAATGACAACAGCACAGGGAACACAGCCCACCGTGAAGCAACGGACAATAACCCCAGTACCAACCCCCAAGGGGGCCGAGGGTCACCTGTGCGTGCCACGGCAGCTCCCGCACGTGTGTCCAGGGGTGGTGGTAGGCAGAGGTCGCTGTTTGCAGAGGGGTCTGGACTGCATGATGACCCACAACTGGCATGCATTGCTGAGGCGTACCAGAATAGCACCGGAGAGGTCAGCCAGGTAGTGGGGATCCTCAAGGACATTCAACAGCAGCAGGCTGCCCATCATGCCCGCTTGGACTCCCACATGTCCCGTGTGGAGACACACATGTCCCGTGTGGAGACACACATATCTGGCATGGAGTCCAAGTGGGACACATTGGAAGAACTGACAGCAGTGCAGAGGGACATATTGACATGCCTCCGCCAGATTAGCACCAACATGTCCACACCTCCCTGTGTGCCCACAACATCTGGTGCCGCAACAACTGCAACTGCCACAGGAAGGGAGGATGACTCTGGTGGAGAGTCCTCTGCACCGCAGCGGCCTGCACATGAGGGTCCCCACAGAAAGAAGAGGGGTCGTCCGAGGAAGGACAACTGAGAGGCCGATGGCCATGTACATCCCCCAGGAACCCAACACCTGTTCTGGAAATTCTCCTTTGTGTGCAAACTGTTCACCCTGTCGAATGCAACACAACTCTCCCACATGACATGGGGAGTTTAAGTTGGACTAATGTATCAGATGACTGTGGACTTTACTCAGGACATTACTGCTACCAACACTTCCAACTCATCTGGGAACTTTGGATTCCAATACCAATGTACAGCACCCACCATCCTGTGCACTATCCTCACACATGTATGTAATAAACTCACTAATACACCATACTTGCCTCTGTTGTGATTCCAATGTTGTTTTTGTCATGGAGATGATGATCTGCTAAATGACACTGTGCATGCTAACTGCCACAGCAAGTTCAAAACCGTCATGTGAGTCATGGCGACGTGACACATATGAGGGAGACACACCACTAGGGCTACACAACACATAGACACCAGGGCCATCGGACTCATCGCCTACACTGATGTTGCCAGAAAATACAGTGGAATGCACAGACACCACACCTATTCAGAGTCTGTGTTAACTAGCCCACAGGTGCAGTAAGCAAATGTCAGTCAGATGTGTGACCACAGACAACGCACATCCCAAAGTGAAGCACAGGTTTATTACACATTTGCAACATGTTGTTTCCACTACAAATGCAAGGTAATCCCACGTGGCAGTGGCCACACAGTCAAAAAGTGTAGAAGAAATAAAGTCCAGGGGTGTGTGGCACATCACCTGTAGGTGCCACCCTGAAAGATGAATCATGTGTTGGGGGATCCAAGTTGACCAAACAACTCTGTAAGCACCCTGTGAAGGACAGACATGACACACAGTCAAAAGCACTGAAGAACAGGACAGAACTGCAATACTCATGCCCAATACATGTCACAAGATACCTACACAAAACCAAGTTAGCATGTCAACACTGTTGGGGAGTACAGACTACCTGTAAGGACACATCGCTGCACGCATCCAGTCAAGTAGCACATGGCCACACTCAAACAGCACCAGAGCACCACCCACACATATCATGCAAACTCACATCATTGACATGACAACTCTCTGGATACTCACATTCAGCTGAAGAAGTTGGTGATGAGCTGTGTGCGGACATCACCCTCATCATCATCATCATCACTGGCATCGTGGCCCAGGCCAGGATCCTCCACAGGTGGCGGATGTTGGTCATCGTCATCCAGGATGAGAGGCAACTCCTTCCGCACTGCCAGGTTGTGTAGCATGCAGCAGACGATGAGAATCTTGCACACCTTTGCTGGGGCATATGGGAGGGCCCCTCCTGTCTTGTCCAGGCAGCGGAAGCGGCTCTTCAGGAGACCAAATGTCCGCTCGATCACTCTCCTGCTCCGACCATGTGCCTCATTGTAGCGCATCTGGGCTGGTGTCACAGGGTTCCTGAGGGGTGTCAGCAACCACGGCATGTTGGGGTATCCGGAGTCACTTACAGACAGACAATTGCACATTAGCTGAGTTGGAAAAGAGGGCGGAATACAACATAGCAGAACACACACAATGGTACAAAGTCAGTACACACCGACAAGCCAGGCACGCTGGTTCTGCATCTGTGACATCATCCTGGGGATGCGACTACTCCTCATCACGTAGGCATTGTGTGCCGAACCGGGGAAATGGGCACACACATGTGTGATGCTCATATCTGCAAGACATACCACCAGAGCATTGATCGAATGATAATGTTTCCTGTTCCTGTATGCCTGCTCATGTGCCTGTGGTGGTACCAAAGCCACATGTGTCCCATCAATGGAGCCAATGACATGTGGCATCCTCCCCAGGGCATAGAAGTCACTCTTGAAGTCAGTGAGTTGTTGACGTTTAGGGAAATAGATGTACTGGTTCAGGTATCTCAACATTGCCTCCAAAACATCGCGTAGCACACGGCTGAACATAGTCTGTGACATCCCACCAGCAGGCGCCACAGTGTGTTGAAAGGTACCGGTGGCAAAGAAGTGCAGGGCTGCCATCACCTTCACCTTGGGGGTCAGCGCTGTAGGGTATGGCCGGCCAGGTTGCAAATGTGGGGCCAACCGCACCGCCAATTCCTCAATCAGCGCCCTGTTGAAGCGGTACCGTCGGATGAAGTCACGTTCCACCATTGTTGCTAGGTCAGGGAATGGTCTATGGACAGCTGGTGCCCTGCAGTGCATAGGTGAAGAAAGAAAGATTGTCAGTCACCCCACATATGTGCCATTGACCATACTCAATATCACATGATACATCATTACGAGACACAAGTACCTGATGTGTGTGCCGTTCTGTATGGACATATATGGCACCTACATGGCCAACATCTAACATCACAGTTCAACATGTGTTGACAACAAGTTCCAGGTTGTGCTATGGGAAATCATTAGGCTGTGTCACAGTACCCATTTACTGCTGTCACGTTCCAAACACACACCACAGTGACATGTCAGGACAGATGTGCCACAGGCATCACAGCTCATTGACAGGTAGATTCCCAGGGACCCTGTATTGCCACATGGACACTGGCATGACATGGCGTATCATGTA
The DNA here is from genome assembly GCA_963921515.1 of Calotriton arnoldi. Taxonomy (NCBI): domain Eukaryota; kingdom Metazoa; phylum Chordata; class Amphibia; order Caudata; family Salamandridae; genus Calotriton; species Calotriton arnoldi. The sequence goes on along the minus strand of CAWUFW010004371.1, from coordinate 937,788 downwards.
CACGTCAGCAAAACAACCATGACTCCCACAGGTAGTGGCCCCTGTTGCCTCTGCAGGACAGACATGGACGTCTGTGACACACACACGCACAACATCAAAGTCCATGCACAAACAACGTGGATGTGGAGACTGTCTTCCATTGTGCACATGGAATCAGAGACATCGGAAACACAACATGCACACAGACTGTGGAGGGCCATCACTATTGTGGCAATGGGTCACCCTGTGACGTACATACCTTCCCACATGGGACTCAGGGGTATGTGACATGACATACACATACACAACCTGGAAATGTGACCATGCCACATGCTCTGAAATGAACAGTTGCACATCACAGTGGTCATGTGCACAACACACAAAGGATTCTGTCCCCATGAACACGTGCACAGCCTGGGAGTGGCTGCCCCCAAGTGCCACCCAAAAACCACATGTTGACCCCCATACACAGAAAAGGTAATGCAGCATTACATGCCTTAGGATACAGTGTGGACAGGCTGTGGTGTCGTAGGTGTGCCCCTGAGTCCCTGGCAAGTAATGTGGCTGGCATACGTTCACCAGTGACAAGCATGGTGACATATGCGAGTGACTTGTACAGGGACGCGTCGTACAGCAATGGACCGATCGGTGCGCACGCATTGGCCATTGCATATGATGTGAGCGGGTACGCGTTGTACAGCAATGGACCGATCGGTGCGCATGCATTGGCCATTGCATATGATGTGAGCGGGTACGCGTTGTACAGCAATGGACCGATCGGTGCGCACGCATTGGCCATTGCATATGATGTGAGCGGGTCCGCGTTGTACAGCAATGAACCGATCGGTGCGCACGCATTGGCCATTGCATATGATGTGAGCGGGTCCGCGTTGTACAGCAATGGACCGATCGGTGCGCACTCATTGGCCATTGCATATGATGTGAGCGGGTCCGCGTTGTACAGCAATGGACCGATCGGTGCGCACGCATTGGCCATTGCATATGATGTGAGCGGGTACGCGTTGTACAGCAATGGACCGATCGGTGCACACGCATTGGCCATTGCATATGATGTGAGCGGGTCCGCGTTGTACAGCAATGGACCGATCGGTGCGCACGCATTGGCCATTGCATATGATGTGAGCGGGTACGCGTTGTACAGCAATGGACCGATCGGTGCGCATGCATTGGCTAGGGCCTGGCATGGCAACGGACGCGTTTTCGAAGCTTTAACAAGTCTGATGCAGTGAATTCAGTTGGCCAGCCACAACAATGTTGCAAATTCATGGGTGTCATGAAGTTTAACTTTTGAAGGATGCTGTGGGCGTGTATAAGTGGTGCAATTCCATGGATTGGCCAGATTCAGAAGATGCAAACGACTTGGACCTATCACTTTGGACACATGGGACAGTATCTGCCTCTGCAGTACACATATAATGCTGGCTGTTCCCCTGAGAGCTCACTTGCCTGCACTACATGCTCCAGGACATCTGCCACCAACACTGCTGCTGTCTCTGCATCCTCTGGCTACTGCAATGGCACGTACTGTGGAGAGAGCCCCAGCCTTCAGCACTGAGGAGAACCAGGCCCTGCTGGACAGCCTCCTTCCACAGTACAGCAAGCTGTATGGGAAACGTGGGGAGCAGGTGAGTGTGCTGTCCACTGCCTTACTAAATGTGCATGTTGTCTGACTAGCAAGACTTACAGTGTGCACACCACTGGCTAGCATGCTCACTGAGTAGTTCTCACCCCCAAAGTGTGTAGTTACATGCACTGAACAGGTATAGTGCAGTAACAGTGCATTCCAACAAGGTTTTACTTCCCAGGCAATGATACCATTTAGTAACTGCTGGCAAACTGTTCATAGCCATAGTTGCACTGCCTGTGTACATCATATGCCCCTGTGATTGAGACATGTATATCCAACTGTGTGATGCACGGATATGTTGCATGTGTAGTAATGGCCTTTTCACTTTGTCATCCTCACAGGTTGATGCCCACCAGAAGCAGGAAATCTGGCTGACCATCACCCGGCCAGTAAGATCCGTGGGGGACTACAAGCGCCGGATCCGCAACTGCCAGAAGAGGTGGTAGGACCTTCGGGTCTGGACCCGGAGGATCGCAAGGGTCCAGCTGAAGCTGTCGCCTCCTCGCAGGAGGGGCGGACACCGTACCCTGACCCCCCACATGCTCAGGATCCTGGCGGTGGTCTTCCCTGACCTGGATGGGCAGCTGAAGGCCAGACAGCAGCAAGGAGGGGGTGAGTCCATGACTGCACTGTGAACTTTGTCTGACATGCTATGTGCCCTCCTCTGGCCTGGTTAAACTTCCACAATACATCAGTCTTGTGGTCCAGGACCCATGTCCCTCAATTGTGACATGCCCACTCCTCATCTGATACCCAGGTGTGGCCCATACAGTCAGGAAATTGTGTCACTTGGGTACTGTGTCCTTTGTGGTGGGCTTCATGGGTGGGTCAATTGCTTACACAATGCCTGAGTTCTGACATGTAATCTGCGTGTAACTTTGATATGTGGTCCAATTGCTGATCTGACTCACCACATGTGCCTGGGGTATTTGGCACACCCCCATGCTGCGGGTGGGGACAATGTTTGGGCCTCAGGAGTATGTATATCAAGTGTGTCACACATGCTTAGCCACCTGCCTACTGTCCAAGGCTCATCCCTCTTTCACGTGGAGCAGGACAGTCATGCCTACTCCAGGGCATACAATACACTCTGTACTCCCACTCCCGTGTATCAGCTGACACGTTGTACTCAGTGAAATGTTCCCTCAGGTGTCTGCCTCTGTGTCATTGTGCTGTGGCTTCGTTGTCAGGACTACTGGGGTGTTTATCGGTTAGGGCTCAGCATGCCATCTGAGATGTGACCATGAGAGACGATACTTGTGTGACATATAGGTGTTTGATCACTTGACTGTGCAGACTGGTGTATGCGACTGTGAAGTTCAGGCAGCTGTTTTTCATTCACAGCAGACTGTGAGGTGCTCAGGTTCAGAGAGTTGTGTTTCATGTCTCCCATATGTCCAATTGGTATGACGTGGACAAATAAGAGTTCAGATGATGTGGTTTGTGGGGGATGGACATGTGCACTTGTCAGCTACAGAACTTGCATTCCCCATGACCTAGGATTGTGACACAGTGCAGACTGTTGTTGGCTGGCTGCCCTGCCCATGTGACTGGAGACAGTGATGTATGACTTTGCAGGCATGCCTGTGCCATGGCATTAAACTTCCTAAGAGTGATCCTGCAGGGGAGTGACATGTGCAACATGCACCCCATTGTGGCATTGACTATCAGGACATGGGTGCATCATGGTGTCTGGTGCTGGTATGCATCACATGCATTTCAAATTAGACTCTGGCCATCCCTTTATCCGGACACCTGTACTGACTCAGTGGCAAGAGATGTGATGTGTGCATGTTCACATACTTCACCGTGTTCTCTGCAATGTCCAACAACTGTGTAGGTGGTGCATGTGTCCACACTGGGGTATTACCATCCGACAGGCACCAGACAGATGGGTGCAAGGCCAGGAGGGGTGTGAGTGCCATGGTTGACCATCAGACTGACATTTGGCTTCTCCTAATCTGTGTGAGAACTTTTGGCAATGTTCAACTAAGGATGCCAGGGCTTGCTCTGTAATGTGCTGTACTTACTGTGGTGTGTGCGGTCAGTGCAGGTGACTGATGTTTGTCTGTTTCCCTAATTGTTTGCAGATACATCCACGGCCACAGGAGGGGACAGCTCCACGGACCAGGAGGAGCTGCAGAGCCAGACTGGGTCAGCAGCCGATGAGTGGTTGGAGGGACCCAGTGGCACGGAGGGCGAGGGGAGCCACACCGAGGAGTCCTCAGCACCATCCACCTCAGCTGAGGACCACAGCAGCTCGGAGGATGACTCCCTTGTGGAGGCGGGTGTCAGCAGCCACCACACCCCAACTAGTATGGCTGGCCCCGCCACCACCACCACCACCACCACCGCCCTCCCATTGGCTCCCATTCCAGAGGTCCGTGGAGGCACCCGTGTTCGGGAGCGTGTCTCCTTCGTGCCAGGCACCGCACCCCCTGCCCCTGTGTCCCCTGCTGCCCTGAGTGAGGAGTCTTTGTACTTACTTCACCAGCTCCATGTAGGGCAGACAGCAATGCTGAGTGTCCTCCATGCACACACCACTCTGTTGACACAGCTGGTGTCGTTCATGGAGGACATCTCATCGGGCATGTCTGCCCTACAGAGGAGCAATAAGTCCATGGACTCCTCCCTGACGCAGCAGTGTCCCTCCTCCAACAGTCCCTCACCCCTCCTACCACTGCCCCATCCACACTTCCTGGCACCCTACCTGTCCCAAGCACATGCACACCTGCACAATCACCCAAACACACAGACACGAGCAGCACAGAAACACCCAAAACAAAGTCAAAACGTGCACGCAAGCATCCTCAGGGGACTGATACCACACCCACAGGGGATGGGGAACAGACACACACACAGGCATCCACAGTCACTCCGCAGTCCTCCAAATCCTCTCCCTCCAAGACCCCTTCCCTTGCCTCACCTGCAACCCCACCTAAAAAGCAGCTCTTCCTCTGTGACCTCGGCCTCTTCCCCTCCGATACAGCTGATCCAGCATACAGGGGGAAGAGGAAGTCCACCCACACAGAGGGGGGTGCCCCTCACCCCCGGACACCCTCCCCCAGGCACAGACAAACTGAGGCCCCCACCCGCAAGTGCCCCCGGTCCCGGAAGAGCAAGACCCCGCCACCGCCCTGCAGCTCAACCACACAGTCTCCTTCCTCCATCCCTCAGGCCCCCACAACACAGGTTCCCCCACCACACCCTGCCCCAGGTTCCCCCACCCACAGATACACCATCCCCAAAATGATCCGGCCTTCTCCCCCTACCACTTGCTCTTCCAGCCCCACACATGTTTGTGCCACTGGTGTGGAGACCGTGTCCTCCCCCTCTGTCCTGCCCACCTTACCTGAACCCCATTCTACTCCCCTGGAGATAGGCACTGCAGTGGAGTCCACTACCACCCCGTCTGATTTGGGCACTGCAGTGGGGAACCTGTCCACTCCATTTGGCCAGCCCACTGCAGTCGTGCCGGTACCCACACCATCTGACTCATGCCCCCCAGTTGTGCTGGCACACACCATGTCAGACACCTCCACTGCAGTTTGAGGTCCAGGAAGAAGTTGGCCCGGGTTTCCGAATTTCTCAAGAATAGCGAGGCTAGCGTTATCTTGCAGTACTACCCATCTACCAGCTGCCCTTGAAGGTGGGAGAGGAGAGCTTCCAGGCAGGCGCAAAGGAGAGCAGCAAAAAAGGCAGACACCATGAAAGACCAGACCACAAGCAGCCACTACTCTGTACATTTTCAGCAAGAGTGTATCCTTACAAGGAGAATCAAGCTAAGGTCCCCACTGCCCTCCGAGTCTGTTGCAGGTATCTGGCAGGTGCTAGATCTATTCCTCGCCTCAGGCAGCCTGCTTGGTGCAGTCCCAGCACAGAGATTGCATCTCTTCCTTTGGTTGTCAGTCTGCAGTACCACCCCAAGTCCCTTCCATCCCAATGTCTCTGCTCATTTACCATAGAGGATGGTTAGTGGGTACATGGCAATCAGATCAGCAGGACTTGGCCCCCTGCATTAGGAAGACCACCTCAGCTGGATGACCAACCCAGGTGTTTATTGTGGCTGCAATTGAAGCAATTCCAAACTTCAACCAGATGCTCTCAGGTATAGCTGGATCTGGAACTGCTGTTGTTTGGCTGTGTGGGTTATGTGGATTGCAGATCTTTGCAGGAGAACAGCCACAAAAGTGCGTCCGCTAGCGGATCTGACATGCAGCATGTCTCATTCCATCTACTGTTGGACCCCTATCAATCAATGTTTATGCTAGTGTAGCCAAGTCACAACAAGGTGGTTTCAATCAGGGAATTGGAAAAAAAGAGAGGAGAAAATGTTAATTATTTCATATCAATCTCAGTGAACAAATTTGCACCAGGGTGGTTTTAAACTTGTGAAGTGGCAACAATGTTCTAATCACTTTGTTAAGTATGATGCTCAATCAGGATGAGGAAACAAATAATAGCTCTGCTGTAGGTGCAGTGGAAGCCTCTTCAGGGGATAGGGCCCTTTTACACTGGCAATGTGGGTCTGTTTTCAGTGAACCATGTTAACAGCCTGTGATGCATCTCACAATCATTTGCATCTCTTTGGATGGACTCCCATGACATGATGTTTCTTCTTGCCATGGGCTCACTGCTCATCGGTGGGGCTCTAGCAATATAGAAAATTACTTGTCCTGCTCATAGGGTGATGGAATTATCAGCAGCTGTGTTAGGCCTGTCATTCTTAGGGTTATCTCCCCCAACTTTTGCCTTTTGCCTCCCCCTTTTTTGCTGTATCTTTTTGTTGGACTTAGAACTCTGGGCACTTTACCACTACTAACCAGTGCTAAAGTGCAGGTTCCTCTCCCCTAAAACATGGTGACATTGGCATATATTTAATTGGCATATTTAATTTACTTATAAGTCCCTTGTAAAGTGGTATACCATGTACCCAGGGCCTGTAAATTAAATGCTACTAGTGGGACCGCAGCACTGGTTGTGCCACCCACTCAAGTAGCTTTTCAAACCGGTCCCCGGCCAGCCATTGCAAGGCCTGTGTGTGCAGGTGACTGCCACTTTGACTTGGCATTTAAAACCACTTGCCAAGCTTTAATTCCCCTTTGATACCACCTAAGTCACCCCTAAGGTAGGCCATAAGGGACCATAAGGGCAGGGTGTGTGTGACTAAAAGGCAGGACATGTACTTTTAAATTTTATATGTCCTGGCAGTGACAAACAGCTAAATTCATTTTTCACTGCCATGAGGCCTATTTCTTCCATAGGCCAGCAATGAGAATTGCCTTACATAGTTTTAAGGTAATTCCTGATCAGAAAGGAGTAGCCCGTTATGTTTGATATGGTTGGAATAGCAATGATAAATCCTCTTTATTATTAAATTGGACTTAACACTACTATTTTAGAAATGTCACTTTTAGAAAGTGGACATTTCTCTGCTCTTTACTCAGCTCTGTGTGCCTGCAGCCTGCCTCCAATCCACGTCTGGCCAGAGTGACAGTTACACTTTTGTGCATACTCTCTAGACAACTCAAAACACAGGAAAGGCTGGGTGTGCCAGGAGAATCATCGGCCTTCATCTACATACTGATAGCCTTCCTGGGCTGAGAGGGGAAAAGGTGGTTCACACTTACATCTTAATAGGCTGACCTCTGCTGCCTCACAATAGGCTTAACAACCCAGTATTGTCAGGATAGACAACTAGGAGCCAGGGCAGGGGAGGCAGGAAACCCCCAGAACTTCAAGGACCTTTCCAGAAATGTCTCCCAACTTCTAGTAGCTGGGAACCAGGGTATTAAAATAGGGCTCTCAGACCCACTCCTTAGTACAGTACTGAACCTACAAGAAACTCTGCTGGATTAGAGGCTGCTGCACCAGGAAGATTACCACTCTGCTGTGTCTGACTGCTCCCAGGAACCTCTGCCCTCCTTTGCTGTGCTGCCCTGCTGCCTGCTGACCTCTGCCCTGCAGAAGAGGACCGAAGAACACCCCCAGAGTTTCTCCCAGGGCTTGCTGGTTTTTCCCAACCTGGTGTCTCGAGATCCCTGGAACACCAAAGACCTCGCCTCGACAAGGTTCATATCCCTGGTTCTGAACTATAGCTCTGCCTGACTGCAATGGGTTCAGCACTGTACGGTGGCCTCTGGAGAAATATCGTGACTTCCAGCCCCTCTCGCCCCTCTCAAACTAAAATGCTTTTCATGTTGGAGCGTGCCTGGGGCTACTGGCATTCTGCCAGAGGGAGCGGGGTATCACCTTGCAGTCCTTGCACCTGGTTGGCTTCGTGAGTGCTTTGCTCCCCACGCCCGTCAGCCGGTCAGCGCTCTCCCGTCCGGAGAGTCCACAAGCAACATCTCTTCACTTCTGAGCATATGGGGAATCTGACCAATGCTGCCGGACTTGAATACTGCCGTGGGTGCCCCCCTCTACTGCCCTGACAACCAGTTCTGTGCTGGGAGCGCATTCTCCTGCGACAGTAAGGCAACCATAGCTGTGTGCCTCTTCCCCACCCCCATGAGCCGAGTTTGACACAGCGTTTTGTGCAGCGGACGACCTCGCAGATTCAGCATGCAATGCAATAAAGGCAATAATGAGCAGAGCGGCGGGAATGTCAAGGGTGGGTGCAGGTCACTAGCGGAGACAGTGCGTCCAGCCTTTTGCCCCGTCTCTGGGCACTGAACCCCAGGCGGCGGCCACAGTGTAGTGGGTCATAGGCATAGGTCATAGTCAGCGTTGGGGCCCATGAGCTATGGTACCTCCGGAGGTGTGGGGGGGAAGTAGTGGATGTCCAGGGGGCCATCGCGTGGGACCAGTGGGATAGAGAGGGCAGGGCGGGAAGGGGCAAGGCCTTCACCCATGCCGCTGGGTGGGGTGGGCCGCTACACATTTAAACTGGTCAAATCTCTATCCCTCAACTTATTTATTGTATCTTTGATGGTTTGGTCTAACTTTTATTACATAAAGAATTACTACTTTTCTAAACCTGTGTGGAGCATCTTTTTGTGGTGAATTTGGTGTGTTGCTGTATGTGTCTGTTGCACAAATACTCTGTGCATTGCCTCTGAGGGTAAGCCTGCCTACTCTGTGCTAAGCTATCAGAGGGTGGGTATAGGTTATCCTGGTGTGTTTCTCACTTGCGCCGACTAGAGTTGTGGGTTCTGCCCGGCTTAGGTGCATACCCTAGACAATCAGAAACCCCATTTCTTACAGGCTGTGACCATGGTAAACCAGGTAAACCACAGACAAAAAAGGGGAGCGACAGACAGGAGTGGTCAGATCGCCCTCAACTGGGGCAGCAGTGTGGACTACACTGTGTGCAAGGTCATCCATGCAGCTTTCATGTCAACGTTTTGCAGCTTCACAATATACAGTCCAGTGAGAAGACCTCAGACAACATGTTGCCTACCGGGTGAGTGTGAACCAACTATAATTTGCACTGCTTATGTCCTCACATATTACATCACTCATGACATCTTAAATTACATCATTAATGACTTCAAAATATTCTTATATTACATCTACTTTCAAACAACATCCCAGCGTTTGTTTAAAAGTTTTTAAAAATTATGAGGTTCACCATACTCATCCCCAGTACAGCGGTACTCAGAATATTAGCCCTGCATTCTGCTTTTGGTAGGAATTGATAATTATCCACAAATACTAACTACCAAAAATCATGAAAGAAGACATCTGTTTGGTTACACATTGAATTTATTTAAAAACCCAATTACAACCATTTAGAAACAAGGAGCCAACCCTTGTGCTGTCGTAAAACTCCCAAAGTCAGACACCATTTTGAGCACATTAATTAATTTAACCTGTCCGCCTTTGGTCCACATTCAATAGGTCATCCTCTTTTGCAGAACTAGTGAAAAGTGTTATTTCATCTAAACAATAACTTTGTTATAACATCAGGCAACACTAATCTGCAAAAAGCTAGGCATATCTACGTTTCCAGGGTTGATAGTAGACGTGTGAGACAAACATGCAGTCCGAGTTGATGTATTTTCATCATGTTGGGTTAGACTGGTTATATCTCAGATTATTGGAAAAATCTCCAGTGTAGGCGAAAAATCAGAGCCTAAATAAACACCTTCAATTGACTACAAACCTGAGACTCCTTTGCACCAGGTTATCATGAGAGGTCCTAATAGACTTCCCTAGCATCCACTCTTATGACAAGAGTTGATACAGAGATGTGATGAGCTGAACCCAGCTGTTTGTGTGTTTTACTCCCAAGGGAACACTTTCTCCTGCCTGAAGTCTGATAACCACAGCTGATCTTCTATGAACAGGTATGAAGGGCGCTGGGCACCAAAAAACTCAAGAGGCAAGTTAGCTATTCCATGCTCTCATAGTCTAGCACATAGAAGAAACTTTAGGGTGGTAGGCTGCTAGGAACATTCTAAATAAGTTAGAACTGTTAATTTTATTTTTGCTGCTAGCATCCTACATAAGTGCTGTTTAATTATATTTAGGGCTCCCGGTTTTCCGTTTAAACGGATTTTTACATATAAATACAGACGGAAAACAATTTTTCCTTTGTCTGTATTTATATGTAAAAATGCAAAATACTAGAAGATTTTGCCGCGCTGCCGTGCTCGAATCCAGAGTTATCTCGCCACGCCCCCTTCCTGCTGCTGGAAATTCCTTCCCTGGCACACACACAGCCGCACCCGAGTACTTCACAGGTCTTTTGAAGACCATTTACTTGTTAAAGAGGCTTTATTGTTCTTTCACCCCATGCCGTAGCCTCCCCCAATGCCCCTGACTCCTCCTGTCCCCGGCCCCATACAGTGCACGTTTTAAACACTTCAATTCACAGTGCTGCACAGTAGCGGTCCGTGGTAGGAGTGCCGGCCGGGCGGTGAAGTGGGGCAGGGGAGGGTCATGGTGGGGGGTAGTAAACCACGGATTACGGCCGAATACAGGTAAGTAAACATTTAAATAAATAAAACGATTTCGTTGCGCGCACTGCATCGTATTTGGCAATGCAGCGCTCACAACGAAATTCGTTTTATTTATTTAAATGTTTACTTACCTGTATTCGGCCGTAATCCGTGGTTTACTACCCCCCACCCTGCCCCTCCCCCACCCCACGTCACCGCCCGGCCGGCACTCCTACCACAGACCGCTACTGGTGCTGCAGCAGGAGAAAAATGAATATTTTCCCCCGTGACAATCGGCATGCCCTGAGGCCCTGATTGGGACATTTCATCCCAGAACGGAGGCTGGGGTGTGCGATCTTTTCGTCTCTTTTACTGTCTGTTTCCGGCTTTTTCTTGGCCTGTTTGAGGCTCCTGGTGTTACGTATTAGCAGAGAAGGAGCCGACGCTCCCCTCCCGGGGTATTGAAAACAGCTTTTGGCAGCAGAGAGCTCCCAAGCTACATGTCACGTCCTTAATTGTTACGTATATATATATATATATATATATATAATATGTATCAAAAGGACGTGGCGTGTAGCTTGGGATCTATCTATCTGTCTGTCTATCTACACACACACACACCACCACCAATATGTGTAACCTTACGTACTTTCTGTGTGAAAACCATAGACATTTGAAGGCAGATTTCTAGCTGGCTTTAGATGGAAATACAGAAGCGCTGGCACATGTTTGCTCCTGATAAGTGCTTGTACTCTATCCTAAAGTGTTTTTATAGCAGAACTGAGAAGCACAGGTACTCTCCTTTCAAATTACTCAGTACCGGACCATTTAAAGCACTGCTAAAGCCACAACAAATCGCTAGTTTAAGTGAGCGCATGTGTGCATTGTCAATTTAAATAAATGTGGAAAAATACTAACTGTAGCGTCGTCTTTTGCTTGTGGCAAAAATAAATGTGGATAAAAACAGAAAAAATGCCCAAAAAATAAATATGGATAAATACAGACGGAAATGGCAAAAAAATAAATACCATAAAACCGGGAGCCTATCGGGATATTCTATCTGGGTATTGCTCGTACTAAGCAACAGAATGAGACCATTGAAATAAAACACTTATGGATACATAAAGACAGATTTTTGCAGCCACGCAATGCCACTTTGCGTAGCTCTGATGGATCCAAAATTCTGGAGTAACGGAACGCAGCACAAATGGCTGTGTTGTGTTACTTTGCCTTGGGAAGGCATTCCATGGGCATTGCGATAGTGTTCCGATGCAACTCCCATGGATTTTGATGCATTGCCAGATTGACAAGAACCGGGGATGCACCAAAATCTTACACTTTCCCAGGGGACACATAGCGAGGAGAAATATCTGTTTTTCCTTGTTTCATCCTCTTTCTATGTGTGCTGCATCCTGCACACACATAGAAAGATGAATATGCCTCCCAGGATTGTTTTTCTGCAGGCAGGTGCCCCTTCCTGCACAGAAACAATCCTGCATCCAATAAAGGCACCCTTACACCATGACACCAGCACAGGGGAAAAGGCAGGAAAGAAATGTATTTTTTTAAATATGGTGCATTCCTGCCCTTTACCTGTAACGTGCTGCGCTGTGTTGCACTACTGTCCCATAAATAGCGGCCCTAGTGTCAGTCAAAATAACTTTATTCAATTTTAAGAAAATCCATTCAAGTACAACAAAAATAATCAATTGCATATTAATCGCAGATTGCTAAATATTTTTGAAATAACAAATATTAATCAATGACTATTTAAAACACAAAAAAATTAATTTGCCACATGTCAAAATAGCGTCTTACATTCATCATAACAGCGCAAATTCACAACTTCAACTCATAAATTCATCCTTAAAAGTTAGTCATAAATACAGAATACATATAAAAATAACTACATTTAAATTGCCAAGTTCAGGGAGGCTCCATACTAGATTTGTTGCAAATATATGGCTGACATAAATTTTGTTAAAAATAGCACAGCAGGTCTACATGATCTAAAATTATGCATTTTCAAGACAAGAAGAAGGAACTGACTGGTATATTTGGTGTAATAAGCGCAAAAGAACACAAAGTGCATACAAGTTTGAGGGGATGTCTTGTCACAAGGACATACAGCTACATTTGTTACCCCATACTGACCTAGCAGGAAACAGAGCCAATTTTTAAGAAGGATCCAAATCTGAATCTCATCAACAGCCCCCGTTCCCACAAATTGTGTCTGGACAACAAATACGGTTCTATGTCATTAGTAGTGGATAATAAAATATATTGTTGAATAGAGGATGTTTTTACTTCCACATCAGCCCCCAACCTGCTGCTTTCATCGTAAATAATTGTTTTCAGCCAATACATACTGGATTTCCAAATTCTATTAAGATCTTGAGCAGGTCTACCCAACTTTAAAATCTTGGTTAATGTTAGCAAGCTAAGGGATGTATATTCTCTTGTCGCAATTCAAACAGTCCCATATTATGAGTTGGTTGAGAGACACCTTTGGGTTGCTCCAGATTTGCAACCAAAGTTTCAAGGGGATGAGCCTGATGATATCCCCAATATACCTCAGCCCAAGTTCCTTGTGGCACACAAAATATAGGCAGCAAGGAGGCGGACATAGTAGCCTGCAACAGAAGCGATTTTCTTCTGTCTGAAGGCAAACTGCCTCACATCCGCACTGTAAGTGGCCACAGGGACACATTGAGTAATGTATAATGCCAAAAAGGTGCAATTGTTTTTCCCCTTCCAGAGGTATAAGGTTATAAAGAGAGCTGAACATATTTCAGGCGTATAGCAGTTATATTACTGTTCCATTTCCAGTTTAGTCAAAATTTACCCCCAAATAGGTGAAGCTACTTATCACTGACAAAACGTGTCCATTGCAGTTAATGGGTCTCAAGTTAAGCTTCTTATCACTACAAATCATAAGAATGAACTTATTGTAATCAATCTCCATCTCCTGATTAGTCATGAAAGTAGCAAAAGAAAATAGTAGCCACTAGAGGCTAAGAGGAGTCTGAGGTAATAAAACGGCATTTTCTGCATAAAGTAAGGCAGGCAGTTGGTGCCTGTCAATCCAAGGGATATCCTGTCCACTTTGGACCAAATGAGCATTGTGGTCATTTATGTACAGGATAAAAATTATGGGTGCAAAAAAAATACATACCAGGCGTACATCTCAGGACAATTTGAATGACTCAGAACACTCGCCGTTGGGTCCATAGTGTTCCTTGGCAGATACATTTAAATGAAAACAATGTAAAAATCTAACCAGGTTGACTTGCAGACCCTGATCCACTAGAGTTTGCCATACTTTAGACCAGTTTACCCAGTCAAATGCAGTGGAAAGATCCATAAAAGCAAGAGCAAACTGTCCCTCGCAATGACACATTTTCCTATTAATAAATGGAGATTCAAGCAATGTTCAATAAAGTGTCTTTTCTTAGTGCAGTTTTTGGATGTGCTATTCTGAAGAATGAAATTGTGTTTGAATTACCAGTGCGTCCCTGAACCCTTTACAGGACCACACCAGCAGGTATGCTCATTAGGTTTTGTGGAACTACAATAACCTGTACTTCATTGCTCAAGTGATGGTGCACTGAACTCAGTTCCTGCACACGTTGGTGGGAAAGCAAAACCTGGGCATGAGTCTCAAGTTATGCAACAGTGCAGGCACCATTTTGAGTCTAATCCTCAAGAGAGAGTATATAAAAGAGAAGGTATTTTCTTACAAATACCTAACAGAATGCCTCAGGCCCAAAGCTGTCAGACTCAGGAGACAGAAAGTTCCCAGACTTCTACAAAGGTCTTCAATCCATGAAGAAGGGGAAGAGACAAACATTATAGAAACACTAAACATCTTGTGCGTCAGCTAAACACCCACCCAAGGAGTTTCTGGCATTGCAATTTCTTACATTTAAACTGGCATCATTTACACTTACACTCCTAGAGGAGAGAAAAATATGCATGCCCCCAAGGCAACTTGCAGAATTAGAAACCATTTATTGCAAATGGGGAGCACTGGCATGTATTAATTTATGACTAAATAGATGGCAAACATCTTTCAACAATGAATCCAAAAGAATCTTTTCAAGCTAAAGTGCTGAGAAGGATTCAAGAGGTACAAGAAGAAGAACCTGTGGCCTCAGAGATTACTTAATAGAATGAGGAAGATTCAGACCCATGTCTAACTGCACATCATGCAAAATATTCATCTGTTCAGAGGAGTAATATCGAAATGTTATCACAAGTACTATGAACAAGCACCTAAAAAAATATTACAAAGACTTTTTGCTTGCATAAAAACATGTTTCCAGTGTAAAGGATATCTTTGAAAAACACAAAGCATTTGGTTTAAGAAGGATTAGTTAAAAAAATAAAAAAAATAACAAAAATGGTTCAGGCTCAAGAACCCAAAAGTTAAAGAACTAAAAATAATTCTATTTGTCTTTGCCCACCCACAGCAGGTTGGGTGTAGAATAAACCATAGTGCAGGCCCTCTGGTCCATCACAGTGTGGAGTCTTCTCAATGAAAATGGAATGTAAGGCTTGTTGCCAGGATGGAATGTTATTCTTTGAATTAAGAAGTAGTTGGGGCTGTGAAGCTGGAAGGAAGAGCTGGAGGTACCTGTCATTGCATCTTACCAATAAAGATACCTATCCTCACTTACCGCGTTGGAGTGGATCTTTATATTGGCGACGAGTTGAACCCAGTCTGCGCAGGGGGCAGACATCAAGCAGAGTACCTCCACCCCTGGATGAATTACTAAAGAAACTGGAAAATTCCTACTACTGGAAAGACACATACTTCTAACTTACTGCTATACAAACTGTGAGTACCAAATCCATTTTTGCGCCGGGTGCCCATCCCGCTGTGTTTCTGTACAAGGAACTGCTTTACGCTTTATTCATACCACAAGATAATTGGAAGTATAAGGATTTCTAAACTCGTACTACTGGGCAACTGAACTACTGTGATGCCTGTGCCAGTAACTGCTTCTGCACCGATTACTAGCTTGTGCTTTGCGCTGCATTAATAACTGCCTCTATGTTAGCTGTGGGAAGCGCTGTGCCTTGCATTTCATCACCGTGGTGATCGTCAAATTTGGGAAGTGTTTGGGAAGTGCTGCAATGGACACAGACTTGCTCGCGCTGTGCCACACTCGTGGTTTGCACTACATCAGTACGAGTCAATATGGTGCTCATTGAGTTTCTATTTAGTACCGCAGTGCACGGAGACTCGCTCGCGCTGTGCCGCGCCCATGCCACAAACTGTACGAGTCACTGTGGGGATCATCGTAATTCGGAAATATTGTGTTTGACTTCTATTTGGGACCACAGTACATGGAGACTTGCTCACGCTGTACCGCGTCCGTGCCACAAACTGATTAAAAATCAACACTCACCAACGTCTTCCATTGCTGGTGTTCCTTGCTTCTGTGGAACGCTCTTCATTCTCTGCATTCCTTGCCGCGGTCTACTCTCTAAAGAAAACAGACACACCGCACACACAGCACGCATGGCAGCGGCCATTTTGGGAAGTCGGGAAGACTTCCCAAAGTGTGCCCAATTTCCTAGTAAAAACGGACGTACAGCACGCACAGCGGCGGCCATTTTGAGAGGTTGGGAAAACCTCTACAAGAGACTTTCTTCGTGGGAGCATCGTTTTTCTTAAATTAAAGCAACGTTTCACCACAGGGTTTGTATCTTCTGGATCTTCATCAATACCTCTTCTATACGACGTTCTGGTTTGTTATTTTAAAGTTTTTATTTTATTTTATTGTGTTAGTTTGTTATTTAATCTAACATTTGATTTTCTTTCAGGTGGGACTTGAATTAACCAGTAATTATCTTGCTGCAGGTGGGACTTGAATTAAACAGTAATTATTCTTGCTGCTTATACCATATTGTACTGAGGTTACCATGGCTGATCAAGGTTTAGCTGCCCCTCCTTTTCTTCCCACACCTGGAGACCCTTCCATTCCCTGGAAAGAATGGAAAAAGTTGTTTTTAACCTATGTATTAGCAACTGGTGCGGATAAATATGGTCCCGTACGCAGGCAAGCCATTTTGTTTCACCACTTGGGTGTTGAAGGACGTCGCTTGTATGAAGATCTTCCCGAGATTTCCTTATGTATGGGTGATGGTCAGCCGAGTAATGTCTATGACATGACGATGCAAATGTTAGATATGCGATTCATTACCAGGGTTAATGTTGTTCTAGAAAGACATACATTTTTCTGTCGCACACAAAAAATGGATGAGGATATTGCGACTTATGTTGCTGCCTTAAGGGGACTTTCTTTAAGATGTCGTTTTGAGGGATTAGGAGATTCCCTTATACGTGATCAGATTGTGAGGTGTACCAACAATAAGAGGGTATGTGAAAAGTTACTTATTAAGGATCCTACGTTAGAAGAGGCAATACAGATAGCCAAGGGACTTGAGCATACAGATTTGTGGATAAAAGAAATGGACAAATGTAGCAATTCAATGGTGTCAAAAGATCAAGCTTCTAAAGGGTCGGAAATTCATGCCTGTGTTGATGAGACTAAAACTATGAAGCATGCTGTGAGATTGCAAAGTAAGCCTCCTAACAAACCTAGTGAGGTTCCTCGTACTACCACTACTGCTCCAGGGACTGGTGCGCAAGTGATTAAATGCGATCGGTGTGGTGCTCCTGGTCACATTGCTTCTAGCACTAAGTGTATGGCTAAGAATGTAATTTGTAGGGCGTGCGGCAGGAGAGGACATCTTGCGAAAGTTTGTAAATCTAAAACTCAATGTGTATAAGAAGTGGATGACACGTGTGGAAGTATTCATGAATTGATGTTGTGTGTGGATAGTTATGGTGTTCCTGAAGAATTATGCTGCAACCACAACATTTTGGATAGTAGCATTGCCAAAGAAAGTACAGATAGGTTGGAAAAGCCTCACTGTACCATAAGCTTGGATATGAATAATGTTAGAATGCTAGTTGATTCGGGCAGTTTGTATACGTTGCTATCCAAAGAAATGTATTCCAAGGTGTGGGGTGGTATGAGTAATATGGAGTCTTGGGACAAGTCTGACTTTAAAACTGTAGGTTACGATGGAAAGACCATTGATATCTTGGGCCTCAAATGGATGGTGATTTGCTTTAGTGGAAAAAAAGTGTATGGTCGTGTATATTTCACAAGACAAGGCTCAAATTTACTGGGTTGGCGCCATCAAAAGGATCTGGGTATTGTGCTCAATCCTAATGCTGCTGAGCCAGTCATGTCTACTGCTGTGCATATCGTTGATGCCTATGAAAAAACTGTGATGGAGACGTTTCCCAAGGTTTTCTCTGATAATTTGGGGAAACTTAAGAACTTCTCTCATAAAATTATTCTCAAGAAGAATGCGGTGCCTGTCATACACAAAGTGAGAAATGTACCCCATCTGATGAGAGGTCCTCTCTAAGAGGAACTCAAGAAATTGTTAGAGCAAGGTATTATTGAACCTATTGAGGCCTCAGAATGTCTGGCACCCATTGTGGTCGCGCTCAAGGATGGGGGCAAGATTCGCTTATGTGTCGACTTGCGGGATTTGATCTGAAGTATATGGGTGGATAGGCAACTGCTGCCAAATATTTCTGAAATGCTGACAGCCATGGGCGGGGGAGTGATGTTCAGTGTGATCGACATGTCAGCGGCATACCACCAGATTGACCTGAATGAGGAATCAAGGCACCTTACCTCGTTTGTTACACCGCTGGGTGCATTTCGTTACTGCAGAATGCCATTTGGCTTAGCATCTGCCTCAGCGGTGTTTCAGAGAGTCATGCAGCAGATTTTTGTCGGAATGAAAGATGTCCTCTGCTTTCAGGATGATGTGCTGATTGTAGAAAAGGACAGTGCACACCATGATAAAGTGATGAACGAAGTTCTGAGGCAAATGGAAAGTCACGGATTGACTATAAAGAAGGAAAAATATCAATTGAGGAAGAATTGTGTGACGTATTTGGGGCATGAGATATCCGATGCAGGGATTAAGCCCAAGAAGAGTATTGTGTCTGCTGTCAAGGATGCTCCTACTCCTCTTAACAAGGAACAGCTGAGATCTTTTCTAGGCCTAGCAGAATACTGTTCCAAATTTGTGAATGGTTTTACAGAAATTGTGGAACCACTGAGGTTATTAATGAAGAATGGTGTTGTGTTTGAATGGGATGACATTTGTGACAAGGCGTTCAATAGGGTAAAGTCCTGTATTCTTCATGCTCCCACTCTTGAACATTTCAATGTTAAAGCTAAGACTTTCATTACCACTGATGCCAGTGCTGTGGGTATTGGTGCAGTTCTGACCCAAGTGTGTGATGGGGAAGAAAAGATTATCGGGTTTGCGTCAAGGAGGCTTCAAGGGGCAGAAGTATCATATTCTGTAATTGAAAAGGAGGCTCTGGCGTTCTGTTGGGGCATTAAGCATTTTAGATATTTTGTCTGGGGGTTGCCTTTTAAAGTTTGCACGGACCACAAGCCCCTTGTTCATTTATTTAAGGGAGGTAGGGGTTTGGAAGGTAGTGTGACTCCCAGGATTTCCAGATGGATGTTGTCAGTGCTTGAGTACAACTTTGAGGTTGAGAATGTGAGAGGCCTGAAAAATGTGGTAGCTGATTATTTATCTAGAATGCCGGTGGATGAAGTTGAGGAGGATATGGAAGAAGGTGCTGAGGTGCTCAGGTGCAGTGAGGAACAGGTCTTTGACAAGGAGGAGTGGACTAGTGCTAGGTTGAATGATGATGTGCTGCAACAGGTAATGAGATGTGTATCGGAAGGATGGAGGGAAGACCTTACTCAGGATGTTCGCTTCAAAAGTTATTGCCATGTTGAGGCTGAGTTGGGTGTGTGTGAAGGGAAATTGTTGAGAAGGAATCAATTGGTGCCACCAGCAGGTCTCAGGAATAGGATAATGAACATCGCGCATGAGGGGCATCTGGCAGGAATATGACAAAGAGACATGTACGTCAGTCATTTTGGTGGCCTGGCATGGACAACGATATTGAGGAGGTAGTTAAGGAGTGCTATGCATGTGCTAAAAGCAGTAAGGCAAAAGTTCTAAGGCAACCTCCCCTCGCACGTGTGGCTTTTCCCAAGCGTCCTTGGGAGAGGGTGGCGATTGACTTCCTAGGTCCTATCTCCAAACTTGGTTCGCGTAGTAAGTTTTTGATGGTCTTAGTAGACTAACACTCCAAGTGGTTTGTCATTGAGACTGCCGATTGCATTGACACTGAGAAGGTGATTGGGGTCCTGGAAAGGGTGTCCATGAACGAAGGGATTCCTAGGATCCATGTATCCGATAATGGAGTTCAATTGGTATTTAAGAGAATGCAAGAATTTCTGTGCAAGTTGGGAGTCAAACATGAAAAGGTTACCATGTTCAGACCTCAAGCGAACGGTTTAGTTGAAAGAATCAACCGTTTAATAATGGATAACATTCAACTTTCGATGTCTAATAGTTTGTCATGGTCTGAGGAACTCAAGAAATTTGTGTGGTCGTATAGAGTGACACCCCATTCGGTGACTGGGGTGTTGCCATTTGTCTCCCTCAAGGGGCATGAGCCTGGCGTGAAAGAAGTCCCTGGTTGGCTTAAAAATAAGGATTGTGTGTGGGTTGATCGTGATGCTGTGGAGAGTGATGTTGCAAAGCAGCAATTGGCTGCTACGAACTACTACAATGTCTGGAAAGGTGTCAAAGTTACTGATATAAAAGAAGGAGACTGGGTTGTGGTGAAAAGAGGGGGAATTGTCACCAAAGGTGAAAGCAAATTTTCTAAACCTATGCAAGTGAGAACTGTGAAGAAGAATATTCTCATTTTAACTGATGGCTCTGCTTGGAGTGCTGGAAATGTTTGTAGATGTCATGCTCCTCAGACAATTCTTTGTGATTAATGTTTCTGTGGTTCCCCCCATCTTATTGTTCCTTTATTTGCATTGTTAAGTGGGTTATTTTGTGGGATATTTTGTTACTGTATATAGGGGGGAAGATGTGTGGAGTCTTCTCAATGAAAATGGAATGTAAGGCTTGTTGCCAGGATGGAATGTTATTCTTTGAAGTAAGAAGTAGTTGGGGCTGTGAAGCTGGAAGGAAAAGCTGGAGGTACCGATCAATGCATCTTACCAATAAAGATACCTATCCTCACTTACAGCGTTGGAGTGGATCTTTACACACAGCTACAAACCCTCCGTGGGTGAATGGCCAACCCCACTGTATTTGGCATTCAGCTTGACACAATGACAGGTGTCAACATGCCCTATCTTGTGGCAGCAAGTACTTCCGCTACATACAGCCTTATGTCATACACAGCGTGCGTTGCCCACAGGGCAGTGCCTGCAGTTAGGTCATACACACAATACACCCCACGCAGTTAAGTTATTTAATTTTTTTTTGTTTTTGTAGTTTGTTTTTTGTTTATAAGGTTATTATTGTGGCACCTTTTAAAATGTATTTTTATTTTATTTTATTTTTTTACTTTTTTGGTAAAATGTTTTTAAAACATTTTTTTTTTATTGTTTTGGGAATTCTTTGTCACTCTTTTTGTTATGTTCCCTCAAACCATTGATCTTGAATTGATTACAGTATGTGGAGAATATCTGCAATTTGCAAACGTCTTCTTTCTCTGCTGCTTGGAGGACTTTTGGTGGCAGAGATTTCTCTTTTGCTTCCTTTCACTGCTGCTTCTTCATCTTCACCTGGGAGTATTCATTTGTGTTCTCTAAGGTCTTTAACCCCTTCTGTGCTCATGACGGAATGGTTCCGTCATGAGCACAAGTTCTAGTGTGCTCATGACGGAACCATTCCGTCATGAGCACATGCTCAGGAAATCCCTCTGCTGCAGACAGCAGAGGGATTTCCCTTTTTTTTTTTTTGCCTGGGGAGGTGGGGAAGAGTTTCCCCAACCTCCCCAGGCCTAGTTTTGTATTTCATTACAATGACGATAGCACGCATGGCGCGCTATCGTCATTGCAACGAAATCGAAACTGAAACTTAGTTTCAGTTTCTCAGTTTCGGTGCTTGTGGGTCTATCTCAGCCCCCCCGAGCACCGAAAAGATGGGAGAGGTATCGTTGGAAAGGGGAGAATCTCCTTTCCAATGGTACTCTTCCTAGTGGATCCCTGCTTGGGGATCACCCCAGGAGGGCGATCCCCAAGCAGGGATCCACCCACTAGCGCTAGGGAGGGGGAGCAGGCCCCTTGGGCAAGGGCCTTTGCTCCCCCCATATTTGTTTGGCCGCAACAGACTTTCTGCCCCCCTGGGGGCAGATGGGGGCAGTAGCCCCCAAACTGCCCCCCCGGGGGGCAGAAAGCCCACTAGGAGCCAGGGATTTTTTATTTTTTATTGACGTTGGGGTGGGGGCTGCCCAAAAAGGGCATGGCAATGCCCCCACACCCCCAGAGAAATGTCAGTCTTTCTGCCCCCCCGGGGGGGGAAAGCCCACTAGGAACCAGGGATTTTTTTTATTTTTATTGACGTTGGGGTGGGGGCTACCCAAAAATGGCATGGCACTGTCCCCACTCCCCCGGAGAAATGTAGTCTTTCTGCCCCCCCCTGGGAGGCAGATGGGGGCAGTAGCCCCCAATCTGCCCCCCCGGGGGGGGAAAGCCCACTAGAAACCAGGGATTTGGGTTTTTTATTGATGTTGGGGTGGGGGCTGCCCAAAAAGGGCATGGCAATGCCCCCCCCAGAGAAATGTAAGTCTTTCTGCCCACCCTGGGGGGCAGATGGGGGCAGAAGCCCCCAATCTGCCCCCCCGGGGGGCATAAAGCCCACTAGAAACCAGGGGTTTTTTTTATTGACGTTGGTGTGGAGGCTGCCCAAAAAGGGCATGGCAATGCCCCCACCCCCCCCCAAAAAAAATGCAACAGTCTTTCTGCTCCCCCCAGGGGCAGATGGGGGCAATAGCCCCTGATCTGCCCCCCACAGAAAGCCCACTAGGCACCAGGGATTTTCTTTTTATAATGTAGGGGTGGGGGCTGCCCAGAAAGGGCATGATAATGCCCCCACCCGGGGGGGGGGGGTTAGAAAGCCCTCTAGGCCTCAGGATTTTTTTTTATTCAGGGTTGAGGTCAGCCCAGAATGGGCATGCCAATGCTCACGCCTCCCCAAAAAAATGCCACAGTCTTTCTGCCCCCCCGAGGGGCGGATGGGGACAGTGGCCCCTGATCTGCCCCCGGGGGGACAGAAAGCCCACTAGGCGCCAGAAATTATGCTGGCTTTTTTTATGCGTGGGGGTAGGGGCTGCCCAGAATGGGCATACCAATTCCTCCACCCCACAAAAATATAGCCACAGTCTTTCTGCCCCCCTTAGGGGCATATCGGGGCAACCCCCCCCCTTCGTTCCCCCCCCAGGGCAGCAGAAAGCCCACTAGGCACAGACTTGTTTTTAGCAATGTGCCTACCTGTGGATTTTGGGCCCTAGCGCAGCCGGGCCCAAATCTGTATATTTTTTTAAACTAGACACCAAGGGGAATCCAGGATGGGGTGACTTGTGTGCCTCTCACCAGGTTCTGTTACCCAGAATCCCTTGCAAACCTCAAAATGTGTAAAACAAAAACACATTTTCCTCACATTTCCGTGGTGGCAAGTTCTAGAATCTGCGTGGATACACAAAATTCCACCTACCCCGCATTCCCCAAAGTCTTCTGAGAAAAATGGTACCTCACTTGTGTGGGTAGGCCTAGTGCCCACAACAGGAAACGGCCCAAAACACAACGTGGACACACCACATTTTACAGTGAAAACTGACACTATTTTGCAAAGTGCCTAGCTGTAGATTTTGAACCCTAGCTCTGCCGGCACCTAGGGAAACCTAGCAAACCTATACATTTTTGAAAACTAGACACCCAGGGGAATCCAGGATGGGGTGACTTGTCTGGCTCTCACCAGGTTGTTACCCAGAATCCCTTGCAAACCTCAAACTTTGTAAAAAAAAAAAACATTTTCCTCAAATTTCTGTGGTGGAAAGTTCTGGAATCTGTGTGGATCCACAAAATTCCACCCACCCCCATTCCCCAAAGTCTTCCGAGAAAAATGGTACCTCACTTGTGTGGGTAGGCCTAGTCCCCGCGACAGGAAATGGCCCAAAACGCAACGTGGACAAAACACATTTTCACAGTGAAAACGGACCCTTTTTTTGCAAAGTGCCTAGCTGTAGATTTTGAACCCTAGCTCTGCCGGCACCTAGGGAAACCTAGCAAACCTATACATTTTTGAAAACTAGACACCCAGAGGAATCCAGGATGGGGTGACTTGTCTGGCGCTCACCAGGTTCTGTTACCCAGAATCCCTTGCAAACCTCAAAATTTGTCAAAAAAACAAATTTTCGTCACATTTCTGTGGTGGAAAGTTCTGGAATCTGTGTGGATCCACAAAATTCCACCCAGTCCGCATTCCCCTAAGTCTTCTGAGGAAAATGGTACCTCACTTGTGTGGGTGGGTCAAGTACCCGCGACAGGCAAGGGCCCAAAACCTATTGAGGCGACTTCAAAATTACCTATCACAAAACAACCTGGTTTTGCAAGGGGGGGTCCCATGAGTTTTTGGCCCCGGGCTCGGCGGACACCTAGGGAAACCTACCAAACTCACACATTTCTGAAAACTAGACACTCCGGGGAGTCCAGCAAAGTATGGCTTGCGTGGGTCCCCTAACATTTCCCTACCCAAAATCCCCGGCAAACCTCAAATTTTGTTGAAAAAATCTATTTTTTCTCACATTTCTGTGTGGGAAAGTTGTAGGCTCACCGGGCTGACACAAATTTCCTACCACCCAGCGTTCCCCCAGGTCTCCCGATAAAAATAGTACCTCACTTGTGTGGGTAGGCATAGTGGCTGCAACAGGAAATGGCCCAAATCGTACTGTGGAGACTTTAAAATTACCTATAACAAAACTACCTGGTTTTGGGGGGGGGGCACCTGGGGTTTTGGCCCCGGGCTTGCCGCCATCTAGGGAAACCTACCAAACCCCCACATTTCTGAAAACTAGACACCCTGGGGAGTCCAATGAGGTATGGCTTGTGTGGATCCCCAACGTTTCCTTCCCAGAATCCCCTGCAAACCTCAAATTTAGCTGAAAAAAACACATTTTCCACATATTTTTGTGTGGAATCACCGTGGCGGCACAAATGTCCTACCCCACAGCGTTCTCCGTAGTGTCCCAAGTAAAATGATACCTCACTTGTGTGGGTGTCCAATGCACAATTGGCTAAAAATGTATTTTTAAACAAATGTAGCGCTTAGAATTCCCGGTGCTATACCCTTATTCCCTATGTTTTGGGCTCTTCCCAGTCACAAGCCCTTGCCCCACCCACACAAGTGAGGTATCATTTTACTCGGGAGACTGAGGGGAACGCTGTGGGGTAGGACATTTGTGCCGGCACGGTGATTCCACTCAAAAATATGTGGAAAATGTAGTTTTTTCAGCTAAATTTGAGGTTTGCAGGGCATTCTGGGTATGAAAACGTTGGGGGACCCACGCAAGCCATACCTCTCTGGACTCCCCCAGGTGTCTAGTTTTCAGAAATGTGTGGGTTTGGTAGTTTTCCAAGATGGCTGCCGACCCCGTGGCCAAAAACCCAGGTGACCCCCCTTGCAAAACCAGGTTGTTTTGTGATAGGTCATTTTGATGTCTCCTCAATACGTTTTGGGCCCTTACCTGTCGCGGGTACTTGACCCACCCACGCGAGTGAGGTATCATTTTTATCGGGAGACCTGGGGGAACGCTGGGTGGTAGGACATTTTTGGATCCACGTAGTTTCCAGAAATTTCCCACACAGAAATTTGAGAAAAAAATGATTTTTTTCAGCTAAATTTGAGGTTTGCAGGGCATTCTGGGTAGGAAGACGTTGGGGGACCCACGCAAGCCATACCTCTCTGGACTCCCCCAGGTGTCTAGTTTTCAGAAATGTGTGGGTTTGGTAGTTTTCCAAGATGGCCGCCGACCCCGGGGCCAAAAACCCAGGTGACCCCCCTTGCAAAACCAGGTTGTTTTGTGATAGGTCATTTTGATGTCTCCTCAATACGTTTTGGGCCCTTACCTGTCGCGGGTACTTGACCCACCCACGCGAGTGAGGTATCATTTTTATCGGGAGACCTGGGGGAACGCTGGGTGGTAGGACATTTTTGGATCCACGTAGTTTCCAGAAATTTCCCACACAGAAATTTGAGAAAAAAAGTGATTTTTTCAGCTAAATTTGAGGTTTGCAGGGCATTCTGGGTAGGAAAACGTTGGGTGGACCCACGCAAGCCATACCTCTCTGGACTCCCCCGGGTGTCTAGTTTTCAGAAATGTGTGGGTTTGGTAGTTTTCCAAGATGGCCACCGAGCCCGGGGCCAAAAACCCAGCCGACCCCCCTTGCAAAACCAGGTTGTTTTGTGATAGGTCATTTTGATGTCTCCTCAATACGTTTTGGGGCCTTACCTGTCGCGGGTACTTGACCCACCCACACGAGTGAGGTATCATTTTTATCGGGAAACGCTGGGTGGTAGGGCATTTTTGGATCCATATTGATTCCAGAACTTTCCCACACAGAAATTTGAGAAAAAAGTGATTTTTTCAGCTAAATTTGAGGTTTGCAGGGCATTTTGGGTAGGAAAACTTTGGGGGACCCACACAAGCCATACCTCGCTGGACTCCTCCGGGTGTCTAGTTTTAAGAAATGTGTGGGTTTGGTAGGTTTCCCAAGAAGGCTGCCGAGTCCGGGGCCAAAAACCCAGTTGACCCCCCTTGCAAAACCAGGTTGTTTTGCGATAGGTCATTTTGATGTCTCCTCAATACGTTTTGGGGCCTTGTCTGTCGCGGGTACTTGACCCACCCACGCGAGTGAGGTACCATTTTCATCGGGAGACCTGGGGGAATGCTGGGTGGTAGGAAATTTGTGGATCCACGTAGATTCCAGAACTTACCCACACAGAAATTTGAGAAAAAAGTGATTTTTTCATCAAAATATGAGGTTTGCAGGGGATTCTGGGTAGAGAAACGTTGGTGGATCCACGCAAGCCATACCTTCCTGGACTCCCCCGGGTCTCTAGTTTTCAGAAATGTGTGGGTGTGGTAGGTTTTCCCTAGATGGCCGCCAAGCCCGGGACCAAAATCTCATGTGACCCCCCTTGCAAAACCAGGTCATTTTCAGATACATAGGGGGCACCTGAGTTTTTGGTCCCGAGTCAGCAGCCATCTAGGGAAACCTACCAAACCCACACATTTCTGAAAACTTGAGACCCAGCGTTCCCCCAGGTCTCCCGATAAAAATGATACCTCACTCGCGTGGGTGGGTCAAGTACCCGCGACAGGCAAGGGCCCAAAACCTATTGAGGCAACTTCAAAATGACCTATCACAAAACAACCGGGTTTTGCAAGGGAAGTCATCTGGGTTTTTGGCCCCAGGCTCGGTGGCCATCTTGGAAAACTACCAAACTCACACATTTCTAAAAACTAGACACCCGGTGGAGTCCAGCGAGGTATGGCTTGTGTGGGTCCCCCAACGTTTTCCTACCCAGAATGCCCTGCAAACCTCAAATTTAGCTGAAACATCCCTTTTTTCTCACATTTCTGTGTGGGAAAAGTCTGGAATCCACAAATTTCCTACCACCGAGCGTTCCCCCAGGTCTCCCGATAAAAATGATACCTCACTCGTGTGGGTGGGTCAAGTACCCGCGATAGGCAAGGGCCCAAAACGTATTGAGGAGACATCAAATGACCTATCACAAAACAACCTGGTTCTGCAAGAGGGTCACCTGGGTTTTGGCCCGGGCTCGGCGGCCATCTTGGAAAACTACCAAACCACACATTTTCTGAAAACTAGACACCCGGGGGAGTCCAGCGAGGTATGGGTTGCGTGGATCTCCCAACGTTTTCCTACCTAGAATGCCCTGAAAACCTCAAATTTACCTGAAAAAAATCATTTTCCACATATTTTTGGGTGGAATCACTGTGCCGGCACAAATGTCCTACCCCACAGCGTTCCCCTCAGTCTCCTGAGTAAAATGATACCTCACTTGTGTAGGTAGGACATGTGGGGTAGGACATTTGTGCCGCTCACGGTGATTCCACACAAAAATATGTGGAAAATGTGTTTTTTCAGCTAAATTTGAGGTTTGCAGGAGATTCTGGGAAGGGAAACGTTGGGGGATCCACGCAAGCCATACCTCATTGGACTCCCCAGGGTGTCTAGTTTTCAGAAATGTGTGGGTCTGGTAGGTTTCCTAGATGGCGGCGAGCCCGGGCCAAACCCCAGGTGCTCCCCCAAACCAGATAGTTTTGTTATAGGTAATTTTGAAGCCTCCACAGTACGATTTGGGCCATTTCCTGTTGCAGCCACTATGCCTACCCACACAAGTGAGGTACCATTTTTATCGGGAGACCTGGGGGAACACTGGGTGGGAGGAAATTTGTGAATCCACGCAGATTCCAGAACTTTCCCACACAGAAATTTGAGAAAAAAGTGATTTTTTTCAGCTAAATTTGAGGTTTGCAGGACATTCTGGGTAGGAGAATGTTGGGGGACCCACGCAAGCCATACCTTGCTGGACTCCCTGGGTGTCTAGTTTCCAGAAATGTGTGGGTTTGGTAGGTTTCCTAGATGGCCGCCGAGCCCCGGGCCAAAAACTCATGGGACCCCCTTGCAAAACCAGGTTGGTTTGTGATAGGTAATTTTGATGTCGCCTCAATAGGTTGTGGGCCCTTGCCTGTCGCTGGGTACTTGAACCACCCACGCAAGTAAGGTACCATTTTTCTCGAAACACTTTGGGGAATGCGGGGTGGGTGGAATTTTGTGGATCCACACAGATTCCAGAACTTTCCACCACAGAAATGTGAGGAAAATGTGTTTTTTGACAATTTGCTAGGTTTGCAAGGGATTCTGGGTAACAGAAACTGGTGAGAGCCAGTCAAGTCACCCCATCCTGGATTCCCCTGGGTGTCTAGTTTTGAAAAAGTATAGGTTTTCTAGGTTTCCTAGGTGCCGGCAGAGCTAGGGTTAAAAAACTACAGCTAGGCACTTTGCAAAAAAGGGTCATTTTTCACTGTGAAAATGTGGTGTGTCCACGTTGTGTTTTGCGCCGTCTCCTGCCGCGGGCACTAGGCCTACCCACACAAGTGAGGTACCATTTTTCTCGGAAGACTTTGGGAAACGCAGGGTGGGTGGAATTTTGTGGATCCACGCAGATTCCAGAACTTTCCACCACAGAAATGTGAGGAAAATGTGTTTTTTTTTACAATTGTTTAGGTTTGCAAGGGATTCTGGGTAACAGAACCTGGTGAGAGCCAGTCAAGTCACCCCATCCTGGTTTCCCTGGGTGTCTCTGTTTTCAAAAATGTATAGGTTTGCTAGGATTCCCTAGGTGCTGGCAGAGCTAGGGTTCAAAAACTAAATCTAGGCACTTTGCAAAAAAAGGGTCATTTTTCACTGTGAAAATGTGGTGTGTCCACGTTGCGTTTTGTGCCGTTTCCTGTCGCGGGCACTAGGCCTACCCACACAAGTGAGGTACCATTTTTCTTGGAAGACTTTGGGGAACGCGGGGTGGGTGGAATTTTGTGGATCTACGCGGATTTCAGAACTTTCCAGCACAGAAATGTGAGGAAAATGTGTTTTTTTGACAATTGTTTAGGTTTGCAAGGGATTCTGGGTAGCAGAACCTGGTGAGAGCCAGTCAAGTCACCCCATCCTGGATTCCCCTTGGTGACTAGTTTTCAAAAATGTATAGGTTTGCTAGGTTTCCCTTGGTGCCGGCAGAGCTAGGGTTCAAAAACTACAGCTAGGCACTTTGCAAAAAAAGGGTCATTTTTCACTGTGAAAATGTGGTGAGTACACGTTGCATTTTGGGCCGTTTCCTGTCACGGGCACTAGGCCTACCCACACAAGAGAGGTACCATTTTTCTCAGAAGACTTTGGGGAACGCGGGGTGGGTGGAATTTTGTGGATCCACACAGATTCCAGAACTTTCCACCACAGAAATGTGAGGAAAATGTGGGTTTTTTAAAAAAATTTAGGTTTGCAAGGGATTCTGGGTAACAGAACCTGGTGAGAGCCAGTCAAGTCACCCCATCCTGGATTCCCCTGGGTGTCTAGTTTTCAAAAATGTATAGGTTTGCTAGGTTTCCTAGGTGCTGGCAGAGCTAGAGTTCAAAGACTACAGCTAGGCACTTTGCAAAAAAGGGTCATTTTTCATTGTGAAAATGTGGTGTGTCCACGTTGCGCTTTGAGCCGCTTTCCTGTCGTGGGCACTAGGCCTACCCACACAAGTGAGGTACCATTTTTATCGGGAGACTTAGGGTAACACAGAATTGTAGAGCAATTGTTATTACCTATTGACTTTCGATGCATTTCTGCCTTCCAAATTAAAGACAATGTGTAAAAAAGAAGTCATTTTGAAAAATGACCTATAATTCTCATGCTAGTATGGGTTCTCCCAATTTCGGAAATGTGCAAATTTCTACTGTTTCTAAACTTTATATTTTTTTCCCATTTCAGAAATACATAGGTGTCTTTCATACCGATTTTTCCATGTATACATTTTCCCAGAATAATTGCTATATTCCCGGTACATAATAAAAAAACATTGCAAGACACTGCTCAGTTATTGGCTCTGGGTTCGTCAGGTTCTTGGTGAACCTACAAGTCCTATATATCCCCACAACCAGAAAGGTCAAGTGGATGTAACGGTATATTGCTTTCAAACAGCTGTCATAATTAGAAGAAGTACCAGGTGAAAACGTTGACACAAATGGCTGTTTTTTTCAACTAATGTTCAATTTTTCCTATATTCAATGGTTAGTTTCTATAAAGAAACCTTGAAGGATCTACACAAATGCCCCCTTGCTGAATTTAGAATTTTGTCTACTTTTCTAAAATGTATAGCTTTCCAGGATCCATTATTGCTTTCATACCCATTTCTACCATTAACTGGAAAGAGGTTGAAAGCACAAAAAATAGCAAAAATAGGCTATGTCCCAGAAAAATGCCAAAACTGGGTAAAAAATGTTGGTTTTCTGACAAAAGTCTGCTTGTCCCTGAAAGCTGGGAAGATGGTGATTTCAGCACCACAACCCCTTTTTTTATACCATTTTCAGGGGAAAAAACAGATGCTTTCATCTGTAGCCCCTTTTTCCCAAAAAAACCAAAATATACCTGTATTTTGGCTACTTTCTGGGTCCCCTCCAGAGAAATCCACAAACCCTGGGTACCTTTAGAATCCCCATGATGTTGGAAAAAAAGGACGCAAATTTGGCGTGGATACCTTATGTGGTCAAAACGTTACAGGGGCCTCAGCGCGAACTACCCCAAATAGCCAAAAAAAAGCTTAGCACAGGGGGGGAAAAGGCCTAGCAGCGAAGGGGTTAATCATCCAATTGATGCTGAATGAGTCTATCCTGTGAATCCATGGTGAAGGACCTAATCACAGAAAGTGCATGTAAACCTTTGGGTGTTCACTTTTTCTGTCCTGTGGGGTAAAACATTTTCACATAGCCTTTGATGTTGTTGACAACTCTACTACATTATCATATTGTTGTCTTACAGCAGACAACTGTCCTTGACCTCTTCCTGTAGCTTCTTGACTTTGCCTAGTCTATTGGGATGTTATTCTGGTCACAGCAGAGGCTTTGTTTCTCACTGTCAAAGAAGAAACTGAAAATGGTGTGCCTCTGAGCTAGGACACTTTGGGGCATATGTACAAGCCCCTATCGCCACCAGAACGTCACTTTTATCGATGTTGTGGTAGCAATAGGGGATTAGCCTTATTTACAAGGCAGCATTCAGCCACTTTACGTGGCTTAACACTGCCTTGTAAATAAGGCCCCCTTTCACACAATGGTTAGCATGAAAGGGGTGGGCAGTGGGTGTTGCGGTGGGCGTCCCACCGCAACACCCATTGATTTTGACGTTGCCCCTATGTACAAGGGCAGCGTACATAGGAGGCAGCACCAAAATTAAGACCAGGTAAAACCTGGTCTTAAGTTGGCGAAATGGAATGCATTATTTCTCCTCATTTTTGCTTTTCCCATGTGTGCTGCCTTGTGCAGCACACATGGAAATAGCTGGATCCACCCTTGCCTATTTCCTAGACATTACAGAGGATTCACAAATCTGTTTGGCAAATGTGAAATGAAATGACATCAACTTTTACCTCTGGTGGAACGCATTTCGACATGTGAGTACCCTTACAAAATGATTGTGCAAGTGGAAATAGTCTGAGTAGTTTTGTCCACAAATTGGCAAATCCTGTAAACATGCCTGAAAATTGATTTCTGCATACCTCAGGGGCATGCCACGGTATCTATCTAGAATAATGATATCTATTTTTTAAATTCCTGGAATTTTCCAACAAGATGGAGTCTATTTCACAGCAGAAGGGAATAGGATCT
Source organism: Calotriton arnoldi (assembly GCA_963921515.1). Classification (NCBI taxonomy): domain Eukaryota; kingdom Metazoa; phylum Chordata; class Amphibia; order Caudata; family Salamandridae; genus Calotriton; species Calotriton arnoldi. The sequence continues at coordinate 905,891 of CAWUFW010004371.1, read as the reverse complement.
TCCTAAGCAACCTGTAGGAATGTGTCACATTTTAGCTTTAACATGAAGCTCTTCTGAGAGTCACCTTAACTCTATAAATTTAGCTGTTTTCTACAATGTATTTGTTTCAGAAAAGCAATGAATTTGCCAAAAAGTTTTAGTGTCACTCCCTTGATGGGTTTGCAGAGATTTTGCGAATCCTTGGAGACAATTACAGTAATTTGATTTGCCCCACAAACATGTTCTCATTGCCATCTCCACTTTAATGTAGTGTGTCATTAAACCAATGTGCAGCAAGGGTAGTCTGGGCCTGTTCTTAGTCAGGACCTGCCCTGACACCATGTACAGGCATTCAACCCCTGCTGTGCATGTCCTTCAGTCATGTGCAGCAGCTGTTTGCCACAGGGGTTAGCCTGGAGCCAAGTCTCCATACATGACCAACCTCTGCTGCACACCACCAAAGGCAGTACACAGTGGAGAATAGCCACGGGTGTGTCCACACTCTTTGGGTGGCCAACCCCGACCGTGCATGGCCTATGGTCATGTGCAGTGGGGATTTACTGCAGGAACATCTTACCATCCAAAGTCTGCCAACATCTACTGCGCATGACCTGCAACTGTGCATAGGGGGATTGCACATGGAGTCTGATGGATCAACAGTTCCAGAACTGCTAAACTACCAATAGGTGGATGTGGGCCCATGAAACATGCCCTGGGGTCGCAGCACCAGGCTGTGATGCTTGTTCTGGATCTGTGAACCACAGACAAAGTTTGCGGTACCAGGGTCCTTGCAGGTAGTTAGAGAGACCATCTTACTTAAGAGCTGGTGTCGTAAAACTTTCCTGATGCAAGTGGTTCAAAAGGCACCAGGGAGAAGTATATCTCAAGCAATCTAAAAACTATCTATTTTCTGGTTTCATTTTTTTAAGATAAATAGAAAATGCAAAGTTAAGGATTTATTTGTCAGCGCTTACCACACAAATATAATGAACGTCAATGTACCAGCAAATAAACCTTAAAGTACATCAGTAATAGTTAGCAAATTCCATATAGGATGCCAGACAAGAGTTGCCAATCGAGGATGTCAAGTCAAGTCAAAAAAGGTTATTTCGGATACAAATGTGGCCATAACAGTATACAGGATAAACATCACATTTACAAAAAGAAGTTAAAAATAAAACAATTCATATAAAAACCAGCAACAAAATGAACTCCATAAATACAGCAATGGATCACAAAATAAGCGTTAAATCTCACAGAAAAAATAGTCTAACATTGCAGAAAAGTACAAATAAAGTGCATTTTAAAGTGCCTAAATCACATAAGGAAATTCATTAGGACGCATATAGCTTTCATTCAAGAGTTATACTATCAAACTAAAACATTAATGATTTTCTTCTGCTAGCAGCACTTTTCAAAAGAGAAGATATTAATGCAGTTTGAAGGGGGAATCCATTTGTTGTAAGTACACAAGGGCTAGTCCTGAGGTTCTGATCCCCTTCTTCACATAATCAGGATTAAAAACTTTTTTGTAAGGTCGATAAACATTTTACAGAAGGAGATGAAATGTAAACGGTTTGCGGTGAAGATTTGTCACATGGACATAACAAGACTTTTGTGGGATCAAATTGGCCAAGAGGGAAGCAATGTTGGAATAGAAGACCTATGTTTTATTGCGGATGTCAAACCGGACTCTCCTATTAAGTGACAATGCGTAGAATATATAATTGTCTGCAAGCATTTTGAAAAGTCTTTTAAACAACACTGCAAATGCATCTTCAGTGATGTAAATTTACCTGTGTTGATGGTTGCTGGTGCTTGCTTTGGAGTTCGTGCTGCTGGTCATCTGTCAGTGACAGTGCAAGGACAGGATGCCTCTGGAGAGGAGCCCTGAGATTTTCCAGGCCCGTTGCACACACACACACAGCACAACCTGCCATGCCATCCAGCTGCAAATGGAGCAGGGGTTGTACTTGCAAGATTTACCACAGAGCCTGGAGATCCATTGCTGAGCCTAAGGGGATCCCCAAAGAGATGTGCAGGAAACACCAACTGAACCATGACAGACTTTGTGCCGGCCTGGAGTCTGGAAGATATCGACCTGTACTCACTGCAGGTAAGAAAAATGGGGTGATATAAAGAAGTAACCAGCCTCAGCCCCCACACCATATTCTCACTCACTGTTTTGTTAGCTCTGACCCCTTAATCAGCATCTGCCTGCAAGCCTTTGCTTTGGCACCCCTTTTAGTGGTACCTCTGTGCCCTTCCCTCTGCTGGTGACCTTAGCTCGTTGCCCTTTTACCGGCTCTCTTGCCCTTGGTATCTTCTGCCTATCTCTTTGCTGATATAATCTGCCTCCTTGCCATCTTTCCTGCTCTACCTCTGCCATTTTCTTTGTTGAGCTTGTGTCTCTTTCCCATTCGAACCTTTACCACATACAAAGGCATCTTCCTTTACTGGTATTCTTCCATGGAAAATCTTACAGTGAGTTGTCTCTACCCTTATTTATTGGCTCCCTTGTGGCTTTCTCCCCAATCCTGTTGTTCTCTGTCCTTCTGCCCAGGAACCCACTCTCCTTTCTACCCTGGCATCCATCCACCATTCTCTATTGGTTCCTACCTGCCCTTCTTCTCTGGCACCCACATGCTCTTCTTCTATTGTACCTTCTGATACCCAAACACCTTTTAATAGACTCCGTGTATGAGTGTAGGGTGAGCAGTATGCCAGTGTGTGTACAGAAGTGAATCTGTATGATTATGGGTTTAGATGTGCCATCTTATGATGATAAGAGCTGTTTTACAGCAGCACAATTCAAAGTTTGTATTTCGTCTAAGGTAGACACAACCAAGACACTTCTTTTAAGGCAGCTCAAAATTGTGTAATTTCTTATGTTAACCTAGCAATGTTTTCTCCAGCGATATTTATATTTCAATTTTAAAAGGTTTTTGTTTTAGGTTTGATGGCATATCGCAGAGCATTGATCTTTTTCATCAATGGCCTAGGTTTGTAATTCACGTATTAAAAGATTTATATTTACTTCCATAGCTTAATTTTATCATTTCTATGTGATCTCTGTATAAGCATGTGCATTGATCATCAGATATGCATTTTAAAAAGTCTGTTTCATCTCTGATTGTTTTACATTCGCATTTTGAAGACTAGGGTGCATATTTATGTATGGGTTGCGCCGCTTTTGCACCACGCAATAGTGTGCATGCACGACGCAACCCTATAATGCAATTTATCATGCCACTCAAGGCCACTTTGCGAGGCCCTAGAAGGCATGATAAATTTGGAGTAACACAACGCAGCGCAAATCGCAGTGATGCTTTACTCTGCCCCAGGAAGGCATTCTACATGCGTTGCGAGGGTGTTCCCCCGCAACACCTATGGATTTTCACACATTCCCAGATTCACCATTACTGGTAGACCTGGGAATGCACCAAAATGCTGCGCCTTCCCAAGTGTGGCGTAATGAGGAGAAACAACTTTATTTTCCCTCATGGGATTGTTTTTGTGCAGGAAGGTGTCCCTTCCTGCTCAAAAACAATGTTGCTTGCAATGCCGGCACCCTAGTACCATGGTGCAAGGGTTCTTGTGTTGGTGCTAGGCAGCACATTGTGTGCCAGCGCTAGGAAAAGGCAAGAATGCACCGTATTGTGATAAATACAGCACATTCCTGCCCTTTCCCTGCATGAACAATTCTATTAAAAAGCCTTTCATTAGCAAAACATAATGAAGTAAATAATTGTTAGTAAAGCTGGTATGAAATGTATCAGAAACCCGAGTTCAGGCTGCCTTTTTCCATACACGCTCGCACCGAAACTCAATCAGAACATGGAAAATTGAAAGAAACAAAACAAACCATTGATCATGGAAAACACCACACACAGCCAAAAATCGCGTTTTCTGGGATTGCCAAAACCACTGTCACTAACATAAAGCCCTCTAGCGATTAGTGAAAAAAGCTGGAACCTTAAATTTGATTTGTGAATTTTGCGTCTTTAAGATGACCGCTGAACACCCTTCTGTTGACGAAATGTGTGCTTGAGACCACAGACATGCCAAACTTTCCACTTCGCTTTATATTAATTCTTGCACATCGTTACCTCAGTCCCTTCCCCTAACCCAATAAACCATGGCAGTGAATGCTGCTGTTTGAAAACAGTGGAGATTTGGAGAGGCGGCCGAACAATGAGCCATTTTTATATCAGTGTGCCCTTTTTCGGACAGTCAAGAATTAGTAATTTTGTAAGCACTTTTGACAACTTGTAAGTATTCCAAGTCAGACATGTTTATGGCTGAGACACCAAAGAATGTTTTCGCAGCCAGTGGCGTGCCTATTTTAAAACATTCTCAGCTATTTAAATTGTGCCGGCACAAATGTCCTACCCCACAGCGTTCCCCTCAGTCTCCCGAGTAAAATGATACCTCACTTGTGTAGGTGGGGCAAGGGCCTGTGACTGGGAAGAGCCCAAAACATAGGGAATAAGGGTATAGCACCGAGAATTCTAAGCGCTACATTTTAAAAAAAATACATTTTTAGCCAATTCTGCATTGGACACCCACACAAGTGAGGTATCATTTTACTCGGGACACTAAGGAGAACGCTGTGGGGTAGGACATTTGTGCCGCCACGGTGATTCCACGCAAAAATATGTGGAAAATGTGTTTTTTTCAGCTAAATTTGAGGTTTGCAGGGGATTCTGGGTAGGGAAACGTTGGGGGATCCACGCAAGCCATACCTCATTGGACTCCCCAGGGTGTCTAGTTTTCAGAAATGTGTGGGTCTGGTAGGTTTCCCTAGATGGCGGGGAGGCCGGGGCCAAAACCCCAGGTGCCCCCCCAAAACCAGATAGTTTTGTTATAGGTAATTTTGAAGCCTCCACAGTACGATTTGGGCCATTTCCTGTTGCAGCCACTATGCCTACCCACACAAGTGAGGTACCATTTTTATCGGGAGACCTGGGGGAACACTGGGTGGGAGGAAATTTGTGAATCCACGCAGATTCCAGAACTTTCCCACACAGAAATTTGAGAAAAAAGTGATTTTTTCAGCGAAATTTGAGGTTTGCAGGGGATTCTGGGTAGGAGAATATTGGGGGACCCACGCAAGCCATACCTCGCTGGACTCCCACGGGTGTCTAGTTTCCAGAAATGTGTGGATTTGGTGGGTTTCCCTACATGGCCGCCAAGCCCCGGGCCAAAAACTCATGGGACTCCCCTTGCAAAACCAGGTTGATTTGTGATAGGTAATTTTGATGTTGCCTCGATATGTTTTGGGCCCTTGCCTGTCGCGGGTCCTTGACCCACCCACCCGAGTGAGGTACCATTTTTATCGGGAGACCTGGGGGAACGCTGGGTGGGAGGAAATTTGTGTATTCACGCAGATTCCAGAACTTTCTCACACATAAATTTGAGAAAAAAGTGATTTTTTTCAGCTAAATTTGAGGTTTGCAGGACATTCTGGGTAGGAGAATGTTGGGGGACCCACGCAAGCCATACCTTGCTGGACTCCCCTGGGTGTCTAGTTTCCAGAAATGTGTGGGTTTGGTAGGTTTCCCTAGATGGCCGCCGAGCCTCGGGCCAAAAACTCATAGGACCCCCCTTGCAAAACCAGGTTGGTTTGTGATAGGTAATTTTGATGTCGCCTCAATAGGTTGTGGGCCCTTGCCTTTCGCGGGTACTTGAACCACCCACGCAAGTAAGGTACCATTTTTCTCGAAACACTTTGGGGAATGCGGGGTGGGTGGAATTTTGTGGATCCACACAGATTCCAGAACTTTCCACCACAGAAATGTGAGGAAAATGTGTTTTTTGACAATTTGCTAGGTTTGCAAGGGATTCTGGGTAACAGAAAGTGGTGAGAGCCAGTCAAGTCACCCCATCCTGGATTCCCCTGGGTGTCTAGTTTTAAAAAATGTATAGGTTTTCTAGGTTTCCCTAGGTGCCGGCAGAGCTAGGGTTAAAAACTACAGCTAGGCACTTTGCAAAAAAGGGTAATTTTTCACTTGAAAATGTGGTGTGTCCACGTTGTGTTTTGCGCCGTCTCCTGCCGCGGGCACTAGGCCTACCCACACAAGTGAGGTACCATTTTTCTCGGAAGACTTTGGGAAACGCAGGGTGGGTGGAATTTTGTGGATCCACGCAGATTCCAGAACTTTCCACCACAGAAATGTGAGGAAAATGTGTTTTTTTTGACAATTGATTAGGTTTGCAAGGGATTCTGGGTAACAGAACCTGGTAAGAGCCAGTCAAGTCACCCCATCCTGGTTTCCCTGGGTGTCTCGTTTTCAAAAATGTATAGGTTTGCTGGGATTCCCTAGGTGCCGGCAGAGCTAGGGTTCAAAACTACAGCTAGGCACTTTGCAAAAAAGGGTCATTTTTCACTGTGAAAATGTGGTGTGTCCACGTTGCGTTTTGTGCCGTTTCTTGTCACGGGCACTAGGCCTACCCACACAAGTGAGGTACCATTTTTCTTGGAAGACTTTGGGGAACGCGGGGTGGGTGGAATTTTGTGGATCCACGCAGATTCCAGAACTTTCCAGCACAGAAATGTGAGGAAAATTTGTTTTTTTGACAATTGTTTAGGTTTGCAAGGGATTCTGGGTAGCAGAACCTGGTGAGAGCCAGTCAAGTCACCCCATCCTGGATTCCCCTCGGTGTCTAGTTTTCAAAAATGTATAAGTTTGCTAGGTTTCCCTAGGTGCCGGCAGAGCTAGGGTTCAAAAACTACAGCTAGGCACTTTGCAAAAAAAGGGTCATTTTTCACTGTGAAAATGTGGTGTGTCCACGTTGCGTTTTGCGCCGTTTCCTGTCCCGGGAACAAGGCCTACCCACACAAGTGAGGTACCACTTTTCTCGTAAGACTTTGGGGAACGCGGGGTGGGTGAAATTTTGTGGATCCACGCAGATTCCAGTACTTTCCACCACAGAAATGTGAGGAAAATGTGTTTTGTTTGACAATTTTTTAGGTTTGCAAGGGATTCTGGGTAACAGAACCTGGTGAGAGCCAGTCAAGTCACCCCATCCTGGATTCCCCTGGGTGTCTAGTTTTCAAAAATGTACAGGTTTGCTAGGTTTCTCTTGGTGCCGGCAGAGCTAGGGTTCAAAAACTACAGCTAGGCACTTTGCAAAAAAAGGGTCATTTTTCACTGTGAAAATGTGGTGAGTACACGTTGCATTTTGGGCCGTTTCCTGTCACGGGCACTAGGCCTACCCACACAAGAGAGGTACCATTTTTCTCAGAAGACTTTGGGGAACGCGGGGTGGGTGGAATTTTGTGGATCCACACAGATTCCAGAACTTTCCACCACAGAAATGTGAGGAAAATGTGTTTTTATTTTACAATTTTTTAGGTTTGCAAGGGATTCTGGGTAACAGAACCTGGTGAGAGCCGGTCAAGTCACCCCATCCTGGATTCCCCTGGGTGTCTAGTTTTCAAAAATGTATAGGTTTGCTAGGTTTCCCTAGGTGCTGGCAGAGCTAGAGTTCAAAGACTACAGCTAGGCACTTTGCAAAAAAAGGGTAATTTTTCATTGTGAAAAGGTGGTGTGTCCACGTTGCGTTTTGAGCCGTTTCCTGTCGTGGGCACTAGGCCTACCCACACAAGTGAGGTACCATTTTTATGGGGAGACTTAGGGTAACACAGAATTGTAGAGCAACTGTTATTACCTATTGACTTTCGATGCATTTCTGCCTTCCAAATTAAAGACAATGTGTAAAAAAGAAGTCATTTTGAAAAATGACCTATAATTCTCATGCTAGTATGGGTACTCCCAATTTCGGAAATGTGCAAATTTCTACTGTTTCTAAACTTTATATTTTTTTCCCATTTCAGAAATACATAGGTGTCTTTCATACCGATTTTTCCATGTATACATTTTCCCAGAATAATTGCTATATTCCCGGTACATAATAAAAAAACATTGCAAGACGCTGCTCAGTTATTGGCTCTGGGTTCGCCAGGTTCTTGGTGAACCTACAAGTCCTATATATCCCCACAACCAGAAAGGTCCAGTGGATGTAACGGTATATTGCTTTCAAACAGCTGTCATAATTAGAAGAAGTAACAGGTGAAAACGTTGACACAAATGGCTGTTTTTTTCAACTAATGTTCAATTTTTCCTATATTCAATGGTTAGTTTCTATAAAGAAACCTTGAAGGATCTACACAAATGACCCCTTGCTGAATTTAGAATTTTGTCTACTTTTCTAAAATGTATAGCTTTCCAGGATCCATTATTGCTTTCATACCCATTTCTACCATTAACTGGAAAGAGGTTGAAAGCACAAAAATAGCAAAAATAGGCTATGTCCCAGAAAAATGCCAAAACTGGGTAAAAAATGTTGGTTTTCTGACAAAAGTCTGCTTGTCCCTGAAAGCTGGGAAGATGGTGATTTCAGCACCACAACCCCTTTTTTGATACCATTCTCAGGGAAAAAAACAGATGCTTTCATCTGTAGCCCCTTTTTCCAATTTTTCCCAAAAAAAACAAAATGTACCTGTATTTTGGCTACTTTCTGGGTCCCCTCCAGAGAAATCCACAAACCCTGGGTACCTTTAGAATCCCCATGATGTTGGAAAAAAAGGACGCAAATTTGGCGTGGATACCTTATGTGGTCAAAAAGTTACAGGGGCCTCAGCGCGAACCACCCCAAATAGCCAAAAAAAAGCTTAGCACATGGGGGGAAAAGGCCTAGCAGCGAAGGGGTTAATCATCCTATTGATGCTGAATGAGTCTATCCTGTGAATCCATGGTGAAGGACCTAATCACAGAAAGTGCATGTAAACCTTTGGGTGTTCACTTTTTCTGTCCTGTGGGGTAAAACATTTTCACATAGCCTTTGATGTTGTTGACAACTCTACTACATTATCATATTGTTCATATTGTTGTCTTACAGCAGACAACTGTCCTTGACCTCTTCCTGTAGCTTCTTGACTTTGCCTAGTCTATTGGGATGTTATTCTGGTCACAGCAGAGGCTTTGTTTCTCACTGTCAAAGAAGAAACTGAAAATGGTGTGCCTCTGAGCTAGGACACTTTGGGGCATATGTACAAGCCCCTATCGCCACCAGAACGTCACTTTTATCGATGTTGTGGTAGCAATAGGGGATTAGCCTTATTTACAAGGCAGCATTCAGCCACTTTACGTGGCTTAACACTGCCTTGTAAATAAGGCCCCCTTTCACACAATGGTTAGCATGAAAGGGGTGAGCAGTGGGTGTTGCGGTGGGCGTTCCACCGCAACACCGATTGATTTTGACGTTGCCCCTATGTACAAGGGCAGCGTACATAGGAGGCAGCACCCAAATTAAGACCAGGTAAAACCTGGTCTTAAGTTGGCGAAATGAGGAGAAATGCATTATTTCTCCTCATTTTTGCTTTTCCCATGTGTGCTGCCTTGTGCAGCACACATGGAAATAGCTGGATCCACCCTTGCCTATTTCCTAGACATTACAGAGGATTCACAAATCTGTTTGGCAAATGTGAAATGAAATGACATCAACTTTTACCTCTGGTGGAAAGCATTTCGACATGTGAGTACCCTTACAAAATCATTGTGCCAGTGGAAATAGTCTGAGTAGTTTTGTCCACAAATTGGCAAATCCTGTAAACATGCCTGAAAATTGATTTCTGCATACCTCAGGGGCATGCCACGGTATCTATCTAGAATAATGATATCTATTTTTTACATTCCTGGAATTTTCCAACAAGATGGAGTCTATTTCACAGCAGAAGGGAATAGGATCTTCCTAAGCAACCTGTAGGAATGTGTCACATTTTAGCTTTAACATGAAGCTCTTCTGAGAGTCACCTTAACTCTATAAATGTAGCTGTTTACTACAATGTATTTGTTTCAGAAAAGCAATGAATTTGCCAAAAAGTTTTAGTGTCACTCCCATGATGGGTTTGCAGAGATTTTGCGAATCCTTGGAGACAATTACAGTAATTTGATTTGCCCCACAAACATGTTCTCATTGCCATCTCCACTTTAATGTAGTGTGTCATTAAACCAATGTGCAGCAAGGGTAGTCTGGGCCTGTTCTTAGTCAGGACCTGCCCTGACACCATGTACAGGCATTCAACCCCTGCTGTGCATGTCCTTCAGTCATGTGCAGCAGCTGTTTGCCACAGGGGTTAGCCTGGAGCCAAGTCTCCATACATGACCAACCTCTGCTGCACACCACCAAAGGCAGTACACAGTGGAGAATAGCCACGGGTGTGTCCACACTCTTCGGGTGGCCAACCCCGACAGTGCATGGCCTATGGTCATGTGCAGTGGGGATTTACTGCAGGAACATCTTACCATCCAAAGTCTGCCAACATCTACTGCGCATGACCTGCAACTGTGCATGGGGGATTGCACATGGAGTCTGATGGATCAACAGTTCCAGAACTGCTAAACTACCAATAGGTGGATGTGGGCCCATGAAACTTGCCCTGGGGTCGCAGCACCAGGCTGTGATGCTTGTTCTGGATCTGTGAACCACAGACAAAGTTTGCGTTACCAGGGTCCTTGCAGGTAGGTAGAGAGATCATCTTACTTAAGAGCTGGTGTCGTAAAACTTTCCTGATGCAAGTGGTTCAAAAGGCACCAGGGAGAAGTATATCTCAAGCAATCTAAAAACTATCTATTTTCTGGTTTCATTTTTTAAGATAAATAGAAAATGCAAAGTTAAGGATTTATTTGTCAGCGCTTACCACACAAATATAATGAACGTCAATGTACCAGCAAATAAACCTTAAAGTACATCAGTAATAGTTAGCAAATTCCATATAGGATGCCAGACAAGAGTTGCCAATCGAGGATGTCAAGTCAAGTCAAAAAAGGTTATTTCGGATACAAATGTGGCCATAACAGTATACAGGATAAACATCACATTTACAAAAAGAAGTTAAAAATAAAACAATTCATATAAAAACCAGCAACAAAATGAACTCCATAAATACAGCAATGGATCACAAAATAAGCGTTAAATCTCACAGAAAAAATAGTCTAACATTGCAGAAAAGTACAAATAAAGTGCATTTTAAAGTGCCTAAATCACATAAGGAAATTCATTAGGACGCATATAGCTTTCATTCAAGAGTTATACTATCAAACTAAAACATTAATGATTTTCTTCTGCTAGCAGCACTTTTCAAAAAGAGAAGATATTAATGCAGTTTGAAGGGGGAATCCATTTGTTGTAAGTACACAAGGGCTAGTCCTGAGGTTCTGATCCCCCTTCTTCATATAATCAGGATTAAAAACTTTTTTGTAAGGTCGATAAACATTTTACAGAAGGAGATGAAATGTAAACGTTTTGCGGTGAAGATTTGTCACATGGACATAACAAGACTTTTGTGGGATCAAATTGGCCAAGAGGGAAGCAATGTTGGAATAGAAGACCTATGTTTTATTGTGGATGTCAAACCGGACTCTCCTATTAAGTGACAATGCGTAGAATATATAATTGTCTGCAAGCATTTTGAAAAGTCTTTTAAACAACACTGCAAATGCATCTTCAGTGATGTAAATTTACCTGTGTTGATGGTTGCTGGTGCTTGCTTTGGAGTTCGTGCTGCTGGTCATCTGTCAGTGACAGTGCAAGGACAGGATGCCTCTGGAGAGGAGCCCTGAGATTTTCCAGGCCCGTTGCACACACACACACAGCACAACCTGCCATGCCATCCAGCTGCAAATGGAGCAGGGGTTGTACTTGCAAGATTTACCACAGAGCCTGGAGATCCATTGCTGAGCCTAAGGGGATCCCCAAAGAGATGTGCAGGAAACACCAACTGAACCATGACAGACTTTGTGCCGGCCTGGAGTCTGGAAGATATCGACCTGTACTCACTGCAGGTAAGAAAAATGGGGTGATATAAAGAAGTAACCAGCCTCAGCCCCCACACCATATTCTCACTCACTGTTTTGTTAGCTCTGACCCCCTTAATCAGCATCTGCCTGCAAGCCTTTGCTTTGGCACCCCCTTTTAGTGGTACCTCTGTGCCCTTCCCTCTGCTGGTGACCCTAGCTCGTTGCCCTTTTTACCGGCTCTTTGCCCTTGGTATCTTCTGCCTATCTCTTTGCTGATATAATCTGCCTCCTTGCCATCTTTCCTGCTCTACCTCTGCCATTTTCTTTGTTGAGCTTGTGTCTCTTTCCCATTCGAACCTTTACCACATACAAAGGCATCTTCCTTTACTGGTATTCTTCCATGGAAAATCTTACAGTGAGTTGTCTCTACCCTTATTTATTGGCTCCCTTGTGGCTTTCTCCCCAATCCTGTTGTTCTCTGTCCTTCTGCCCAGGAACCCACTCTCCCTTTCTACCCCTGGCATCCATCCACCATTCTCTATTGGTTCCTACCTGCCCTTCTTCTCTGGCACCCACATGCTCTTGTTCTATTGTACCTTCTGATACCCAAACACCTTTTTAATAGACTCCCTATATGAGTGTAGGGTGAGCAGTATGCCAGTGTGTGTACAGAAGTGAATCTGTATGATTATGGGTTTAGATGTGCCATCTTATGATGATAAGAGCTGTTTTACAGCAGCACAATTCAAAGTTTGTATTTCGTCTAAGGTAGACACAACCAAGACACTTCTTTTAAGGCAGCTCAAAATTGTGTAATTTCTTATGTTAACCTAGCAATGTTTTCTCCAGCCATATTTATATTTCAATTTTAAAAGGTTTTTTTTTAGGTTTGATGGCATATCGCAGAGCATTGATCTTTTCATCAATGGCCTAGGTTTGTAATTCACGTATTAAAAGATTTATATTTACTTCCATAGCTTAATTTTATCATTTCTATGTGATCTCTGTATAAGCATGTGCATTGATCATCAGATATGCATTTTAAAAAGTCTGTTTCATCTCTGATTGTTTTACATTCGCATTTTGAAGACTAGGGTGCATATTTATGTATGGGTTGCGCCGCTTTTGCACCACGCAATAGTGTGCATGCATGACGCAACCCTAAAATGCGATTTATCATGCCACTCAAGGCCACTTTGCGAGGCCCTAGAAGGCATGATAAATTTGGAGTAACACAACGCAGCGCAAATCGCAGTGATGCTTTACTCTGCCCCAGGAAGGCATTCTACATGCGTTGCAAGGGTGTTCCCCCGCAACACCTATGGATTTTCACACATTCCCAGATTCACCATTACTGGTAGACCTGGGAATGCGCCAAAATGCTGCGCCTTCCCAAGTGTGGCGTAATGAGGAGAAACATCTTTATTTTCCCTTATTTCCTCTTTCTTCGTGTGCTGCATTCTGCAGCACACACAGAAAGAGGAAAATGCCTCATGGGATTGTTTTTGTGCAGGAAGGTGTCCCTTCCTGCTCAAAAACAATCTTGCTTGCAATGCCGGCACCCTAGTACCATGTTGCAAGGGTTCTTGTGTTGGTGCTAGGCAGCACATTGTGTGCCAGCGCTAGGAAAAGGCAAGAATGCACCGTATTGTGATAAATACGGCACATTCCTGCCCTTTCCCTGCATGAACAATTCTATTAAAAAGCCTTTCATTAGCAAAACATAATGAAGTAAATAATTGTTAGTAAAGCTGGTATGAAATGTATCAGAAACCCGAGTTCAGGCTGCCTTTTTGCATACACGCTCGCACCGAAACTCAATCAGAACATGGAAAATTGAAAGAAACAAAGCAAACCATTGATCATGGAAAACACCACACACAGCCAAAAATCGCGTTTTCTGGGATTGCCAAAACCACTGTCACTAACATAAAGCCCTCTAGCGATTAGTGAAAAAAGCTGGAACCTTAAATTTGATTTGTGAATTTTGCGTCTTTAAGATGACCGCTGAACACCCTTCTGTTGACGAAATGTGTGCTTGAGACCACAGACATGCCAGACTTTCCACTTCGCTTTATATTAATTCTTGCACATCGTTACCTCAGTCCCTTACCCTAACCCAATAAACCATGGCAGTGAATGCTGCTGTTTCAAAACAGTGGAGATTTGGAGAGGCGGCCCAACAATGAGCCATCAGTGTGCCCTTTTTCGGACAGTCAAGAATTAGTAATTTTGTAAGCACTTTTGACAACTTGTAAGTATTCCAAGTCAGACATGTTTATGGCTGAGACACCAAAGAATGTTTTCGCAGCCAGTGGCGTGCCTATTTTAAAACATTCTCAGCTATTTAAATTGTGCCGGCACAAATGTCCTACCCCACAGCGTTCCCCTCAGTCTCCCGAGTAAAATGATACCTCACTTGTGTAGGTGGGGCAAGGGCCTGTGACTGGGAAGAGCCCAAAACATAGGGAATAAGGGTATACCACCGAGAATTCTAAGCGCTACATTTAAAAAAAAATACATTTTTAGCCAATTCTGCATTGGACACCCACACAAGTGAGGTATCATTTTACTCGGGACACTAAGGAGAACGCTGTGGGGTAGGACATTTGTGCCGCCACGGTGATTCCACACAAACATATGTGGAAAATGTGTTTTTTTCAGCTAAATTTGAGGTTTGCAGAGGATTCTGGGTAGGGAAACGTTGGGGGATCCACGCAAGCCATACCTCATTGGACTCCCCAGGGTGTCTAGTTTTCAGAAATGTGTGGGTCTGGTAGGTTTCCCTAGATGGTGGCGAGCCCGGGGCCAAAACCCCAGGTGCCCCCCCAAAACCAGATAGTTTTGTTATAGGTAATTTTGAAGCCTCCACAGTACGATTTGGGCCATTTCCCGTTGCAGCCACTATGCCTACCCACACAAGTGAGGTATCATTTTTATCAGGAGACCTGGGGGAACGCTGGGTGGGAGGAAATTTGTGAATCCACACAGTTTCCAGAACTTTCCCACACAGAAATTTGAGAAAAAAGAGATTTTTTCAGTGAAATTTGAGGTTTGCAGGGGATTCTGGGTAGGAGAATATTGGGGGACCCACGCAAGCCATACCTCGCTGGACTCCCCCGGGTGTCTAGTTTCCAGAAATGTGTGGATTTGGTGAGTTTCCCTACATGGCCGCCAAGCCCCGGGCCAAAATCTCATGGGACCCCCCTTGCAAAACCAGGTTGATTTGTGATAGGTAATTTTGATGTTGCCTCGATATGTTTTGGGCCCTTGCCTGTCGCGGGTCCTTGACCCACCCACCCGAGTGAGGTACCATTTTTATCGGGAGACGTGGGGGAACGCTGGGTGGGAGGAAATTTGTGTATTCACGCAGATTCCAGAACTTTCTCACACATAAATTTGAGAAAAAAGTGATTTTTTTCAGCTAAATTTGAGGTTTGCAGGACATTCTGGGTAGGAGAATGTTGGGGGACCCACGCAAGCCATACCTTGCTGGACTCCCCTGGGTGTCTAGTTTCCAGAAATGTGTGGGTTTGGTAGGTTTCCCTAGATGGCCGCCGAGCCCCGAGCCAAAAACTCATGGGACCCCCCTTGCAAAACCAGGTTGGTTTGTGATAGGTAATTTTGATGTCGCCTCAATAGGTTGTGGGCCCTTGCCTGTCGCGGGTACTTGAACCACCCACGCAAGTAAGGTACCATTTTTCTCGAAACACTTTGGGGAATGCGGGGTGGGTGGAATTTTGTGGATCCACACAGATTCCAGAACTTTCCACCACAGAAATGTGAGGAAAATGTGTTTTTTGACAATTTGCTAGGTTTGCAAGGGATTCTGGGTAACAGAAAGTGGTGAGAGCCAGTCAAGTCACCCCATCCTGGATTCCCCTGGGTGTCTAGTTTTAAAAAATGTATAGGTTTTCTAGGTTTCCCTAGGTGCCGGCAGAGCTAGGGTTAAAAAACTACAGCTAGGCACTTTGCAAAAAAAGGGTCATTTTTCACTGTGAAAATGTGGTGTGTCCACGTTGTGTTTTGCGCCGTCTCCTGCCACGGGCACTAGGCCTACCCACACAAGTGAGGTACCATTTTTCTCGGAAGACTTTGGGAAACGCAGGGTGGGTGGAATTTTGTGGATCCACGCAGATTCCAGAACTTTCCACCACAGAAATGTGAGGAAAATGTGTTTTTTTTGACAATTGTTTAGGTTTGCAAGGGATTCTGGGTAACAGAACCTGGTGAGAGCCAGTCAAGTCACCCCATCCTGGTTTCCCCTGGGTGTCTCGTTTTCAAAAATGTATAGGTTTGCTAGGATTCCCTAGGTGCCGGCAGAGCTAGGGTTCAAAAACTACAGCTAGGCACTTTGCAAAAAAAGGGTAATTTTTCACTGTGAAAATGTGGTGTGTCCACGTTACGTGTTGTGCCGTTTCCTGTCATGGGCACTAGGCCTACCCACGCAAGTGAGGTACCATTTTTCTTGCAAGACTTTGGGGAACGCGGGGTGGGTGGAATTTTGTGGATCTACGCAGATTCCAGAACTTTCCAGCACAGAAATGTGAGGAAAATGTGTTTTTTTGACAATTGTTTAGGTTTGCAAGGGATTCTGGGTAGCAGAACCTGGTAAGAGCCAGTCAAGTCACCCCATCCTGGATTCCCCTCGGTGTCTAGTTTTCAAAAATGTATAGGTTTGCTAGGTTTCCCTTGGTGCCGGCAGAGCTAGGGTTCAAAAACTACAGCTAGGCACTTTGCAAAAAAAGGGTCATTTTTCACTGTGAAAATGTGGTGAGTACACGTTGCATTTTGGGCCGTTTCCTGTCACGGGCACTAGGCCTACCCACACAAGAGAGGTACCATTTTTCTCAGAACACTTTGGGGAACGCGGGGTGGGTGGAATTTTGTGGATCCACACAGATTCCAGAACTTTCCACCACAGAAATGTGAGGAAAATGTGTTTTTTTTAACTTTTTGTTAGGTTTGCAAGGGATTCTGGGTAACAGAACCTGGTGAGAGCCAGTCAAGTCACCCCATCCTGGATTCCCCTGGGTGTCTAGTTTTCAAAAATGTATAGGTTTGCTAGGTTTCCCTAGGTGCTGGCAGAGCTAGAGTTCAAAGACTACAGCTAGGCACTTTGCAAAAAAAGGGTCATTTTTCATTGTGAAAATGTGGTGTGTCCACGTTGCGTTTTGAGCCGTTTCCTGTCGTGGGCACTAGGCCTACCCACACAAGTGAGGTACCATTTTTATCGGGAGACTTAGGTAACACAGAATTGTAGAGCAACTGTTATTACCTATTGACTTTCGATGCATTTCTGCCTTCCAAATTAAAGACAATGTGTAAAAAGAAGTCATTTTGAAAAATGACCTATAATTCTCATGGTAGTATGGGTACTCCCAATTTCGGAAATGTGCAAATTTCTACTGTTTCTAAACTTTATATTTTTTTCCCATTTCAGAAATACATAGGTGTCTTTCATACCGATTTTTCCATGTATACATTTTCCCAGAATAATTGCTATATTCCCGGTACATAATAAAAAAACATTGCAAGACGCTGCTCAGTTATTGGCTCTGGGTTCGTCAGGTTCTTGGTGAACCTACAAGTCCTATATATCCCCACAACCAGAAAGGTCCAGTGGATGTAACGGTATATTGCTTTCAAACAGCTGTCATAATTAGAAGAAGTAACAGGTGAAAACGTTGACACAAATGGCTGTTTTTTCAACTAATGTTCAATTTTTCCTATATTCAATGGTTAGTTTCTATAAAGAAACCTTGAAGGATCTACACAAATGACCCCTTGCTGAATTTAGAATTTTGTCTACTTTTCTAAAATGTATAGCTTTCCAGGATCCATTATTGCTTTCATACCCATTTCTACCATTAACTGGAAAGAGGTTGAAAGCACAAAAAATAGCAAAAATAGGCTATGTCCCAGAAAATTCCAAAACTGGGTAAAAAATGTTGGTTTTCTGACAAAAGTCTGCTTGTCCCTGAAAGCTGGGAAGATGGTGATTTCAGCACCACAACCCCTTTTTATACAACTTTCAGGGAAAAAACAGATGCTTTCATCTGTAGCCCCTTTTTCCCATTTTTCCCCCCCCAAAAAAAATGTACCTGTATTTTGGCTACTTTCTGGGTCCCCTCCAGATAAATCCACAAACCCTGGGTACCTTTAGAATCCCCATGATGTTGGGAAAAAAGGACGCAAATTTGGCGTGGATACCTTATGTGGTCAAAAAGTTACAGGGGCCTCAGCGCGAACTACCCCAAATAGCCAAAAAAAAGCTTAGCACAGGGGGGAAAAGGCCTAGCAGCGAAGGGGTTAATCATCCAATTGATGCTGAATGAGTCTATCCTGTGAATCCATGGTGAAGGACCTAATCACAGAAAGTGCATGTAAACCTTTGGGTGTTCACTTTTTCTGTCCTGTGGGGTAAAACATTTTCACATAGCCTTTGATGTTGTTGACAACTCTACTACATTATCATATTGTTCATATTGTTGTCTTACAGCAGACAACTGTCCTTGACCTCTTCCTGTAGCTTCTTGACTTTGCCTAGTCTATTGGGATGTTATTCTGGTCACAACAGAGGCTTTGTTTCTCACTGTCAAAGAAGAAACTGAAAATGGTGTGCCTCTGAGCTAGGACACTTTGGGGCATATGTACAAGCCCCTATCGCCACCAGAACGTCACTTTTATCGATGTTGTGGTAGCAATAGGGGATTAGCCTTATTTACAAGGCAGCATTCAGCCACTTTAAGTGGCTTAACACTGCCTTGTAAATAAGGCCCCCTTTCACACAATGGTTAGCATGAAAGGGGTGGGCAGTGGGTGTTGCGGTGGGCGTTCCACCGCAACACCCATTGATTTTGACGTTGCCCCTATGTACAAGGGCAGCGTACATAGGAGGCAGCACCCAAATTAAGACCAGGTAAAACCTGGTCTTAAGTTAGCGAAATGAGGAGAAATGCATTATTTCTCCTCATTTTTGCTTTCCCATGTGTGCTGCCTTGTGCAGCACACATGGAAATAGCTGGATCCACCTTTGCCTATTTCCTAGACATTACAGAGGATTCACAAATCTGTTTGGCAAATGTGAAATGAAATGACATCAACTTTTACCTCTGGTGGAAAGCATTTCGACATGTGAGTACCCTTACAAAATCATTGTGCCAGTGGAAATAGTCTGAGTAGTTTTGTCCACAAATTGGCAAATCCTGTAAACATGCCTGAAAATGGATTTCTGCATACCTCAGGGGCATGCCACGGTATCTATCTAGAATAATGATATCTATTTTTTACATTCCTGGAATTTTCCAACAAGATGGAGTCTATTTCACAGCAGAAGGGAATAGGATCTTCCTAAGCAACCTGTAGGAATGTGTCACATTTTAGCTTTAACATGAAGCTCTTCTGAGAGTCACCTTAACTCTATAAATGTAGCTGTTTTCTACAATGTATTTGTTTCAGAAAAGCAATGAATTTGCCAAAAGTTTTAGTGTCACTCCCATGATGGGTTTGCAGAGATTTTGCGAATCCTTGGAGACAATTACAGTAATTTGATTTGCCCCACAAACATGTTCTCATTGCCATCTCCACTTTAATGTAGTGTGTCATTAAACCAATGTGCAGCAAGGAGTAGTCTGGGCCTGTTCTTAGTCAGGACCTGCCCTGACACCATGTACAGGCATTCAACCCTTGCTGTGCATGTCCTTCAGTCATGTGCAGCAGCTGTTTGCCTCAGGGGTTAGCCTGGAGCCAAGTCTCCATACATGACCAACCTCTGCTGCACACCACCAAAGGCAGTACACAGTGGAGAATAGCCACGGGTGTGTCCACACTCTTCGGGTGGCCAACCCCGACCGTGCATGGCCTATGGTCATGTGCAGTGGGGATTTACTGCAGGAACATCTTACCATCCAAAGTCTGCCAACATCTACTGCGCATGACCTGCAACTGTGCATAGGGGGATTGCACATGGAGTCTGATGGATCAACAGTTCCAGAACTGCTAAACTACCAATAGGTGGATGTGGGCCCATGAAACATGCCCTGGGGTCGCAGCACCAGGCTGTGATGCTTGTTCTGGATCTGTGAACCACAGACAAAGTTTGCGGTACCAGGGTCCTTGCAGGTAGTTAGAGAGATCATCTTACTTAAGAGCTGGTGTCGTAAAACTTTCCAGATGCAAGTGGTTCAAAAGGCACCAGGGAGAAGTATATCTCAAGCAATCTAAAAACTATCTATTTTCTGGTTTCATTTTTTAAGATAAATAGAAAATGCAAAGTTAAGGATTTATTTGTCAGCGCTTACCACACAAATATAATGAACGTCAATGTACCAGCAAATAAACCTTAAAGTACATCAGTAATAGTTAGCAAATTCCATATAGGATGCCAGACAAGAGTTGCCAATCGAGGATGTCAAGTCAAAAAACGTTATTTCGGATACAAATGTGGCCTTAACAGTATTCAGGATAAACATCACATTTACAAAAAGAAGTTAAAAATAAAACAATTCATATAAAAACCAGCAACAAAATGAACTCCATAAATACAGCAATGGATCACAAAATAAGCGTTAAATCTCACAGAAAAAATAGTCTAACATTGCAGAAAAGTACAAATAAAGTGCATTTTAAAGTGCCTAAATCACATAAGGAAATTCATTAGGACGCATATAGCTTTCATTCAAGAGTTATACTATCAAACTAAAACATTAATGATTTTCTTCTGCTAGCAGCACTTTTCAAAAAGAGAAGATATTAATGCAGTTTGAAGGGGGAATCCATTTGTTGTAAGTACACAAGGGCTAGTCCTGAGTTTCTGATCCCCCTTCTTCATATAATCAGGATTAAAAACTTTTTTGTAAGGTTGAGAAACATTTTACAGAAGGAGATGAAATGTAAACGTTTTGCGGTGAAGATTTGTCACATGGTGTTAGACTTGGCATCTTTTGGCGTGTTTCCCCTGACTTTTTGCTTTCTGACCTCCCGGTTTTGACTCTGTTTTTGCTGGTGTGATGATTCTGCGCACTTTCCTCACTGCGGTCCAGTGGGAAAGTGCAAGTCCTCCTGTATAAAATGTGTTATGGATTGGTGTTTCCATGATTGGCCTATTTTGGTTTATGTGTCAGTCCCTTGTAAAGTGCACTGCGAGTGCCAGGGCCTATAGACCAAATGCTGTTGGTGGGCTGCAGCACTGGATTGTGCCAGCCACGCAAACAGCCCGTAAAGTGTAACTCGGGCCTGCCAACGCAGAGCCTGTGCGCAGCCTGGGGCTGCCATGTCGACTTGGCAAGTGCACACACTTGCAAGTCCCCAAACCTTCCCTTTGCTACATGTTAGTCACCCCTAAGGTAGGCCCACGGTACCCCTGTGGGCAGGGTGCGGTGTATGCGAAAGGTAGGACATGCCCGGGTGTGTGCGGCATGTCCTGATAGTGAATTACAGCCTTGTTCGTTTTTCACTCTTGCAAGGCTACCTGTTCCCCCTAGGCCAGAACGGGCAGTTTTGATTATTACAGTTTATAATCCGAACTGACCCCGGGAACATGGTAGAAATTCGAGTTTAGTATGCCTGGACTCAGAATGATAAAATGCATCTTTTAGTGAAGTTGGTTTTAACATTCTGTGTTTGAAAATACCACTTTTAGAAAGTGGGTATTTTCTTGTCTAACCATCCAAGCCTGCCTCTGCGAGGTTGTGTATTCCTTGTCTGGAATGTGAGTGACAGGGGCTGGGGGATGCCAGGAGACAGGGTGAGTCAGCGCAGGGCTGAATAGCCAGATCGACCTGTAGATGGGTGGGAGGGGTCGCACCTGGGCCCTGAATAGGACAGTGCCTTCCCTCCACAATGCTGGCTCCACCTCCTGTGGTGCGTCTGATGTCCCTGGCCTACTCACTGAAAGAAGGGACGGAGACTTGTCAACAAAGTGCTCCAGAACTGGTTTGGACTAGGCGAAGGCCTCTCTGCCTTCAGAGAACAAAGGAATTTGGGATATAAATATTGGGGCCCTGACCCCATGAATTTAGATCTCGCTGGAATCAAGGAACCTGCCAAGACGAAGAGCTGGAAGAGCTGCCAGGAGGAGTACTGCCCCTTTGCTGTGTTGTTGCTTTGTTGGGTTGGCCTGCAGCTGCTGCTTCTGCCTTGGGCAGTGAAAGGACTGAACTTTCTACAAACTTGTGCTGAGTATCTCCAAGGGCCAGGAACCGAGCTGGCCTCCTGTTAAGAAGTCTCAGGGACTACAAAGACTTCACAAGCCTCTGGGTACCGCTTCTGGAACGCTGTTTCAGTTGCCACAGAGGAAGGGAACCGCAACCGACTCCGTCAACAGGATCCCTCCCTGGCCGGTGACCTGTTTGCACCGCAGACCGCATCGCCCCGCTTCGCATCGCAACCCTGGTCTCACCGTGAGCGACGTCCAACGCCGCCAACATCGAGCCGCTGCTTGCACCGTGACCTGTGGGCACCGCAGTTCGCATCGCATCGCTTCGCTGTGCCAGCCGGACCAGACCGACGCTGTCGCTGCAACTGGCTCAAGAGTCGTGACCGCATCGCATTTGGGGCACCGCTCGCACGTCTGCGACGCACCGCTCCGACTCACACCGCTGTCCGACGCCAGCTCCCGCACTCCGGCTAGGTCGCCTGCATCGCAACCTGTCAGCACCGCATCGAGCATCGTCTCACCCTGCATCGCACGCCTTGGACTCACCGACTCCGTCTGCACGACGCTCATCGAGCCGCTGCCTGCACCGCATCGAGGACACCGCACCTTGCATCGCTCCGTCTTGCACCGCAACCGCGACAAACGCCGACCGGCTCGTACACTCCGTACCAGCCACAACGAGAAAGGTACTGTAACCGAGTCTGTTCATGACTCTGCTGGCCCGTATCGACGCGGTCGGCTGGAACTGTTAGACTCTGTGGTTTTCAGCATCACGGTAGGCTCGGACGGAGCTACCGACTCGTACGAACTTTGCTTTTGTGCTATTCCTGCAAAGAAGAAGTTAACGTATCAAGTATTCATTCGTAAAGTATAGTATTGTGGATTTTTGTCGTAATTGGTCTTGTCTTGAGTATATAAAATATTGGTTATTTTTCTAAACTGGTGTGGTGTCCGTTTGTAGTGCTTACACTGTATTACTGTTGGTTATGTGCAAATGCTTTACACACTGCCTCTGAATTAAGCCTGACTGCTCGTGCCAAGCTACCACGAGGGTGAGCAGGGGTTACTTCACGAGTGTAACAACCCTTACCCTGACTAGGAAGAAGGGTCCCTACTTGGACAAAGGTGCAAGCCCTTGCCAACTAGAGATCCCATTTCTAACATTGGTTGTCAGCGGTGAGGATAGGACTTGTGTTTGCACTTGACTTACAGTGATTGGTGTGCACTACTACCATATCGCAGACCATTACTTACCACATACTGGTTCTTTTTCTTTTGGCCTATTTTTGATCTTGCCAGTTTTCAACTCACGACTTTTGTCATGCCTGAATCAATTGCATCATCCGTTGCATCTCTGGAAGTTATCTTTGAGGAGGACAGGTTGGAATCGTACGCCGTAAAGGAGTTACGAGCGATTTGTAAAAACTTGAAAGTCCAAATTAAAGGCCTCACAAGGAAGGAGGAGCTACAGAAGGCGCTGAGGGCCTGGTTAGCAGCCAGACATGCCAATGGGCAGCCTGGTGATCTCAGTGAGGAGGCGGAGGAGCCTATTTCCAGGGTGGATGTGCTTTTGGGTAGGGGGAACCCGCCAGGTCAGGCAGCAGCAGTCTGTCCCCAGAGGAGCTGGAGGACAGGCGGGAGGCAAGGCAGTTTGAGCTGCAGAAGCTCAGGCTGGAGAGTGAGCGGGAGGAGAAGAGATTGGCCATAGAGGAGAGGAAGATGCTCTTAGAGCATGAGAGAGAACTAAAGGAGCTAGAACTTAGGAGTAAGTCAGGCTCAGATGGTGGCAGCAATTCGTCCAGAAAGGCAGACAGGATTGTGCACATTCCCAAGAACGTAGGCAAGGAGTTCAAGAAGGGGGATGACATACAAAGGTGGTTTCAGGGTTATGAGGCAGCCATACACATGAATGGGGTCCCTGAGGAGAATTGGGGAGCAGGATTGTGGCCACTTTTCCCGGAAGAAGCAAGGGATGCTCTGATAGCTTTGGGTAAGGGGTATCACCTCACCTATGCTGACATGAAGGATGCCCTTCTCACGAAGTATGGTCTTACTCCTGAAAAGTACAGGGATCAGTTCAGGTCCAGTAAGAAGTCTGATGCCAACACTTGGTTGGAATGTGTGGATGTGTTCTGCAGGTCTCTGGATGGTTGGGTGAAGGGCAGTAGTGTAACAGATTTTCAGGGCTCTACAACTTGATTGCATGGGAGCACTTGTCTAGTCTATGTTTTGCAGATCTGCGCCAGCACCTAGTAGATAGTAAGCTAACTGACCCCAGGAAGCTTGCTATGGAAGCGGACCGCTGGGTGAGTACCAGGGTCCACAAGAAAGCGTTTGGGGGAGACTCAGCCAAAGGTGGGCAGGGTCCCCAGCAGAAAGGTGGGGGGACAAGGGTAAAGCACAGGAGTTCTCTAAAGGGCCCCAAACTAGTACCCAGGGTAAAGGTTCCCAGCCCCCGGTGATAAGAAGAAAGGGGTCTCTACAGGGAAGCCTGTTGAGACCGGCCCCGCAAGTGTTATGCATGTGACCAGGTCGGTCACTTTAAGGGGGACCCCAAGTGCCCGAAGGGGACACAGCCACCCACCGGTGGACAGTCCAAAGTGTTGGCTAGTGTAGCGCTTGGGGAGGAGGGGTGCCCACAGGAGGGTGGGGATCCCACAGAAATGACCCTTGTCTCACTCGGGGACAGTGAGATGGTCCCAGGAAACCAGGTGCCCCCTAACACAAAGAAATATAGCACCTGGGTGACCATTAATGGGAACAGGGTAGAGGCTCTCAGAGATACTGGAGCCAGTGTGACCTCAGTCCGGTGTCACCTGGTGTCTGAGAAGCAAGTAGTCCCAGGAGCATTCCACCAAGTAGTTGCTGTCGACAACTCAGAGCGCCAGTGTATGGTGGCGCAGGTTCCCTTTGAATGGGGGGGTCTCAGGTCCCTTGAGGGTGGTTGTGAGCCCTACCATGCCTGTAGATTGTCTGCTAGGAAACGACCTGGAGCAGTCCTCGTGGAAGGAGGTTGAGCTCAGGTCGCACTTGGAGATGCTTGGGTTGCCAGAGTGGGCATGCGTGTCTACTCGGTCAATGGCAGCCAGAAAGGGTGATCAAAAGGACTTGGAGCCTGAAACAGTGGCCCAAGTCCCTGCCAAGAGAAAGGGCAGGGGCGCGGGAAACCGGCCCCCGAAGTTCCCACGGACCGGGAGGAGGCGGACCTCGAGGGGACGCCCGGTGCCTACAGGGGAGCAGGTAGCCGAACTGGGAGACATCTCTGAGCTGACCCATTGGCAGCAAGAAGGGGGTCCCACCAGGGAGGAGTTCTGCAGGGAGCAGAACGAGTGCCCTACTCTGGAGGGTCTGCGGCGGCAGGCTGCAGACCAGGCAGCTGGTAATCAGTCCGGCTCACATCTGATCTACTGGGAGAGCGGTCTCCTATACAGTGAGCCTAAGGTTGCTGAGCCTGGGTCAGCCCGTGTGCTGGTGGTACCCCAGCGCTTCAGGACCTTCCTACTGGGTCTGGCTCATGACGTGCCTTTGGCAGGACATTTGGGGCAGGACAAGACCTTTGACAGGCTTGTCACCCACTTCTTTTGGCCCCAAATGCGAAGGCAGTCAGATGCACACTGCAGGTCTTGCCAAACTTGCCAGGCAAGTGGTAAGAGTGGGAGGAAGGTCAAAGCTCCTCTCCAACCTTTTCCTGTTGTTGGAACACCCTTTGAAAGGGTAGGGATGGATATTGTGGGGCCACTGGATCCCAAGACAGCCATGGGCAACAGGTACATCCTGGTCTTGGTGGACCATGCCACCCGGTACCCGGAGGCAATCCCTCTCAGGACAACGACGGCGCCAGTGGTGGGCCGGGCGTTAATGGGGATCTTTTCCCGTGTGGGATTCCCCAGAGAGGTGGTTTCCGATAGGGGGACCAATTTCATATCGAAGTATATGACATCCCTGTGGAAGGAGTGTGGGGTAACCTACAAGTTCACCACTCCTTACCACCCACAAGGAAACGGTCTGGTGGAGAGATTCAACCAGACCTTGAAAGGCATGATCAAGGGTCTAACAGAACCCATGAGGCGTAAGTGGGACGTCCTCTTGCCATGCCTACTCTTTGCGTACAGGGAGGTGCCTCAGAAGTCTCTTGGGTACAGCCCCTTTGAGCTCCTGTATGGCCACCCTGTCAGAGGACCTCTGAGTTTGGTTAAGGAAGGCTGGGAGGCAGCTCCCAGGAAAACTCCCCAGGATGTATTTAGCTACATGCTGGCCTTTAGAAACCAAACTGCCCGCTTCAGGAAACTCGCTCAGGCGAACCTAGAAGCAAGCCAGGAAGAAATGAAGAGATGGTATGACCAGAACGCCACTCTGGTCGAATTTCAACCTGGGCAAAAGTGTGGGTCATGGCCCCAGTAGCACCTTGTGCCTTGCAGGACAAGTGGACTGGGCCATATGAGGTAAAGGAGCGCAAAAGTGACGTCACCTACCTGGTGGATTTGCAGGCTCCAAGGAACCCTTTGAGGGTCCTTCACGTGAACCGCCTCAAGCCCCACTTCGAGAGGTCCGAAGTGAGTATGCTCTTGGCGACAGATGATGGGGTGGAAGAGGAGAGCGAGCCTCTCCCTGACCTCCTGTCTACCAAGGAGCATGATGGGTCAGTAGAGGGTGTGATCCTCTCCCCTACTCTGACTCAGGAGCAGCAGGGGGCTGTCGCCAGTTGTTGGGACAGTTCGCCCCGCTGTTCTCTCTGACCCCCGGTGTTACTCACTGGTGTACCCATGACGTGGACACCGGTGACAGCCATCCTGTGAAGCACAAGATTTACAGGTTGACTGACCGGGTCAGAGCCAGCATCAAGGAGGAGGTCTCTAAGATGTTGGCGTTAGGGGTGATTGAGCCCTCCTACAGTCCTTGGGCCAGCCCAGTGGTCTTGGTCCCAAAGGCTGCGGCGCCCGGTGCCACTCCAGAACTCCGGTTTTGTGTGGACTACCGTGGGCTCAATGCCGTCACCAGGACTGATGCGCACCCCATCCCCAGAGCTGATGAGCTCATTGATCGGTTGGGAGCTGCCCGGTTCCTCAGCACGTTTGATTTAACGTCTGGGTACTGGCAGATTGCCTTAACCGATGGGGCCAAGGAGAGATCAGCATTCTCAACCCCAGAAGGTCATTACCAATTCCGGGTGATGCCCTTTGGGTTGAAGAATGCCCCTGCCACCTTTCAGAGGTTGGTCAATCAGGTGTTGGCTGGGCTGGAGGATTTCAGTGCCGCCTACCTGGATGACATTGCTGTGTTCAGTTCCAGCTGGGAAGAACATTTACAGCACCTTGAGAAAGTGTTGAGGGCTCTGCAAGGTGCAGGCCTCACGATCAAGGCCAGTAAGTGCCAGATCGGGCAGGGTTCTGTGGTGTACTTGGGACACCAGGTAGGAAGCGGCCAGGTGGCGCCCCTACAACCCAAGATTGACACCATTCTGGCTTGGGAACCCCCAAGACCCAGACAGAGGTGAGAGCCTTCTTAGGTCTCACCGGCTATTATAGGAGATTTGTTAAGGGCTATGGCACCATCGTTGCCCCCTTAACAGAGCTGACCTCTAAGAGGCAGCCCAGGAAAGTGATCTGGACTGAGTCCTGCCAGAAAGCTTTTGATGCCCTGAAGGCAGCCATGTGCACGGCGCCCGTGCTCAAGGCACCTGACTTCTCCAAGGAATTCGTCGTGCAGACTGACGCTTCAGAGCATGGTGTGGGAGCGGTGCTCTCACAACTGAACGAAGAGGGCCTGGATCAGCCTGTAGTCTTCCTTAGCAGGAGACTACTTCCCAGGGAACAGAGGTGGAGTGCCATAGAAAGGGAAGCTTTTGCTGTGGTCTGGGCGCTGAAGAAGTTGAGACCATACCTGTTTGGGACTCACTTCCGGGTTCAGACAGACCACAGGCCCCTCAGATGGTTGATGCAAATGAGGGGCGAGAATCCAAAACTGCTGAGGTGGTCCATCTCCATACAGGGAATGGACTTTACGGTGGAACACCGTCCTGGTACAGAACACGCCAACGCAGATGGTCTGTCCAGGTTCTTCCACCTTAGTGAAGAGAACTCCAATGGGGTTGGGTAGTTCTCCCTACTTTCAGCTGGAGGGGACATGTGTTAGACTTGGCATCTTTTGGCGTGTTTCCCCAGACTTTTTGCTTTCTGACCTCCCGGTTTTGACTCTGTTTTTGCTGGTGTGATGATTCTGCGCACTTTCCTCACTGCGGTCCAGTGGGAAAGTGCAAGTGCTCCTGTATAAAATGTGTTATGGATTGGTGTTTCCATTATTGGCCTATTTTGGTTTATGTGTCAGTCCCTTGTAAAGTGCACTGCGAGTGCCAGGGCCTATAGACCAAATGCTGTTGGTGGGCTGCAGCACTGGATTGTGCCACCCATGCAAACAGCCCGTAAAGTGTAACTCGGGCCTGCCAACGCAGAGCCTGTGCGCAGCCTGGGGCTGCCATGTCGACTTGGCAAGGGCACACACTTGCAAGTCCCCAAACCTTCCCTTTGCTACATGTTAGTCACCCCTAAGGTAGGCCCACGGTACCCCTGTGGGCAGGGTGCGGTGTATGCGAAAGGTAGGACATGCCCGGGTGTGTGCGGCATGTCCTGATAGTGAATTACAGCCTAGTTCGTTTTTCACTATTGCAAGGCTACCTGTTCCCCTAGGCCAGAACGGGCAGTTTTGATTATTACAGTTTATAATCCGAACTGACCCCGGGAACATGGTAGAAATTCGAGTTTAGTATGCCTGGACTCAGAATGATAAAATGGATCTTTTAGTGAAGTTGGTTTTAACATTCTGTGTTTGAAAATACCACTTTTAGAAAGTGGGTATTTTCTTGTCTAACCATCCAAGCCTGCCTCTGCGAGGTTGTGTATTCCTTGTCTGGAATGTGAGTGACAGGGGCTGGGGGATGCCAGGAGACAGGGTGAGTCAGCGCAGGGCTGAATAGCCAGATCGACCTGTAGATGGGTGGGAGGGGTCGCACCTGGGCCCTGAATAGGACAGTGCCTTCCCTCCACAATGCTGGCTCCACCTCCTGTGGTGCGTCTGATGTCCCTGGCCTACTCACTGAAAGAAGGGACGGAGACTTGTCAACAAAGTGCTCCAGAACTGGTTTGGACTAGGCGAAGGCCTCTCTGCCTTCAGAGAACAAAGGAATTTGGGATATAAATATTGGGGCCCTGACCCCATGAATTTAGATCTCGCTGGAATCAAGGAACCTGCCAAGACGAAGAGCTGGAAGAGCTGCCAGGAGGAGTACTGCCCCTTTGCTGTGTTGTTGCTTTGTTGGGTTGGCCTGCAGCTGCTGCTTCTGCCTTGGGCAGTGAAAGGACTGAACTTTCTACAAACTTGTGCTGAGTATCTCCAAGGGCCAGGAACCGAGCTGGCCTCCTGTTAAGAAGTCTCAGGGACTACAAAGACTTCACAAGCCTCTGGGTACCGCTTCTGGAACGCTGTTTCAGTTGCCACAGAGGAAGGGAACCGCAACCGACTCCGTCAACAGGATCCCTCCCTGGCCGGTGACCTGTTTGCACCGCAGACCGCATCGCCCCGCTTCGCATCGCAACCCTGGTCTCACCGTGAGCGACGTCCAACGCCGCCAACATCGAGCCGCTGCTTGCACTGTGACCTGTGGGCACCGCAGTTCGCATCGCATCGCTTCGCTGTGCCAGCCGGACCAGACCGACGCTGTCGCTGCAACTGGCTCAAGAGTCGTGACCGCATCGCATTTGGGTCACCGCTCGCACGTCTGCGACGCACCGCTCCGACTCGCACCGCTGTCCGACGCCAGCTCCCGCACTCCGGCTAGGTCGCCTGCATCGCAACCTGTCAGCACCGCATCGAGCATCGTCTCACCCTGCATCGCATGCCTTGGACTCACCGACTCCGTCTGCACGACGCTCATCGAGCCGCTGCCTGCACCGCATCGAGGGACACCGCACCTTGCATCGCTCCGTCTTGCACCGCAACCGCGACGAACGCCGACCGGCTCGTACACTCCGTACCAGCCACAACGAGAAAGGTAGTGTAACCGAGTCTGTTCATGACTCTGCTGGCCCGTATCGACGCGGTCGGCTGGAACTGTTAGACTCTGGGGTTTTCAGCATCACGGTAGGCTCGGACGGAGCTACCGACTCGTACGAACTTTGCTTTTGTGCTATTCCTGCAAAGAAGAAGTTAACGTATCAAGTATTCATTCGTAAAGTATAGTATTGTGGATTTTTGTCGTAATTGGTCTTGTCTTGAGTATATAAAATATTGGTTATTTTTCTAAACTGGTGTGGTGTCCGTTTGTAGTGCTTACACTGTATTACTGTTGGTTATGTGCAAATGCTTTACACACTGCCTCTGAATTAAGCCTGACTGCTCGTGCCAAGCTACCACGAGGGTGAGCAGGGGTTACTTCACGAGTGTAACAACCCTTACCCTGACTAGGAAGAAGGGTCCCTACTTGGACAAAGGTGCAAGCCCTTGCCAACTAGAGATCCCATTTCTAACACATGGACATAAGACTTTTGTGGGATCAAATTGGCCAAGAGGGAAGCAATGTTGGAATAGAAGACCTACGTTTTATTGCGGATGTCAAACCGGACTCTCCTATTAAGTGACAATGCGTAGAATATATAATTGTCTGCAAGCATTTTGAAAAGTCTTTTAAACAACACTGCAAATGCATCTTCAGTGATGTAAATTTACCTGTGTTGATGGTTGCTGGTGCTTGCTTTGGAGTTCGTGCTGCTGGTCATCTGTCAGTGACAGTGCAAGGACAGGATGCCTCTGGAGAGGAGCCCTGAGATTTTCCAGGCCCGTTGCACACACACACACAGCACAACCTGCCATGCCATCCAGCTGCAAATGGAGCAGGGGTTGTACTTGCAAGATTTACCACAGAGCCTGGAGATCCATTGCTGAGCCTAAGGGGATCCCCAAAGAGATGTGCAGGAAACACCAACTGAACCATGACAGACTTTGTGCCAGCCTGGAGTCTGGAAGATATCGACCTGTACTCACTGCAGGTAAGAAAAATGGGGTGATATAAAGAAGTAACCAGCCTCAGCCCCCACACCATATTCTCACTCACTGTTTTGTTAGCTCTGACCCCTTAATCAGCATCTGCCTGCAAGCCTTTGCTTTGGCACCCCTTTTAGTGGTACCTCTGTGCCCTTCCCTCTGCTGGTGACCCTAGCTCGTTGCCCTTTTTACCGGCTCTTTGCCCTTGGTATCTTCTGCCTATCTCTTTGCTGATATAATCTGCCTCCTTGCCATCTTTCCTGCTCTACCTCTGCCATTTTCTTTGTTGAGCTTGTGTCTCTTTCCCATTCGAACCTTTACCACATACAAAGGCATCTTCCTTTACTGGTATTCTTCCATGGAAAATCTTACAGTGAGTTGTCTCTACCCTTATTTATTGGCTCCCTTGTGGCTTTCTCCCCAATCCTGTTGTTCTCTGTCCTTCTGCCCAGGAACCCACTCTCCTTTCTACCCTGGCATCCATCCACCATTCTCTATTGGTTCCTACCTGCCCTTCTTCTCTGGCACCCACATGCTCTTCTTCTATTGTACCTTCTGATACCCAAACACCTTTTTAATAGACTCCGTGTATGAGTGTAGGGTGAGCAGTATGCCAGTGTGTGTACAGAAGTGAATCTGTATGATTATGGGTTTAGATGTGCCATCTTATGATGATAAGAGCTGTTTTACAGCAGCACAATTCAAAGTTTGTATTTCGTCTAAGGTAGACACAACCAAGACACTTCTTTTAAGGCAGCTCAAAATTGTGTAATTTCTTATGTTAACCTAGCAATGTTTTCTCCAGCGATATTTATATTTCAATTTTAAAAGGTTTTTGTTTTAGGTTTGATGGCATATCGCAGAGCATTGATCTTTTCATCAATGGCCTAGGTTTGTAATTCACGTATTAAAAGATTTATATTTACTTCCATAGCTTAATTTTATCATTTCTATGTGATCTCTGTATAAGCATGTGCATTGATCATCAGATATGCATTTTAAAAAGTCTGTTTCATCTCTGATTGTTTTACATTCGCATTTTGAAGACTAGGGTGCATATTTATGTATGGGTTGCGCCGCTTTTGCACCACGCAATAGTGTGCATGCACGACGCAACCCTATAATGCAATTTATCATGCCACTCAAGGCCACTTTGCGAGGCCCTAGAAGGCATGATAAATTTGGAGTAACACAACGCAGCGCAAATCGCAGTGATGCTTTACTCTGCGCCAGGAAGGCATTCTACATGCGTTGCAAGGGTGTTCCCCCGCAACACCTATGGATTTTCACACATTCCCAGATTCACCATTACTGGTAGACCTGGGAATGCGCCAAAATGCTGCGCCTTCCCAAGTGTGGCGTAATGAGGAGAAACATCTTTATTTTCCCTTATTTCCTCTTTCTTCGTGTGCTGCATTCTGCAGCACAGACAGAAAGAGGAAAATGCCTCATGGGATTGTTTTTGTGCAGGAAGGTGTCCCTTCCTGCTCAAAAACAATCTTGCTTGCAATGCCGGCACCCTAGTACCATGGTGCAAGGGTTCTTGTGTTGGTGCTAGGCAGCACATTGTGTGCCAGCGCTAGGAAAAGGCAAGAATGCACCGTATTGTGATAAATACGGCACATTCCTGCCCTTTCCCTGCATGAACAATTCTATTAAAAAGCCTTTCATTAGCAAAACATAATGAAGTAAATAATTGTTAGTAAAGCTGGTATGAAATGTATCAGAAACCCGAGTTCAGGCTGCCTTTTTCCATACACGCTTGCACCGAAACTCAATCAGAACATGGAAAATTGAAAGAAACAAAACAAACCATTGATCATGGAAAACACCACACACAGCCAAAAATCGCGTCAAAACCACTGTCACTAACATAAAGCCCTCTAGCGATTAGTGAAAAAAGCTGGAACCTTAAATTTGATTTGTGAATTTTGCGTCTTTAAGATGACCGCTGAACACCCTTCTGTTGACGAAATGTGTGCTTGAGACCACAGACATGCCAGACTTTCCACTTCGCTTTATATTAATTCTTGCACATCGTTACCTCAGTCCCTTACCCTAACCCAATAAACCATGGCAGTGAATGCTGCTGTTTCAAAACAGTGGAGATTTGGAGAGGCGGCCCAACAATGAGCCATTTTTATATCAGTGTGCCCTTTTTCGGACAGTCAAGAATTAGTAATTTTGTAAGCACTTTTGACAACTTGTAAGTATTCCAAGTCAGACATGTTTATGGCTGAGACACCAAAGAATGTTTTCGCAGCCAGTGGCGTGCCTATTTTAAAACATTCTCAGCTATTTAAATTTCAACACATCACTAAATTGACCTTGTTTGGCCAATTAACACCTCTTGCAGTATACAATCCTAGTAATTCTTGAGAGTTTATACGAAGCTCAACCTCAGTGATGTAATAAAGCGTTCTTTAAAAGACCATATATTCAATACTATTCCAGTTTCCAATGCAAGAAGTTGCAAATCAGTTATGTATCGTTCGGGGGTAAATAAACTACTTTTAATATGTTTATATACAGTGGTAAACTAAAGAAAAATTCAAATATGCATGGAAAAATATAATAAAAAGAAACTCCTTCGAATTAGTTTAGCGAGTAATAACACATTTGTAAATTACTGCTGGGTCGACAGATGTCATTCTCTGAACTGCCAGCCAACTCTTCAAACTCGTCTTCTGATTCTAAAACCAGGTGGCATATCCATGTTCTATTACGTGTTGTTGAGTACCACCATAGCTCATTGTTGGGTCAAAGACTAAGGAGGATATGTACAAGAAAATGCTGGAGTGCGGTGTACGCCAAATTTGGCAACGCCGCTCTCCTGCATTTTCAAAACGCAGGGATGCACCATATTTACAAAAATACGGTGCACCCTTGATTTTCTCCTAGCGCTGGTGCTAAAAAAAAGTGCCTAGCTCCAGCGCCGGCACCCTTGCGCCATGTTGCAAGGGTGCCTGCACTGCATGGGCGATAGTTTATGTGCAGGAAGGCGCACCTTCCTACACAAACAATCTTTTAAGGCGATTTGCTGTTGCTATGTGTGTTGCAGAATGCAGCACACATAGAAAGAGCAAGATACGAGGAGAAATTAATAATTTCTCCTGGTATCGCCATCCAAAGACCAGATTTTACCTTGCCTTACTTTTTGGTGCTGCCCCATCCTTGTAAATATAGGGCTGCATAAAATGCAATGAGTGTTGCGGTGGAATGCCCACTGCAACGCCCATTGCACTCCCCTTTGATGCAGTGGACTGCTTCGGAAAGGGGCATATTTACAAGGTGGTGTTAAGCCACGTTAAATATGGGGTATTGAGCAACGCCACCGGAGCGTCAGAAAAAGTGACGCTCAGGTGGTGTTAGGGGCTTGTAAATATGCCCCTGAGTTCATTGCACATGTACTGATGCACATAATGACACTTTCTCAGGTTGTCTGAAGACTCCGATTTGGATCGCTTGGTATTAGAGATTAATAATTTATTCAGGAGATAGTCAAAGGCATGTTTTTTTTATGACTTTCACCATGAAAATGTGATCAAACATTTATCAACCGAGATGAACTTAGGCACAAAAATGAAATGCACCTGTATAGAAACGGATTTGTTGAAGGTTGTCCTGCCTGCAATTTGCATGAAATGGTGAACACAAAATGAAGTGGCAATTTAGAAAACTAGACCCATGACGTAAAGAAACAAAGTCAAACTTTGTATGATAAAAACAAAAATGTATAAGTCATGGACACTGCAGTCAGGTCAAAGCTAGGCTTCTATTGTGCCTATGAGTTTAGTTCTATTGGCTTATGTTCATTCAGTATATAGCTCGTCTATTGTAAACCTCGTATAATTTTTTACATTAATGTCGCCGTTGTTGGTATATCCAGTCCTAAATTGACTGTTACTATTCTTTACTGTTTTCCTGTGTTCCCGTTAGATGGGTTGACCGAAATACTGCTATTGCTCAAGTTAGCGCAGTCCAGGTTTGGCCTTTACTGGAACAGTGGGGTCTTCTTCTCCCTAAGCTGAGGGCATTGCATGATTTCACTGCGTTGGCACAGGGAAGATCTGTTCTCGACCGAGACATTGTGGTTTTGGTTGAGGGCCAGCTACAGTGTATGACAGCTGTGAGCCAAGGATTGTGGTTTTTAACATGAGTCAGCACAGCATGTGCTTTTCTCCAGTTAGTGAAGGGAACAAGCACTCTGACATGAGAAATCTCAGTTTTTCTCCATTAGTGTGGGTTCTCAGGGCAGGGTTGGCTTCAGCTATGAATACTGTTTCACTTTGTAAAGTACATATTTGGCGCTCTTTACACAGTGTTAGACCTGTCAGCCTTAGGGTGGTCTTTCCCTAAACATTTTGCATTTCTCATCCATTTTTCCTGATCTCGTTTTTGCTGGCATCAGCTCTGCGCACTTTGATACTGCTAAACAGTGCTAAAGTGCTTGTGCTCTCTTCTCTAAACATGGTAATATTGGCTAATCCCCAATTGGCATATTTAATTCACTTATAGGTCCCTAGTAAGGTGGCACTATATGTGCCCAGGGCCTGTAAATTAAATGCTACCAGTGGGCCTACATACATAAATAAACCACAGGGGTTTGCCCTAATCACCCCAACACATCTGGGCAACAACGTAAGAACAAACAAAAGAAGAGATGTGTGGGAAAAGATCCAGATAAATCCTGTAGAGAGAACAATGAATTAGTCCCTACATGTGGGTGCTCAGTCCCCGAACCTCTCACTTAGTTAATTGATCATTCACGATTCTGCCCCAAGTTGATTTTCAAACAAGAGTTTATATTTTTCACATACATAAAAAACATCCAGTGACTAGAAATAACAGTGATGCAATAATCAACAATATTTCAAGGTTCCTTCCTATCCATACAATCTAATAATGGTGGCGGAAAAAACAACAATTCATACGCAATCCGTGTGGGAGATAGTCCCATACACACTTAGGAGGGTAACTTTCAACCTCCACACGGTCCAAAAAAGTGTGTATCCAGATGTCTTGTGTATAGCTTGTAATCATTCGGACTCCTCCAATTCAAGTCGACGCGTTCCAGCCAACTCAATCAGGCCTCATCAGGACATGGGCAAAAAATACGCCTACAAAATAATGCACTGACATGAGTACTACACATATTCCCCTTTGTACCTCCTCGTGCCCTATCTCACATGCAAGTGCCAGTGCTACCACTAAACAATGAAGCATGGAGATAAGAAACACAGAAATTAATAAAATAATAGAATCAAAAATGATGATAGAAACAGAACCTCATGCTGAAAAAAGGGCCTTGGTGGATAGACACAAAAACCATAAAGCCACCACCGATTTGCAACTATTCTCACTCTTATTTATCAAGTGCAATAATGCCCGTGAACCCAAAGTCAAGGTGGTTGAAAGCAGGTGCCAAATAGTGCAATGCTCCTAGTCTCAAAATAAAACGGAGCTCGTACTTACAAGTGAGCACGGGGCCATGGACTCCGCCTGGCTGGGCGGAGAAACACCTCCTTAATGACTGCCACACTACGTGTCTCCAAAATAGCTTAAAAGCCCAAAGCACATCCCTTCCTCCAACGGCGCCCTTTTAACACAGTTTCGGAAACCATTATACTGCACTTTTTTGTCCACACGAAGACTAGTCTGGGAAAACAAAATTAAACTAAAATGGCCATCACCCAACTGAAGCGCTAAAAAAGCTAAATAAACAAATAAATATCAAACAATGTATATGAGGAAACGAGAAGGGGTCGCAACGTGCACACCAAAACAATTACCTTTACTTCTGTGGCACAGTCGATCATCCGCGGTCACTTGTTGATGCATAGGGAGTGCAACAGCTACTCCGGCACTGATCTAAAAAACTCGCGCTCAGCACTCAAATTCCGTCTCACGGTCGCATCGGGACGTCATCAATCGTGGCTCGCCTCATTAAAGGCATAGTGACCTTGCTTTCGAAACGCCGATGTGCGGCAGAACTGGCAGTAATGCAGCGTAGCCAAGAAATGGCTAATTGTCCTCTACCTAAATGGCGAAACACAGTACCACCAGAAAAGGACGATACCACTAAACTTAAGCACAAAAGAAAACTAATAAAGAAATATTGAAATTCTACTAAAGTGAATCACCCACAATTGACTATTCCTGTCTATAAATGTGAAGACCTAACACCAAGTTGTCGACTATCCACCAAGGACACAGGAAAAACACATCAGTCTATAGAAATCATATATTCACAAACCATGAAAACATAAAACAGAAATTTAAAAACCGTATAGATATTACAGTGTGCTGTAAGTTAGGCATGCGCTGCTAGAACATCAGTTCTTTACAGTCATATTTCAGGAACCTTTGGACAATACAATCCTGAAAGAGAGAAAAATCAAGCATGTACAGTTATAGCAGAGTTCAAATTTCATCACAATCATTTAAACCTTTGGTAGCTGTCTTGTACTTCTCAATCATTCTGGCTTCAAGTCTATCCAACTTAGCTTGAAGAATCGCCTTGTTTGTGTTTTGGATTACCATCAACACTGACCACTGCATATCATTTTCATTCTGTCCCTGTTGCTGGTAATGTTGCACCAAGGGTGCTCCCTGTATTCCACACCTCAATCTGGATATGTGCTGTAGAATGCGTGTTGTGTAGTTTATCCTATATAGAACATCTCGCACGGGCATTTGAGACAGTAGATTACACCCCATAGCTACACCCTTTATTTGTAGGTCGTTCGTTAGAGATTCAATGGACCTGATCAATAAAATAGAAAAGCTCCCTTTTGACCCTGAGAAGCAGCTGTTGGTATCCTTTGACATTGAAGCGTTTTATACAAACATCCCTCAAGATGAGGCGCTCTGTGTCTTAAAAGACACCCTAGATCGGAGGGTACGTCCACACTCGGTACCTACAGAATTCATCTTGGCTTTCGCTACATTATGTTTGAAGAATAATTTCTTCACATTTAAAGACAACTTAATCCTACAAATAAAGGGTGTAGCTATGGGGTGGAGACCCTAGGCCTACCTCCTGTAATTGGGCATTTTAAATGCCACAATTGTGCTGCATGTCAAATGACTAGTGACACGAAATCTATTACCATCAATGGTCTGATACATTACCAGAAGAGCTTCTTTAATTGTAACACAAAAGCGTAATCTGCTGTCTCAAATGCCCGTGCAAGATGTTCTATATAGGACAAACTACATAGCCAGCAAAATCACACATTCTACAGCACAAATCCAGATTGAGGTTTGGAATACAGGGAGCAGCCTTGATGCATCATTACCATCAACAGGGACATAATCAAAATGATATGCAGTGGTCAGTGTTGATGGTAGTCCAAAACACAAACAAGGCGATTCTTCAAGTTAAGTTGGATAGACTTGAAGCCAGAATGATTCAGAAGTACAAGACAGCTACCAAAGGTTTAAATGAATGTGATGAAATTTGGGCTCTGCTATAAATGTACATGTTTGATTTTTCTCTCTTTCAGCATTGTATTGTCCAAAGGTTCCTGAAATATGACTGTAAAGAACTGATGTTCTAGCCGCGCATGCCTAACTTCCAGTACACTGTAATATCTATACGGTTTTAAAATTTCTGTTTTAACACCAAGGCAACTTACCACTGGACCCCTGTAGGAAGATTTGGATAATATCACTATCTGAGTGAACTTAACACACAAATCAATTAAAGAATTAGCATCATTGCATGACCCATGTAGCAGTCAGTTCTGCAGTATTGAACACAGATGTAGTAATTTTTTAATATTGCTAGGATGTTCTTTAAGCAAACGAATGTTGAAGAGGGGGGCGTCTTTCAGTTGACATTTTGCAACCTCAATCTACACTGTTAGGCCTGGCACCCCTGGGTGGTATTCCCTAAGACTTTTTGCCTTCAACC
The DNA here is from genome assembly GCA_963921515.1 of Calotriton arnoldi. Lineage (NCBI taxonomy): Eukaryota > Metazoa > Chordata > Amphibia > Caudata > Salamandridae > Calotriton > Calotriton arnoldi. The sequence continues at coordinate 866,998 of CAWUFW010004371.1, read as the reverse complement.
TACCTGTTTTGCTGAATTTGTTTTTGTTGGCTTTAGGACTCTGTGCACTTTATTGGTGCTAAAGTGCGAGTGCTTTCTCCCTTAAACATGTTAGAATTTGCCTACACTTTATTCACACATTTAGTTTACTTAAGTAGATGGTACTCACGTATCCAGGGTTTGTAAATTAAATGTTACTAGTGGGTCTGCAGTACTCATAGTGCCACCCACTAAAGTAGTCTTTTAAAACATGTCTTGCGCCTTCCACTGAAGCTTGGAGTGCAGTTTAAATGCTGTTTTGACCTGGCAAATAAACCTTTCACCAGGCCTAAACCTTACTTTTTAATACATATAACACCCCTAAGGTGGGCCCTCAAGGCAATGTATTTGAAAAGTAGGACATGTAGGTGAAAGTTTTACATGTCTTAGTAGTCAAAAACTTCTAAAGAAATAATTTTTCACTGTTGCAAGGTCTATCGCTCCCATAGGATGACATTGGGGTAACTTTTTACACTTAGGAAGTGATAACTTAAGTTTGGGAGCAGTTACAAAAATTATGTTCACACTCAAATAAATTGCTCTCTTTAATGTAAAGACCGATTTTAAGTCACAATTCTAAAAATGCCACCTTTAGAAAGTTAGCATTTTCTTGTCCTAACCATTTGGTGTCTGCTGCCTGTATCCTGGGTCACATGACTGTGAATAGTTAGCAGCTGGCCTTTGCATATTTCCTCCAGTGAAACTAAAGGGGACTTGCTGTTGGCAAGATGGGCCATCCTGCCAGGATGGTTGTGGCAGAGCTGTGCCATGCCCCACTTTCATTTCAAATAGCTGCCTCCAGCACACACACACAGGAACTTGACACCAGCCTTTTGTCACCCTAGTCTACTCAGAGCCTTAACAGGAGAGGGAGGAACTTTCCAGAACCAGATGTGGGGGTAGGGTAGGGAGTCTCTCCACATCAAAGGCTGGCACCAGATATGCATATTGATCTTTTGAACCACTCATCAGATTACATCCGGATCCATGGGAGATTCAGAAGACACATTGCCCTGCTGCTGGAATGACTGCCCTACTGCCGAGGAAGGAGCCCTGGAACGGTTCCTTGAACTCAGGAGCACCTGAGTGACTCCCAGGCCAGCTGGCTGACCTTCTGTTCTAAGCTACAGGTCCCAACAAGCTCTAGAGGCCTCTCTGCAACTGCCCAGCTGACCTGCTGCAATTGCACCTGCCTGAGCCCTGCTGGCCTCTGCTAGAGTAAGACCCTGCTACCTAAGAGGTGCCTCCCCACGTCCCGGACCTTTGGTTGGCATCAAAGTGCACTCCTCTGCCAAGAAAGGTGAAATCCTGAAGTTTGGGGCTCTTTGTAACCGCAAATGAGCCAGTTTGTGCTGAGGCTGTCGCCCACAACAGTCGCCAATGTAAAGCTCCTGTGAACTTGACTATTTGCACTACAGCAACTACCAGCAACAACCAGCAACGCCAGATCTGCACTTCACGTTACAGCAATGACAGCCAGCGGCGACTACCCAGGTGAAACTCCAACAATGACCGCCTGCGATGCCCGCTTGGATCTTCACGCTAAAGCAACAACCGCCCACGATGCCAGGCCTGCTCTTCGCGCTACAGTGACGACTATCCACAACATTCTGTTGGCTCCTCACAGCCTCCTCCACAGTGAACTGGACTTTTCATGCCGAACTTTGAGAAGGTACTTTTTTCAGCAGGACTAGCCTGGTCCCTGTATCCAGCCCGCACCCCATCATGCTCATCTTAAACTTGTGACTTTCACCCAGTCTAGCACAACCAGATGACCACGAGCTTCACATTGGACATTTAGGCACTATACTTACCAAAACTTTGCATATCTCCAGTTCTACTGATTGACTTTTTGTTGTTCTGGTATCCTTTTATTTATTAAACTTTACTCTATTTACCTACCTTGGTGTGGGATTCTTCTGTGTTATGTTTTCACTTTATTATTGTTTGTGTGCTGCAGAAATACTTTGTACATTGCATTTAAGTTAAGCCTAACTGCTTTTGTGCCAAACTACAAGAGGGATAAGCACAGATTAATTTAGTGACTTTTGTGGTTCTCTGTGACAGGGATTGTGATTAATGCTTAAGAAGAGTCTTCTCTCCCCTCAACAAAAAACCCAATGTCCTACATACACACTTGCTGAGCAACTGGAAAATAAGCTAATCTGTGTGCTTTATTTAACCACCCCAAAAGACAGCTGTGCCACAGTGAAAACCTTGTAGCAACAGCCTCTCATGAACAATGGAATAGATGTTTTATCCAGTAATGGGGTGTATGTCATTGCAGTGATAAGATAGAAGAGGTCTTCGCAGCCAGTGGATAGTCTTACATAAGACAAATTTAGCTTTTTGGGTAAGTATTTTCTTTAAATGGTTCCCTCTATAATACTGCTAAACATGAGCCCTAGCTGCAGGGTGTCCACTGTGGATTGAAGTGGGTCAATCCATGCTTGATTTTCAGGATATTAACATAAAATACATGTGAATGGAGCTAAATTACATAATCCATGTGTTATGTTGTTAGGGCTTGTATCTTAAACGGAGCTCAGGAATGTTGCAGATGTCACTTAGAGGATTATTCCATGAAATGCTAAGTGAAGAATTCTAAGGGAGTAATTTAGAGAATGAGAGCTGCCCTGCATGTTAGGTAGTAAGATCTAGCCCTGAAACAAAGGACTCTCCTTCATCCCACGACGTGCCAATCTTTTCAATTGTGCAATTGTACTAACATTGAGGCCAACTGGAAAATCTGCCAGGGGTTTGGCTTTCCTGGACTTATGTTGGATACCCCTTCCTTAGTTGCCCATACTTCATGTTCTCCTTTCCAGACATGTAAACTTTGACTCAGATGTTAAAAGAAGGAAATACTCTTTATTTAAGAGAGATGTAATGGTTTCGGGAAGAGTAAAGGTTTTGTGTTTTTTAGGATAAATAAAGGGGATGGGAAGAGCTTTGACCAGAGGTTTCACAGGGGACTTGATATGCCTTAAATTTCTAAGTTTATTCTGACCTTTGCTGAATAGAACCTGATCTCGAGCTGCACGGTGAAGTATTTCCCACAATTAGGAGCATTTTATGGCACAAAATGACTCATGATGATGACTTTTGAATGATGATGGTTTTAAGAAATTAGTATTAATAATTTGTGTTTACATCATGCCTAACACACATCTCAATTCTTCAGTTTCCTTTCATTTGAAGCTGAGAAAATGGCAGGTTGTCTTATCCTTTTTCTGAACTCTCTATCAATGTTAGGGTTTGAGATGTTTTCTTTCTTGCTTTCCTACCTTCTCTTCTTCTGCATACATGATCGGGTAGACTTGCGCGAACAGTTTGGTGGGCAGGCGGATGGTATTTAAGTGGCCGCCTGCAGGATATCAGCGCTTGGTTTCACTTCCGGTTTTGGAATCCGGAAGGACTTCGCCGGCGAACTCCAGCTGAGTGAAGTCGTCCTGTCGCTGCACTTCCTCTCTGGGACTCCCGCTTCGGGATTGTGGGTCGTGCTGATCTGGGACTTTGTTCGAGTCCGTCTGTCTTTGTTTCCTGCCTGTATTTGGCACTGTTGCTAAGACTTGGGTACCTTTGTAGGGGAATACGGGAGTCACTAAGCGGCTGCGTACCTGTTTGCCCTTTTCACTTCCTGGGTTTTTGCAACCTATCGAGGTTGTTATAGAATACTTTGGGTGATATTTACGACGAGTTCATATTGTAATGATACGAACTCCTCTTTTATTTTTGTTATCTTGTTTTTGTTTTGTGGGGTTTTTTTTATGTCTGTGCCAGACCTTTTTTTCCCCTGGGTCTAATCCCCTTTTTTCGAAGGTGTTGTTCTCTGGGTACAAGGACAAGACAAACAGGAGTAAGGATTTCAGGAACCTGCTCACTCCTTGGATATAAACATCATGGACACCGAGACTGTTACAGAAAACCTCCTTTGCTCTCTAGCATGGGGTAAGAGCCAATTCGCGCCTCAATTAAGGTGTACCTGATCATGTCTGTAAAAGAGTAATTAGTGACTGTTGCTACTCTATATGTCTGCCTTCTGTTTCTCCCAGGTCAGATGGTCCTTTTCCTGCCATTGACAGTCAGAGAGGAGAGCCTTGCTAGAGTGATGTTCCCTCGTTTTCCTTGTTTACCCCCACCTTCTCCCCAGTGCTTGTGGTAGCCCTCTCCTTGAATATATATTGGTGGTGGCTGCCAGGGCAGGGGTAGCGGATTGGGAATATATTCGCTCCTGCGGTGTTGGACAATATCCGTGTGGTTCCAGAACAATCAACACATACTTTTGAGTTCAGATTGCTCCATTAATTCCCCTTGTGACTCACAAGTAAAAATTAAAAACTAATATGAATGAGCAGAATAGGGTCCACCCCTTAAGGTAAAAGGCCTGCTGGAGTCCTCAAAGTGTTCTCTCTCATCCACACTCTTTACCCTCTGTATGTTGAGTTCAAGCACAAAAGTAAGCAATAAAATAGCTTAAGGTCAGCTTTAAAAAATAATTAGCAATGAATTAATTGATAACACTGAATATGAAGAAGGTGAGCAGTCACTGACAGACAATATATACGTATTGCTAACTCGAGAATTGAAAGCATATGCATGTCACCAAAAGAGTGAATGAGGAGAACAAGGAACTCCAGCAGAAGATGATTGATGATCATGGATTCAACTGACAAACTTCAACCACAGCAATGAAGAAAAATTCCAAACAAACTTATGATAGACGCAGAAAGAAAATCAACACCTCGGGACCAATTCCCGTACACTTTAACTAAGCTAGAATTCTGCACATCATAGGGTTCTTCCATACGGCTTTTGAATATTTGTGACTATGGAAGGCTAAACACATACTTGTTTTCTTCCCCATTCCTCCTCCTAAAGACAATGTAAGTAAATCTAGGCAGATTAGTCATCTTTATGTAATAGGTCTTAACTGACACAATCCTGAATTTGATTTACTTATTATCTCGATGAACCAATCAGTATTTCCTAACAGTAGCTCAAAATGTTCTTTCAATAGTTTACATGCCTAAGATTATTAAATCTCAAAAACATATTTAAAATTCCAATTTTCTAATTAATTTATAAAAGTGCCTCTAGGGTTGTTACTTGACTTTATCTAGTTAATTTTATAACAGACTGAAAGTTCTCCATAAAACACAAAAGTGTGGGAGCCCAATTCATAACTTTGTAATTGTATTTAAGTAGCGCCTACTATCCCTGATGAGGTGTTGAAGTGGTTTTCGGTGAGTAGCACGCTATTCCTGAACCCAAAGGATTAGTGGTGGATTAGTAAGGAAAGATAAGTTGTTAATTTGAGTGGTGGACATGTGAGTCTGTTAGTTTGATAGAATGGGATAGAGGAGGGAAGTGTCTAGAAAGTGTTATTTGAGAGATCATGGTGGTAAGATGAGGTTTGGGATGAGACAAAATAGGGATAGAGGAGGGAAGAGTCTAGAAAGGGTTATTAGAGAGATCATAGTAGTAGAATGAGGTTTTAGTCAGAGAGTCTGGAGTTAGAGGATACATTTGGAGAGGGGTATAGGATGGAGTTGAAGGCTTTTTTTCTACAGTAGGAGTGAAGTAATAAATATACAGATACATAACTACATAGAAAGGGTATACATGTATAAGGAAAATAATAAAGATATATAAAGCTGTATTGTATAAAGTTCCACAAGTGCATATATGGATAGATAGTTAGAAACAGGGCCGGACTGGCTACCAGGCGTTTTGGTGTGCTGCCAAGCTGGGGGCTGATTTCACTGCGGTGGGGGCTGATTTCGTTGATGGGGACCTGCGTGTGCTTCTAAATAAACAAAGCAAAACAAATGGTTTTAAGCACACGCAGGTCCCCATCAACGAAATCAGCCCCCAGCTTGGCAGCACACCAAAACGCCCGGTAGCCAGTCCGGCCCTGGTTAGAAACTCAGACTTTCAAGTGTCTGTTGTAGGTAAAGCTAATTTAGTTGTGTATTTTTACTGTTTTATTGTGGGTTCTTTCCTCTTCAACTGTTGAGCTTTCATACATGGCATGTACGCTATTTTACAAGACACTGGTATTTCTGTGAGGGGCACAATTTTCATACTGCTTTTCATAGGCTCTCTGTTCCTTTGTTACTGCATGCATGTTAATGTTCCCCAATTGCACATCTTTGCTGCAGTCTGTTTCCTGAGGGATGTGGACATATTCATGCCCGGACTTAAATAATAGAAGATTTGTGGACCCACAGTTTTTTTTTTTAATAATGTATTTTTATTGATGTTTTTGTGATTACGTTGTGCCACCTTCGTATTGCCTTAATGTTTTTGAGCTCCTTGCTTGTACTGCACATGAGATAAGACAAGTGGGTTTTTCAGCTCTGACAGCTATTTACTCTAGTCCATCATTGTAACGTTTGTTTGGTTTCAAGAATGGCCAAATGGTGTTGCCTCAACAAAGACAATGGAAGTGCTCAATCAAAGCAGCACACGGCGTATCACGGTTGGGTGGGTGGCTTTAGTAAGGCCCCATATGCATAGTTGTCGTAGTTCTTGCATTTTTAGGGTTTACTTTTAGCAGCACAATAAAATACAATTTCCAATGAGGCAATCTCGTGGTTTTCATTGAAATAATGAGGACAGTTCCAGTTTCACAGAGGTAATATCCAGACATAATGCTGTTTCGCTTTACGTCCCTGAAAGCAGAACATGTAGAAATGTGTTCAATATGTAAGTCCGGTCTACAAGCGTGAAAACATTTCTCCTATCCAAGCACTTCTAAATTTACTCTGGTAGGTGTGGAGTGGACGTTCATGGATATGCCATGACGCATTTATGGATAATCACAAACATTATTCTGACCCCATCCTACTCTGAAGATGGCCGGAGGATTACTTCTATCAAGGAAAAGGTCATTAAATCCCTTTTCAGAGTGGAAAGGGGAAACCGATACTTCCTGAAAGTGGTGGGGCTGCGGAGCCAGGGAGAAAAAAAAGGAAACCAGATTTGCACTTGCTCTATTTTTTAGTTAAAAAATGTTTGTATATTCTTCCACATAAAATGTAATTAACTAACTGTTTTCAGGATTATGCCTGGTAAGGTGTGATTTGTGCACGTTCCGAAGTAGAACTTAAAACCTTTTGTAAATAACAAAAAACATTAATCCGCACCCATGTAAAGCAGATTCATGATTTGCTTTTTAGAATGAGGTCTTCGGTATTGTCAAAGCCATTTTGGTCACAAAGAAAAGCACCACATCCCCTTAAAAGAAAGGTTTTACTGACTTTGATCTTTTTCACTACCTGTAATAGCCGTATCAACCCTGGCAGTTTTGTTTCCAGAGGCTCCAATGTACTGTCAAAGCAAAATGTCAAAAGGATGCCTGCTTGGTTTCCTTTTCTATGTATGCCTGCTCCGATATCACTCCATTAGTAATACCTCTTGAAACTGAACCCTTGTGTGCCTCGATTGATAAACCTCTCCATCATTCATAAGTTCAAACTAATGTCCCTATCCGATCATGTACTGTTAGCCGATTTTAGATAAATTACATTTAGCCTTAATTTCGGAATTAATAGTTGATACTTGTTAGTTAAAGAGTTCTAAATGAGTGATAAACAGTTCAGGTGATATCAAAAATGGAGTTGAAAAATAATTACTCCACCCGTTTCTTGCCAAATCCGGCCTACTTAACAGTGTGCATCTTGACAGTTCCATCTACGAAGGGCATGTTACCACTGGCAGGGATATACATGTTTTAAGGCCAGCTTATTTTGAGTACATCAATGCTGAATCAGTGTTGATAAGAAAGAAACTAACACAAATGAACAGTCGAACATTTTAGTTTAACAACCACCCTTACAGTTCTGCCAGCCCTTGTTTGGCAGGTGATTTAAAAGAACAGAGAACACTTTATCTTCATTTTAACTGAATAATAAAGGGCCAGATTCCCAGAAATCCCATTCATAAAAAGTGGTCGCAAATTGTTCACTGACTTTTCTGCACATGGAATAGAATTTTGCTCCCCAACCTGTGTAATAACATGTCAGTTGGTAAAATTTCCATTCAGAGTGCGTTGCAATCTCACCTATCGCATTACTGTTCATGCGGTTGCAAACTGCGATTCACTCCAATCGATGGTCATCACAGGGATGGTGGCCTTTTAGGGTCAGCAAACTTCCATGTCTGTGATCACTTTTAAATTCACTTCAGTTTTTTAAAAATAAATGCAGTGCAGTTTACTTGAAGGAAATGGGGCAGCATTTAAAAATAATTCTGAAAAGTGTGAGAATAGGTAGTAGTCCTTTGACTATCATTATTAAAAAGGTATTGAAACACAATTGACAGTGGAGTCCCCACTCTGTGTGTGAGGCCAACAATCTTTACAACTTGCACTGGGATTACAAAGTTACAATCAAACAGTATTTGAATTTATGGGTAAGGCTGATCTTCTATGTTACTTTAGTTGCAATATTGCACACTCCTGTATATAGAGCATAAAGTCATCATACACATTGAGGTATGCTCTGCCTGATTGCTAGGCAAACTCTTTTCACCTGGGAATTATTCCAACGGATGTTAGCAGCCTTTTTAAGGGCGGGACATGTGAAACTTCAATCAGTTTACATCGTGAGAGACCAGTGAGTTTTGTTACCGTATTCTTAGGATGCTAACATTTTATTGGCCACCTTTTTATACCTTGTATCGGGGAGGGGTTTATCAGTTACATCCCACTGGGTATTATTTTTTTATTATCTTCATTGGGACAATCATTTGTACATTGATAATTAGGACACAAAATGGGGCATATTCACAAGGAAGTGGCGAAGTGAGGCGTTAGCCGTCATGGCTTAACGCCTCACTTCGCCACTTCAGAAACACAAGGCTGCACCATATTCACAAGGATATGGTGCAGCCTTGCGTTTCCCCCTGCATTGGCGCTAAGTGTAGCAGCTTAGCGCCAACGCAGGCACCCTTGCACCATGGTGCAAGGGTGTCTGCATGCAAGGGAAGATTGTGTATGTACAGGAAGGTCCCCCTTCCCGCACATAAACAATCTTGAAATGCCGTTTTGTGGCTTCTATGTGTGCTGCTTAATGCAGCACACACAGAAGCTGCAAAACAGCATTTTCAAAAATGATTGTTTATGTGCAGGAAGGGGACTTTCCTGTACATACACAATCTTTGGCCTTTGCTGTTTTCATGTGTGCTGCACGATGCAGCACACATGAAAACAAGCAAAACGAGGAGAAATTAAACATTTCTCCTCGCTTCATCAGGTTAAGACCAGGTTTTCCCTGGTCTTAATTCTGGTGCTGCCTCCTATTTACGCTGCTCTTGTGAATAGCAGGCAGCGTCAGAAGCAATGGGTGTTGTGGTGGAACGCCCACAGCAACACCCATTGCCCTCCCCTTTCACGCCAAGTATAGCGTGAAAGGGTGCCTTATTCACAAGGCATTGTTAAGCTACGTTAAGTGGCTTAACGCTGCCTTGTGAATAAGGTGAAGCCCCTAACGCCACAGGAACGTCGACAAAAGTGACGTTCCTGTGGTGATAGGGGCTTGTGAATATGCCCCAAAATGTTTCTTAGACAATATTTACTCCATAATATTCTGGGACCACACCCTTGGAGGGCCTCACTCCATGTCACGCTTTTTTAAGCTTATTTTTCTAGTTTAGGCACTTGGCAGTTTGTTATGGTAGCCTGTTTTTATTTCAAACGTTTATTTTTTCCACACTTTTCTATTAGTTAGAATTTTCTTCCAGTTGTTACAGTGGATAGGTAACCTCCTTCTGAGTCAGGAGTGGTTGGGCTCTTGTTTGAGATGTTGCTGTTACATTGTTTCATTTATTTTCATTGAGTCACACCCTGCCTGGCTGTTAGGTATTCTCGTTCCACCTGATGGTTGTTCCAGCAGACGTTGTCAACCTTGTTAAGGGTGTGACATGCATGATTGTGTCCCTGGCATGCCAAAGCAAGCTTGTCTGAACGCTTCTGCACACCATTCGATCACACAGTACACCAGTCTGTCCGTTTGGGTTACATTTATTTTTGTTACTCTAAAGACCAGCTTTTAAACCTACCTCCAGTTAATACAACCTTGCCTTTTGATAAATGCCTGCTGCCTACGCTGACTGCATCTCATTAACTAATTCTCTTACAAGAGCTATCTGCAATAATAATAGTCCCCAAATTCCATCTCCTTATCATGGATCTCTTTAACATCGTTTAAATACGTGTTAAATAAGCACTTTATTTTTTAATTTTTTAAATAAATAGGAGTTAGAAGTAAAGAATTTGTTAATGGATCTTGCTGCACTTTCTGTACCACGTTACTATGCGTTAACCAGAAATGATTGTTCAGGTCATTCCGGAGAAGCTTAGCTATTATTATGAAAAACACCCTTGTCATTGCCCGACTTCCTCTACCCTTGTTTGTTTTTTCAGAATCTTTTTTAGTCAAGGTCCCTATTTTCTCTAAACAAACTGTTATTCAATGTGTATGCATCATCTTTAGATCTGTGCTCCCCTGTGTTTTCAAATCTATTAGCAAACTGTCTTTCTATTGAGAGAGAAAGTTTATCTTTGCACACTATAGGTCCTGGGGTGTGGAAGAGGGCAGTGGTATCCCCACTACAGAGAAACCTAATGTACTTCTTACAGTGCATTCTGATTATAGACCAGCTCCTTTATTGCTGCTCAACATGATTGAATCCGGTGTAAACATCCAAATTCCACAATTTAATGTCATGTGTTCTACTTTTTTAAGCTGACCATGCACAACCTATTTGTCACTTTCATCTGACAGACTTGTTCCGACTAAAGAAAGATGAACCTCAGAACTGTTGGTCAAACATTACTTGATGGTGGAGTTGCACTCTGTTCACAAGCCAGTCCCAGTCCCCCCCAAGGCTATGAATCATGGTAAATGCAGAAAAAGGCATTCCATTTACTTGAGTCTTAAAGTGTAGCAAATGTTGTAGAGCATTTTGTCCTTGTGAACAATCATGAGCAGTGTTGCGGGGGAACATAGCCTGCTGCTCAGTTTGTGAGGACTAGTGCCCAACAGCTCATATGTGCTAACTATATAAACCATGAGCCAATTACCATCTCCCCACAAGGGGTGGGAGCTTTTATAACTGTGTCTGAGTGTGGAGTTGCACACTGTTCATAAGCCTGTTTCAATCTTTCATCGGCAATGCATTGTGCTACATGCAGTACATGGTAGTCCTTACTCACAGCGTTACTTTAATGTGGCACAGTGCTTTCTATCTGTAAAATTGCACACAAACATTGCTATTAAATTTTTTTTTGTTCCCATTTTAAATGTTTGTGGCCAACCTACATAGCATATGAGCGCATAAAAGAGTGCAACAGAAGTACTAATTAGGTACTCCAAAATTCTTTGGAAACAAGGCCCCATAGTCTCTCACTTAGGAGCACAGATTTCGGTGAATTGTAAATGCAGATTAATTTAGTTACCTGGCGGTTTTGCAGAGAAAGAGGACAATTGATTCTGTCACTCTCTGTGTGAAGTGTACCAAAAACTGGAACACACAAGACATGAAAACTTGGAGAGCCGAATTTAATAATTTAGGATGTTTGTAGGAGATAATGCTGGTAGGAAACTAGATCTTTCGGTGTTGGAACATTGTTCAATAGTATGTAAGCACAACCTATGAAATGCACACCAAAACTGTGAAGAAGATAAATGAAAAAAGTAGTACATGGCCAACAATAAAGAAAATAGTAGGCAGTTGAGAGTCTGTTAAAGAATACTGATGATATATTGAATCCTATAGAACAAATTATATCCCAGAATGGTACACTTGCATAAAACTAGGTCATACTCAACGTCAGCTTCTTTCATGCATTCTTCTCCTTGTTGTACATTAATAGTATATTATGCTTTTGTAACACCATGTAACTTGATTTTGCATGCTCAACAGATTAGTTTCCCAGTATCTGTTCACAGCATACAATTTCTCCTCTATCAATAAAATGTCATTCCATTCATGAGTGAAGGGTGAGTTAACTGCATATGTAACCATTTTAAATAAAGAGCCCATGTTGAAAGGGAAAACAAAGACTAAGCTGAGGTAACAAATATAAAATCAAGGTGATGATTATGGATAGAAGTACATAAAAGTACAAGGGGTGTCTCTAGGAAGTCATTGGACAGCATTAAGTCTTAAATACATTGTGAAACTTTGTAAGCATTACGATAACTCGGACGGATCAACTGAATCATTCAAAATCCAGCTTGGCAACCCATATGTAAGCCTCAAAGAAGTTCTATATGTTGTGGAGCATGTTATCAGTTGAACCTCTTTTAGACATATTTGTCTCCAAGATCATTTGGATAGTGTTGCATGGGGCATTTCCATGCAGCAAAAAGTAATCAATAGACTTACAATGCAATTGCTTCAGACATTTTGAGCACCAATTAAACAAACAGATTCATCTAGCCACTCCTCAATTATTACTCGTGTTTGCAGCCAATAAGGTATTTGACCTAGTGTACTGGAAATGTCTGCGTGCCATGTTGAACAGGAGGCATTTCCTATTCCGGATGACTTGGGCAATTAGAGCATTATATCAAGTTTAGGGCTTCATTGGTTATTCATATTTAGTTGGCTAAAATAACAAATGTAGATGTACATTGTTTTCTGTTTGCATAGATCCCTTAGCTATTTGCTATTTTAATAGAATTTTAAAGTCTCTTTCCTAAGATTGCTCAACAATTTACTGCCTAACAGTGATTGGCCCTTGTTTCATCAATTAATAGAAGTGATGCCGTCTTTTCTAAATATTTCATGCAATAATAGACATGTTAAATAATATTCTTTACTTGGAATAGGAATAGCGTTTAAATCAAATACTTTTCATTGGTTATATGAACAGGAGTCTCTATTATCATTGAAACAATGGAATAAAGTTAAAGTTATGTCTTGAAAATATGTTTGAATAATTGAAAAAACATGAAAAGATATCAATTTTGTTTAATTTGTTAGCTGAACTAAACAACATTTGTTATTTTTGTTTTAGTCTCTCTTAATTTATGTTATGACACATTTTTGAATACCATTGAAGCCATTTTAGATTATTTGACAACAAACTCCACATGTAGCAAGAAAATCATCAACAAGGTTGGTAGATGAGCAGGTATTAGCTAGATCAGACTTTAGGATACATTACTGGACCACCAGTCTGCTTGTGATCCACCATTTGGTAGTTCCATATCGATATCCTATCTCAAGACTTAGAATTAAGAGAGCTGGTTTACCCAGATGCTTCTTCCTAGTTTCTAATGAATATTAGTTTTTCAGTTTAAAAAAAAATATAGTTGAGGTTAATTCACATTACATTAAGGACTTTGTTAATCCTGACATTCTTGGTGTGGTCTTCCCAGAAACGTTTTGTCTTCACTCCTGTTTTGCTGCATTTGTTTTTGTTGGCTTTATAACTATGTGCACTTTACCAGTGCTAAAGTGCTTATACTTTCTCCTTCAAACATGCTAAAATTGGCCTACTCATAATTGGCACATTTAATTTACTTTTAAGTCCCTAGTAAATTTTACTACATGTACCCAGGGACTCTACATGAAATGTTACTAGTGGGCATGCAGCACTCATTGTGCCATTCACTAAAGTAGACTTTGGAAACATGTCTCAGGCTTGCCACTGCAGCACGTAGTACAGTTTTAAACTGTCATTTTGACCTGACAAAATAAACCTTTTGCAAGGCACAAGCCTTCCCATTTGATACTTATAAGTCACCGCTAAGGGAGGCGCTAAAGGCTGATATGGCAGGGTACATTGCATTTAAAAAGTAGGACATGTGCGCTTAAGTTTTACATGTTCTGGCGGTAAAATAAACTCCTAAAATCATTTATCACTGTTGAAAGGCCTATCTCTCCTATTGGATTGCCTTATTACATTTAATAAGTGATAGCTTTCGATTGGGGGCAGATAGAGATATGCTGTTTCAACTCAAATGAATAGGGACTTAAAGTTCAATTTTAATGGTAAAGTCAGATTTTAACCCGTTTACCCCGGCGGCAATTCCGCCGCAATGCGGGGCGTTCCATTGAGTGGGCGGGGCCGCGTCGGCCAACGGACGTGCGCAGCACTACGGAGGTAGTGCTCGCGACGGCCGTTGGCCGACAGAAGCAGCGAATTCTGAAAATGCCACTTTTAGAAGGTTGGCATTTTTATATCCTAACCATCTCTGCCTTCTGCCAGTAGCCTGGGCCACATGACTGTGAATAGGTATGCTGTTGGGTATTGTGTATTGCTTCCAGACAGTAACACAAAGGGATCTCAGTTGTGGACAGGATGAGCCATCCTGGCAGAATGACCTGGAGGGGCTGTACCTAGCCCCACTTACATTGAAAAGGGCTTGGCCTCCTGTACACACCAAGGAATCTGACACAAGGCCTGCCCTGTCTTTTGTCACAGCAAACAGTTTGGAGCCTTGAAAGGTGATGGGGAAAAACTTTCCAGAACCAGATGTGGCTGTAGTATAGGGGCTTTCCCCACACAAAGGCTGGCACCAGGAATACATATTGGACCTCCAGAGTCATTCATGAGAACAGTCCTGGACCTGTTGAAGTTACAGATGGAGGACTGCCCTGCTGCCAGACAACTGCACTGCTGCTGAGGACTGCCTTGCTATCTAAGAAGACTGGACGTACTTACCTTCTGCCCGTTCTAACCTGGGTGACTCCAAGGGTCAGTTGGTGGAACTCCTCTGCGAACTACAGGGGCATAACAAGCTCCAGAAGCCTTCCTGCAACTGCCCAGCAGACCTGCTGCACTGGACGTGCCTGAGCCCTGCTGGCCTCCACTGGAGTGAGTCCCTGATTCCAAAGAGAAGCCCCCAAGTTCCTTTACGCTTAGCTGGCATCACTTTGAGCTCTTCCAAAGACAAAAAGGTGAAACTGTGAAGTTTGGGCTCTTTTCAACCACAAACAGGCCCCTTTGTGCCAAGACTTTGCAAACTGCGATCACACCAATGTGAAGCTCCAGTGGGACCTGCTCTTGGCGCTACAGTGACTGCCAGCGATGTTGGCAACATGAGAGCGGCACTCAATGCCACAGCAACAACAGCCCACGGGAAGCTCCAGCAATGACCGTCCAGTATGCTCTTTGTGCTACAGTGATGACCATCCATGACACTCTCCTGACTTCCTGTGGCCTCCTCCATTGTGAACTGAACTCTTCGCGATGGACTTCGAGAAGGTAACCTTTTCAGTGGGACTAACATGATCCCTGTATCCAACCTGCGCTCCATCACGATTGGCTGAACTTATGATTTTCTCCTGGTCTAGTATGACCAAATCAACGCAAATTGTGCTGTGTGCTTTTAGGCACTATTTTGACTAAAAGTGTTAAAATTGCATATCTTTGGTTCTACTGATTGGATTTTTGTTGTTTTGGTATTTTATTTATTAAAGTTTACACTATTTTGCTAAATTGGTTTGGGATTTGTCTTGTGTTGTTTCTTAACATTATTACTGTTTGTGTGCTGAATAAATACTTTACATATGGCCTCTACGTTAAGCCTAACTGCTTTGTGCCAAACTACCAGAGGATTAAGCACAGGTTAGTTTGGAGACTTTTGTGGTTCACCCTAACAAGGATTGTGATTGTTGCCTGAGTGGGACTTCCACCCACTGAACAATTAACCCAATTTCTTACAGGTTTGTTCACATATATGTTGAAACTATCATAAATATATACCTGTCACAATAGTCTGGGGCAACTCTGATTTCTCATAGTTAAACATTCAAAGAGTGACTGTAAGACACTGGAAACTGTATACAGTAGCTGACTGTCACTGCATGGGATGGGGAAAGTCAGACATGCTTGACTAAAATCCACAACCAATTAGAATCCCTTCCTGTCATCTATCCAGTTGCAAGATGTTTTCTGTAGTCAAAGGTTTTGTGAGTGCCATACACCTTCACCCTGCTCTGTTAGGTATGCTATGTGTGAGCCAGAATATAATGCCTATCAGAAGTTGAGACTAGATCAATCAGAAAGGGTTCTCTATGATCACAATGGTAAGAAACTACAGACAACTTATATATTGCACTATGCCTACTACACCCGGTTAGATTACAGTGGATGAACCAAGGTATTAGTTTAGGATAAGGGCGAGAGATAGGTCAGCATGAGGGATGGGATTATGGCTAGGCATAAGGTTAGAGTCACAGAATTGTTTAATGTTAAAGAGACTTAGGCTCTCATTATGGGCCTTTTATAAATCCTGATGGAGCCAGACAACCTGACACTAGTCCTATGAGGTATTACAAAATCCACAGAGTTACAGCAGACCTCTCATGTTGCCGCCAGAGATTTTGGCTGCTGAAAGTATCTGAAGTGTCTGGGAAAAAGTGAAGGGGATAATGTGGAATTACTGAAGGGATTAGACCCCAAATCACTGATTCCCAATGAAGTCCTCACAACTCAGAGGAATCTCATGGTTTAACCCAGAATCCCTATTAGTTTCATACCCCCGAAATTAGTGCAACACCCGGCATTCTTAACTACAGGGGAGCCGAATTAACACCACAGCATCCACAGACACTGTAGTGTGGCCGTAAGTGTTAATGTGAAGGATTGGGTTAGTTGAGGTTAGGATAATGTTTGAACCATTTGCAAAAGTACCTTTTGAGTGGAACCAGGCATCCCGCAAATAATTAGTGCAAATTACATATCACCTTTTCACCCCTTGCCTGTCATTTTATGTGCCCAATATATTAATAGTTCACATCATAAAATACCCATTCACATAGGGTCATAGAGTGACCTACTTAATGAATATTAGCCAGTTCACTATTTGCCAACCCCTGGGATTGGCTGTGAGCACAGGTAGGGTGGCCTGCAAGGGCCAGCCGACCTTCATCCCTGCCTATGTATTTCCTAAGAAAAACATTTTAAAGTGGCCCATGTCCGTTGAAGGGAAAAGTCCTGCATTTAAAAAAATGTTTCCCATTTCGAAAGACATCAGGGGACCATGCAGTGGTCCCTTGGACCACTATCTACTCCCCTTTCAGCTGTCCAACACTATTCACAAAGGAGAAGCTGTCCCACAGCAGCTTTTTTGGGAGTTAGATTCCACCCACATTGGGTTTGGGCATCTGCTCAATGGTTTGCAACCACTACTGCAGTTGGAAATCGTTGACACATGACACAATTTTGAAGGGCATTCCTATCAGAGACCCACTTTTGTGAGTGGGAAATACTTTTATGCCTCACAAAATTGGTTCATTGCCTGGTAAACACTGTTTTGTGGTTGTGAAACTGATGATTTCGCTAATTGCAAGTTTCCACTGCAAGTCTGTGTGATACATTAGGCCTCAGACGTTTCTCAATAATTCATTCAAACTGTTCACAGTATGGAATTACAAATCTCTAGATTGTGTGTGATGGCGTTGGAAACTGCAGGTCCTATTATGATTACTGATGTAGCACTTTCAAAGTCAGTTTTATGTCTTATTATGTTTCACACTGCAATGGAGCAATGACATGTTTAATGGATGCTATGAATATTTCGAAATGTATAAATGTTGTCAATTTGAGCACCACATTTAAGCAAAATGAGGCTTAATAAATCTGTTTGCCGCTTTAGTATCATGAATTTGTATTTCAAACATTTTTGGTGAAGAGATCGTTTTAATGTGTTTATATCACCTAATTTGAATTGAAGCATAGGAGGGAACACAAGTAAACAATAATAAACATCGGCTGTTAAACACAATTGATCAACTTTCAAATAAAATGCAAGCACCTGAAAAGAACACTCATCCCATCGTATTGTTTTTACAGAGTATTGTTTTTATTTCACCAGAAAAAATCAATGGCCCTCAGCACTTTGTATGAGTTGCAAGCAATTGTACTACATACACAAGGTACAGAAACAAGGCATATCTATATATGTTTTAATGTATACAAACAAGCTCCAAACATGCTTTAAAATTCTTAGAGAAAATCAATCAATAATCTTATTTTGTCGTTAAAATAAGCAGACATATTTGAAAGAAATAATGGAACACTGCGGTCGGTATATAAATGACCTTAACAAAAAAAAATCAGGCCGCTCATCTGAAAATGATTACAAAATTCCTGTTGTGGTCGATGCTTGTCATACATATGTAGAAATGTTCCTTTAGCATGCTTAATTCATCTGCTATTGTACAACCATGCTGCAAGAAGTATTTTCTTTCCTCATACTGCGGTATTTGTTCCTCACTTTAGTTGTGCAACAAGGGAAAGGCCAGCTTCTACTCCTCACCCACTCAAACATCAAGCACAGCTGGAAAAAATGAACTGATTATTTTCTCTGACAAAACGTGTTACAGCTTGGCACATAGTGATATACAATTCAAAGTTTTTTCATCTAAAAATGGCTAAAGATTACAAAAATATAAGCAGTAGAAAATTGTTGATAAGATCTAAGACAAAAATTATTTGACTCTACGCTGCTGGAAGTCGGAGTATACATTCAGAGTGTTCTGTATCCCTGGACAGTGGCAAAAGCTTCAGCACATTGACATAGCCTTGAAACACTGTGTATTTTGCAGTGTTTCAGAAATGAGTCCATAATCTGCAGTGATCAAGGCATGGTGAAGATGTTGATGGGCCCATAAAGGAACAGCAAAGACAAAAGCCAACCTCTATGTACATGGATGCATTTTCAGCTATGGGTCAGTTTTAAAATCCAATAGCGATGAACAATTTTATATAATAGAAAAATAGAAAAAGGAAAAACTGCACACTGTACATTTGTGATGACTCCCACAAATGGTGATGGTGCAACTTTAGTCCCTGCTTTGTGATTCATATATTAAAGATTAAAAGATGCATATACCAGAAATGTAATTAAAAAAACCTGTACTTAAAGATAGATCAAGTAAAAGGTTGTTTATACCATTTAAATTCTGTTGATGCCATACAATTGTTACTAGCAATAAACATTTGTGTCCACACATAAAATACATCCACAGGATCTCAATTTGTGAGGAATCCACCATTTATTTATATGCTTTATTTTATAGTGTGAGTTTCAGAGTGCTTTACAACAGAGTAGAATACATTGGAGTAGAATACGTTGTCATTGTATTGCAGATTTAAGCAAAGCAAAGGAATTGATAAACACGTCTATTAAACCATGTGGTCTTGACAAAAACTTTTCCTGTCCTATAAAGGTTTGGAGCACCAACATATTGATGATAAGTATGGAAATACAGGAATTGATTGTTCTATTATATTCATCACTATGACGAACAATGTGCTAGTGCCCGCCTTTCTTAATGGATTTGCCACAGACAAACATTAATCAGTCTCCAAATTGATGAAAACTGAAGCAGTGAGAAAAGCTGAGGGCATTCACATACATCTAGTATTTTGCAATGTATGGTAGAAACAATTTTATTTTCAAAGAATTTGGATTGCCTAAACTGAAATGTAAACTCATGGGCCGGATTAAAAATCAAACGAGTAACTTTAGGAGTTCAGTTTTCATGCTTTTAGGCCTTTGATTTTCAAAAAGTGACTTTCAGTAATTTCCAAAAATTGCTTATCTTCTGCATAAAAATGTATGAAAATTCTAAATTGCTATATTTAAGTCTCAGAAACAACGTTTTATTTTCCATGTGTAAATGTTTTTCCAGCTTTAAAAACACATGGAAAGCACTACAGTTAGGAACACTAATTGTGTGTGAAAGGTCACTTTGAATGTATTTGAATACACACACTTATGGCATTGTGGTTTTTGACACAAACCGGAGGAACACTTTTCGCACTCCTTCTAGGAAGAGCCTTGTTTCCACCCACAACCCTATAGTTATTAGAGTTATTCCAGCAGGAAATCCAGCAAATATGTGGATTTTTACAGTTGAAAGTAGATTTTTTATTTTGAAAAGTCTACAGTCGTGATTATGTGCAGGATTTGGAAATTTGGACAACCAATCATTTTTTTTTAAAAGGAAGTGTTAAATCTTAAGTGATTGCACAGGAGAATATAAAACAAATATGAGACTAATAACTGGTTTGGCATTTGTTGATGCTGTGCTTTAGGGCTAACAGGCTATGATAGCCATAATGCTCTCTTCATTATACTTGTTACTTGCAAATCTTACATGCGTTCCACTGTGATTGCTTGAGACACTACAGCAAACCAGCATCCTGAAATGCAGTTCTACTCAGCAGCTCTGCTGGCATTTGTGATGGAATCTTCAAAATACAAAAATAAGCATTCTTTTAAATTATTAAAGAAAAAAAGTGGGAAACAAATCTTCTAGCTGGTTGTTTTCACATTGGTCATCTTCCATGTTTTGCGTATTTCACAAACCTGTAAAAAAAGATTATAGTATTAAGTGTGTAAAACTACAAAGAGCAAGTGTTTAAAACATGATTTATGCATAGTAGTAAATTCTGCAAAAATTAGTGATGATTTTTATGGCAGACAGGTTCTCACCAACTCGAACAAATCAAGGTGAATCACAAGGGACAGTGAAGAACCATCTATCAGTGGCTATATTTATGCACTACTTAAAGATACATGAGTGTTTTGTCATGATTTTTATTCAAATGATTCTCAAATGAATTTAAAAACAAATCTGATTGTTGCTAAACTTTTTTGTGTGGAATCCTGCACTATGTGATCCAAAGACCTCTGCCAGGTAGTGTTTCCTTAAGGTCTACACACTCACAATAGTATGTGATTTTATGTCAAAGATACTTTTGCAATTTACTGATTACACAAACTCCTTTGTCAAACCTGGAAGAATTTTATTGCAAGCCTGTTTAAATATTTATCCTCTTGTGTCAAAGCAACAAATTAAATCCAAAAGGATTGTAATAAACAATCACATTTTGATTGATCAGTTATTGACAAAAACGGTTATACAGGAAAAATGTGCATTCTTTTAAAAACACCAATCTCACCAATTCAAGACACTTTTTTGAAAAAAAATAAAACTTGAGTATAAGCAACAAGTGTTTGACATAAAAAGAAATTAGGAACAAGCATATTTGGTCACAATTAATTGAAAGTACACAAAAAGAGATTAAAGATGCTGGTGGTTGTTAACGAGTTCAAGTATGAGCCACTGCACATTCCAGATATGAGAATAGAGTGAGAACTGACCCTAATTGAACCTTCTTACCTCTGGCAGCCTCTGTTGGAACACATGGGCTATTAAAGCAGTGCTCTCTCTTCAGGTGGTTACCATCCAACCTTCCAGTCTTACAGGGCTTTCCCTTGGTACAGTTTCTAGCATAGTTGCCCCCAGCTCCAGTCCTCTGATACCACTCGCTTTTCCCACTGGCATCAGTGTCACCCTCTTTGATTGTTGATACTGCCCGCTTCCTGCATGAACACCGATCAAAGCCTTCGGTGTTTTCACTAACCCTCCATTCTGTAAGTGTTCCTATTGGAGGCCATGGGATCAGGGTGTATGTGAAGAGGTGCTACAATTTAGCTTTGAGTCTTCAATGTTGTACTGCTCCTTCACACACAGATTAACATCACTTTACTTTTCTGAAAACTGGTAGGTTCAGAAAGGGCACTTGGGGGCTATTCCAGTGTTGTTGTGGTCTGCTTTGGAAGAGGTTAAGGGCTCAGGCATGTGAAGAGGTGCTGCGTGCTCTGAATTTTAGTTTAGAGTAACAGAGCTAGCTGGTACCAAACTGGTACCAAACTGTGGGTAGAGTGGTGCTTAGGGGATGCTTGAGGCAGGCGCTAGAGGCAAAGCTGTCACAGGGGATATGTTATATGGACTTGTGGGTTCAGACCCACTAATAATTTATGCTAGGAATCTAGACGTCAGGTCATGGACTTCCACATAATTTAACTTGGACTGACGTGCTCAAGGCTTCATGTAGCGCCTGCTTTGTGTAAGACAAGATACAAAATAAAATTATTAGCATCAACATTGAATATCTGTATCCGAATAGCGTCTCTCTAATCAAACCATGGGCGCCATTGAATAGAGATTAAATGCAGAACATTTATTTACCTCTATGAAAAGCAGCCCTAAATGTGTCAATCAAGGTTACCATCGCTTACCTACCCTTTGCTGTCTTAAAATGTGGTAATTTTGAGAGTTTTATAAAGCACATTCATTCTATATTATCTGTTGTATTGTATTTGTATAGTGCTACTAAGACAGTAATCCAGTTAAGAGCACCAATAAGATTCCTGCATGTGAAACAACATTTTTGCAGATGAAACACCACATATGAAATGATACATCATCACTGATTTTAAATTAATGTGTTCCAAATATAAAGGATAGCAGCAATGTATAACTTCTTAAAGCAACATGGGCATTCCAGGTGTTTCATCACATTACTGCTACAAAGGACAGTTTTAGATCCATAACCTTTTTAGATATAGTATTGCTTCAAACAATCACTGCTTTCGATGGACCGGTAGATGGGCATAGAATTGTGGTTTAAGCCTTTGATCTACTCTGGCTGTCACCTGTCCCCTTGCAGTCTTGATAGTGCCACCAGTGCTGCCTATCTATGATCGGGAAGTGGGGACAGGGTGGAGGTCATTTCAGTTCAGTGAATCCAGATTGAAAATTGGAGTGTCCAAGGCACAAAAAACAGTTCAACCAAGTTCCCAATCTGCAGCCAGTATGAAGCTAGGGTGCATCTGTCAAACCCACAGTGGATGGTACAAATAGTGAGTGGCTAATTGTGTGGTAGACACTGGCCATGTGTAGCTTGGGGTCAACTGTAAGCAAGGAGAGACAATAGTAATGCATTTGCCCCTAATGCTCATGGCTTGCAAGCCCCTTGAAAGTCATAGAGCCAACCTGTGGCCAAGATCAGTGACGACCATGAGGTGTTGCAGCAATAAAGATGCTGATCAATTTAGCAAGACATTTCTGTGCAACGTAATTCGACCAGTCATGTGTGAGTGTAACTGCCTCAATAACTCTATTGTCTTCAGCGACCACCACTAACTCATATGGAACATAAATGCTTAGGACTGGATGGGCTCTTTCAGAGACAGAACAGGCACCTTAGGGCATTTTATTTATTTACTGAGAGCGTTGGAAAAGCCATGTCACCTTCAGTCATTCCTGTAGGACAAGATAATAACAGCCAGTCCCTTGCCCATGTGTCGAAAGAGATTCATCCCGGCACTCCACATTAAAGTGAAAATCAAATAGGTAAAGGCTGTCAAAGAAGAAAATGATTTGGGGCAAGAAATCTTCTTTAATCTAAACAAAAGAAGCATCAATTTCACAACCAAAAGTTTCTTTTCACAGGTAATTGTTTCTTTTATTTCCTTGGATTAACAGTACATTGAAAAGGAAGTTATGTCCATCCTGTTTAAAGAGAGATGGTGACAGCTTCAATATAATGATGAGCAAGTTACATCCATCCAGTTGTTGTTAATGGTAACAGCTGACACATGTTTCGTCACAAAGTGACTTTTTAAAGGCTGTATGACAGTAATAGACATATATTGAGGTACATGTAAACGCTTAAGCAAAGAAAAAGGTTGAAAAGTTTAGGGTGAGTTCCAGTAGTGACGAGTATTTGAAGTGAACACCGACAAGAAGGCCAAAGCAAGAAAACATCAGAAACCAAAAAAAGTGAACCATAGATATGTTCCACGTGTGATGAAATGCAATGAAAGTGCAATGGATAGAATCCCTGTTTGTGTGATTTCAGAATGAATTCTTAAGACGAGTGGAGAAACGAAAAACCATGTGTGAGAGTAAAGCATAAGATAGTGTCAATCAGTAGTCTAACCTCAAAGAAATTTGTTTTCCATGTTTTCAGTCGCGATAAATAGATGAGAAGAGTATTGTATATAGGAAGGCCATTCATGTGGCGTCCTCACTTTAGAAGTCTTGACTGTTTCATATGGAACAGAGAGAAAATAAAGTAAAATACGTCAGTGAAGTGCAGTCCCTATGATCAAAAACTGTAAGGTCTCATTAAGCTGAAGAGAGACACTTACACACTAGAATTAAACTTGTCCTCTTAAGGCGAGAGAAGTAATGTTTCGTATGATCATTGTGTATCCTTTCATCCCAGTCCAAAGAGCAAGGGATTCCAAGATGTGCCGCAAAAAAGAATAAAGTTAATGCGAAAAATAACATGCAAAACATGCACCTAATAATTCACATCTAGCCATTAATATAATTGATTATTGTACATATATACGGGGTACTAATAATGTAGATTCCGTATACAGGACTGTAGTCATAATGGGCAAAGAAGTGTGATTTAAATGCCAGTTAATTGTTTGTTGCGGAACAGGACTGAATCACAAACTCAAAAATAGTTAGCAGTAATAATTGTTCATTGTGGTTCAGGACCGAAACACAGACCCAAACATAGTTAGCAGTAATAGCTCGAAACGACTGACCTGATTTACGTATCTACTTTTCTAGAGAGTAGCGAGGCCACAGAGATCCCCTAGGACCTTGATAAGTCCCTGTGAAGTGCGAACAATGTAAAGAGAAAGACGAGCGTTAGTGCCGCCTTTGCATGGAGTCGATGAAAAAATGAAATGAAAAGTGGGTGAGACGACTGCTGTTAATGCAGTAAATTAAAAAGTTACGTCATTTGCCAAGAAAGTCTGATGCTAAGTAACAGTCCCAGGTAACAAAGTACTGACCTGTAGCCCATATGTCCTTCGCTGGCAAGTATAGCTTGAAAAGAACTCCGTCAAACCTCATCTCATATATGTTGCCTGTTTAAAACCGTCCGGTATGGAAAAGAAGTAATTAGGGGACTGAGCTGCATCGTATGCATTTGAACTTAAAAAGCGGCGGCCATGTTGAAATGTTAATAATGGTTAAAGTATAGCAAAAAAAAAAAGTGGTGGTGAAGGAGAAGGACCTCAAGTTTGCGGTTAGAGTACATGTAAAATGGCAAGACATCATTTTATCAAAACATTTTTACACTTAGGTAAATGTACATATACACTGCTCATTTAAAGAACAGTATTTTGATGAGACAAAACTTTTTTCACTTTTCGTGAAGTCAACGCACAAACATGTATACAAACATTGTACAGGTCCTGGAAACCAAGGGTTGACGTCACCAACCATAGAAATTGAATCATAACATATAAATCTTATTTCAATCTTGATGAGTGTCTCACTTTAAAGAGAGGTACAACTGCATCTTAATGTCAACAAAAAAGCAAATTGAGCAGAGAAAGGGAAAAATAGTGCACATCAACATTCGAACCATAATGTCGTTAAGGGTTGAGAATAAAGTACACATAAGGTTCCAAGGCTAAAGTCCAACATGTAACCCTGCCAAAACTACACAGTTGCATAATTGTGACATGAATGCAAGTTGCACCATTGTGGAAATACGAAAGGTGGTGACGAAACGTGCATTCATTGATTATTCTGATAGAAAGACATGTAATTCTCTGTCAACGTTCAATCCTCTTTCTACTGCACGTAGCTTTAAAATCCACTGAGTCTCTTTTCGTCTGAGGGACTCTATCGCCCCCCCCCCAGGATTAGTTTGTGCTTGTGATATGCCATGAAACCTGATGTTGGAGATCTCTACGGTGGGGTGGGCTGTATTGTACTCCATAGCCAATGGATAGTTGATATTATTATTCATAATGGCCCTGATGTGTTCTTGGATTCGTTCTTTTAAGGATCTAATAGTGATTGCTACGTAAATAAGGCCACAATGGCAAATGATACAGTATACCAAAAATCTAGTATCACAATTCATAAATTGTTGTATGTGATATGTAGTGAAAGTGTTGTATTGGAAACAAGTCAATTTGTTGCAAGCAAATTGGCAGACATTGCATTGTGTGCACTTATAGAAACCCTTAGGTTTGTCTGGCAGCCAGGACGTATCTTGTCTCTTAGGTGGCAAGAAACTTGGGCATAGGACAGAGGACTTGCATTCATTACTAAATACAGTGCACAAAGTCATGTTCTATACAAAATTCTGCACAAACATTGGTATCTCCTGAGACTGTATTCAACAATGGCGAAATAAGTTTCAACCAAACCAAAGACTGTTCACAGTAGAGGAACCACTCTGAGAAACAGCCTATGCCTGTCTTATTAATGATGTTGAGTTTAAATACATGTTCATACCCTCACCTAGGGCATCCTGCATGTATATACTCCCTAAAATTCATTAGCAAGGGACATTCCCACCAGGGAGGGCGATAATTTCGTGTATAGGTTCCCCTACGGAGCATATCTCAGAATACATAGATGTCTTCTTACAACCACTAGTTCATAACCTGCCCTCATATCTAAGAGACACTAGTCATCTCTTGAACAAACTGGAAGACAAAGAGTGGGTTAAAGACTTTACATTTGTTACATTAGATATATGCTGTCTTTACACTTGCATACCCTTGGAGAAGGGGATTCAATCTTTGGCAGCCGCCCTTTACCGAAGAGATGCAACACTCTTGGAACATACAGAGTTGTTACTGGACTTGACATGCCTATCGCTGGAGAACAATGTTTTCCTACATCAGGGAAACTGGTACAGATAGGTTAGGGGTGTGGCCATGGTTTCAAAATACGGGGACTACACCTACCATCTTAGAAGTGTTATCAGACTTGGACATCACACCTAACTTGAATATTGACAGTAGCCTAAAACCAAATTCTGCCTTTGTACCTAATCTACCCCCTGACAATTTGATAGACTCATTTTATAGGGCGGTGACTAACAATCTACATGCACTAGAAGATAAACTTTCTGGGAAAAACAGACATTTCAGATACAACCTAAAAAAAGAAGAGTTTGGCCTTGAAATTACTGGCTACTACACCTGGCATAGTTATTAAGGAAGTAGATAAGGGAGGAAACATTGTGGTCATGCGAGACAGTAACTACACTCAAGAAATAGATAGACAACTCACAGATGGCCAAGCATACATTAGGCTCGTCAACAATCCACTAAACGACATCACAAGACTAATCAAAAGTAGACTCATTTGTCTTATTAATGATGTTGAGTTTAAATACATGTTCATCCCCTCACCTAGGGCACCCTGCATGTATATACTCCCTAAAATTCAAAAGCAAGGGAGGCCAATAATTTCAGGTATAGGCTCCACTACTGAGCATATCTCAGAATACATAGATGTCTTCTTACAACCACTAGTTCATAACCTGCCCTCATATCTAAGAGACACTAGCGATCTCTTGAACACACTTGAATATAGAGTGGGTTGAAGACTTTACATTTGTTACATTAGATGTATGCTCTCTTTAAACTTGCATACCCTTTTAGAAGGGGATTCAATCTTTGGCAGATACCCTTTCCTAAAGAGATGAAACACCCTTCGAACATACAGAGTTGTTACTGGACTTAACACGCCCAACTCTGGAGAACAATGTTTTCCTACATCAAGGAAACTGGTACAGACAGGCTAGGGGCGTGGCCATGGGTTAAAAATGTTCTCCATCATACGCAAACCTATAGATGGGTATTTTTGAACAACATCTATTGGCGGCTGTCCCCCCAGAAGGCACTGAGCATATGATTTACTGGGGGCGCTACATAGATGACATTTTTGTCATCTGGGCTGGCAATGATATACAATTGGACACATTACTACAGCATCTCAACAACATCACATACAATCTCCAATGCCAATAAAAAGGAAATAGATTTCCTTGATGTAGTGGTCTATGTCAAAGAAAACAGGATACTATCAAGCCATTTCAGAAAACAGACAGCATGTAACTCTATTTTGCATGTGACTAGTGCTCACCCACATTCCCAAATTAATTCAATCACTTTGAGTGAAATGACAAGAGTTAGAAGAAACTGTAGTGAGGATGCCATCTTTCTGAGGGAACTCCAACTGCTGGAAGAACGATTCACTAATAGAGGTTGTTCTCCTAGAGCATTAAATGAAGCAAAAAGCAAGATACTCACCACACCATGACAATCACTACTGAAGGGCAACGAGGGCAAAAATCGGAAACCTAAGGACAGAGGACTTGCATTCATTACTACAGTGCAGAAAGTCATGTTCTATACAAAATCCTGCAAAAATATTGGTATCTACTGAGACTGGATTCAACAATGGCGAAATACATTTCAATCAAACCAAAGATTGTTCACAGTAGGGTAACCACTCTGAGGAACATACTATGCCCAAGTTACTTGCCACCTAAGACACAAGATTCGTCCTGGTTGCCAGACAAACCTAAGGGTTTCTATAAGTGTACAAAATGCAATGTTTCTCAATTTGTTTGCAACAAATTGACTTGTTTCCAATACAGCACTACCACCACATATCACATACAACAACTTATAAATTGAAATACTAGATTTGTGGTATACTGTATCATTTGCTATTGTGGCCTCATTTACGTAGAAAGCACTGTTAGATCCTTAAAAGAACGAATCCAAAAACACATCAGGGCCATTAGGAATAATAATACCAACTATCCACTGGCTATGCATTACAATACAGCCCACCCCAACTTAGAGATCACCAACATCAGGTTTCATGGCATAGAACAAGCACAAACTAATCCTAGGGGGGGCGACAGAGTACTAGCCCTCAGTCAAAAGGAGACTCAGTGGATTTTAAAACTACGTGCAGTAGAAAGGGGATTGAACGTTGACAGAGAATAACATGTCTTTCTATCAGAATAGTCAATTAATTCACGTTTCCTTACCACCTTTCGTCTTTCCATAATGGTGCAGCTTGCATTCGTGTCATAATTATGCAACTGTGCAGTTTTGGCATGGTCACATATTAGACTTTAGCCTTGGAACCTTGTGTACTTTATCCTCAACCCTTAACAACGTTATGGTTCGTATTTTGATGTGCACTATTTTTCCCTTTCTCTGCCCAATTTGCTTTTTTGTTGACATTAAGATGCAGTTTTACCTCTCTTTAAAGTGAGACACTCATCAAGATTGAAACATACTTTATACGTTATGATTCAATTTCTATGGTTGGTTCACATCAATCGCTGGTTTCCAGGACCTGTACAATGTTTGTATACATGTTTGTGCGTTGTCTTCACAAAAAGTGAAAAAAGTTTTGTCTCATTAAAATATTGTTCTTTAAATGACCAGTGTCTATGTACATTTACTTAAGTGTAAAAATGTTTTGATAAAATAATGTCTTGCTATTTTACATGTACTCTAACCGCAAACTTGGGGTCCTTCTCCTTCACCACCACTTTTTTATTTTTCGATATACTTTAACCATTATTAACATTTCAACATGGCCGCCGCTTTTTAAGTCCACATGCATACGACGCAGCTCAGTCCCCTTTTTACTTCTTTTCCATACCGGACGGTTTTAAACAGACGACATATATGAGACGAGGTTTGGCAGCGTTCTTGTTGCCGCTATATTTGCCAGCGAAGGACATATGGAATACAGGTCATCACTTTGGTACTTGGGACTGTTACTTTAGCATGAGACTTTCTTGGCAAACGATGTAACTTTTTAATTTACTGCATTAACAGCAGTCGAGTCTCACCCACTTTTCATTTAATTTTTTTCGTGGACTCCACGCAAAGGCGGCACTAACGCTTGTCTTTCTCTTTACTTTGTTCCCACTTCACAGGGACTTATCAATGTCCTAGGGGATCTCTGTGGCCGCTCTAGTGTCTAGAAAAGTAGATACGTAAATCAGGTCAGTTGTTTCGAGCTATTACTGCTAACTATGTTTGGGTTCGTGTTTCGGTCCTGAACCACAATGAACAATTATTTCTGCTAACTATTTTTGAGTTTGTGATTCAGTTCTGTTCCGCAACGAACAATAAATTGACATTTAAATCACACTTCTTTGCCCGTTATGACTACAGTCCTGGAAACGGAATCTACATTATTAGTACCCCATATATATGTAGAATAATCAATTATATTATTGGCTCGATGTGCGTTATTAGGTGCATGTTTTGCATGTTATTTTTCGCGTTGACTTTATCCTTTTTTTCAGCACATGAGCCCCCTCATTCTTTGGACTGGGATGACCGCATACAAAATGATCATATGAAACATTACTTCTCTCGCCTTAAGATGACAAGTTTAATTCTAGTGTGTAAGTGTCTCTCATCAGCTTAATGAGACCTTACAGTTTTTGGTCATAGGGACTGCAGTTCACTGACGTGTTTTACTTTATTTTCTCTCTGTTCCATATGAAGCAGTCTAGACTTCTAACATGAGGCCACCACATGAATGGCCTTCCTATATACAATACTCTTCTCATCTATTTATCGCGACTGCCAACTTGGAAAACACATTTCTTTGAGGTTAGACTACTGTGTGACACTATCTTATGCTTTACTCTCACACATGAGTTTTTTGTTTCTCCACTTGTCTGAAGAATTCATTCTGAAATCACACAAAAAAGGGCTCTATCCATTGCACTTTCATTGCATGACTACAACTTTTCATCACACATGGACCATATCTATGGCTCACTTTTTTGGGTATCTTGTCTTTTCTTGCTTTGGCCTTCTTGTCGGTGTTCACTTCAAATCCTCGTCACTACTGGAACTCAACCTAAACTTTACAACCTTTTTCTTTGCTTAAGTGTTTACATGTACCTCAAAATATGTCTATTACTGTCATATAGCCTTGAAAAAGTCACTGTGTGATAAAACACGTGTCGGCTGTTACCATTAACGACAACTGGACGGTTGTAACCTGCTCATCATTATATTGAAGCTGTCACCATCTCTCTATAAACAGGATGGACATAACTTCCTTTTCAATGTACTGTTATTCTAAGGGAAAAAAGAAACAATTACGGGGTGAATCTCTGTTGACATATTGGCACATTGGACTTTGTCCGGTATGGACTCACACCTTGGGTAGTACGGTGAGGTATCACCCTTGTAGCACCGTTTCTCTGACTCATTCATTGTACATGTGTGGCGTGTATGATATGCCCACCAAATTGTTCTTCTCAAATAGGAGGTGCGATTTCTTTTCCATTACTGTCCATAGCTCATATTCTAATATGTTGGGCCAGACAGTTGTTGGAGCCACATTTTCTGAAAACAGTGCTGAGTTTAAATGTGGAGTCAGCATGTATTCAATTTATTACTACCTGCTGTACAGTTTGACAATAGAGAGTTATGGCCCAATTTATATTTTGGAGGAGAGGGTACTCCATCACAATGGTGACAGAGTACCCTCTCTGCCAAACTGAAAATGTGTCTGACACATTTCGAGTCAGGCGGACCTTTTGTATGTCAATGGCAAAGACTTCTCCATTTTGGCTGCCAACATATTCCTCGGACAGCCTAGCAGAAGAGGGTCCATCGAAACTTTGGACATTTGTCCGCCCACGGTATTTTGAGTGGGCAGAGAAATGGCCAGTTTTCACAGTCCTTCACTGCAGGTAAAACCCGGTGGTAAGGGACAGTGAAAACTGTAAAGTGATCCCCACGCCATGGGAGAAAATGTTCATGGTTTTGGGTCATTGTTTTTTTTTTTTTTTAAAGAAAATCGCACTTCGGACATCTGTGAGAAATTGTGCTGTTGGTTGAATGGGGTGTATACCCAGCTCAAGCAACAGACCCACTCTCTGTCAAGGTGAACCAGTAAAGTCATTAAATTAACCTGTGCTTAACCCTCTGGAAGCTTGGTACAAAAACAGTCAGGACTAACTTAGAGGCAATGTGTAAAGTATTTATATAGTACACAAACAGCAATTAAGTGGAAACACAACACAATACAAATTCCACACTAATTTAGGAGAATAAAATAGAGTACATTTTAATAACAAAATGATACAAATCTAATCAGTAGAACCAGAAGTTATGTATTTTTAAAGTTGAAAACTAGCGGCTAAAAAATCAAACCGCCAACCGCGAACATCTAGTCACGCGATACCGGGGCAAAGTAGAAAGCTATGGACAACCGCGATGGAGCGGTGGTGAAATACAAGGAGTGGATTGGGCCGGACTGCACTTACCTTCAGACTTTCTTGGAAAATGTCTGAGAATGTAAAGTTCAGCGAGGCAAGGCTGCAGGCAGTGTCTGGGGTGGAGACATCATTGTCGAGGATCCGATGGATGAAGTTGCAGTGCACAAGTTCTAAATCTCCATTGGGATGAATCTGCAGGCTGTAGTCAATGAGGGTTCCACAAGGCCGAATACCCCTTCTGTGAAGAGCCACTCAACAGGATTTGCTGCTGTAGAGAAGAACATAGTGGGTTCTGCCATGAAGTCAGGGCTACAGGCAATGCATCTTGGGCAGATTGACGAGCACGTAGGTCCCGGTCTCCTCTTGGTTCTCAGAGCATTTTTAGCCAAAAAGTTTCTAAGGCCCAAGTTTTGGATTTTGGCTATCTGGGCACCATTAGCCCCACTTCCAAGGCTCTAGGACTGGAGAGGCACCACTTGCAGGGTCAGGACTCAGGCTGTGTCCAGGTGCAGATTCAAGATGGTTGGAGCCCTTTCTGTTCCTAGGCTCCGGTCAGGAGACCAGCCAACTAGCCCTTGGAGTCACTCAGGTTGTCCTTGATTCAAGAAGTGTAAAAAGACTCAAACAGCAGGGCAGGCCTCGGAAAGTTCATTGCAGGCCTCAGAAGGGTCAGGGCAGGCCTCTGAAGGTTCAAGAGAGGCTTCAGGCAGCAGAGCAATCTTCTGAATTACACAGCAGTACACAGTCCTCTGAGAGTCCTTCCGCAGGTCCAGAAAGTGAACTGAAGTGTGGGTCTAAGGGTCCTATTTTTACAAATGGAGGCTTCTTTGAAGTAGGAGAGGTTTCTAGAGATTCCCTTTGAAGTGCTTGGAATTTCCGGCCTCCCTTCTCAGACTCTAGCCTTGCTGCAGGCACAGTGGGATGGTATGAAGTTCTTTGTGTGAAGGCAGGGCACAGGATATTGACTTGCAAGTGGGGCTGTGCGTAGCTCCACCCCCCATACTGCAGTGATGGCCCATTCAGGCACACCTAATCCCTCTATGGTGTGGCTGACTTGGAGGAATAAACAAAGACCAACTGCCAACTACACCCAGTCATGTGACCCAGGAACAGGCTGCATGCACCAAATGGTTAGGGCAAAAATTTCAAACTTTCTAAAAATGCAATTTTTCAAAATTTGTCTTAAAAACCTACTTTACTATTAAAGTAGGTTTTAAATTAGAATTAATTTCTCAGACACCAAACATGACTTTCCTACCTGTTCCTAATGAAACAATAGCACTTATTAAATGTAGTAAGGCAACCCTATGTTATCCTATGGGAGAGGTCGGCCTCAGAGTAGTAAAAAGTGAAATTTTGAGTTTTTCACTACTATGAAAAACTAAAAGGTACATGCCCAACCTTTTAACTAAAATGCACCCTGCCATATGGGCTGTCTAGGGCCTACCTTACGGACAACTTGTATGTTTTAAAAGTGGAGTTTAGGGCTTGGCAAAGTGGTTATTTTGCCAGGTCGTATTAGCTGCTAGCAGGCTGCAATAGTAGGCCAGAGACATGTATTAAAGGGATACTTAAGTGGGTGGCACAATAAAGGCTGTAGGCCCTTTAGTAGAATTTAATTTACCAGCCCTGGGTATATGGTATGCCACTTTACTAGGAACTTAAAAGTAAATTAAAGATGCCAATCAAGTGTAAGTTAGTTGTACCATATTTTAGGGAGTGAGCACAAGCACATTAGCCCTGTTTAGCAGCCCTTAGGCCAATACAAGTAATGCATCACAAATAGGAGGGGTGAAGGCAAAAGGTTTGGGGGTGACCCTGCTGAAATGGCCAAGTTCAACATCAACTCAAAATTTGGCAAATGGGTATTCCCTCAGGGTGATGGAGTACTTAATACAGTCCACTAAATACTAAATGAGGTCCGTAGTCAGAAAGGAATCCCAGCGAGGGATTGTGAAGTTGAGAAGTGATCGGAAGTGATAAACATTACAATGACCATGGAGGTAACAGAGAATTCAGAAAGAAAGAGAAGAAGCAATGGCCCAAAGTCAGTTCGCTTGTTGATGACTGGTGTCCAGCACAGCCTGGAACATTTTGACAGATCCATCGGGAGTGAAAATCTCTTCGTCACTGCAACTTCTGGTGCCAATGAAGGAGGTGAGCCAGCAATGTGGAGTGAGAGTAATTTGGTTGTCCTGTGTTCACAACAACAGTGAAAGGTAGACCCTGGGTTGGAACTCCTGTCAAAGATAGAATGCAGTGGCTCCACTTTCTTTAAGAAAGGAGACCTAAGCAAAAATAATGAACAATAAGCACTGTCTAACTTTGAGCCAGCTACAATGCCCTCACTGGCAATGGATGTTGCTATGAGGACCAATAATATGGTTCACAGCAGAAATTATCACAGAGGTTAAAAGAGCGCCCGAGCTCAGCATGCAAAGACCAACCAGTGGCTACCTAACTTGAATGTCTCGAGATTGAGCTGAAGTACACGGAGATGGGTGGTTCTCAGACACATTAACAAGTATCCAGGGGTCACATGTTCAGATCATGTTCACTTCATTGTTGGCTATTTATGAGCTCTTTTGCTCTAGTTTCTGGTGCTCCAACTCTGAAGGGCACTGGAGATTCCCACAGACATACTGGAATAAACAGGGGGCTGTTGTTTCTGCCGCGAAAGTAGTGTTTTCAGCAGTCTTGCTGCCACTATCCTGTAAGCTACGCGTCAACGCGCAGATAGGAATTCTCAGGCAAGGGGCACATTATTTTAAAACTTGTACTCTTTAGCTGTTAATTATTGGTTTAACTTATATTTTGTTTTGCGCCGACATAGATTTCCATTCCACCACAGTTCCCTGTTTTGTGGAGAAAGCTTGCATACTTGTTCACCCCACTTCCTGTGTGCCATGAAAGTGGTGTTTTCAGCAGTCTAGTTGCCAATATTCTGTAGGCTATTTAATGGCGATGCCAGTATCAATGCGCAGTGGACGCTTGCAGTGGGTGCCAACGGTGCACCAAAAGCAAGCCCGTCTGCGCCCTTCCGCACCGACTGTCGCCAGCAGTCAGGACCCCTGCATCGCTAACACCAGAAAGCAGATACTCTGCCAGATTTACATATTCTAGCGAAAAACTACGAAATATCAACAACTCGTACAGAGTTGATCTTTCTTCTGGGCCCCCATGCAGAGGCTCCTTCCCTTCCACTGTAGGTGGTCTTGTTGCTTGTAGGCAATGCAAATTCCACTGTCTCTATAATACATGGAGAGACTTGTGTGCTCCTACCTCGCTGGCCACCAATTATTCATTCAATTCTCGTTCCCCTTCTCAGCCCCAGGACTTCCAGCATTTGGAGAGTCTCCTATGCAATGTCAGGTCTCTGCCAAAGTATGCAATCGCGCTATGGGACTTGTTTTTCTTCTTTACCTCCTGAAGTCGGTTCCTTACAGAAATCTGACTGATCCCTACTGCTTATCAAGCTATTTCACTGGCTCCCCCGGATAACTATCACATGCTCAGAGTGGACAGAGACAGTAGGACAAGAGGTGGAATAGCCATTGTCTTTAAAGATACTCTACAAATCTCCCTAATATACAAACTTCACGCTGATTGGGTGGAGATGTACATCTTTCAGCTTGAACTCTCTTCCATTGACTGTTGGAAAGACGCCCTAGTGTATCGTCCTCCTGGGTCCAAAAAAGAGTTCAGCCAGCGCCTTATGGAATATATCGTACCTCTTGTCCTAGCAACCCAACATTTAATTTCCATGGCGAGGAGTCTGAAAATGCAGAGGTTGCTCAACTGATTTCTGATTTAGACTCACTTGGTCTATCTCAGAATGTCAGTAGACCTACTCATAAGGTGGGGCATACTCTGTACTTAATCTTTACAAACTCTGCATCTTTGTCCTGTGATCCTCCAATCCCTACTTTGGATGAATCACTCTCTTATCCGTTTTCAAATTCTGCAGAAAACAGTGGTGACAAAAACAAATATAGCCATGAAAAATACTACTAGACCCTGGCGCAAAGTTACTCCTGATTCTTTTGCAAAAGAATATGAGTTTAGCATTACGTCAGTAAATCAAGATGTGGATCAAGCACTCTTAAACTGACATAACGCTTTAAATCAGGCACTTGATAAAATTGCCCCTCCAAAATCTGGTGTCCCATCTCAACATGGAACTTACACACCATGGTGCACACCTGAATTGAGAGCAGAGAAAGCCTCTTGTAAAAAACTGGAAAGACAATGGCAGAGATCACAACATCAAGCTGACAAAGAGAATTATACAGCTTCCTTAAAGATTTACCCTCGTAATATGAAAAATGCCCGGAAGGGCCATATCTCCAATTAACTTAGGCAGGCGGGCAACTCCTCTAAAGAGCCTTTCAAGGTAATTCATGAGTTTGTCAACCCTGTGCCTCCGCACATGAAATAACTGTGTCACAAGTTTAGGTGACTCTCTTGTGAAGTATTTTGATGACAAAATTAATTTGATTTATCAAAATTTCCCTAGTCCACCTGGCCTAGTCTACGAGGAGAATAATGCCAAATTATCTCCTTCAAACTGCGCTACAAACTTAAGTAAGTTTAGCCCTTTTTCAATGTAGTCAATTCAGCAAATATTGGCCACCGCTAAGTGAGGATCTCCTGCAGACATTTGTCCTCCCAGGATCGTTGCTAGTCTATCTGATCAGCTTGCTCCTGCTATTTGCTCACTATTACATTTATCTGTCAACACCAGAATGATTCAGTCGGTCTGGAAAGCGGCTAAGGTTATACCAATCCAAAAGAAGGCTAACCTGTCTCCTATGAATCTAACTAATTACCGACCGATCTCTTTGCTTCTTTTATTGAGTAATCTGTTGGAGGGTCAGATAAATAGGCAACTCATGGCCTAACTTGAGGTCTGTAATATCTTGGACCCGTCTCAGTCTGGTTTCAAGCCTTTTCACAACACTGAGACAGCTTTGGTTGCAGTCACTGACCACATTAGATGCTCCCTAGATGCCAACATTCCTTCTCTGCTTGTGCTGCTGGACCTTTCCACAGCTTTCAATACTGTGCCTCATCCCTGGCTGATACAGAGGCTCAAGAAGATTGAAATACAAGACTTAGAAATAAAATGGTTCAAGAATTCTCTTACAAAAAAGACCCAAGCTATTATTTTGGGTTCTGATAAATTTCGCACCCTGTACCTGGACTAGTGGGTGCCACAAGGCTCATGCTTGAGCTCCACGCTTTTCAACATCTATGTGGCCCCCCTTGCCAAGATCATCAGAGTCTTTGTATATGAGGTAATACCTTATGCTGATGATACGCAGCTGATAATCTCCTTCGATGAAGATCGAGCCAAAGTTAAAGAACGTTTCTCAGCTGGGATGAGAGCAGTTGCTGACTGGATGACTGAAAACTTTTTCCAGATGAGCACTTGAAAAACAGAGATATTGTTGTTTGGCAAGGCCCTATCGCAGTAGGTGTCAGTACCAGGATTGCTGTGCTATCTACCAAATATGTTGTATTCTATGATGCTTCCTTGATTATGGTGTGAAGTCATAGTGTCAAGTGCATGCTGAGAATGTTAATGTTCAAAGGAAAAAGACTGTAACTGTCTCTTGCTGCTGCTTGGCTGTAACTGGCAGGTGATGACCTACAGCTGTGTAGTCTCTCCTTCAATAAACTCACCTTCCTACCAGATCTGCCTCGGAGTGAGTTACTACAGTTTTCTGGCGACGATTTGACTACACAGCGGAACCCACAGCGTGAGTTCATCACACCTTCAAACCGTGTTTCCACTTCTCTGGCCATTCTCAACACTGCCTCAATTAGTGTGCCACTTCTCTACTGGTGTGTGCCTCTACTTCATCACCTGCCTGTGTTCTTTCTACTCATCTCGCTGTCCCTTCTCAGAGCAGTCACTTTCATCTTGACCCCGTCGGATCTCCAAGGCTCCTCCTACCCAGCGAGCCTCCATGCCCGCCTAAGGACATAAGCATATGGACTCTCCTCAACTGTACCTTTCTTGTCCTCTTCTACTGACTGAGCTTCTGCAGCCTTCTTCACGTGTGCTTCTTCCTGTTTCGCTTCTTCGAATTTGTTGTCGGGGCAATCAAGGATTGGTTGTTGTTTCCTCATGGAGCCGCCGCTATCAACTTTGAGGTTTCCACTCCTGATCCCTCTACCATCGACTCGCTGGTTGGTCAATTTTAACTATTTTACCCTCTTTTGCTGACTGTTTACGGCTGTTTGCACACGAGCGCCCAGCGCGAGGAAACGCACGCGCTGGTGCATGCGCATTCGATTCTTCACCCACGTGCAAGAAGACGCTCGCGCTTGTGCATGCCCATTCTTCTTCTCACGTCACGTTCTTCAGTCCTCCAGTGCGCTGCCATGGCAACCATCTACATTGTTTAGTGTACTTCCTGCTCGACACTGTTTCCATGGCAACCCAGTATACTCTCCAGACGGATCCTTTTCGATGCAGCGTTTCTTCTCAATGCAGCCTTTTAAACAATGTTGTGGGCGCATTTAAGCCCTGTTTGTGCACGAGTATTGCGAACCCCGGTGATTCGCACACCACTTCTACCTTGAACTGCTTTCTGCCTTGTATTGGCAGAATATTGCGAACCCCAGTGATTCGCACACCATTTCTACTTTCAACTGCTTGCTGCCTTTCATTGGTAGTTGTGGATTTCAGTGATTCACACACTTTTTGCAGTGTTTCTTACATTTTACACTTATTTTGACCTACTTGTGGATCACAGTGTTTCGCACACTTTCCACTCATTTTTCTCTGTTGTGCACTGTTTTCTCTATGTGGATCCCAGTGATTCGCACACTATTTCCTTCAATTTGACATTTTGTTTACGTTACCTGTGCTTCATCTTACTACTTCTTTCTACCATGTGTACCATGCAAGCCATTTCGCCCCCTCCATCTTTCCTAGACACCCCAGGAGAACCACCTGTCAAATAGATTTCTGGTTCGATGCGTTCGAGACATACTTAGGTGCCATTGGAGCTCAAAGGTTTGGTGCTGAAAGGAAGAAGTGTCTACTGCTCCACTCTTTAGGCTTTGAGGGCAGGTCTATTTTTAAACATGTACCAGTATTGACTTTGGATGATAACGAAGTAATCGATGAGTATCAAGAAGCTGTGCGCAAGTTCAAGATACGGTTTGACAAACAACCAAGTTTAATGGTCCTGAGGCATAAGTTCTTTAAGAGGAAGCAAACTGATGGTGAAGATGTTGATGCCTACATTTCTGTTCTTAGGAGGTTGGCTTCAGTTTGCATTTTTCAAAACTTTACTGAACAACTCATTAGAGATCAGTTCGTTTGCCAGTGCAGGGATAAGCATATTAGGCAGAAACTGCTGGCTATGGGGAACCCGTCTCTTGATGAAACGATTAAAGTTGCAAAAAGCATCGAAATCTCACAAGTTTCTTTGAAAGAGCTTGATGAAAAACCTCTTGAAAGTGTTAATGCTGTTGGAGTAACCAACAAAACAAAACATAAGTCTGTCAAGAGCAGTGGCAACAATGGCACCAAATTTAAATCTGATTTCACCGTTCCTAACAACGTTTGTCTCCGCTGTGGTAGCTCTCCTCACTCCAAGGGGAGTAGATGGACTGCTACTAATGTTATGTGCAATTTTTGTAAAAAAAATGGGTCATTATGCTAAGGTGTGCCTCAAGCGGAAATTTCAAAAGAAAAGTGTAGCTTGTGTTATAGAATCAGACGATGATTCAGACCCTGAAATTATTTCTGTTGTTCTAGATGATACTTGTTCTAGTAAGGTGTCGGGTGAACCTGTATCTGGTAATCCTTCTCTATGTGTTGACCCTATTGTTGAAATAATGGTCGGAGATAAAAAACTCCAACTGTTAGTGGATTCTGGCGCTAGGATTACTATGATAACTCAAAAGTTATTCACCGATACATGGGGTGACAGGGAGCTATTTCCTCCTGACCATTCCCCTGTCTCCTATGAGGGACGTAAAATTGAACTTTTGGGTTTCATTGAAGATGTCCTTATGTTCAAAGGTAGAAAGATCAGAGGGAAAATCTACGTTGCCGTCAAGGGGCACAACATTCCTGGGTGGTTCCACCAGGGTTTGTTTGGGATGATACTCAAGCCAGGCACTAAGGAGCAAGTCATGCTACTTACCTGTGAAGATGAGGGCACTAAATGGAAAATCGAGTTTCCTTCTGTTTTTGGTGATACGCTTGGAAAGATATCAGGGTTTAAACACAAAATAATTGTAAGAGATGGTGCTGTTCCTGTGAAGCACAAACTCAGAGGCGTCCCATTTAGCATTAGAGATGACCTTAACAAAGAACTCAAGGGTTTGTGCGACAAGGGCATCATCGAACCAACAGAATCATCTCTATGGTTGTCACCCCTGGTTGTGGCCCGCAAGCGTGATGGGCAATTGCACGTGTGTGTCGACCTCAGATCCCTCAACAAAGAGATCTGGGTTGACTCTCACCCTTTGCCTAGAATCAATGATCTATTCACGAGTGTTAAGGGTGCACAGGTATTCTCCAAGTTGGACCTGGCTAGCACATATCACCAGATCGAACTGCACCCCAATTCCCTCACTGCTTTTGTGTCCCCTCTTGGAACATTTCGATATCGAAGGATGCCTTTTGGGCTTGCCTCCGCTGCGTCAGTGTTCCAGAGGGTTATGCAGAATCTTTTGAGGGAGGTTGAAGGAGTGCTTGTCTTTCAAGATGATGTGCTCATCTATGCCAAAGACAACAATTCGCACGACTCCATCCTCAGAAAGGTACTCAACATCTTCAAAAAAAATGGTGTTGTTCTCAAGACTGAAAAATGCAAGTTTCTCTGCAAAGAGATTGAATATCTTGGTCATTTACTATCGCACGAAGGTATTAAGCCTAGGGAGGGACTCATTGATGCCATTTCCAATGCCTCTGTACCCAAAGACAAAACTGGCATCAAGTCCCTGCTAGGTTTGTTTGAATACTATTCAAGGTTTATCCCTAATTATGCTTCGATTGTTCGGCCCATTAGCAATATGCTCAAGATGGGTGTCAAGTTTGATTGGTCGGGGGAATGTGATCGTGCGTTCAGTGAAGTTAAGTTGTCTTTGAAGAACAGTGATGCTTTCACGCCATTTGACCCTGATTTGCCCTGCTGTATAGCTGTAGATGCCAGTCAAGTGGGATTGGGCGCCATTCTCACGCAAAGTTGTGGAGACAGGGAAAACACTGTTGCCTTTGCGTCTAGGGTGCTGAGGAGTGCTGAGGTCCAATATTCCATCATTGAAAAGGAATTACTTGCTTGTTTGTGGGCTATTGAAAAATACCGTCCCTATGTGTGGGGAAGATGTTTCAAACTAGTCACAGACCACAAACCTTTGGTTTCCATCCTTGGTTCCGGTCCCAGTAAGTGTTGCATACCCAGGATAACAAGAATGGTTAGCAAGCTACTTCAATACCAATTTGATGTTTCACATATTCCTGGCGGTAGGAATGGTAGGGCAGACTTTCTCTCCCGTTTCCCTGAAAGCAGTGATGGATGTGAAGGTACTAGCTTCCAAGAATTGTGTGAGGAAGATGCCGAAGATTGTTTTGTGGCTGCCATGGACATCTCTGATCTCGCTGTTGGGTCAGAAGGGGATTGGAGAGCAGCCTTATTAGAGGATGATCTTCTTCAACAAGTGTGTGTGTTAGTAAGGGAAGGGTGGCCTAGAGAAAAGGGGTTGTCTCCCCTCTTACAGCCCTATTGGAAAGTTGAATCTGAAATCTCATTAGAGGATGGTGTACTCATGAGATGCGATAAACTCATCCCACCCCACTCTGTTAGGCCCACCATTGTCAAGAAAGCTCACGAAGGACATTTAGGTGTCACGCTCACCAAACGTTGTGTCCGTCAAGACTTCTGGTGGCCGAGTATGGATGCAGAGATTGGTGTGTTAGTAGAAAATTGTCCTGTGTGTTGCTTGGCTGAGAAAACCTTTAAGGTTTCCACTCCTCCTCTTTCGCCTATCGAGTGTCCCTCTGGTCCTTGGGTCAAAGTAGGGGTTGACATCATGGGTCCATATAAGGTATTACCTTTGGGGAGGAAGTACATTTTAGTATTGATGGACTATGCATCGAAATGGCCTGAGATTAAGATGGTCAAGGAAGCTAGTTCTACCAGTGTCATCGGCTTCCTGAAAGAAGTTTTTCTGCGGGAAGGGTTTCCCCAGTTCCTTGTCTCAGATAATGGGACTCAATTTCTGAGTGAAGAATTTGAGTTTTTCTTGACTTCCAGTGGTGTGAAACACTTAAAGAGTTCCCTCTATCACCCACAGACCAACGGTCTTGTAGAAAGAATGAATTGTTTGGTGGGTGAGTGTGTTAAGTGGGCGGTGGGTGGTGACCATGATGTGGTAAAGTCCTTGGAGAGCATGCTTTGGTTTTATAGGACCACCCCTCACTCATCCACTAAGGTTTCCCCATTTGAGCTTCTAAGGGGAAGGAGGGCC
This sequence comes from Calotriton arnoldi, assembly GCA_963921515.1. Lineage (NCBI taxonomy): Eukaryota > Metazoa > Chordata > Amphibia > Caudata > Salamandridae > Calotriton > Calotriton arnoldi. The sequence goes on along the minus strand of CAWUFW010004371.1, from coordinate 824,598 downwards.
AATACATGTTTCAGGCCCGGATGGATGAGCAAATGGTTAAAATCTGAGTCCAATGTAGATTCTCTTATGGAAATTGTCACGGTTAATTCTGGTTTCGTGCAGAGTAAACAAAAAGTATGGTTTGACAAAAAAAAGGTGTCAAGATTGTTCCTCTTGGTGTGGGCGACTTTGTTCGCATCAAGATTCCTGTGCATACCAAAAAAGGGAAGTGTAAATATGGTGAACCTATCAAAGTTATCAAGATTGGGAACAATGCAGTTCAAGTGGAAGGTGGTCATTGGTGGAACCTGTCTAAAGTTGTCAAGACAAGGTCAAGCCCCTTGTCGAATGGCCAGGATGAGGTTGTTCCACCAGTCCCTCTTGAAGGTAGAAGGAGTTCCAGAGTCATCGTTACTCCTAGAAGGTTTTGTGAATGATTTTCTTTTCCTTTCCCTTTTAGCTCTCTTTTCTTATGTATCTTGCCTGTTGGTTTTTGTTTCTCCTTGTTCTCATTCTCTTTGTTTTGTAGGAGAAGGGGAGGTATGTTGTATTCTATGATGCTTCCTTGATTATGGTGTGATGTCATAGTGTCAAGTGCATGCTGAGAATGTTAATGTTCAAAGGGAAAAGACTAACTGTCTCTTGCTGCTGCTTGGCTGTACCTGGCAGGTGATGACCTACAGCTGTGTAGTCTCTCCTTCAATAAACTCACCTTCCTACCAGATCCGCCTCGGAGTGAGTTACTACAAAATATAACTGCAGCTCACTGATAGCATTAGGCCTTGGGTGCAAGCCAGGTAGTACTCAGGTCAACTAAGGTCCACTGAGTATGACCTATGAAAAAGAGTGAAGACAATGAACAATCAGCACCATCTAGGTTTAGTACTGACTCTCCTGCAGGGTTCTCAAACGAGTTATGAGCCTTGAAGTGCTTCCTGTAGTTCCACCTCTGCCAGGACAGAGATTGGAATCATGTCTCTTCAAGTATTGTGAAATGATTGCCAGGCACCATTATTTGTTATGACAAGAGACCATGTCCCTGAGCGATACCAAGTTAGAAGCAACTTTTGTTGTTTCACAGCAAAGAAAAAATGCTTGTCTAAATTTTGATTTGACAGGCTCCTGCCACAATGAAAGAAAATGGAAAAATACCGGTTATCCATGTTTGTTGCTTGAGTGAAATCCCACTGTCCACAAATGTATGAAATGGGCAATTCTGATTCAGTCAGAGGATTGACCGCAGGTAACTGCTAGTATGTAATTTGGTTAGTTAGGGTGAGCTTAGAAGAAACAGTTTGCTAAACCTAGAAATTGAGTCCTACTTGCAGTCCCAAAAGACATTTCCTGGATGCCAAAACAGACCTCTCATAGAGGAATGGGAAGAGAGACTGCTGAGGTTGCAGAGAACTTAACCCAGTGGTTTGCATGCTGGAGATGAGATCCTTGAGTCAGTAGCATTATAATTTGAGATGGTTCCATGGGATGCCTTTTATGATATGCTTATGACTACAAAGTCATGTATTGATTATGGGCTTTTCTTCAGAATGTGTGTACGACCTTAGTTGCAGCTGTGACAACCTAGCATATAAGGAAATGTTTAGTTGAAGGCAACTCAAAATCCTTGTGGGATGTCTGTGCAAATTTGTATAATTTATGCGGGGAATGGAACTTTTCAGGAGGCAAACATAACGTACACATAACATAGTGGAGAGAAGGATAAGTAGAGTTTTTCTCACAGTATAGCAGGCTTGAAAGATGGACTTTGGGGTGTTTTCTGGCTATCGCGGTACACAGAATAAGTATGTGATTGGCCAGGAGCGTAAGTGGGTTGGGGAGAGTTAATTGAGAGAGAATGAAGGAAAAGGACTCTGAGGAGGTCTTTGCTTTGCTCTATTGCTGGTGCACTCTCAGAGAGGGTCTCACTTCGGCTGAGGTACCTCAAGATACGGACAGAAATTTGTGGTAAATATAAACAGGACAGCTAAGCATTAGACCTATCACGAGCCACAGGATGGTGCCCCTCTTAGTAAGCCTGGTCTATCCACTCTTCAAAGGATGGAGGGATACTGATCTGCAGACAATATAATGCCTGTTGTTCCAGGAGAGGTTAGTAACTGAGCAAGTGTGCAGGACACCCCTGAAAGGACACAGGTCCTTTAGGTGTGTCTTCGTATTGGCCAGTATCCTACTATGTCCTGGGTGCATTGCTAGCTCATAGCCATGGTGGAACTTCAGATGACACACACATATGAGATCCTTATGGAAATGCCCCTGTAGGCTTATGCTTCTCGTCCTCTAAATGAATGCAATACTGTTTTTATTAATATTTGTATTTATTTTTGTTTTTGTTTAGCACAGACGTTGCCCTCAGAGCAACGTGGCAGACCTCTTCACTTAATGGAGCAATAAACAATAGTGGTACTTATCAGGGCATTCCACAAAAAGGGAAAATAAGCATACTGGATTTTTAGTTGAATTATAGACAGGGTGACAGAACATAAGAAACTACATTTAGGACCAAGTATAACTATAGGAGCAAGGTCGAGAGGTCAGAGATTTTTGGGAGAAAACAACAGTTAAGTAGAAGTTTTGTTGAATTTAGACCTATTTGCCTATACTGCATGGAGGAAGAATGGATCAGGAGATATCTTGTATGTGGCACATCAATTGAATTTTGGACAAAGCGAAGGAGGGTGCCACACATATATTGGTAGGGAGGAAGCTTCAGACTTTTGCCTGAGAAGGGATGTTTCAGGGTGAGACTTTTATTGAACTTTGGAAAGTTGCTCTTAAATCTTTTCTTCCTCCAGATATGATCAATTTGTTTGTTAGATATTTAGAGAGCTCTACATGCAGCCCTTCATAAGTGATACATGAGGTCTTGATGCTGTGTTCCTTTGAAGATAGTCTTTTAAAGATGTTAACTGGTCCCGGGGGCACAGTAAGCAAGGAACCCAGACTTGGGCATACCCATGGCACTGAGTAATTATAATTGGCTGAGATTATTTCAAGAATTCCATACACCATTTTTTGTATTCCTCAGTGCAATGGATATGCCCAAACCTATGCCCCATATTCATGGGCCATAGGCCCCAGCTGCACCCTACTGACAAGGCCCAAATAGGTCGAAACCAGTCTGAGGTTGCTTGTGTTGCCATTCAGACCTTCTTAGCAGTTTGAGTGGGACTTTTCCCACTGGAGTAGACCAAATTTGATTTGCCTGGAGTGGGTTCTTGTCTGAGGTGGTACGGTGGGCAAAAACACAATGAACTGGGATGCGACCTCAAATAGTTACCAGTGGCTGAGATTAATTCAAGCAATACACCCCCACTTGTTTGTGTCCATCAGTAGCTTTAGTGTCTGAAATCTCAGGGGATAGTCAACTTTATCCCACAGTCGGGTGATAACTGACTGTATGAGCATTCCTTGGCATATCACATTTAGCACCCATTGGTATCATTCCCTCAGACTTTAAATAAGTGATTTCAACCAACAGGAATACAGGCTACAGTCATGAGGGAACAAGCCTGGTATAGTCAGAAAGGTAGAGGACTGAAAAGCATCACCACAGAGGCAGAGTGGGCACCGTCCTCTAGCAATGATAAAGGAATCCAAGCCTTAAGGAAGAATACAAAAGCCTCAGTGGCAGATGGTAGGCAGAACATTGTTAACAGGTCTGGGTTTGAAGCCAGGGTCTTAAAGAGATAATCAAATTTCAGGCTTAATATACATACTTAACCAGATCTTTGAGGAGAGAACTAAAGCTTCCTGGCCAAAGTGTAATAACATTGCCTTGTGGAACAGATTAGTTTTGTCACTCCAAAACTGGTGACAAAGTGCAACTGCTTACATGGAGATCAAGAAATGTCACCTTGAGACTGCCAAAATAAATATCTGGTACAAAATGAATTTGTTTTTCAATGTTTGCAGGTATCAGGTTATGCCAAGTGACCTTTTACAGTGGATCCAGAAGACCCTGGAAATCGTGAAAGGTTACATAATGTAGGCTGGGCAGGATTTAGATGCTGAAACTGTGTAGGCCTTCTTAAATATGTTCCTAGATTTCTGTGCATAGTATAGCCAAAGGAAGTACCCTCTTTGGCTACTGTAGTATGGTCTCCAAAGCTGGGAAGAGGGGGGGGGTCACTTTTTAGTGTTTATGGAAACTCAAAGTCAATGTACTGAATAGGCTACATTGTCAGCATGTATAATCCAGGCCACAGCATGGTTCTTCTAATCTTGAAATCATGAAATGGCTGCTCAAATATGCGAATTGAAATGAATACTGGCTATTGTCTCTGTGATGCAAGGAACAACACCTGTGTCTAAGGTACAAATTACAGCCTCTTCTTGAAAGCCCAGATTTTCTAAAGTGCAGGCAACATGCTTTTCCACAAGCTCCATCCAAATCTGCAAAACTCGGAGTTTAAACTACAATTTTAAAAATGCCACTTTTAGAAAGTTGTCATTTTCTTGCCTTAACAATTTAGTGCCTGCAGTCTGTCTCTGGGTTACTTGACTGGGTGTAGCTGCCAGTTGGGCTTTGTGTATTCCTCTTAGACAGCCATACACAATAGAAAGTTTAAGTATGCCTGGATGGGCCATCACTGGCAGGATGGGAGGGTAAAGCTGGGCACACTCCTACTTACACTTGAATAGGCTGTGTCCTGCCTACACACAGAAGGCTACCCCCTGTAGTTAATCAGGAGCCAGGGCAGGGAAGGCAGGAAACCTGTGCACTTCAAAGGAAAATCTCTAGAAGCTTCTTCCACTTCAGGGGAAGGCCCAGATCCAATTTTTGGACCTCAGACACCAACACTTCAGTACACTTCAAAATCTGTGGAGACTCTGCCGGAAAGAAAAATTGCTGAGCTGCTGAAAGGACTACCACTCTGCTGGACTGCTGCTCTGAAGAACTGCTGCCCCGCACCACTGACCTGCTGCCCTCTTGCCTGAGTGAGAAAGACTGGATCTGCATTTGTTGAACTCAGGACCCCAGAGTGACTCCAAGTGCTAGTTGGCTGTCCTGCTAACTAGAGCGCCAGGGACAGAAGGATACAAAAATCTTGACCCCAGCACCTGGACTCTGCCATCTGTGAGTTGTACCTTGCCAAGTGGAGCCACCCCAGCCCTGGACTCTTTGAAGTGGGCCTGAAGGTGGTCTGCCACCTACCAGGATTTAAGTTACTCTTGTTCAGCGGCCTAACTAGGTCCATGTAGCCAGCCCACACTCCATCATGGTTGGTCTGAATTTGTGACTTTGTCCTGGTCTAGCATGACTAGATAGCTACAGTTGGTGCTTTGTGCTTTTTTGGCTCTATTTTTACTGCCATCTTTAAAATTGCATATCTCCGGTTCTACTGATTGGATTTTTGTTGTTTTGGTCTTGATTTATTTATTAACATTTGCTCTAGTTTTCTAAATTGGTGTGAGATTTTTGTTGTCTTTCACTTTATCACTGAAGTGCTGCAAAAATACTTTACTCATTGCTTCTAAGTTAAGCTTGATTGCTCTGTGCCAAGCTATCAGAGGATTGAGCAGAGGTTAACTTGCAGTTTGCTTGTGTCTCACCCTGACAAGGATTGTGATTGCCGTCTGAGTAAGTTTCCACCCCTTTAACTAGTAACCCAATTTCTTCCACATTATATAAAACACCAGATGGAACTCTGGGTAGTTCCCTGTCTTTAGGTGAAGAGTTGCTCCTATTTATGAAGCTCACCCACAACATTCTAGTTCAGCTCGTCAAATGTCTGTTTTTTGCTGCACTTTCGTTGAAAATACTTTTTTTGATTTGCCCACAACCATTGACCCATGCAGGCATGTACGTGTTTTGGGGCTTTTATTGCGCAAATTGTAGTGCATTAAAAAAACCGCAAAGAATGCAAATTAGATGCAAATTCCCTAGCATGTTTATTTTCATCCATTTGAGCTAGGAACAACATTTTTAGTGAAATCTGCAAATTTAGCAAATTATGTAATAAATATGGTAAATCCATAATTAGGCAGTAATCGCTGCTGCCACAGACTTGCTTAAATCCACTGGCCCTCACTACTGACCATTCATTTATCAGTGATTTAATCAAGAATGGTAAACAAAACCTAAACATTCAAACTCAAATCAGTGCCCACGTTTAGCTGCACTTTAGAGCAAACAACCTTTTCAATCTAACTTCCCCAAAATAAACATCTTTTATAAAAAAAATACATACTCATCAGACAGTACAGCAAAACTGACATGAGAAAACATGATTTTTTGCCTGACAGCATGTAACAATTACATATACACAGTAAATCAGATCCCCATCCATTCACAAGGTCTTTTCAGAGTGTTTTTGCATTTCTGCACAAATTTAACTCCTTGCGTTTTGGTTAAGTAACTTTCTTTAAACCAAATACACATGAGAAATTGCTTTGGCATAAACCATAAATGCAGACGGATACGATGCAATATGCTATTTATTACCATTGTTGAGGGAGGGAAGGGGCATCATGGTCTGCTTGAGGCTTCACCTGTCAGGAGTCATGGAATCTCGATACAGACCTTGAGGATGTATGTATATCAAGAAACATGGATGTGGAATTAAGTATAATGAACATTTACATACCTGTATGTACTTACCTTGTCAATATTTTTGCTACAATATTTTGGTAACATGATATTGAGTACTCAATATTGTGATACTATATGATGAAATGAGGATGGTGGTTGATACATTCAACTCAGATCCTTAATTACACGTTTTATGCAGATTGTTCATAAGGAAACAAAGATTAGAGTTTTAAGTAAAAAGTTCTGAACTGAATTATTATAATAAACCTAAAATTAAATAACATAGAACTTTACTCAGAGAAGGTCCTTCTGTGGTTTGATGTAAATGCCTTCGTAGTGGCTGAGATAGGTTGAGATGTCTGCACTAAGAATGTCAGGCAGGGTTTCTAAACTCTGGAAAGTTGCGTCTTGATTTTGTAAAATGTGCAAATGGGAATTATACACATATGACAAATATCCAATAAATAGCCTGTGGTGAAACGTATAAAATTCCAGACTGCATTTCTGATGCATTATGTTTCACACAGGATTACATGAACATCCTATTTTCAAAGTAACAGCTGAATAACTGGAAGATAGAATTTAGATGCTGGATAAAGACACATTCAATTGCCTGCCATTGCATGCCCTGTAAGCATTTGTGTCTCTGTGTTGACTCAGTCATTAGGGTGAACAGCTGTCTGAAATAATGTGGTTACTGACGTCAGGTCACAGCATACTAGCTTGAGGAGCAGGCCTGTGAATCAAGAAGAACTTAACACGCACTGACAAAGTCAATTGTTCAGGTGTTTTAATTAGTGCAATGATTTTACCAACACAGCACAGCTACAGCATGACCATCTGTAGTAAAAGCTTCATTGATACAAACAATAGGAACACAGAAAGTAGCAGCAGTGCAGATTTACACAAACAGATAAGCACACACATCTAACACTCAATCCAACAGCAGGCAGGGCAACTTTCTCTCACATATACAGAACAGTTACAAGCACTGGCAACATATTAGATACATTAAAAGCAGCAACAGTGCAAGCTAGACTTGTTTTTAAATATTTTCAAAAAAGGGCTGTTATTGGGGGGGTTACGCCTATCAACTAAATAAACATAACCTAGATAGGTTAAAGCACAGTTCTGTGAGAATCTCTGCTCAACCTCGGTAGCTGCAGCACCAGCAGTAGGCAATCCCCACAGATATGTGTGTTTAGTTAAAGCACTACCAACAGTTTCAAAGTTAATAACACAACGCAATAAAATTCCTAAAGCAATTTTAAAAAGAAAGAGGAAATATTAATGAGCAAAATTACACCAAGATCATTAAAATAGGTTCATGCAAACCGGGGATATTATTCGTTTTAAGTTTCAGGGCAGAAACGGTCTACATAAACATGGAACATGGCAGCTGCTCAGAAGATTTTCAATGCCATCGGAAGAGCCAATGTGGCAGTGGCTCCTCTGAAGGAACAGTGATCTACACCAGGGAAGCAGAAATCTCTAAATATGGTGGACTGTATTCAACCAGGTAAGTGGATTACATCCCTCCAATGCCCTTCTGGAATAATGCACACCACAAGGGTCTAAATGGCCCCCTAAGTCTCCAATTTTACAAAATATTGGAAAGCATCCTAGACACATGTATTAGCTGAAATTAAAAACTATTTGCGTTTTAAAACATAAAGAAAAGAGTCCTTTCCTTAAACTCTAATATTTATGATCCACTTCCTTCACTCAAATTATGGTCACCACTGGAAATAAGAGCTTGATACATATTGTATTTTTATTAAAATACATCTCTAGCCAGCCAACATATTGTTTTTCTTTGGATTTAAGAACTTCTTCATGGCTAATCGTGTCATCAAATAGTAGTCACAAGTGGAAAATCTCTTGATATTGTTTAAGAAGAGGAAGTGATCAAAAGTACACAAGAAACAGTCACATAAGTTAATTCATGATCTAATAAACCACTCGATCGTGAGATTTCTGTCTGGTGAACTTCTATAATCTTTGTACTAGCACATGTTGCATGGTGTTCATGGGGTAGCAAAAGTGTATGCAGCTAATTCTTGGAGGTAAAAACACCTAGAAAGGATAGAAAATATCTGAAATATTCTGGGAATGTGACTTGCTTTCTACAGCTGCTAATTGCAAAATCATTTACTGACCCCCTTAGTCTCCAACTGCTGAAAAAGTTTCTTCTGGTCAGTCCAGCTGACCCGGCTCCTCAGGGCAGGCTACTGGACACACAATTTCTCTCCAGCCAGTGTCACGACTTGCTCCCTGCGTTTTCGTGTCCACCACCAGGGGGCTGAACTGTGAGACCCTCCAGTGTCATAACAAGCTTCCAGACTCTCCCGTTCATGTACATAATGACTTCCAGTCATTTGGACACTATTTGGGAATTGACATCCGTTCCCAATCCATGCCAGGTTTTGTGGAAGCCATCCTGTTCATGCCTGAAACTCCATTACACCCAGAATTCCCTGCTCACTGCTTCGTCTCCACCCCTGCAGGCCAAGGATGGGTGGAGGAATTCAGCTCACCTGTGGCTGGCTGCTGCTAGCCTGCTCACACCTGATGCGCATGAGTACTGTGAGCTCTTTTAAGCCCTAGCTCCCTTCAGCCCAGTGTTGGTCATTGTAGCTGTTTTCCGGTGAGACCGATCCTGGTTTCCTGAGCTTTTGATATTCCTCGATTCCTGAGCTATAGTTAATCCTTGTTCCTTGATTCCTGAGCTATCGCTATTCCTTGTGCCTGAATTAGCACTGCCTGCAGTGCTACCTTGTTTCCTGAGTTCCTGAGCTATAGTTATTCTTTGTTCCTGTTCCTGGGCTTCAGCTATTTCTTGTTCCTGATTTGCACTGCTTGCAGTGCTCTTTTGACTCTTTGTTTTCTGAGCTGTAGCTATTTCCTGTTTCCTTGAACCAGTACTGCCTGCAGTGCTACCTTGACTCCTGAAGGTTTAGTTATTCTCTGTTCCTGAACCAGCACTCCCTGCAGTGCTACCTTGACTCCTGAAGCTTTAGTAATTTCCCCGTTCCTGAACTAGCACTGCCTGCAGTGCTACCTTGACTCCTGAGCCTTAGCTCAATTCTTGTTCCTGCCCCAGTACTGCCTTCTATGCTACTTTGTTTTCTTGATTCCTGAACCTGCACTATTCTAGTATACCCTTGTAGCCTCCCCTTCTGTATATCCATTTCCAGTCCCTGCCTTTCTTCCCATTTCCTTGGTTCCAGTTCTAGTTTGCTGTCTTTCTATTTCTGCTGTCTTGCTTCTGTTACCTTGTATGTTTTGTTACCTGCTTTCTGCCAAGTGTGCCCTGTGATTTCCTTCCTTTCCTGTTAAGCACTCCTCCTTGCTAGCTCCTTGTCTATTGTGCTTGTGTTTAGTTCTACCCCTTTGCTGTTACTGCCTTGAGTGTTCCTGTTTGATCGCCAGGATCCGTGGGCACAGCTGACTACCTTGGTGGTGTTTCTTGTTCACTGCGAGTATTGTCTTTGAGTTACTGTTATAACATCACCATAGATATAAGCTCCACAGACCCTGCCTTTGCATACATATCTTATATGTGGGTATTTTCAGTCAGTATCTGTAACAGCAATTGTGGGTGAGGAACTTACTGAGCTTCAGTCTTACCGTGTGGAGCTCCTGAGTGCTTTACCCCACATTCCCTTTATTGTTAATGTTGTATTATATATATGTCTTGCACGTCCGTCCTGGGTGTAGTTAGTCTGAATGCTAAATTGCCTTATGAGTGCCCTTCCTTTCTGAGTCTTAGCCATCTTGTACAGGCTTCCCCTTTGGATCCCTTTTTCTCCTCTGACTCCTTGTGTGATCCTGGGCAGCGCTGTACTACTCTTTCTGTGCACGGTACGTTTTCACCCAGTCCCCAGTCCTTGCTCAAGTCCCTGACTGTGTTCCCGACATAGTCCCGGACAGTCCCTGACAGCCAGGTCTCCTATAGGTTCTAGTCCCCTGTGACCAGTTGGATCCTCTTGGAGTCGGGAGTTCTGCTTTTTATATCCCTCAAAAATGTAAACAGGAGGCCAACCACTTTGCCCTTGGAGAGCTATTCTGGTCCCTTTGTGCAAGCCAGAGTCAGTAGTCCTTGAGTCCTCTTCTTCCAGCTGGAGTCAGAAGTCTAATTATTTCAAGCAGGGCCTTCTTCTTCAGGTGGAGTTTTTCCATGTTCAGGAATGCTCTGTGATGGTAGTGGTTGAGATGCCGGATTTAGCCTGTGTACTAGCCGGTGAAGAGAGAAATTTTGCCACCCAATCCCAACTATTTTCTCAAAAGCACTTCTTTGCTTTCCTATAAAATTACACAGGGGCCCCTATTTCAATATGGTAGAACCCTTCAGCCACCTGGCAGGTCTGTTTTCGTGCCCTTGGCTACTCCTCTATTTAGATCAGCTCTCCTCCCACCTGAAAAGGTCAAAACATGTCTCTCTCCTACTGTGACTGAAGCCAAACTGTTTAGGTGGGTCTTAGAAAGAAACAGGAGAAGCCCTTTCTGGCAACTCCAAGTCAAAAGAGATAGTGCCAAAGCTTCAGTTTGTCCGCTGCCAAATAGCTAATGAGTGGTAGTACTGGGTTTAGGCCATTGCAAGTACATTTTACAAAGATATTTTTGCCCTTAAGTCAAGTAGGATATAATTTTTAAGCATTTCCCCTGACAGAGATAGGAAATGAAGGTTTTAATCCCATCTAGGCCTGTTCAGAGAAAGTTAAAGCAAAGCCTATGCAGTAAAAATATGCTTTTCCTACACTGCAAATGCACTTTTTCTGGTCATATGTCAATGTAGTGCATTTGATCTCCAGCCCTGCTACATCACAGTGATGCTCCTGGAAGACATTGTTCTCATATATGTGGGTGGGGTAAATACACACTGCAGCACATGTATGACATTTAACTTGCACATCAAAATTGCATTTTCTGCACTATTTACAATGATCTTACAGGAAAATGAAATATCCCAAATGTGTAAAACCAATTTTACCAATACCTTTTTTGTTCCAGAGCATACACACTGGCACTGAATAGCATTGTCAATGTGTAGAATCCTAATACCAGTAAACACAGGGCTCAGAAAAAGGCAAAATTAGTAGGGTGACCATGCAGAAAAGGCAAAGTTATTACACAGGCCGCCACGGACTGAGACCTGGGGTAGACTAATTAATATTTTGCTGTACATGCATGTTCATGTGATAAAAAGCAGGAGATTTGCTGCCGCTGTAGTGGCGCTTGTCGGTTTATGCCCCTTTAAACCTACAGAAACCCCTCTGCCAAGGTCAGTCAAAGTCACTACCCCTGTCCATGGTGATCTCTTCTCCTCATCTGCAGACCCTACAGTTTATGTGGTCCTTTCTGACTCCTGTGGAAGAAGTCTTTTCCCAACAGAGTCCTAATTCCAGCAAAACTAGAGTCCAGACAAAAGGCAGCATTTCTGGAGCGACCATGCAAAAAAGGTGAATTTGCTACAAATATCTTTGAGCACTCATTCAGGTTGATTCTAAACTGAGCACATAATATAACATGGCTCTGTGAAGGCTGAAGCAAATCTTTGGGGGATGAAAATATAAATGAAGCCCATAGAAAAGGGAGGTTGTTTAACAAGTAAGTAAGGCATCATCTGGACAATTGTCCACAATTCTGAAAGTCTCCTCTGGAGACTGAATAGCATTGTCAATGTGCAGAATCCTAATACCAATAAACACAGGGCTCAGAAAAAGGCAAAATTAGTAGGGTGACCATGCAGAAAAGGCAAAGTTATTACACAGGCCCCCACGGACTGAGAGCTGGGGTAGACTAATTAATATTTTGCTGTACATGCATGCTCATGTGATAAAAGGCAGGCGATTTGCTGCCTCTGTAGTGGGGGATGAAAATATAAATGAAGCCCATAGAAAAGGGAGGTTGTTTAACAAGCAAGTAAGGCATCATCTGGAGCATTGTCCACAATTCTGAAAGTCTCCTCTGGAGTATTGTATCTAGTTAATTATGGCTGACTTGGAGTGTGTCCCCCAAAAGGAGTTGTGTGTTCAGTTACAAATGGCTCCTTTGGGACATTTTGTAAGTTGTGTCCCATGCTCATAGGTGGAATATTGCTGTTAAATATAGAGGGCAATCCTGGAGCCTACCTTTGGCCTTTGTGTCTGATTCTGAAAGCCTGATCAAGAGGGCTGCGCTCAATACCAACATTTGATGTATACTGTGACCTCTATGAAATTCTCCTCTATGGAAGTGTCCTCTATGTTACTTTGTCGAGTGACTGAAACTATAGATGGAGTACTGTGTACAATTCTAGATGCTCCATCTGGTATATATCATATTATATCTCTTTTTAGAGTCCACAACTAGAGCATTGTGTTCAGCTCTAGAGGCCACATCTGGACTGCTGTTTCCCACTGTGGAGGTGATATCCAAAGTCTTTGCCCAACTCCTGAGATGTCAACTGGAATGCTGTGTCTGGTTCAATGTGTCTCTCCTTCAGTATTTTGTCCAGGTGCATTGCATCTATTTCTGGAACCCACCTTTGTCATATTAAATCTAGTTATCAAGATCACATTTGGAGCAGTGTGGCCAGGTCTGGAGGTTACAGTTGGAGAGTTGCATCCTGTTCTGGATGTCTCATCTGGAGCCTTGTGCGAAGAGCCTGAATCCCAAATCAAAATATTGTGTAGCGTTCTCAAATCCTCTACTGGGTATCAATATTAATGTTGGAGGCCCCAGCTATGGTTTTGTGCCCATTTAGTATGGTTCCAGTGGCCTCAATATTGTTTGACAAAAAAACTGTGTTCTAAATATAATTTTCCAAAATGTCACCGCATAATAGAAAATCTATGGAGCAACAGTTTTGAAAATAATATTTATTTATTTTGCCATTGATGTTCCAACATACAATTGTCCAATTCTGGTGGTCAAATAAAATAACATGAGTACCTTTTTGTTGGCTCCAAGCTGGCATACTGTCTTCATTTCTGACATATTGTGCTCCATTTCTTATGTTTGTATCCAGTTCTGGAGGCTTCATCTGGAGTGGTGTCTGTAGTTCAGGTGACCTCATTCACAGTTCTGTGTCCAGTTCTGGAAGCAACCCTGCTATCCATTTCTGGTGACTATCTCCCACATATTTATTTTTACCATTTTGGATGAAGTATCCCTTGTTTTACATCCCTGTTATGATTTGCAGTGTTTCAAAAAGGTTTTCGTTTACTGTGTGTGCAGGTTATAAGTGGCTGCAGCAATGGTTAGAGGGTGAACCAGATATGTGAGTGGGTGTATGGAGGAGTGAGGTTAGATAGATGATTGAGATTCAACCAATCCATGGTTATAGATAGGTGGACAAGTTAGGGGATGGGTGAAGGACTGGGTGCGTGAGAGTGTGGAAGCATGAGTGAGTACAACTGTGTGTTATATGAATAGTAGAATGTGAAAAATGTTGGGTAAATCTTTGGACTGGTGGGTGGGTTAACATATTTTGAAGGGGTAAGTGGATAGTGAGTTTGAATGTTTAGGTTTTGTTTACCATTCTTGATTAAATCACTGATAAATGAATGGTCAGTAGTGAGGGCCAGTGGATTTAAGCAAGTCTGTGGCAGCAGCGATTACTGCCTAATTATGGATTTACCATATTTATTACATAATTTGCTAAATTTGCAGATTTCACTAAAAATGTTGTTCCTAGCTCAAATGGATGAAAATAAACATGCTAGGGAATTTGCATCTAATTTGCATTCTTTGCGGTTTTTTTAATGCACTACAATTTGCGCAATAAAAGCCCCAAAACACGTACATGCCTGCATGGGTCAATGGTTGTGGGCAAATGTTTGGAAGAAGGAAGAAGATGAATTTAGAAAGAAAATGCTTTACAGATTAGACAGTCAACATAAAGGAAAAATTTACATTTTCAAAAGAAGAACATCTAAACAAACCAGACATGTAGGTATTAGTAGTTGTGAACATACATTCGAATTAATGGGAGGATCATGGCAAATTTTACAAGGAGAAGAATCTGCAATTTCAGGTGATTATTTCATTTGTGGACAGGATGCTTATTTTCAGTTTACTGCTGATTGGGTGGGTATTTGTTGTTTAGCTGTACGATTTCCTAAAATGTGCCATGTGTATAGTATAAATGCATTAACAATGACACTGGCACACAGACACACAAGTAGTACAGAAAATGGAGTTCAATTAGTGGCAGACATATTTGGCGCAATCATTCCACAGCAATAAACACTGAGCTCATAGCAATTAGTTCCATGGTTATACAAGATCACTTAGCATTAGATATTTTTCTCGCAGAAAAAGCGGAGTCTGCAAGATGCTCAAATTAACCCACTGTTGTTTATACATACCTGGTTAGAGTAAGAAAATAGAGGAATTTGCAAAGAACATTTCAGACTTGAAACCTGAATTAGAAGAGTTGGAAACACCTAACATTTTAGAAAATTTTGAAAAGGAATTCATACAATTGGAAATAGGATTACAACAGCAGGCGGAAGAATTTTGAAAGCTATGCTTATGCCAATACTATTTATAGGGCTTTATTTACTATTTTCATTTGTTTATTTAAAGACTGTAGATATTACTCACACAAAAGAAAGGGCAGAAAAAGAAATAAAAGATTTGAAAAAGAATTATAATTAAATAATCTCATGAATAATGATTACAAAAAGTCCTTAAAATTCCAAAGTTTAAAACAAAAACGACAAGATTCAACAGACAATGAAAGTGCCATTTGAGCAGAACTCACATGTGAAATCAAGATAATCACCAGATGGGAGAATTGAAGAAGCTAACTAATTAAGATACAAATAACAGCTACATGTGCAATGATTAACGTAAAAATGTAAAGATGAAATGAGATATATTTAAATGTGCAAGCTGCACCACGCAGGCCTAGTTATCCATATAGGCTGCAGAAACGCTTGAATGCAAGTTTTTTTAACTAGAAGTGAACTTGATCATGCTGAAATATGCACAATGGAATTTAGAGTACTGACCTTCATCATAACAGCAGAATGTTCTGTTTTAATAAATGTATTAAATTTTGCTAAGAAACATATAATTTTAATAACGAAACTTCCTATTTTCCTTATATTTCACATGACGCTTGAATAGAAATTTGTACATTTTAAAACAGTATTTTTTGTTTGTGTTAATGAAATGTATTATTAAACAGTGTTTTTGCAAGTTGATCTCTTCTCTTCTTTAGCATAGTTCATTGTTTACGCAATGAAACATTTAACATTTGAAGGATAAACTGTGTTTAATGCCTATGGGAACGGAGGCTTATGAATCAAGAAGCTACATACATAGGATGTCTGTAACAAACTTTGTGATAAAACACTGCAAGCTGCATATTATTTCGTGGGAAAGGGAGAGCTGAACTCACTCTCAGACGAATGCTTCTGCCTGATTAGATCCGAAGAAGGAAAGCCTGATACAATGTCTACAACATATTTTATGCCTTTTATATTAGTGTGTTCCTAGTTAGAGTTAGGCTAGAGACTTGAGGCTTGAAGCTGAGAAGCTGAGACCCAGACCCATTCATTTGTCAGTTGTGGCTACTGCTGCTGCTGTTCATCCTATGCTTTACTGTTGATGCTCAAGTTTTACAGATTACTACTGCAACTTTACGTTTCTTTGCTCAAACTACTAAGACTTGGCTGAGTTTCATGAACTACTCTTAATGGGAGGGTCGGCTGTTTTAATTGGATTTTGAGCTTTATGCTCTCTTTATCTCACTCTTTCCCATTAAACTTTAGCTTTTCATGATTTCTACTAACTCTAAATTGTGGTCCTGTTATTTAGAATAGGGTAATTGTCCTTTATGGAACACACTTGAAGCATTATTTGATTATTTGGTCTAACCCTATTTTTATAAGATTTTGGCAAACTTACTTGAAATCATTGACTAATCTGAATAAAAAGAATCTTACTAAATTCTTAATGACAAATAAAACTTTTAAAATTAATAAAAAGGGAGTTTACATCTTGGCAAGGGGTTTATATTGCCAACTCGAATTGGAAGTTTAAAACTGCATTGAGGCTGCAATGGCTGCTTAAGTGGATGGCACAATACGTGCTGCAGGCCCATTATTGGCATTTAATTTACAGGCCCTGGTTATATGATTTACCACTCTACCAGTGACTTATAAGTAAGCTAAATTCTCTAACTACCAAATCGTTGATAGCGAGGAGAGTAATTAAAGTGTGTAAAAAAATCCCAGGTAGCCTGAGGTATGAGAGCGGATAGAGACTTTAGGTTTTCCGAATCCTTCCAGGATGGCCCCAGTGACCTCACACTTTGTACCGTGATTGATAGATGGCTCCTATCGGGAGGCAGTTTTGAAGGGGCTCTTTATGTGCGGTCATTGAAGCCAGTCTTCACTGGCCCAACTGGGCACGCGGTGCAGGTGTGGAAAGCGGCTACCAAAAGTTTGGGACGGGAGGGGAAAATCACACAGGCCACACCACTCTGGCATAGCGAACAATTGGGCAGGCTGATTCGCTTGAAAAGCTTTGATCGCTGGGACCTCATAGGCATATCCAAGGAGGGTGATTTGTGGAAGTCAGGTGAGGTGATCCCTTTTCCTCAGCTGCAGCAGGAATACGAATTAGCGTGATCTGAACATTTCAGGTACCTCCAAATTAGACATGCCTTACTTGCGGTTCTCCCTAGAGGCAGTGCACTCCCTGAGTCCTCCCCACTCGAGGATAGAGTTTTAGATGGCGACCTACCGGAGAAGGCCATATCACTTATTTACAAAAAGCTGATCAACAACATGGCAGATCCCCTGATTCACCTGAGGGTTAAATGGGACCACGATGTAGCGGGATTGGACGATGAAGAATGGCTGGCGGCGGTGGCCTCCCCTCGGGAGGTGGCCATCTCCGCCAGGCTTCGCCTAGTGCAGCTGAAGCTTCTCCATAGATCCTATCTGTCTGGGCCATTATTGGTTCGTATGGGATATAGCTCAGATGGTGGCTGCGTAAGGCAATGTGGGCAGGAGGGAACCTTTGTTCACATTCTTTGGGAATGCACGACTATCCAGAGATATTGGGAGGCGGTAGTGAGCCTTATGGAAAAAGTGTTGGGGCAGAAGATAGATTGCAATATTAAATTGGCCATCCTTAATGTGTGGGGCCCTACCGACCTGGGTCCAAGGAGCGAATATGGGTTACCTTGGGGCTGATGGTGGCAAAACGAAACATTGCGAGATTGTGGAGAGCTCAGAGCCCACCGAGTATAGAGGAGTGGGGTAAAGATATGGACTGGTGTATGGTCATGGAAAAGTCCATATACGAAGCTAGGGGGTGCCCGAATAAATGGACGCAAGTTTGGGGGCAATGGAACGTCGACAGGGGAGAGATATGTGAACCTCCAAGACCGAGAGAAGATATTGTAAATGAGATCTGAATATGTTTAATCGGGGACGGTAACTATTGTTTCGTGATGATTATGTCTCAAGTATCACTTGCATAGTAACTATATTGCCAATGTACGTGTGACTTGGTTTTTTCATATGTCATGCCTTGATTTCAATAAAAAAAGATTTATAAAAAAAGAAAAGAAAATATAACGCTTGATGTCTGAAGAGAGGGAGTTTTCTCATTTGCTTGGAGGGGCTGCTCTGATGATAATCCCTGATTGCTTCAAAACATATTAAGGACCAACTGTGTGTACCAGTAGGAGCACGGGATGCAGACCCTTAGGCCGAGATCTTTAATTTGGTGAGCGTTACCAGTTGGTGGTGTTTCACAAGGGGAAAGGAAGGTGTCATACTCCCAGTTGGGCAGATGGCACATATTTAAAAAGTGGAAGATAACACCACTCATCTGTCAATGACCACTAAGGTCAAGTGTGGGCTGGTGCACAAAGAAAAAAATCTTTACCTGTACTTACATACAGGACGTTGTTTACATGATGGGAATGCAACAAGAGTGTGCATGTGCGATACGAAAATGCTCGATGTACGCTAATTGTACGGAACTCTTGTGTAATGATGCCCTCAATGTGTGCGTTATAGTTATAAGGAAAACTGAACACAGCAGGAACTATGCAAATTGTACATCATATGAACGAATTTCATCTTAATTTGTAAAAGTGTTGATTACATAAGTGCCTCTTTAAGAGTGAACTTTAGCTGTTGAGTCAGTCCTCCATCAAAATGCAGACCTTTCCACTCCTCCATTGCTTCTCGTGAACTCAAGATAGCCCACACACTCTCCGTGCTGGGCTCCTCATACTCTTTGGAACCGGGTGCCTACAAATTCCACGTCAAGGTCCAGTGCTTAATTTGAGCCGGTGGTTTCCGGTGCTCCGCACCAGCACTTACTCATCAACATCAGCGCTTGTGCCTGGCTCATCAACATCAGCGCTTGTGCCTGGCTCATTTGGAGATGACCAAAACAACAGTTAATTATTAATTCAATATACATTAAAAATGACTATTAACTTCCGCCCAAGCCATTCTTATAGCTTTGGGGGCCTGAAATAGTCCCAATTGTCACACTTGTAGGAGTGTGATGGGTTAGTTATTGTGATGTTGCCTACAATGGCAGCATGGCAGGGGCAATATGTTGTGAAGAGAGCCCTGGCACTTATTTTTTTTTACAGATTAAGCACTGGCACACAACCTCAAACCTGAGCCGTACATTTAGGACCTCAACCTGCTCTGAGGATTCCTCTTGTTAACAAAGCTTACTGATGTCTTTGTGGTGCTGCCACATAACCCTCTGTTAGATTACCTTAATGTTTTCATTTATTAAATGTATGGCCTCATTTAATATAGTGTGAATGAAGTGACATGCCTCATTAGTAGTGCTACACTGATTAATCACATACCTTTTGTAGTTTCTTGCGATGTTTTATGATGGAACCTTTTTGACGCCTAACGGACTCCGTAGAGCTGTGACATAGTTGTCAGAGCACAATGCCATGAAAGCTTGTTTTAGAATGTTGAGTACACAGTTACACGCAGCAGAAGAAAGACGTGTAATATTAAGCTCAGTGTGTAGGGTAGTCATTGGCAGGTACCCAGGCTGGGTAGACACTACAAATGATGACAAGATAGGGTACAAGTAACACAAAGAATGAATGAGCTCTCCCAGAGAGTTTGCCATGGTCCAAGCAAACTGCTTGTGCGTGCCAAGTGTGTTGCTGTCGTAGAACGAAATCGATGTCTCATGCACGTGGAATCAAAGCACAACTCCAGCCGCTTTAAAGCAAGTGAAGACAATGGAAGCGTGCCAAGAATCAACACGTTGATGGTTGAGAACCTGCAGGTCAAGCCATGCATAAAGGTACAGCACTGCCACACAAGATAAAGTGTTACATTATACGGACCGATACTGCAAAAGGGGGTTACTTACGTAAAAGTGCTTGCTAAAAGAATAAGTAAGAAAGAAGTATATTATCATTGCACATACCAGAGCCTTGATAAGCAGAGTTATACAACTTCGGTACAGGGTGAGGAGACCCTAGAAGAAGCACAAGGATTGTGCTTACTGAGCTGTCCGATACCTGAAGTGGCCCATCACCAAAGCTGCTAGGTGACGGCTCAGAACAACTCCAGAAGTCTTCACCAAGTAACTGGCTCTGATGGAGACCAAGGATGAGGTCCCCACTTCTCTGATTGTCCATGACGACTCTGAGGCCAGTCCATTGCAGGGCCTCAGCAATAGAGCGAATGGCGCAGGCTCAAATGGACAGCAGTCAGGAGTGGAAAGCGTTCCACCCACAAGGTCAGCTTCTCCCACAACTAGTTACCATGCTGCTGCTGTTTTGAAACCACCACTACCTTTCGATACTGTAAGAAAGCAAAATATTGGCGATAGATGGACTGCGTGGATAGAGACATTTGATGATTTCATTGATGCACTTGAAGAGACTGGTAACAAAAAGATTATCAAGTACTTCAAAAAACTTGCTGGTGATGGTGTGAAAGAAGTCATAAAGAAAATGCAGCCAATTGAAATTACGCATTGCCAGATTAGAGAAACGCTTAATTTCAAATTCAATCCAGTACCAAACGTTAATTATGAAAGTTATATTTTCAGTCAAGAACGCCAAAAAGTTGGTGAAACATTGATGAATTTTTGGAGAGACTCAATACGCTAATTAAACATTGTAAGTTCATTTAATTTAATGAAGAGGAAGATATGAGACTTGAAGTTATTGATGGATGGTTGTCATATTCGTTCAGATGATGAATACTGAGAGAAACTCTTAGTCTGAAGCAAGTGTTAATGGCTGCCAGGTCTGAGGAGTGTACTGAAAGACAAGCTGCTGACATGGGAGTCCGGAGATGACCAAAGTGAATCAGTCATGAATATAAAAAGTAAGCCAAAGCAAAAAGACTGAAGGACACAAAGTAATAGCAACATCGCAAAATAAAATGATGGATTGAGTGTTGAAACTTTTCAAACACTCTCCCCAAGTCCCAGATCTTTGTTTAATCCATCGTTATTTTGCTCACCATGTCACCCCAGTTGGGACCCAGCCATATGCAAATCAGTCTTGACCTTGCTCCCCATGGGAACAGTCCAGCCCAAACTGCCAAGCAAGGTCCGCCCTAGACCGGAAACAAGCATCCTGGATACTGGTTTCGGGGTATCACCCTTCATCAGCCACGCTAGCTTGAATGCAGTGGCGCTGCAAGCAAGGGACCCACATCTGGGCATACCCTTAGCCACTTAGGGTGCACATAGCAACATCACAAAATAAAATGGACGGAGTGCTGAAACTTTTCAAACACTCACCCCCAGTCACAGATCTGAGTTTAATCCATCATTATTTTGCTCACCACATCACCTCAGTTGGGACCCAGCCATGTGTAAATCAGTCTTGACCTTGCTCCGCTTCGGAACAGTCCAGACCTAACTGCCCATCCAAGTCCTCCCTGGACTGGAAACAAGCATCCTGGGACTGGTTTCGGGATACCAACCCTCATCAGCCACGCTAGCTTGAATCCAGTGGCGCTGCGAGCAAGGGACCCACATCTGGGCATACCCTTAGCCACTTAGGGCGCACATAGCAACATCACAAAATGCAATGATGGAGGAGTGGACACAAAGAAATGTCTACACATAAAAAGAAGTTAATTTTTAGATGTGGATTTTTGTTTCCACATGAAGGTAAATATCCCACCATTAGACAAATATGTAAAGGCTGTGGGAAAGAGAACCATTTTGTGACAGTTTGTAGTGTGAAGGAACACGTAAGTGTGTCACGGCGCGAAGACAAAATGGCTGCCAGAACATTCCAACGGCAACATTTGACGCACCCCCACAAGGCCAAGCAGTGACATCAATTGAGGTAATTTGGACCTGAACGAAGTCAATCATCATCTAAATCATTGTTGTCCACCTCAATATCAAGTGAAAGTGAGGGAGACGGTTACGCTATGTCGATATTTACCTCAGAGAAACATGTGCATGTCGGACTGGCTGCATGTGAGGAAAAATGTCAGTCAAAGAAAAGTCAACATGCCAAAGCACCAAAGTCATGCAAACATTGTCCAAAAATTACATTGAAAAAAATGAGTGTTCGATACTGATGGAGCAGGGTTTTGAGAAAATAAAACCTGCTTGGATTGAACCCTCAGTAACATTCATTAACAGTGTGCTGTGAAAAATATTATTAAAGAACGCTAAAATAAGGGGAAAGGCTTTTGCGCATGCGTGAACTAATGCATGAAAACTAGGCTGCAAGTGCTTTGATAAAAAGACTAATGCTGCTTTTGTGCACGTTAATAATGATTGCTGGGAAAATAACATGGGTTGTGCATGGGTTAGTGCAATGGTGGGATGGTGTGAAATGAAATTACATTTCATGAAAATAATAAATGTTTGTGTTTGTTTTCTGTAGAAAAGCAAGCATGGGCCTACTTTCCTGCATGCCAGTTATGGGTTAATATTTGGTAGAAAATTAAAATGACCAAAAGAGGGTTTCGAATGAGAAGAGAAAACGCAAAGGCAATGAATGTGACCTTCGTGGTGTACTGTGTGACTGCCAAGCTACAGAAAAGAAAATATGATATCAGTGGAAGCGAACAACTTCCTTCACGAGATGGCAGAGGCAAACAATGGAAGCGCAGAGACTTGCAACATGTAGTGAACTGCAGGAAATATCTACTACGATTGTGTTCAAAGTTGTTTCCTGGGAAGAATATGTCGTAATGCTGAATGTTTAAGACAAAGGGACATTGAATAAAATGGTCTTGATGAGAGTGGTGTGACAGAACACCCCCATCCTTAGCCAATGAGAGACTGAGTTTGTTCTCATATTGAAACAAATGTGGGTTGGACATTTAGGTTTTAGGGTATAATTGAAAGTCCCCGGTGGGTGTGGTTATGGTCGGCTGGTGTTTAGTTAGTGGGAGATCGTCGCTGTCGTCCGTTTTAATGTTTCCAGATAGAGGCCTACTTGTTTCCTGATTTCTGACTTAATCTTCGCCACTCGACTCTTCTTGAGGGGCCTTACTGCCCTTTGGCCAGAGGGTAGATTTCCCTGATTCTTGGGTTAGTATAGATAATATCCTGAATTTGCATAATCATTTTGAAAATGTATTTTGTCTCTGAAACTTTTCTCTCTTCGCCTATCCACTCCTTCAATGCATTGTTTATTTGACATGAGTTTGATATTATACATTGCTAATATTTTCTCTCCGTGATAATCTATGTTTTGCACTGTACTTGAAGAGCATTCATTTCACATTATTTACGATAAACATTATAAATTACACACTGAGTCTGTTATTATTTAGTAGTATAGATAAGTACATAATTATTATTATCAACTTCTCAACTTCTAGGTCCATCGCCACAAATATATACATATTATAAAGAGAAATGCAGGTTCTGTTGTGTACTTTGGTAAATCAGGCATAAACTTGCATCACACTGAACCCCAGCGTGAAGGGATTAGTTGCGTAGTGTAAATGGGCCTTTGTGAAAAATTATCGATCCCTGATCGCTGGATCAGTTTTGGTAGCAGAGGATGGTTAATTATTGATTAGTTTGGCAATAATTATTGATTATTGATTTATTGGTTATTAACATGAAAAGTTAGTGTCTTTGTTTTTATGTTGTCTGGAAGTACGGGTACGGAGTTACCTAAGATCCCGGGATGATGATGATGTTATTTTAGCCTAAGTGGCAGAAGAATAATGTGGAAAGGTATCACACTGCAGAAGTACTTTGTCTGTTGTTGTAATATCGAACAGTGAAAAGCTGTTGATGTTATTTTAGGGACTTATTTGATTGAAAGAAGATTGCATGAAATAGTGAAAGGTCGGCTTCCGAAACTTTGGCCTTACATCCCCAAAGGAGTACCAAGACCTCTTTCTGAAAGGAAAGTCCTCTTCCGAAACTTTGGCTAGTATCCCCAGACCTCCTTTAACTTGATAGAGAGTAGAGTAGCGCTGGTCGTTATTGAATCATGAAACTATCACTTTTATTAGTGGAGCAGGCAAAGTAGCATTGTTTTGTGTTGTTTCTAACAAGATTTGGTTGAGAAAACATAGAAATACATTGCCGTATTATTTTGTAAAGGGAGGGTCAGTAGCAGGAGTAATACTGACGTCACAAAACACTGCGCTGGCATTGGTCAGGCAGTGGGCGCGTAGTGAGCCGTGATTGGTTGGTTGCTGTGAGCTGCGCTGGTATTGGTTAGAATAGTGGATAGGTAGTGAGCCGTGATTTGGTTGGTTGGTGTGAGTCGTGCTGGTATTGGATCAGTGTTAGCAAATAGAATAAGCAGAATTACAGAAGGATTTATTTTGTTTGTTGAGATATTTAGCGTAAAAGAGTTGAAAAATTAAGATGATAATAAGAATAAAAGATTTCTTTAAAAAGGACAAGCCGATAGTTACTAGAGAGGGACTTCCTATACCTCCTCCGAGAACACCCGCTTCTTTTATGATGTTGGAACGTGGATATCATATGTGTACATGGTTAGAGAATTGGATGAGTTATACAGAAGATGATGGAGTTTTAGCTTTTCCAGAGCATGGTACATTTAACGTAAGGATTTTGGAGAACTTGAGGGTACTGGATGAATTCATTAAAACCAAATCCTAGACCTATGCAGTATGAAGCGCTTGAAGAATGGGAACATGAGGCATATAAACGAGAGAGAGACAGGAACGGAATAAAATACAGGAATATAATATCGAGGTATTCTGAGGCTAGATGGGATGATCAAATGAAAAGATGGAGGAGAGATGTAAATGCAGATGGATTATATCCGGTAATAGTTGCTGAAGATCAGGCTGGAGGCAAATGTAAAGAGAAAAAGAATAAATAAAAGAATTAATGAATACCTTGAAGAAATGGGGTGATTTAGAATGGTGAAAAGGTAGATGGGCGAAAAAGAAGGAAGAAATGCGTGTAAGTAAAAATGCGTCTTTATTTCCATTAAGAAAAACTGGACAGGCTGAAATGGTATGCCCGATGAGAGAAGTTCCAGGTGGTGGATATGTTCACGTTCCTTGGTCAAGAAACGATATATTATCCTTTATGAATGATTTTCCTAGGTTGAGGGAGAAACCTGTTGAGTGGTACAAACAGGTAGAGAGGTTTGTAAAGGTTTCAAAGGTTTTGTTGAAAGATTTAGATGGTTTGTTTGAGATTGTAGTTCCAGCTGACTTATGGACTGAGTGTAAAAATTACTGTTGATTGGCCGAAAGAAGAATATCCTAGAGATGTGAAAACAGGCACACCTTCAGAAAAAGTGATGAAAAAATATAATCAAGTAATCACTTTTCTGAAAAGTAAAATTTCTCCAAAAGAAACAGATTGGGTTAAAATTGACAGGACAACACAGGAACCCAAAGAATCGGTACATGCTTATTATGAAAGGTTGTTACAGGTGTTTAAACAGTATAGTGGTTTTGAAAGTATAGGTGATAAAGATATGGGACATTTTGTACATAGGTTTGTTTTTGGATTGAAACCTGAAATTAGTAACATGATTCAACAACATTTGATTTGTTGGCAGAGTAAAACAGTTGATGAGATTCTAAGATATGCCAAATATTGTAGTGATTATATCGAGTCAAGGCATAAAAAGTTGAAAGAGAAAATGATGTGGGCACAGGGGAAAGTGGCAGAACAGAAAGATGGAAACAATGATTCTCAAACAGATTTTCAAATGAAAGAACAAAATCAAAATGGTCAAGTACCAAATGGAGGTAGAGGTAGAGGTAAAATGAATAGAGAAGAGTTGAAAAAGAAATATCCTTGTCATGCGTGCGGAAAGTTTGGACATTAGAGGAATGAGTGTAGATCTTTACTGAAAAATAATGGAATGAATCAAAATTTCAATACACAGATGCAGAATGAGGTGCTTGTGAATCAACAACAGCAACAACAGCAGCAGATAGTTACACCACAGACACAACAAGTACAGGTGCCTCAAGCTCCTATGCCAAATAATGTGAATGCTCAAGTGCAGAGATACAGTGCGAATACTGGATTTCACGCAGGTGAACAAGTTGGTAAGAATCAAAATGTACAAGTGGTTTCACAATATTTGTTGCAATGTTCAGAGAGTGATTCAGACTCATCTCAATGACGGTGCCTGAGGGGGGAGGCGGGTGCGTGCTTGGCGCACCTCTAGAGGTAGATCAATCAGGTCCTTTTGTTGATGGAAAAGTGGAAGGTAATGATGTTACATTCCTTGTGGACACTGGTGCTACCCGTTCTACTGTGAGAGCAGCAGAAATTCCAAACCTACTCCTCTCGGGAGAAACTATCCAAGTTGTGGGAGTCTCAAATAAATATATTAAGACTCCAATAACAAGACCAATAGAAGTTCATATTGGAAAATTCAGAGACACGCATCGGTTTGTGGTATGTGATACAAGTCCGGTGAACCTTTTGGGTAGGGACTTGCAATGCAAGATGAATTGCACCATCAATTGTACTCCAGATGGTATTGCTTTTCAAACACCAGATGAGGATGTTGCTTTTAAAATGATGTTAGCAAAGCAAGGGACAGAAAAGAATGACTTGTATTCATTGCTTACAGAAGAGGATTTACCTGTAGAGTTGAGAAATGCAGTAAGACCTGATGTATGGGATTTTACAGGAAAAGACATTGGTTTGAAGAAGGGTGTGGATCCTATTAAGGTTACAGTTAAACCAGGTG
Organism: Calotriton arnoldi; assembly: GCA_963921515.1. Classification (NCBI taxonomy): domain Eukaryota; kingdom Metazoa; phylum Chordata; class Amphibia; order Caudata; family Salamandridae; genus Calotriton; species Calotriton arnoldi. The sequence continues at coordinate 797,911 of CAWUFW010004371.1, read as the reverse complement.
CAGTATATCCAAACACACCTCAGTACAGAATGAGTCCTGAGATCACAGCAGGAGTGATTCCTGTAATTGATCAAATGATTGAGCAAGGTATTCTAAAAGAAATACTAAGTAGTCCTTGTAATTCACCTATTATGGGGATTAAGAAACCAAGTGGAAAATACAGAATAGTACAAGATTTGAGAAAGATTAGTAAAATCGCGGTACCTTGCTGTCCAATAGTGCCAAACCCAGCAGTGATTCTTTATCAAATTCCTTGTGATGCAGAATGGTACACAGTGATTGATCTGTGTCAAGCATTTTTCTTGATACCTTTGCATCCGGATAGCCAATATCTTTTTGCTTTCCGGTTCGGAGACCATGTTTTGGCATGGTGCCGAGTTCTTCAAGGGTATACAGAAAGTCCTTCGATTTTTAATCAGATTTTGAAAAAATGTTTGGAGTCATTGATCATGCCAGAAAATTCAGTGTTAGTGCAGTACATTGATGACCTGCTAGTGGCATCAAAAACACGAGAGGCCTGTGTGACAGATACAATTGCCTTACTGAACCATTTGGCAGAAGGTGGGCATAAAGTGTCACCAGCAAAAATACAGTTTTGTCAAAAAGAGGTTCAATATTTGGGACACAAAATTGAGAAAGGAGTTAGAAAGGTAACGCACGACCGAATCACTGTGATTTTGCAAATAGGTCCTCCTAAGACTCAAAAAGAAGTTCGAATGTTTTTGGGAATGGTTGGATATTGTAGACAGTGGATCAGTGGGTTATCATTGATTGCAAAACCTTTACAGAGATTGACTCATAAAGATGTGATTGATCCCATTGAATTAGATGAAGAGTGTATGAAAGCTTTTATTGAATTGCGCGATAGTCTTTGTCGAGCACCTGCATTGGGAATGCCGGATTACACAAATTTTTTTGCATTATTCTGTTCTGAGAGAGATGGGTGTGCACTTTCAGTCTTAACACAAAAACATGGAATGGCACGTCGCCCAGTGGCATATTTTTCTGCTACTTTGGATTCAGTGGCTGCAGCATTACCAGGCTGTTTAAAAGCAGTGGCTGCTACTTGTGTGAGTCTTGAGCAGAGCGAAGCAATTGTTATGGGACATCCAGTGAAAGTATATGTGCCACACTCTGTTGAGATCCTTTTAACAAGGACCCTGACTCAGCATATGACGTATAGTCGGCTGACTAGATATGAAAGAGTGATTTTGGGTGCTGAAAATGTGACAGTGACGAGATGTACAACATTGAATCCAGCAACTTCATTGCCGAGTTCAAGTTGTGAAGAAGTGAAGGATGAAGCAGATCATGATTGTTTGGATGTGACTGAATTGTGCACAAAACCAAGACCTGACATACACCACTAGAAGAATCAGATAGTGTGATGTTTGTGGATGGATCTTGTCTGAGAGGTGAAATAGGTGCATTGAGTGCTGCATATGCAGTATGTACAGTGGCTATGGTTCTTGAAGCATCATGTCTAAAGGGGATAAATTCTGCTCAAATTTCTGAGCTAATTGCTCTGACTCGAGCATGTATAATTGGCAAAAATCTGAGAGCAATCATTCATTGATAGTCAATATGGTTTTGGGGTGGTGCATGATTTTGGTCAGTTGTGGATGCAACAAGGATTTCTGACTTCTTCAGGATCCCCAATCCAGAACAGTAAAAATGTGAAGGATTTATTGAATGCATTACAAATGCCCAAAAGGATTGCTGTGGTAAAATGTTCAGCACACAATTCAGGAAATGACTACGTGACAAATGGAAACAGATACGCAGACCAAGTGGCTCGTTTCTGTGCACAAAATTCAATTTCAATCAACAGAGGGATGGAGAAAAAGATACAAATTGCCACTTGATGTTTTCTTCTTTGGAAACGTGAAGAAATTAGACAGTTACAGGAAGAAGCAAATGAGGAAGAAAAAGATATTTGGATAAAATCAGGTTGCAAAAAGAGAGCAGAAGATGAAGTGTGGGTGTATGTTGATGGAATACCAGTAATGCCAGATTGTTTACTCTCTCAGATGGCAAGGATGTACCATGGAATTGCGCATGTTGGAATAGATGCTATGATTCAGACTCTTCAAGCATTCATGGTATAATCCAAAGTTTAGGGTCATTGCAGAGAGTCTATGCCAGAGGTGTATAGTCTGCCAGCATCAAAATCCAGGTAGAAAGACAGTTGTTAGTTGGGGTCGAATTGGAAAAGCAGCAGGACCATTTACCAGATTACAGTTAGACTTTATTGAACTTCCCCCTTGTAATGGACTGAAATATGTGTTGGTGGTTGTTTGTTCGTTTTCTCGTTGGGTAGAAGCATATCCAACAAGAAGGAATGACAGTCTGACTGTTGCTAAATTGCTTTTAAGAGAGATAATTCATAGGTTTGGATTTCCAGTCTCTTTAGAAATGGATAGAGGAACTCCTTTTAATAATGAAATAATTCGGATGATTTGTGCAGCATTACAAATTGAGCAAAAGCTGCATTGTGCCTATCGACCAGAAGCATCAGGAGTGGTCGAACAAATTAATGGCACTATTAAGTTCAGACTATCAAAAGTGTGTGCGTCTACAACACTGAAATGGCCAGACGCTTTACCCCTGGTATTGATGAGTCTTAGAAGCATTCCTGTTAAAAAAGACTGGATTAAGTCCTCACGAAATTTTGATGGGGAGAGCAATGAGACAAGCAATTGTACCAGCAAACAAACTGATGAATATTACTGATGATCTAGTGCTTGATTATTGCAAAGGATTGGCTGATCTGGTGCGTTCTGTGTCTCATCAGGTTGGAGAAATTGCAACCACAACACAGCCAGATCAAGCACATGATTTGAGTCCAGGAGAGTGGGTTCTGGTGAAGAAACACATGAGGAAGTCGTGTTTAGAACCCAGATGGAATGGACCATACCAAATTATATTGGTAACAATGACAGCAGTAAAGTGTGGTGGCTTGCCAAATTGGATTCATGCAAGTCATACAAGAAGAGTCCCAAATCCACTTGAAAGACAAGAAGAAGAGCAGCAACTGGTAAAGAAAAGAAAAGAACCAGAAGCTGAAGAACCTGAAGCTATAGAATCTAGTGTTACAGATTCTGAAAAAGCTGAAGAAGAACCAAGTACAAGTCGAATAAAGTGGGCACCAGCTACTGGGTCTCAAGAGACTGCTGTTGAGAAAGAAAAAGAGGAAGTGACTGATGAAAATCAAGAGCAAGTACAACAAAGAAAAGAACCGAATAAAAGAACTTGCGAACTTGACAACAAAGGTGAAGAAGCAGTTCAAGTTAAGAAAGCACGAAAGGTGATGTGTGGCCAAAAGGATTGAAAAGACTGAAATACAATCTAGAAAAGAAAAGGCCAGATCAAATAAATGAAATATCAAGTCAAACTGAACAAAGTGATTCAGAAGAAGAATTGGTACGAAAAACAAAAAGAATAAGAATTCCGAGTAAGAAATACACAGTTCCAGAATGGACATATGTGGTGTTGGAAGAGATTGAAAACACAAATCAAAAGAAAGAAGAAGCTGGTACTGATCAAAGTGATGAAAGCAAACTGAAACCGCCTTAAAAAGAACTGTGAAAATTAAGGTGCAACAGTTTCAATGAAGAAAAATTTATGAAGTTTCAAAAGATTTAAAGAAGAAGAAGATATAAAAAATAATAATAATAAAAAAAGAGGGGTAAAGAAGAGAGGCATAAAGTGTAAGGATACACTACTCTAGATGGTTTTTGGATACATTTTTCAAGTTTTGAAAATTTTAGGGTTTTTCTTAGATTTTTAATTTTTTTATATAGTGTCTAAAATGGCAAAGGTAACAGAGACTGGATATCAAAATCATAGTTTTAAACATAGATGTATTAATGCTTGCTTATGTAGTGTCTTATTACTAATGTTGGTGTGGTTAACAATGATCGTTGTTGTGCCTGTTCTAATAGTGACTAATCACAAAAATAATACTAATGATGTGGGAAGTGAGAGAATGGATACTGTTACTAAGGAAAGTTCAAATACTAATATAGAAAAGATAGAAGATGATAGTATTTATCATCATGATAAATCAATTGACTTTTCGTTAAATGTTTTTACTAAATTGTTGTATGAATATGTTAACACAATGAATGCGAGAGATTGTTATGTGTGTATGCAATTACCATCGTCTGTCTCAGAGGGGGTGACATACCATCACCTACCATCAACTTATGGTGTGTCTTGTAGTGTTTTAACCAGTTTGTTCTATGAGAGGGAAGGATTAGAGTATTATTACTCTAATTTTGATTTAATATTTTCTGAAATTCCTGTTAAGAGAGACTTAAAAATTGTTTATGGTCCTGTTTATGCAGCATACATGGGAGATTTTTTCATTAGTAACGAACCAATAAATACAATAGATGCACATAGAAATAACTTAACCTGTAAACTACGACATGAAGAAATAGAATTTATGAATATGGTAGAAGATAGAAGACGAGATTTCAAGAAGAAAGCTGCTGAGGAAAAGTCTCATGTACCTCCATGGGCTTTCAGAGAGGGTGATTACAAAGAGGGTGAGATTTACGCTGCCATGACTCTAGATTTTCAACATAGAGGAAAGCTTTGTGTGTTTAGAGAAAAGACTGAACTTAATAGTTACTTCATGGGTTCTAGTGAATGTGCGCATTCTTTCATGATAAAAGGAAGTTGGGGACTGAAAGGAGGAACTGATCCTGTTTTCCCGGGAAATTATTATGTGTGTGGTAAGAATGCCTATTATAGGTTACCTGCAGGTTGGTATGGATGTTGTTATTTAGGCATAGTGTTTCCTAAAGTGTATCATATAGACAAGAATAATAGAGTTAATGAGATAAAACAAGGACTAACACGTAATAAGAGAGGAGCGAGTTATTCTGAAATAATGGGGAATATTTTTGGAGCACTGATACCTTCAGTTGGAGTTATTCTGGATTCACATAAAATTAGAAAATTGTCCACAGTGGTTGATCGTTTATCAACAGATACTGCTGGTGGGTTTTTGATGATTGATACTGAAATGGTTGCAATCAGATCAATGGTTTTGCAAAATCGACTTGCCCTTGATATATTATTGGCAAAAGAGGGTGGAGTCGGTAGCATGTTGAAAATACAACAATGCTGTACTTATATCCCTGATAAAAGTAAAAATCTTGAGGGGTATATTAAAAATATTACAGAACTTCATGAAGATTTGACTGAATTGAAAGTTGATGGTGCACAGGAGAAAATTGGTAAGAGTTTTTCCTCAGTGGGAAATTGGTTTTCTACTTTAGGGAGTAGCTTATTAGGGAAAATATTAATACCTATTACTTCAGTAGTTGTAGTAATATTAATGATTATTTTGATTTATAAATGCTGCAAATGCAAATGTAGAAAGAAAGACAGATCTTAAACGTAGAGCTAGAAAGAGAAAGAGAGAAGAGATAGAATTAGAGGACATTAGAGGAAATTATTATGAGATCATGAAAGACTTAGACGGAAGAATGATAAAACGAGAAAGAAGTACAGTATTTTAGATAAGTGGCAACTTGTATTTGTTGGGTATTTTGATGATGGGTTAAAAACGCCATCAAAGGGGGAATGATGGAGCAGGGTTTTGAGAAAATAAAACCTGCTCGGATTGAACCCTTAGTAACATTCATTAACAGTGTGCTGTGAAAAATAATATTAAAGAACGCTAAAATAAGGGGAAATGCTTTTGCGCATGCGTGAACTAATGCATGAAAACTAGGCCGCAAGTGCTTTGACAAAAAGACTAATGCTGCTTTTGTGCACGTTAATGATTGCTAGGAAAATAACATGGGTTGTGCATGGGTTAGTGCAATGCTGGGATGGTGTGCAATGAAATTATATTTCATGAAAATAATAAATGTTTGTGCTGGTTTTCTGTAGAAAAGCAAGCATGGGCCTACTTTCCTGCATGCCAGTTTGGGGTTAATATTTGGTAGAAAATTAAAATGACCAAAAGAGGGTTTGAAATGAGAAGAGAAAACGCAAAGGCAATGAATGTGACCTTCGTGGTGTACTGTGTGACTGCCAAGCTATGGAAAAGAAAATATGATATCAGTGGAAGCGAACAACTTCCTTCACGAGAAAGCAGAGGCAAACAATGGAAGCGCAGAGACTTGCAACATGTAGTGAACTGCAGGAAATATCTACTGCAATTGTGTTCAAAGTTGTTTCCTGGGAAGAATCTGTCGTAATGCTGAATGTTTAAGACAAAGGGACATTGAATAAAATGGTCATGATGAGAGTGGTGTGACAGAACACCCCCATCCTTAGCCAATGAGAGACAGAGTTTGTTCTCATATTGAAACAAATGTGGGTTGGACATTTAGGTTTTAGGGTATAATTGAAAGTCCCCGGTGGGTGTGGTTATGGTCAGCTGGTGTTTAGTTAGCGGGAGATCGTCGCTGTCGTCGGTTTTGCTGTTTCCAGATAGAGGCCTACTTGTTTCCTGATTCCTGACCTAAGCTTTGCCAGTCGACTCTTCTTGAGGGGCCTTACTGCCCTTTGGCCAGAGGGTCGATTTCCCTGATTCTTGGGTTAGTATGGATAATATCCTGAATTTCCATAATCATTTTGCAAATGTATTTTGTCTCTGATACTTTTCTCTCTTCGCCTATCCACTCCTTCAATGCATTGCTTATTTGACATGAGTTTAATATTATACATTGCTAATATTTTCTCTCCGTGATAATCTATGTTTTGCATTGTGTGACTGTACTTGAAGAGCATTCATTTCACATTATTTATGATAAACATTATAAATTACACACTGAGTCTGTTATTATTTAGTAGTATAGATAAGTACATAACTTTTTTAAAATCTTTTTTTATCCTCATTGACCTCAGACCCCAGTAGACAAAATAAGCCGTCCATACCGTTACTCCATATTAAAGAGACGTAGGCTACTGGATGGGGACCAGGAGGAAGCGCCCGCCTACCGGTACACAACAGACTTAAGATGACACTGGCCCCAAGATAGAAAGGGGTGGTCACACTCACCTCCAGTTCAAGTAGACCCAGTGACTGTTAATGTTGGCCTATAGAGGGAAAAGCTGAGAGGCCCAACACAGTCAAGGGAGTTGCAAAGAGGCACAATCATAGGATCCAAATTTCTTTAAAGGTGAAAACATAAGTCATTAATGACACTAAATTATAAATCCCCAAAACTAAGCATTGAACCATGTTAATAAAAAATCCCATAGTGCTTTCTTTTTACTACTCTGCGTTCTACACAGATCTGTCCTGGATGTTGTAAATAAAGAAGACAGTCACTCAGAATGTGGAGGAGGTGCAACTTCTACCCATCTCTTACAAATTTCCCTCCTAGCCAACAGTATTGCATAGAAAAGGAACAACCTAACAGGGCCCATAATTTCACTAGATATACCAAAAATTATCAGGGCAAGATTGATTTGGATTGGAAGTCCCAAAATATTGGCGATGGTTGTTCCTACTTTTTTCCAAAATTCTGCTATCGCCGGGCACTCCTTAAACATATGTATGTCAGAGGCACTCTCTAAATCACATTTTTTACAGCTGAATGGAGGCCGCTTCGACATTTTGGTCAATATTAACAGCGATAAATAAGCACTATGAACCGTAAACAAGTAGTTCCTCCTCAACCAAGCTGGTTTTACAGCGGTAAACAAGGTGTTAAAGGATGTTTGCCACAAATATTCCCACTGTTCGTTTGGCAAGGAGACCCCCCACAGTTCTTCAGTCAGTTTAAAATCTCCATCGATAGCCTCCTCAATAGTCCAATAAAGGAAAGAAACCTCATTCCTCCCCGACGGTCTTACCACTAGCTGTTCCTCAAGGGTGTTTCCTATGCCTATAGGTTTTTTTAGATTTTGGGACCAACTCTGCAACTGAATATATTTAAACTTAGACATGCCCTCTTCTAGCCTATTGTGTACATAATTATTGTTATCAACTTCTCAACTTCTAGGTCCGTCGCCACAAATATATACATATTATAAAGAGAAATGCAGGTTCTGTTGTGTACTTTGGTAAATCAGGCATAAACTTGCATCACACTGAACCCCAGTGTGAAGGGATTAGTTGGGTAGTGTAAATGGGCCTTTGTTTGTGAAAAATTATCGATCCCTGATCGCTGGATCAATACCTTTCATCATCAACAGTGGTGCATCGATAAACATAATGCCTGAAGAGAAATACAATGAATTTTCCACATTGCCTTGACTTACACCAGCAAAATCCAAAGTATACACCTGGGCTGCATTGATGCCCATAAAAAGTCAAGGTTCATTTGTAGTGACACTGAAACATAAGAAAACAAAACCACGAAATAGTAAGTCAATTTTTTTTGTTGTTTCATGGTTTGGTAAAGCTTAATACTATGAAAGTAGAGTAACATAATGATGACAATGTCCGTCTTGTTGCTCTGAGGTATAGACGAGTTGCTTTTCATTTACAAGAAGCTGTTGAAAAAGAACTTGAATCATTACTTAAGCATGACATTATTGAGCGTTCAACTGGTCCGACGCCATGGGTTTCTCCCATTGTGGCAGTGCCCAAAAGGACAGTGAAGGAGGTGTACGCATTTGCGTTAACATGCATCAAGCAAACAAGGCAATTAAATGAGAACGACATCCAGGTCCGCACATTGCTGACATGATAACACAATTAAATGGTGCAAAGGTCTTCTCTTGCCTTGATTTAAATAAAGGTTATCATTAGTTGGAACTCAAAGAAGATTGCAGGTATATTACAACCTTTTCTACACATGTCTGTCTGTTTTGATATAAGAGACTCAGTTTTGGTTTGTCACCTGCTGCAGAACATTTCCAAGACATCAATCCACATGCCATACAGCCGGTTGTGAGTGCATTCAATTATAGTGATGACATATTGACTTTCGGAGCTACACAGAAGGAGCATGATTAAGCTCTCACCCAAGCATGTCATTTACTGGCTGATGCAGTCCTGACTTTGAATGCTGACAAGTGTGAGTTCCACAAGACAAAGTCATATCTTTTCAGATGGGGGTATGACACCTGATCCTGCCAAAGTACAAGCCCTGTCGAATGCTGATCCACCCAGCGCCTCGAGACCTTCACTTGTGATGCAGCCATGCTTTATAAATCCTGATTGATTGAATGATTGATCCCCCCAAGATGTTTCTATGATTTGTTCATTTCTTGGCATGGCCAGTTACTGTTCAAGATACATACAAGACTTTGCTACCATAAGTGCACCCTTACGAGAGTTAACGAAGACAAATGTTTCATTGAAGTGATCATAAGAGTGTGAGAGAAGTTTCAAGAAAATCAAACAAGCCATTGAAACTGCTACTGAAATGACCTATTTCAATCCAAAGCTTTATACAGAGGTTGTTGATGCTAGCCCAGTCGAGTTGGGCGCTATCTTGGCACAGCACAGCGGACACCCTTATGTTGAAGGCTTTTTGTGGCATATGCCAGTAAAAGATTGTACCAGACAGACGTGCTTACTCACAACCTGAGAAAAAAAGTTTGGCCGTGGTATGGACTTGGGAACATTTTCATGTATTCCTGTATGGAAAGTATGTTATGCTGGTAACTGATCATCAAGCTTTATTGACTATCTTTGGCAATCCAAAAGCCAAGATGCCTCCTCCCATTGAGCGGTGGGGAATACGATTACAAGAGTATGATTACACAATTGTGCATCATTCAGGAAAGGATCAGAACCCTGCTGACTACTTTTCCATGGTGAGTATACAAGGTCAAGGTACTCCATCCAAGATGGCAGAAGCTTACATTAATTTTATTGTAAAATCAAATAAGCCAGCTGCCGTATTATTATCCCAGATCATCACTGCTACGAGCCATGATAGTGACATGCTGAAATTGAAAGATATAGTTGCACATCAATCGCAGAAAGGACACGCTTGACCTCTCACTAGGGATGGTGACTACCATAAGTACAAAAAAGTTAAAGATGAACTGTCTATAACTCAGGAAGGAGTTATACATTGAGGGTCGAGAATACTTATTCCAGAGAGTTTGAAACAGAAAATAGTTAAAGTGGCTCACGAATGACATTGTGGTATTGTTGCCACCAAGAGAGCTCTCCGAGATCGAGTTTGGTTTCTATATTTAGATGAGAGGATGGAAAAAGAACTCAAGGCCTGTCATCTATGTAGCTGCCTTTCTACAAACATTACTCAACATGCTCTTACTATGTCAGAACTCCCTAAGCATGTATGGGAGAGAATAACAATTGTTTTCTTTGATCTACTTAAAAATAGACATCATCTGATGGTAATTGTAGATGAGTACTCACGTTTTCCATTAATAGAGGATCTCTCATCCACAGCTCACGAACAAGTAAGTGAGAGACTCAACGGCATCTTTGCAACATGGAGCGTTCCAGCCATTTTGAAGTCTGATAATGCCTGCCACTTAAAAGTTGAGAATGCAAGGATTTTCTGGAGCATCTGAACATAAATCATCAGAAGAGGACAGCTTTGTGGCCGCAGGCCAATGGACTCGTTGAGTGTTTAATGAGTACGTTAAAGAAAGAAGTACAGTGTGCAACTCTTGGGAGGCTCAGTTTAAAAACAGTTTTGAATCCCACCCCACGAGCCTATCGTTCAACACCTCACTTGACCACCGGCGAAAGTCCTGCGACATTGATGTTCGGGAGAGAAATGACAACCAAGTTACCTCAATGGACCAACAAAAGAGAAGGAAGTGAGAATACAACTTGAACTAAGGACTTGAACTAAGGACTTCGTTAATTAGAAAAAGATGAAAGCCTTTGCCGACAAGAGGTGACATGCAAAGAACATTGAGTTTAAGACAGGACATCTAGTGATCGCCGAAAACTGCAAAGGAGAAAATCTGATGCTCTATATGATGCTGCATTTTTTCATGTTGGGTCCACCAAGGGACATATGGAGACTGCTCAGAGTCCTGACAAGTCTCTTACTAGAGAGTCTTCTCACTTTCGACATTTGACTCATCGGTCTTCTGATCAAGATGGTGAAAGCAAGTCTGAACCTGAAAACTCAGTGACTGCTGTTATTTCTTCACCATCTTCAAAAATCTCTAATAGTGAAGATGACAGCTCCCAGCAACCAGATCTGGCGGTCACCAGTAGGTAGTTAAAGTTAGGGCCTAGTTACTATAGGAAAAGCATTTTTTGTTTTGCTAATAACTTTGATACCGTTTGATGAATCTTCACAAAATTTTCAAAATTAGTATGAGAGTTGGTTCAGCTGCTGTGTTAAAAGTTTTAGGGTGATTCGTCAAGTGTGGGATAAGATAAAGGGGGTCCCAAAATGCGTTTTCCCATGCAATTTCCCATAGAGATTTTAGACACGACTACAGCCCAAACCGCTCAATGGAATTACACCAGATTTGGCAGATGGGTAGATCTTGGCAAGAAAGTGACTTTTTTGTAATTTGGTGTAAATCCGTTCAGTAGTTTTTAAGATATTAAAAGAAAAACAAATTTGTATATCTAAGGATGTGGATCCTCTGCAGATCCTCCTCAGATCCTCTTCGGATTTGCGGCTCCACTCGCCAATAGCAATGCTGTGATTGGCTGGCCGCAACCTGAGAGGAAAGTTGCAGCTGCCATTTTGTTCATCGTGACTCGGTTCCCAGCGGGGAAAATCAAAAAGTGATAGAAGGAGTCAGGGTAGAGGTAGAGGTAGCCTGACCCCATGGGACAAATAGAGGTGTCTGTGAGGGAGCCCCTCATGGGCAATAATTTGTCCGTGGATCCTCCTGAATCCTCCGGACTCCAATTAACAAAAAACATACACTCACTCACAGACCCACTCACCACTCGCAAACCCATACAGCCACTCACAAACCCACTCACAGACCCCCAAAACCACTCACACACACACTCGCAGACCAACACAGCTTTCGCACACGCACTTCTACACCCATCTCAAGTAACTATAACTTGATAATATCTCTGCAGCATTTGGAGTGAAATTATTGATGAGAAAACTGTGCATGGTTAGGGCGCGAGTTATAGTTACCTTAGGGCACGAGTTATAGTTATTTGAGATAAGTGCTGACATTCTATGGTTTTGTGTGTGTAAAATCTGAGCCTAACTATAACGTCCCTGTAACCTTTGTTTTTTTGTGGAAAAAATATATATATATATACTGATTTGTAAAAAAAAAAATGTATTTAACAGACTGGAGGCTGTTGTCTTGCTATGTTTTATGACGGAACCCTTTTGTCTCCTAACAGACTCCGTAGAGCTGTGACGTAGGTATCAGAGCGCAATGCCATGAAAGCTTGTTTTACAATGTTGAGTTTGCAGATGCATGCAGCAGAAGAAATTCATGTAATACTAAGCTCCGTGTGTGGGATAGTCATTGGCAGGGAACCAGGCTGGGAAGACGATACACCTTTGAGTGCGGGCACGGTGACAGGCTTAAATATTTAGGTAGAGCGCGATGATACACTAAAAAGAAAATCCTTTATTTTTTCCTAATCCAAGACTGAGCTGAGATTACACAATTCCCAAGGGGCAACAGAATTCCAGTCCTTGGTTGCAATGATTGAAAAATAGGGGCCACCAAGTCTGGTCCTTGTGAACCTTGGGACTAGTAGATAGTTGGCTGTTGCCACAGAAAGATCTAGAAAGGACATAACATGAGAAAAGTAATTGAAGTAAATCAGGACAAGTGTCATGAATGGCCTTCTACCACAGGAATAAGGCCACAGGAATAACCTTTAAATATAGGGTGCTTTGCCTGAGAAAGCCAGCACAAGAATATTAAGGGGCATATTTACAAGCCCCTATCGCCAAAACAACGTCACTTTCAGTGACATTGTGATGGCAATATGGGCCTCGCCTTATTTACAAGGCAGCGTTAAGCACCTTAACGTGGCTTAACGCTGCCTTGTAAATAAGGCACCCTTACACACTGTGTTTAGCGTGAAAGGGGGGGCAATGGGTGTTGCAGTGGGCGTTCCACCGCAACACCCATTGATTTTGACACTGCCCCCTATTTACAAGGGCTGTGTAAATAGGAGGCAGCACCAAAATTAAGACCAGGGAAAACCTGGTCTTAAACAGGCGAAACAAGGAGAAATGCATTATTTCTCCTCGTTTTTGCTGTTTCCATGTGTGCTGCTTTGTGCAGCACATATAGAAACAGCAAATTGCCTATGATTGTTTAAGTGCAGGAAGGTCACCCTTCCTGCACATAAACAATCATTTATAAAAAATGCTGTTTTGCAACTTCTATGTGTGCTGCATTAAGCAGCACACATAGAAGTTACAAAACGGCATTTAAAGATTGTTTATGTGCAGGAAGGCGGACCTTCCTGCACATAAACAATCTTCCCCTCAACACAGGCACCCTTGCACTATGGTTCAAGGATGCTTGCGTGGGCGCTAGGCAGCTAAAGTTAGCGCCAGTGCAGGGGGAAGCGCAGGGCTGCACCATATTCTAGTAAATATGGTGCAGCCCTGCGTTTTTAAAGTGACGAAGAGTGTCGTTAGCCTTCTTGGCTTAACGACACGCTTCGCCACTTTATTGTAAATATGCCCCTAAGTGTCCTGAGATGGATGAGAGTGAAGAGAGACCAAAAACAAGCATTTGCAATGCAATCGGTCTCGCCTTTGGGACCTTATATGTATTTAGCTATGCAGCACATTAGCATGGGTGCTGAAACATCTACTGTTCTTTAACATGGAGGGAAAGTAAGCACCAAACTGCGTGACATGCCAGGTATGGGAACACATGGAGAGAAATATTGCCTTTCAGCGGGAAATGGTATAGTCCAAAGCTCTGTTTTTAATTTAAAATCAGGGCCTTCGGTGGTCATATCAATGAAAATATAAGATTTGAAAAAAATATTATTGCCTATGGGTGCTCGTGGAAGACAATTTCTATGGACTGGAATCTAGCGAATGCTAAAGTGATTCTGGTATTTTACTGACCTTTGCTGGTTGTTTTCTATCAAGAAAATTAAATAGAGGCAGTTGCCAGAAAAATTTAAAAAAGAAAGTCCCTCAGCAGAAAGCAATTCTGGTATTTTACTGACCTCAACTGGTCGTTTTCTATCAAGACAGTTAAAAAGAGGCAGTTGAACAAGCAGAAAGCAATTCTGGTATTTTACTGACCTCTACTGGTCGTTTTCTATCAAGACAGTTAAATAGAGGCAGTTGAACAGAAAAAAAGCCCCTAAGTGGAAGCAGACAAGTCCTAGGGCTGATCTCCAGAGCCCACAAAGTACATACACATAGAAGTATATACAAGAGGTCTCGAATGCTCGACCTAATGAGGCAAACAGCAGCATTCTATACCACTTGGAGACATCAAATGACCTAGTTAGCAATGCCCAGGAAGATAGCCTCATCAGGAAATAATAATGAATTGGAAGACCATTTTGTGACAGCCAGCCGGCATAAGAGGAATGACCTTATGAAGAACATCCACCTTGTCACTAGATCTATATGTACCTCATGCCTACCTTGCCCTTTCTCAGCCTGAACGGATTGGAAAGCCATCAAATAAGAGAGGTTTACGCAAATATTACAGACTCAAGATTACATAGCTACATCTTGGGCTGAGCACTGAAGTCCTTGTTGTATTACTATACTGATGGAGCGATATTATCTCTAAAAATACTTCTTGGGGCATTCCTTAATTCATTAGTGAAACTCGCTGGTTTCACTGGGTCAGAGAACACACCTTTTCGATTGTATGAAAATGGAGCTTGTCCCCACCAGCTTGGGAAACAGCTGTCATGCAAAACCATTTTATCTGAGCATGCCTAAAGGTTCCTTGTCGAAAAGTTCTCCATAGTGCAATACGGTGGGAACTGGTCTGCAGCGTGCGCTTTATAAGAACTAGATCATTAGAGGTAAACAATCTGAACTTTTTAAGACTAAATACAGCAAACGTTAGTGCAACCCTCTTGCCTTACAGGTCTATATTTACAGTGGATTCTTGTTCTTAAGTTCACAGAACATCTTCAACATGGAATATCATACAACCTTCCACGTGCTTTGTTTCACATTTTTGTGTACCAAAGTCAACTTTTCATTTACAAAATGCGAAGCGAATGCTGTCTGAAAAAAAAGACTCCTAACACACATTTTCCAGCTCAGCAGCCAATTAAACTGTCGGAATGTCTTAACATGGCACCCCTCGGTTTTTTGGCATCTCCTTCAAGTCACATGTGAAGTTGCGGTATACTGGCAAGTGAAGACTAACTCGAGGGTGCCTTCCTTTTGTCACCTAAAATATGGGAAAATAGTGCCAACTCAAACAAAAAAAAAAGATTAGATTCAGGTGTTAACAGAAATCCATACAACTGGTTGACTGGCGTCTTTGCTTCCACTTTCACAGTCATGTTTGAAGAACGCTTGTCACAGAGCCACAGAAAACAGCAGTCGCAGTCTTGGCCAAAGAGTTATTAAATATATAGGAAATGTTGCCACTATGAATATTGGATAAGGGAAATATCATTCCTGATGACGACCAGCGGGATGTGAATTAACTCAGGCAATTGGGAAAGTCTTTGGCAGTCAAGATCACAAAACAAGAAGACTGACAGCTGGGGGGTATGGTATTTAGTTCCTTTAAATAGGTTCATAGGAGCATGACAGAAGAAGCCAGGAGCGAAATTAGCCAAAACTAATTTTGGCGCAAACGCCGACCAGATATGTCATACCTTGTGGGAAACTATGAATACCCGTGATCAAAATACAATTATATTTGTGGCTGAGTTAAAGGTATGCTGTCAAACATTTACTGCATATTCACATACGTGAAAAAGTAGTTATGCTCGAGACTGAGGTGAGAGTAGAGTTTGGCCACAGAATGCACAATGAGTATGTCTCATAGAATAAGCCATTAACTGTGTACTTCAACTTTTCTCCTGACCTTGAAGTAATATGTTTGAGAACTCCTTTTTTCAGGTGAAACTCTTCTTTTTCAAAAGAACTATGTTTGTGAACACCATCAATTAGGATTACTCTGAAGATGCAAAATTAGGAAGTCGCGGAATGTGTTGGCAAAATTCATTGTCATCTTGTGAAAAGGTACAAATTACCATAATTTTTTAAAAAGGGCATTTCTTTGAACAAACAAAAACATTGAGAAAGAAGACTGAAATATTGAAAATAAATTACTACCTCGTCTCAAATTTGATGAGATGATACACAATAAATGATTGGGAGATATGATTAAATTGGTGTCTTCAAAAGTAGTTTTTGATTATATCATATATATTCAACAAAAGGATTACTAAAAATTGCAAATAAAGGGAAGCACTGGTCTAATCTATTTAAAACCCTGTAAATGCACACAATCCTTTGACTAGGTATAAGGCTTTACATTTTGAGGTTATTAAAGAATGATTTTACCCATTCACTGAGATTGTCGATATGTATCCACATCATAGGAATTAGTTGCCTCTGCTTTAATGATGGATTTAAGCTATTTTAAAGCTTTCACATTTGTTTTGAGATGCAACTTCCTCTCAAGTATTTCCCATGACCTGATTACACTCATGTCAATAATCATGTGACAGTGTGCCCTGGAGCAGCGTATTATCTTCATCTTCATCCGGGATGTCCAAAAGAAATCCTTACATGGTCTTGGTTTTCGGATAATCAGTGGTCACTGCTTATGCAAAAATGTGCACATGATATATCTGTGACTGATGGAAGGCAGTAGATGAGCTCCATTCAATGAGATAAGGAAGGGATTACAAGCTGGCCCTTGGGGGCCTTAACTTCTTCAACAATAGGGATAAGATTACATGATCTCTGACAGCCATCCTCTTTGCTTCAGGTGTGTAGTATCGACAGCCACCCGGGGCAGAAAAGAGCCTGTTGTTTGATATTTGTCCAATAAAGTAATAAGTAAATAACGTTGTCTCAACTGCTTCATTTTATAATGTAATTGTCACAGAAAGGAGTGTCATGATACCTGATTCCATGTAAAACATTTCACTTTGTAAGTGCACTATTTGTATTAGCCGGCCTAGTCTCAGCATTGAAGTCTTGAATCCTAACAAGATTGACTAAACATTTAATTTTTCCGAGAACATGTAGGATAATAATAAGTGTATCTACAATTTGTAAATTGCAATTGAGGTGCATAAAAATTTACACATTATTTTTCAAAAATATTATCTTGTATAGTAGGATAACAAGTAAAGCAGTAGTGAAAAAATTTATATATTTTTGCATGTGATTGTAGCTATATTTTAATAAAATAAATGGCCTACCAGGAATCGTAATCCAAGGTAGCAGCCACTGTGTGCTTCTGTGATACTGTCAGTGCACTGTGAGAGGGCAAACGTCCTTTAGGACGAAGCCAGAATCACGCTGTGCCTTCCCAGCAATGGCAACAAAACGAATGCGCCTTTAGCACGCAATCATTCTGCATGCAAGTCGTTACAACAACTTGCTTTAGGGGGGTGGAGTGGTGTTGGAATTAAAGTCCAACACCGTCCCTACTGTTGCACAGACTGGAGTTGGAATAGTAAATTAAACTATTCCAATATCCCCCGCCTCCCTAAGGCAAGTCGTTAAAACAACTTGCATGCAGAACAAATGCATGCTAAAGACACATTCGTTCAAATGATGGCGTTCCTAAGGCATGCGTGAAAAAAGCATGCGGAATTCCGTCATACATTCCTGTGGGAGGGCATACTCTACCACTATGTGCAGCACCACTTCTTTCTTTGGCACAGCGACATAGATTTAGTGATAATCAGGGTAGAGTCGGGCCCCTTATATACATCTTGTCATATTATTATTATTATTATTATATCATCTTGTAAAGCGCACAGCTAACCTGAAGGGTTTACTGGCACTGAGCAGAGGTAGCAATATCCATATTGTCACCTGAAAACAGCCAGGTCTTTGGGTTTTTACAAAACGCAAGTAGTGAAGTGCAGTTTCTCAAGGGCTCCGGGAGGGTGTTCCACAATTTTGGGCCCAGAAATGTGAAGGAGAAGCCTCCCATGTGGGCCAAACGAATCCTATAACCATAACCCAACTGGATCCTATAACCATAACATGCCATAACCCAACAATAATTTGCACCCTGCATCTGCTCCTCTTGGCCTGGCACAGACCAAAGCTGATATCTTGATGTCCGAAAGGCAAATGTTCAAAAAGGAATAAAGTCAATGTATAAACTATAAGACTCTGGGTCAATTGTATCATTCTGAAGCCCCTCAAGTAAAGAGCATCTTGTGGGGCAGCTTCGTGGCAAGTCTCCAAAGATGGGATTGTTTTAGAGATGTCACTGACTGGAGATTGCTACTGGAGGAAGAAACAGCCTCTGTCTATAGTCAATAGCTCCTGAAGTTTTCATATAATCTTGCAGGACTTTCCCAGTAAGACTCCAGGAGTTCTAGAAATGGCAGTATTTTGACATAAATCTGAAACTCGAATTGCTGTTAAAAAAAAAAAGATGAAGAGCCTGGGTGACCGAAAAAAATGTTCAGATGGGAGCAATTTTACATCGATACCTTTTAATGGGCCACTCAAAAAGCATTTGATTTCTTAAGCTGCTCCTTAACAGTTACCATTAGCAGCCGCCTCAGGTAGGGCCAGCTTTAGTGCTAGTGGTAGCCAGTGCGACCATCGTTTTTGACACCCCCACCAATGACCTCCACCATGGATTCCCTCACTACCACCCTCCAAGCATTGCCCCTCATCTCTCCATCCCTCCTCTCTCACTTACATTTAGTTTGTTTTAAAGTGCTGGCTGGGGTTGGCTTTCCTAATATATAATGAAAGACTGGGGGGAAAAAACAGATTGTCCTCACCTAAATTATGCAGTTTGTGTGCAGCTCTTGATGCCAGGTCATAAGTCACTGTTCTATATTAGGACTTACGAACTGCTGTAACATAAGGATCTCTGTGACAAAAGCAGTAATCCACATACAATACAGTTCTGTGGTCTGCATGGTACACATTTTTTTGCAGCAGGCACATTAACCCTCTGAGCTACTTTATGATGAGTCGAACTGCCAATAGACAAAACTCTGTTCTCTCTCCAGTAGGAACACTGATCACCATAGTTATCTTGAAAGTTTTATTGCTGTCTGACAACTGTTGAACACACAAGGAACTCTGCAGCAGGTGCTTTTAAAACCAAAAGTTATTTCTAAACACAGCGTCCACTAAGGTCAGCGCAAGGTGCAAATTCACTGGTCGTACCGCATTAAAGCGGCAGCGTTGAGTGTCTATCAGGGAATAATGTATTCTGAGTCAACCACCTGGCCAAGGTAGCCAAAATAAGCTTAATTAACTAGATGCTGGAGGCCTAGGCTTTGCTTCTCTATAGCTTCCTGAATTACTTAAGAAAAAGATTTGCCAAAAAATACAGCAAATAGAAGATGCAGATAGGCAAACATATTCGAATCAACCCATTATAAATACCGGAAGTGACAACAGAGGTGCAATGTCTGATGATGAAGACAGTATGTTATATATCAAGAGTGAGGAGCCCTATATGCACAGGTGTAACCTGAGAGTGGATCACCACTCGGCAGCCAATGTATCTGAACAATAGTGAGACTTTACTTTGGATGAATCATCTTTGTGCACCATGTCATCTCAGAACTACGGACAGATGTACAAAGATTACATTTGGAAAAAGTGGTTGTAAACTGTGCAACAACGTTTTGTCAATGCAATCAGGTTTCCAAAATACCACTTTGCAGCGGATCCCGGAATGACCTGCTGTGTTAATATTCATTAGGCAGGCTGTGATTCGAACTCCCTATGATTAGCTACAACCACAAGACGTTGCAACACTGTTGCAATCACAAGGACGGTGGCTTGTAATGGACAGCAGACCCCCATCCCTACAATTGCTTGCCAAAATGGAAACTCTGTTATTTATTTTAAAGCAGCCAGAGTTCCTTAAAGAAAAAGATTTAAGGTTTGCAAAACTTCATTGAGAACAGGTAGTTGTCCCCTAGACCACTGCCAACTCCCCCTGAAACTGCCACAATGATTCCCAAAGGGACGGGCCCCAAAAGAGAAGGGGTCTAAAGGCGCTCATTTTCTTCTGAAGAGAAAGGGCCTAAAGGTGACCTCTTCCCCTTGATGACTCACTTACCACCCCAGCTTGGGATTCAATCACTGGTCAATGGTTTGCAACCATAATTATGGCAATTACAGCTGCAAACCACTGATAAAGCAGAGTCCGAATCGCTAGTTGGAAAGTACACCTAAAACATGCCTCTTCCAAACAGTGATTCAGAAACCATTTCTGAACCCTTTTATCGATTTGGAAAATACTTTTTTGAATCAATAGATTTGGAGAAACTTTATCGAATCACTAAATGAGTTCAGTACGCTAGAAAAAACCTTTTACCGACTGCACACCCTCTTATTTAGTGACTTGGAGGATTTGCAACTGGTAAACGCTTGATGTACCAGGCATTAAATTACTATGTGGCAATGGAATGGATCAGGAAAACACAGTGGATCGATTTTGGCCCAATTTGAGCTGGCACTTAAACATGAAGCAGATATTTTAAAGTACAGGTGAACTGGATATGTAATATTTGTTTCTTCTAGAAATCCGTTGTCATCTTGTTCTGTGACTGAATTTCCAAGTGCTGAAGATTTCAATATTATTTAACTGAATGTATGGAAAGATTCTATTACCATCACAACAGCAGTCAAGAGGTTTGCAGATATTGTCTTTGAAATTCAATGTCCCAAATTTACAAGAACTTTGGAATAATAAGATGGCACATTCCAGCAAGTATTAAAAGATCCCAACATTACATTTTGTGTGATGCATCTGGTAATTTCAAAATATTACACACAGTAGGTACCATCATAATAAAGAAGCTCACCATTAGCAGACAATGGGTTGTCCCTTGGCATTTATCTATCATCCTCAAAGTTGTGTTATTTTGGAATGCCTTGATTCAGCACCCCCTTCACTTACCTGTTTCTTTAAATTAGACTACTGGGGGAACTCGCTTCTTTCATAATAAGGGATGGGTCCATGACTCTGGTACATGCATCGGATCTACATATGGACTGCTCATTCTCCACCTGTGCAACTCCAGACACCATATGTGAATTGTCAAATTGTGGCAAGATCTCCAACCTCTTTACAGGGTACATTGGGATGCATTGTGTTTGAGGGTCTGATTATTTGGATTGTTACAGTAGTTATCAATGTTAATCTTTCTTGTGCTCTCTTCAAAGCGTATAAGGTTCTGGTTTTCAGAAGGTTGAGGTTGAAGTGAAGCAAGTGAAGTTCTCAAAACAAAGCGAATGCCACCATTCAAACCTTAAGAGCCACCTTCGTGTAGAGGTATTTTTGCAACCTCAAAAGTATGCATATTCGTCCTACACCACTCGTTGTCCAGCATATCTGGCTGTCTCACATCAATATTTATCCTTATCCCTCACTCGCTCATACAACTGACTGTCTAAGACTACTGCTCTACAGCACCACTACTCTGTTCACACCAGTTCTGTGTTGCACTAATCCCCGTCTAGCATTCAGAGTGTCCTTCATCGCGGACTGCCGACTGCCCTTTATTTACAACAATCCAACACCACTTCCTTTTCCATACTGGGCTTTGGCCCAAATCTCCCAATTCTTCACATCCATTATTGCCTTGCACACACAACTATCCTGCAACACTGTCCTGCATTGTGTCTGTCCTGCATTACTCCTCATCTGACACTACTAAGTGCCTTGTATCCCAGACTGTCCTGCGCTACTTCCAGCTCAAATGGCTGATAGTTTCAGATAGCGTATTTAACCTCAGTCCTTTTCTATCCCAAATACTGTAATGTAAACATTTCTAAGGTCATGGGTCTAGCACCTTTGCCACTTGGGTCCCCCAGTAATCCTGGACATACTCACCTAAACCAACCATTGTTTGCAATATAAAGGTGAGCAAGTACATACACGCAGTCATTTTAATTGCATTTATATAGCGCTTACTACCACAGACGAGGCATTGAAGTGCTTTTCAGCGACTATCATGCTACTCCGGAAATTGAACAGCAGAGGGACTACCACCAAGTGCTGGGGCAGTACTCCTCTCTGTTTTACCCCATCCCTGGGACTACCCACCTGTGTATCCTTGATGTGGACACAGAAGACAACCTTCCTGTCAAGAACAAGTCTTACAGGTTGTCTGACAAGGTGAGGGCCAGCATTAAGAAAGAGGTTTCTAAAGTGCTGGAGTTGGGGGTGATAGAACCCTCCAGTAGCCTCTGGTCCAGTCCTGTGGTACTGGTACCAAAAGCTGCCCCACCGGGCACCACAGCTGAACTCAGGTTCTGTGTGGACAACAGGGTGGCTCAATTCAGTCACCAAGACCGATGCTCATCCCATCCCCTGGGCTGATGAGCTGATTAACCAGTTAGGGGCTGCCCAGTACTTAAGTACTTTTGATCTTACATCCAGGTACTGGCAGATCGCCCTAAGAGAGAACAAAGGAGAGATCAGACTTCTACATTATCAGTTTAGTGTTATGTCCTTTGGACTCCAAAATGCCCTTGCACCTTCTAGAGGTTGGTGAACCACATCATTGCTGGTATGGAGGCCTTCAATGCTGCCTATCTGGATGACAGAGCTTTTTTCAGCAGCAGCTGGAAGGCCCAACTTTTTCACTTCCAGGAAGTGCTTCAGGCTCTGCAACAGATAGGCCTGACTATGAAGACCCGTAAGTGCCAGATAGGGCATGGATCTGTGGTTTACTTGGGACACCTGGTGGTCAGGCGTAAGGTGCAGCCCCTCTAGGCTAAAATAGAGTCTATCATGGCATCAGAGCTCCCCAAAACTCAAACTAAGGTCGGAGCATTCTTGGTCCTCACTGGTACTGTAGGAGGTTTGTCAAGGGATATGACACCATTGTTGCCCCCTTGGCAGAGATGGCTTCTAAGAAGAAGCCCAGGAATGTGATGTGGACAGAGGCATGCCAAAAAGCATTTGAATCGATTAAGCAGGCCGTGTGCACAGCACCTGTGCTCAAGGCCCCTGACTTTTCCAAAGGTATCAATTGTTCAGATAGATGCCTCCGAGCATGGTATAGGGGCAATACTTTCACATCTTAATAAAGAGGGTCTAGAACAACCTGTCCCCTTCATCTCCAGGAGGTTTCTTCCCAGGGAACAAAAGTGGAGTGCTATTGAGAGAGAAGCTTTTGCTGTGGTCTGGGCACTTAAGAAGTTGAGACCATATCTGTCTGGGACTCACTTCCTGATTCACACTGACCACAGGCCCCTCAGGTGGCTGATGCAAATGAGGGGTAAGAATCCCAAACTGTTGAGGTGGTCTATTTCCCTACAGGGTATGGACTTCAGGATGGAACACAGACCAGGGCTAGACCACACCAATGCCGATGGTCTATCCAGGTTTTTCTGCCATAGTGATGAGAACTCCCTAGACGTTGGGTAGATCTCCCCACTTTCAGCTGGGGGGAACAGGTGTTAGACCTGCCATCCTTAGGGTGGTCTTCCCCCAAAAGTTTTGCCAGCTTACCTCCTTTTTTTGCTGATTCTTTTTGCTGGTCTTAGGACTCTTGGCAGACCAGTGCGAAAGTGCATGTGCTTCTCCCCTAAACATGGTAACATTGCTATATACATAATTGACATATTTAATTTTCTTGTATGTTCTGTGTAAAGTGGTATACCATATACCCAGGGCCTGTAAATTAAATGTTACTAGTGGGCATGCAGCACTGATTGCGCCACCCACCCAAGTAGCCCTTTAAACATGTCTCAGGCCTGCCACTGCAGAGCCTGTGAGTGCAGTTTTAGTGCCACTTTGACTTGCCATTTAAAACCACTTACCAAGCCTTAAACTCCCCTTTTATTACATATAATTCACCCCTAAAGTAGGCCCTAAGTAGCCCATAGAGCAGGATGCTGTGTAAGTAGAAGGTAATAACACACAGCACCCTGGAGCTTTCCAGGGGAGGGAACTAGAGGCTACGGGGTATTCAGGGTGAGCTGACCTCCAACCTATAATGTACACACAAAGAAGCTACCCTGAGTGAATAGTCGTTTGAGACTAGGGACCAAAAACTGACAAGCATCAAGCACTATTTAGTGGGGTGCTGGGCATCTCAAAAAATGTAAAGGACTGTCCTCACACACCACCAGGTGTCATGCTTCATCATTGGCAGTCCTCGCTCTCTAGAAACTGCATTTGGTACAGAGCGGGCCTACACCTGGATACAGGGAGGCACTTCTAAGATCTAAGTGGGGGCCCGTGAGAGAAGTGATTCTTAAAAACCAATGTAAAAACCGAAATACATCTATTTGCCGGGTATTTACTTGGTATTAAAAGCTAAAGTGTGGGGATTGGGGGAACCAGTACCCCATCACCACCATGATCGTCAACATGTTTCTGCCATATTGGGCCAAAGGGTCCGTGGCGTTCTTCAGGACAAAAAAACTAGGGCTCCGAGCTTACAGAATCTGGTCAGATGTTACCACTGTGTAGGGTGACCTGTGTCATCCTCTAGCTTAACGGTATTCCTTAAACCCCAAGGTATGGTCCTAATAGCCCCATGGGAAGAGACCTAGGTGGATGGAGAGGGACGCACCTTGAGGCAAGTGTGACTACAGGGGTCCCTCTTACTCTCTTCCCATGGGGAAATTAGGACCCTACCATGGGGTTTAAGGAATACCGTTAAGATAGAGGATGACACAGGTCGTTTTTCACTACTGTGAGACCTACTTCACTCACAGGTTAACATTGGGAATTCCTTAATACAATTTTAAGCTGTAATTCCTGATTAGAAAGGAGTAGATGTGTCATGTTTTATATCTTTGGAATGGTAATGACCAATCCTCTTTACTGGTAAAGTTGGATTTGACATTACTAGTTTCGAAATTCTACTTTTATAAAATGTATATCGTGAAGTGGAGAGATCCTGTTGTGGTAGTAAGGGGCAGGGTCAATCAATGTAAAGTATGCACATCTGGGGTGGATGACAGCTACACGTTGTGCATTGCCTCTAGAAAGCCACAAACAGAGGAAGGATATGTGTGTCTGAGTACTCATATGTATTCTGATGGCTCTTCCTAGGCAGGAAGGGAGGGAGAAGCTGACATTTACACCTAAATAGGCAGAGTCCTGCCCCCACATAAATGGCTGATTACCTCCCATAGCTAGTCTGGAGCCAGGGCTGTGAAAAAAGGGCTTCTGTGCAGCAGGTTATCTTTTAGGTGTATCTGACTCTCCTGACTAAGATTGTGGTTCCTGCTTGGACAAGGTGCTTACCCCTGCCAACCAAAAACCCAATTTCTAATATGTAGTATAAACAGTACAAGAGAGATAGTAGCTTGGACCTTGTGTGGAAATCCTAGGTGGGGGAAGATGCGTTGCAGAGTTTTCATAGTAATGAAACTTGATCTTGCTAACTTATCCACTTTGGCATTCATCGATAGCTTGGAGTCCATGGTAATTCCAAGGTTTCTTACTTTCTTGGATATTTTAGGAAGTGGTCCCAGTTCGTCTGGCCAGAGTCAGAGTGGGTCATAATTTTTCCAATAACCACATGTGAGTATTTCAGTTTTTGGGCGCATTCAATTTGAGATGGCTCCATGCCATCCACTGATCAATGGCTCTGAGCCAACTGAAGATTTTTCAGTTTCCGATGTCTACGGGGCTTTCCAGTTTAAGAAGTACTTTTCTGTCATCAGGTATAGCATCTAAGCTGAAATTCGTTGATCATTGCTGCAAGCATGAGTGGGATGATATAGCCTTGAGGGACCCCTAGTTTTGTGAAGTACAGTTTGGATGAGGAAGGGGGAGTTTTGGTGACATTTGTTCTGCTTTGAAAGTAGGATGTGATCCAGTCAAGAAAGTACCCTCTATGCGTCTTTGGATTAGAGTATAATGATCAACTGTGCTGAAGGCAGCTGAAAGGTCCAAGAGAAGTAGTGCAGCGACCCCGTTCTGGCCTACTGTGTTTTTAAGGTCATCCCAGATGACGATGAGGGCAGATTCTGTGCCTCTTCCTGGACGGAATCCTGTTTGCAAGTCAGAAAGTATAGAGTTATCTTCAATGAATTGGGACATCTGGGTGAATGCTGCTCTTTTCATCAGTTTGATCAGGAAAGGTCCATTTGTAATCAGTGTGTAGCTGTTTAGGTCATGTGGGTCCAGGTTAGTTTTATTGAATAATGGGCATATGTATGCCTTTTTTAAGTCTTCGGAGAAGATTCTTGTATTTAAAGATTGGTGTTGCAATGGAAGTAGTTTAAAGAATGTTCTTGAAGATTTGTGTTGGACGAGGGTCAGAAGGGCAGTCAGCTGGCCTGGTTGCTTTGACATGATCTTTAAGTTCAGTTTCTGATAGTTGTTCGAAGGAATGTAGAGGCTGGGTTAGCCTGCCCTTTGGAGGGGATTGTTAGAAATAGGTTGGTGCTTTTGGTTTTTCTTTGTTTTAAATAGGAGTCCAACACGTCAGCTTTGGTTGTGTAATGATGTGCCCGTTTGTCAGTAAATTCTTGAGAAATAGGACAAGTTCCTTTTGTGCATTTAGGTTTATGAAATTTAGTGAAAATTCTGTAAAAACCTTTATTTGCACATTAAGCATTTTGAACTCTGTTTGAATAGTATCTTTTTTAGTTTTCTTGATAGATGACTTGTATATATTGTTAAGTTAGTGTAGGTGGAGTTTGTCTTGATTGTTATTTGTTTTGAGCCAGGTGCATTGTAGCTTTTCAATCTGTTTTATCTTCTTTAGTTCTGCATTCATCTAAAGTGTTGTTTTCTTTTGCCCTGTTTTGTTGTTCTTAGTAGTATTAGGATAGCAAATGCTTTCTGGAGCCAGTCAAAGTTTTCGAACTGAATTTATTGTGTCAAGATCTGTGTTGGGTGTTAGTTGTGTTTCTAAGTATTCAAAATTTAGTTTGTTCCATGGTTGATATGTGGTTTCATGTACGGTGGCCTTAGATGTGGTGTTTTGTGTTGGAAAGCTACCAAATGGTGGTCTGACCATGTGACTGGAGTAACCCTTTGAAAGGTAACTAGTTTTGGATTTGCAAAAATGACATATAGGATGTGTCCAGCGATGTATGTGGGTTTGTGGATGATTGGATTTAGGTTCAGTGTATTTAGGCCAATGATGATAGTTCTTGGAAGGGGCATATTTGGTTTGTCAAACCATATGTTTAGGTCACCAAGGATGCATAGGTTGGAGTGTAGTGTCATAAGGTTTAAAACTGTATCTAGAAACGTGTCTGGGTATGTTGCATTGCCAGGTGGTGGTCTGTAAAGAAGGAGGAAGATACAGGCAGGAGTTGGCATAAGGTTACATCTGGTGATAAGGGCCTCACAACCTTGTATGGAAATGCCATCAGCTTTCATGTGATTTATTGTTGCTTTGAATATGATAGCTGGTTCACATTCTCTTTTACACATGCGATTTTGTGTGATAGTTTGATAGCCTGGAGAAATGGCTTCATGCAACACTGGAGCCATGTCATCTCCCAACCATGATTCAATTCTGAAGAGGGAATCAGGTTGTGTGTCAGTGAAAAGGTCGTAGATGTGCTGCTTGTTTTTAGAAAGTGATTGAGCATTTATTTGTAGGCAGTCTATTGATTGTATTTTGGTGGTGGTGTGACGTTGTTTTCATAGAGGAGTGAACAGTATTAATTGATCTTATGGCAGGTGTATTATTAGTGTTGGTATTAACTTTTTCAGGATAGCAATAGTGTTGTTTGCTTATATAGTAATCCTTGTCCAGCAAGCTTAGAAGGCATTTAGTTGTGTCTGTGTGTATAGGTGGTGGGGCTATTGGTTGGGAGTGAGTTGGTGGGCTGTTTTGTTGTTGTAGAGTAGTCTTGTGTAATAGACAAGGAGATGTGAAGTTGTCAAGCGTGTCATGTTGTTTATTTCGTTTGTGCCTGTTTAAGGTGGAAGATGTATGGATTGGGGAGGTGGTGGACCATATGGGTCATGTTTTGAGGCTCGAAATTATGCAATGGATGAGAGGCGAGTGAAAGAGTGTTTGTTGTAGTGATTGTGGTAGGTTTTGGAGGGGAATAAAGTTGGTTTAGGATGTGTATTACTTGTGTAATCATGATGGTGTAAGTGGGTGTTTGTTTCTATTTTGTGAAGGAATGTAGTATGAAACTGTGTGTGTGAGAGAGTTTGATGTGCTGTGTGTGTCATGCTTTGTTTTGTGGAGTAGTGTGATGAGATATTGACGTAGTGAATTTCTTTGAAGGATTTGGATGTAAAGTACTGTTGGTGAGGTGAACTTGAATGATAAAGGGGTTGTAATGTGAATTGGAGGAGAGTGTATGTGGTGTGCGAGAGCAGATGTACAGGGGTTATGATTGTTTGTATTAGATTTGGTAGCAGGAAGAGGTAATATGTGTGGTGGAGTGGAGTGTAAGCATTGTTTGGGTGTGTGTTTTTGGTAAAAAAGAGGAGGAGGGTGTTGGTGAATGATATGAGAGAGGGTTGAGTATAGGGTTGGTGGTGACGGAAAAGGGGTCTGTTAGGACTAAGTACAGGGTATAGCTGGTGTTTTGTGTGAACAGGGAGTATGTGTATGAGGGATTAAGGTTATGTATTTTTTATATTTTTATTTTACAGAGTTTTATATAGCGCGAACTTGACCCGAATCAGGTATCAGAGCGCTTTACATAGCACCAGTTGCATTACATGAGGACACATTCATTTTTGTTAGGCATGGGGAGATTAAGTGATTTGCCCAGAATCACAGGATGTTCAGCGTCATTGCCGAGACTCAAACCCAGTACCCCAGATTCGAGGTCGACCGCCCTAGCCGTTAGGCCAACTCCTCTCCCCATGTATAATGTGGGTTTGTGTTGTGTTGGTGATGCATAGATTTAATAGTGGCTTAGGACAGCGTGGTGGTTTGTGTGAGAGTGAAGGTGCCATTGTTTGGCAGTCAGGCTGCAAGAGTGTATAGATGTGATTTGGGGGTTTAATAGTGGGTGTTGAGATACTGAAATGTTGATAGAGTTTGTTTGCTGTAAATGAGTGGTGTGTGTCTGTTGAGTGTCTTATATTTTTTGTGTACGTGGATGGCTTAAGGTGATTGCTGGTAAATGGAAAAAGGGCAGAATCTCTGGCCCTAGGCCTGACTTGCCCAAACAGGCAACTGCCCTTGTCCTATCCGCCCTTAGCCTCGATGCCTGGGCTGAGATGGCCTGAGCCCTAAGGTTGAATAGCCGTAGTGATAAGGTGAACTTGTTCCAATCAAAACCCTAGCCTTAAACCATAGAGCCAATGGGAGCCCTGTCCCTAATAACCAACCCCAAACCTTGCCCTAGCAACCAATCAAAACACTAACCCAAACTCGAGCTCCAATGGAAACGGTAGCCATAGTAACCAAACAGAACCCTAACGCTATCGGCTAATCAGAACCCTAAGCCCTAAATCTAATAGAAAGCCTAACAACCAATCATAACCTTAACTCTATCAGCTAATCATAACCCTAACCCTCAGCCCTAAATCCAAGAAAACCTAGCCCTAGGAACCAATCAGAACATAGACGCAACAACCAATAGGAAACCTACTTAAGGAGCAAGCGACCTTAAACCTAAGGGTCTGTGCAGGAGGGAGGGCAGTGGTCAGGCCTTCTCAGATGCTGCCTATGGGCCAATCACTAAAGCACAAACTGGTGTGCAGGGGGCAAGGAGATCAGGATGACCTTAGACAGGGGCCAATCTACGATTCTGGTGCTGTTGGACCTCTCTGCTGCGTTCGACACGGTCTCTCATCAGATCTTGCTCAGGAGACTGGAGGAGATTGGACTTAGAGATACTGCCCTTCAGTGGATGACGAGCTTTCTCTCCTCCCGTTCCCAGACCATCAACTTAGGCCCGTACCGGTCGGCGACTATGGAACTGACCAAGGGAGTACCACAGGGCTCCTGTCTGAGCCCCACCTTGTTTAATATCTATGTTGCCCCCTTGGCCAAACTCCTTAGGACTTGTGGTTTTATTCCCATTTCATATGCTGACGATACGCAGCTTTTATTTCCTTTTAGCAAATTTACTCCTACTATTCAGTCGGCTTTCTCCTCTGGTGTGAGGGCCATTTCCAATTGGATGAGATGTAACTTTCTCTAATTTAACGTTGGAAA
This sequence comes from Calotriton arnoldi, assembly GCA_963921515.1. Classification (NCBI taxonomy): domain Eukaryota; kingdom Metazoa; phylum Chordata; class Amphibia; order Caudata; family Salamandridae; genus Calotriton; species Calotriton arnoldi. The sequence continues at coordinate 767,796 of CAWUFW010004371.1, read as the reverse complement.
GACGGAGATTATGCTTTTTGGAGAGGCCCCTCTGTTGTGGACTCCCGAATGGTGGCCGGTGGACCTTGGCTCCCCCACTACCCCCATGTCCCTTGTTAAGAACTTGGGCATTCGCTTGGATCAGGCACTCACTTTGAAGGAGCATGCTGCTCAGACTGCCGGCTCCTGTTTTCAGACGTTGGGGTCTCTTGCGCCAAGTCTTTCCTCTGCTTCCAGATTCCACTCGTAAAACTCTGGTGCAGACACTAATACTGAGCCGCCTGGACTACAGCAATGTCCTACTGGTCTCAGCTAATGAGTCCTCGCTACGAAGATTGCAGGTGGTTCAGAACACCGCGGCGCACCTGGTCCTGAATGCCCCACCCAAAACCGCTTCCCTCCCTCTCCTCCATCAGCTACATTGGCTTCCAGTACGTAAGCGGATTAAGTTCAAAATATGCTGCACTGTTCATAAAGCCCTACATAACACCGGTCCATCTTATCTTGCTGAGAAGTTCACTCACTATGTGCCTTCCAGGACCCTCCGCTCGAGAACTAAATCTCTTCTTGTGGTTCCCCGAGTCAAAAAAGTCAGTCTGGACGGTAAAGCATTCTCCCACCTGGCCCCTCTCTATTGGAATCAGCTCCCCATTCACTTGAGACTATGTTCGGATCATCTTCAATTCAGAAAGCTCCTTAAGACCATCCTATTTTGATCCCCCCATCTCAGCTATTCCTGTAGCCCTGTCCGCAGCGCAGAGATACCCCTTCGGGGGTCGATTCAGGAGCTATATAAATAAATAAATAAATAAATAAAATAAATAAATGCTCCTGAAGTCAGAATCTCCTTCGATACAGACAGGCTCAATACATACTTTGTAGCAACTGTTCAACCCTGCAGGCAAGGCCCAAGTCTAAAACCACTAAAATACTGCTTTCCATGTACTTAAAAAGCACTTTTTCAAAACAAGTGTTAAATACACTTTCCAAACACAATTTAAACCACAAAACAGATAAAACATTTTCTTTAAAACACATTGCTTAGGCTGAGAGGTGAATTTTGCCTTTTTAGTTTGTAAAGGGGGGGGGCTGCCTTCTAGGAGCCTTAGCACAGTTTAGGGGAAAACCAGAAGATACATTTAACCAGTCAGAGGTAGAAGAATACAGCAGTTTTTAAAACTACAATTTGCACAGCAACCAAGAGATGAATGTAAACAGTCACGGGTAGAGAAAAAGAGCAGTTTTTACAGTATCAAACAAAACCTGTGTTTTTATCACCTTCCTTTGTCCTTGCTGACTGGGCTGTTTAGGGCTCTGAGAACCTGGGCTACAAAATGGGGTGGCTGTCCTAGGTTTCCGCCCACAAACTTAAGGGCCTGTACAGGTGGGAGGGCAGTGGTCAGGCCTGTTCAGATGCTGCGTGTGGGCCAATCACTGAAGCACAAACTGGTGTGCAGTGGGCAAGGAGATGCTCCTAAAGTCAGTATCTCCTTGGACACAGACAGGCTCAATACACACTTTGTAGCTCTTGATCAACAATGCAGGTTAGTCCCAAATCTAAAAACACTAAAATACTGCTTTTCGCGCACTTAAAAGAAGGCTTTTTTTTCAAGCCAAAAACGAGTGCTATATACACTTTCCAAATACAATTTAAACCACGAAATAGATTAAAAAGTCTCCGTAAAACACTCTGCTTAGGTGTGTATTTTGTCTTTTTACTTTGTCAAGAGGAGTGCCTTCTAGGAGCTTTAGCACAGTTCAGAAGAAAACCAGGAGAGAAATGTAAACAGTCATGTGTAGAAGAAAACAGCAATTTTTAAAAGTACAAATTGCACAGAAACCAAGAGATAAATGTAAACAGTCACAGGTAAAAAAAGTTTTTACAGTTTCAAAAAACACAGCACAAAGTCTGTGATCTTACCACCTTCCCTTGTCTTTGCTGACTGGGCTGTTTAGGGCTCATATAACTTCAAAATACCTTGGCCAAATGCCACTGTAAGCCAGTACCTGAATTAATTATGAATTTGTTTTGCTTGCAACACTTGCACTTTCAATGATTTAAAAAAAAATCCATTGTATATCTCCAAGATCTTGCTACATATTCAGGTAAAGGTGTGCACCCTGAATATTTTTCTTTGCATATTAATGATAAGCAGATTTAACCTCAGTCTTTAGAGTGGAGATGTTAGAATAATATTCGTTATTACTGTTGCCATGCCAAAACCTGCAAAGGCAGTCTGTGATTTTTGTGCCTTAAATTTAATGTATATGCAGCTCCTGTTTGCTATGGGGCTGTGGGGCATAGTACTACTTATATTCCCAAGTCTGTACACCTAAGTATTCTTGTTTATTTATTTAAATGTATATTCATTATCAGATTATAAGAACATACAAACAGTTCATTTACATAGCTTGAAGCATTTCTGTAACAATGCCATAAAGTGTAACTAGACACTTCAATGTGATTACATCATCAAAGTTTAAGACACTGACAAAGTTAAGATGAGAATTTACATTAGTGTATATGGGAGAGTATAACACCGTTCTTAGATATGTTAACTTATGATGGTAGGGCAGTAGATGTTCAGCAGATTCAATACCATTTTACACAGCCTGCATACACACTTAAATAAGGCAATCCCTGCCATGCATGCGCCTGCCATTGATAGGACTATGAGATGATTACATCCGATACGCTTATGTTTGTTAAGTTTCAGGGTACTTTTTAACAATTCATAGTGTCTCAAATTATGCACAGCTGTGTAGTGAGCCAAATATCCATTAACTTTATTACTGCCCAATGCCCATAGAACAGCTTTACATGAGATCTGATTAATATGATCTCTGGACAACTTCTTACATTATGCTGAATTAATTTGTGTTATTAATAGTAGGTCTTTAATTTAAGAGCATTCATTCACCGTTTGCAGAAAGTCCCAAAAGTGGCAGTCCTGTGTTCTTCACAGCAATACTATATAGTAAATGTAGACTGTTCAAAATATGCAAACACTAAGGTTTAGCTGATATGATGCCCGTGTATGGTTCAACATGAGTATGAAGCATGCCGCTGTTTTATTTGGGTTCGGTCAAAGTGAAGCGGAGCATTCATCTGGAGTGCAGTACTGGGGTGGGAGCCTTTGTGGTTGCACTCAGGGGACCCTATCAGAAGTGAGATTTTTAGACAGGACTGTTTTTAACTCTTAACACATTTGGGGTTTATAGAGCGGGTTGGCACCCTCACCACCTCTTGTTTCATGTGATGTTACGGATCACACTGAAGGTCACAAGATTCCTCTTTAACATGGAGTCATATATGTCCATGTGATTGCATGGAGGTGAACAGTGTTAAATTACCTTTCCCTGTCTTTTCAGTAGGCATATGTTCTGCCTCAGTGAATGATCACCTGGCACTGTGGACAAAAACCAGGACAGAAAGGCTGACACATTAGGGATGCTTGTGCCTCCAAATGAACTCTACTCTTTAGTCTGAACCCTGCTGCGCCTTCCTGCATCGAGAGTTAAGAAGGCACTGGAATTGTCGATTAGTGGAAGGAAAGGGGAGTCAAATCGTGAGATAAACTCATGGCTGAGGTGAGATGCAGTGTTGGTGACAGTGAGAGGATAATACAGATGGAAAATGTGAAAATGGAAGGAGTGGGGAGATGTGAAAATGGACTATCAAATAGATACAAGACTTAAGAGAGATCTGCAAAGCTGGTTACTGCCAAATAACTGTTGAATCATATAAGCTCTGTATGGGTGAACTAGATCTAGTCAATGACGAAAGATACAGCAATGAAACCTAGACCATACTCTAGTAAAGCTCTCTTTTCATGCTATCCTGTGGTGGGAGGCTGTGCCAAACCAGTAGTCGGAGACGGTAGTAAGGTCTGTGCTGAAAAGGAGGTGCATAATTGCTTGGGCTGTGATATCATTGGCTGCAGTCCAGTGCAGTATATTCCCCCTTTTTGCTTCTTCAAAGAGGAAGTAGTTTCTCTAGGTTTTTATTTGACATGCCCACCAAACTGATGGCTAGTCAACAGTATTCACAGTGAGAGAAGATGAGTTGTCTTCTTTCAAGTTTCCCCAAACGTTTGATGATTCCCGTCAGTGGGTACTAGAGAACATGGATGGTTCAAAACATTGTCAACTAGGCTGCCCAAAGGCATCCTATAAGAAATCGAACTGATAAAGAACTGATATTGGTCAGAATGGCCAGTTCGTTCCTGGCTCCACCAATTAGAAACAAGATGGATGACACTTTTGGGACATAAACACTTCCTACATACAGGTGTTAGATTCAATGATCTTAGTATGAGTGAAGAATGAATTGGCATGTTCTGCCAATAAGAAACAGTGGTGCACACATCTTTGTGACCCAATGTGCTCTTGCTAACATGTTAAGCTTCTATTCTTTTCTTTGATGTTTTCCATTCACAGAATTCTAAACAAAATTGTTTTCCTAAGTCAATACTTAATCATAAGGAGTAGCTGTGCTTCAGTGACTGCTGTCCTCCAGGTCATTATGCATACAGTGGCAGTTATGGACTTTTGAGTGATGCCCTGATGCATTCTGGGTGTTGTAGATAGATTAGTTTTGCTTCCATTGAACTAATTAGACTAACACGCCTGAACTAAATGATTTGCAGGTGAGAAGGTCGGAACTGAAGAGTGTCAGTAATGACTTGGAGTGAGGCGGCCTTCCTAGATGTGTCTTGTTAAAATGAAGAATTGCTTGGGGTTTGTACCAGAATATTTTGATAATAAATTTCCTACCATCTGCTTTCTAAAAAGAACTCACACGAAACATGGTGAATACTTAGGAGATGCGTCAGCGAGTTGAGCACACTTTCCTGACATCGGTTGTGGCCTGGTCAGAAATTTGAATCCCAGTAACGCCAACCCAGGGTTTCTTCCTTTTTTGAGACTGATGACTTACGCAACATTGCTTTTGATAATAGCATCACATATTCGTTACAGAGCTTAGAGACAGCAAACAAATGTGGTGTTAAAAGCACTATATAACATTCTTCCAATTATTGTTGCAGCGGAAGTTGAGGATAGATTCAGATTGGATTCAGTAGCGGTCGGTGGTGGGAGTGCCGCCGGGCGCTGACGTGGGGCAGAGTGGGGGGTAGTAAACTACGGATTACGGGCGATTACAGGTAAGTACACATATAAATAAATAAAACGAATTTCGTTTCTTGCGCTGCATTGCCAAATGTGATGCAGCGCGAGAAACGATTTTTTTTAAATTTATTTATATGTGTGCTTACCTGTAATCGCCCGTAATCCGTAGTTTACTACCCCCCACCCTGCCCCTCCCCCACCCCACGTCAGCGCCCGGCGGCACTCCCACCACCGACCGCTACTGATTGGATTAATAGCGCACGCATTAATATATGAGGAAAGTAAACAGGCCGTTAGAGTGGAAATGTGGGAAAGAAAATTAAACTACCAATCCTGTGCGTTCTTGATATAAGAACATGCAAAGTTCTAGTCCGTGATATTGCACTGGGATTTGTCAATGTACTAATTAGGGGTGGGAGAAATTTTCATGAAGCAAGCATAATCTTTTGAAATTCCAGTAATGTTGTGCTACTCATGGTACGCGAAATTAGCAAAATTACGCTGCTATGCCTGCTCATGTAATTAAGAGAAATTTTGGTAAAAATTCCTATCACTGGAGCACAGCAAAAATGAACGATGAGAATCCGAGTGGCTGCTGTTGCCATCGTGCTATTTTCTTAGCGCAAAATGCACCCTAGCATCCATTTTGAAAAGAAAATAGAGCTAAATGCCAGATTACACTTCTCAGATAATTTCATGTAATTTTCTTGACATTCCAAATAATTACGTGGTGGAAAATTACACAAATTTCACACACCCCTAGTGCTAATAGTCTTCATATGGTACACCGTGTCAGAGAGCCACACTTTATCTTCCTAACTGTAAATGAGCGTTACTATAATGAGCCCATTTTAGGCAAGGGATTTATAATAAAATTAATAAACTTATTTAAAACCTCCACACCACAATTACACATAACTAAAGCAACGATGTTTTAATAATTCTAAATTTTTCAGACGAAACATAACGATGCCATTTGTAAATAAACCCTCCGCTGTCTAGATTCGGGGTAGACAATAACATTTTGCGAAAAACAGCTTTCTTTGTATTTAACAACAGGTACAGCAAAAATAACCTACAATGCTTTCACTGGCACTGCCACAACACAACACAACACAATTCAATTACTTTTTTTGATGTCAGCGTTTTAGGCTAGACGACTGGCATACTAAAACAAGAACAGGTGAGAGCCAAGTAATGCATTTCTATCCAAAATAATGCTATCTTATTTTTTGCATGGATAATTGATTGGTGATAATAGGGTAGGTCATTTGTAAGTAAGTAAAGTCCTCAGAAGACAAATGAATTGAGAGCAAATGGGACATAGTGTCTTTATTCACAAGTGCATGTGAAATGTAAAACTTTCAGCATGATAAGAGAACTTAAAGAGGCTGTCACTTCAGCCGCTCTGTCTGCCTAAGGGAATGAGGGCAAAATACCGCAGTTTCACATATCCATAATTTACCAAAAGTATCAACTATTTCTTGAGATACTTAAAAAAGGAGTTGTTTGAAACATTTTTCATCTAACTGAGTGACCTCCACTGTTTTCCCACATCAAGCAGCTTGTCAAAGAGACAATGGTGCTGGGTTCTTGTTTGACTGATGTACCTGTAGAAACAGCCCATGCAGTATCAGTGACATTATTTTAAAGCACTACAGGCTGAATGTTTGCTGACATTGTGTGTGAGCAGAACTCAGAATTTCTGGCCTTTGAAAATGTGGGTGACTTCATCCCACCACGGGGACATTTGCATGACAGTTAGTAGACTCTGTGTTAAGTACAATAACAGTCGACACGCTCAGTCGTTTCCAGCTTTAATCTTCGGTCTCAAAACCCCTGGCATCAGCAAGTACAACCGGCTGTACTCCAACCGTCTTAACAATAACCTCTCGTAACATTCTACAATGAGCTAACTACATTCTATGACCTAATACATTCTACAGTACATGCTATGCTTATCCTCACAGCGTTCTAAAAAGAGCAAGGCATAACACAACACTCTGCACTCCCTTCGGTGTAGGAGATTTGAGATAGGGCAGTTGCAGCACATGCAGGTTCGAGCGGTGGGGCGGTGGGGCCGGGTGTGGGGGGATTTCTACAGACTATGACGAGGGAAGAGTAATTATTTATTTAATTTTCCCTTGTCACTGTCCGTCGAAATGCCCCCCCCCCGGCCCCACCACCCCACTGCTCGTACCTGCACGGGACGCGGCTGAGATAGGGTCATGGTATACTCAGCCCAAGCAGGTTCGTGCTGACACTAGTTGTCCTTCTCTATGCTGGAGCTGTATTCTCAAAGACTGCATGTACTGCGTATGTCCAACAACTGATTTTACCACTCTTCACTGATTTATGTACTTTAATTTAAAACGTTAATGCTGAAGTATGGCAAGTCTTGTAAATGCAGCCGGGCGTGAAAATGGTCCAGTGATGGGTCAGGGGCTTGTGGTGGTTGTCCTCATGACTGACAGTGATGGGAGCATCTGAGGTGAAGGTGACAACATGCACGATCACAGTGCATAAACTGTAGAAAAAAATAACTGTAGGGGCCCAGAATATTCCTTAGGAGCCCTACACCAGTGTTGCCTGATGTGAGGGTACCTGAATACCCAGTCTCCCTCTTCTTTATTCAACATCATGCCTCTTTCTTCCACCACCCTACACTTTCTGTCTCTATATCTCATACTTGCAGGATCATTTTCATCCAAACCTTATCCCTTTGGCACTATTTTTCACCTTTTTTTTCCTCCTTCTGCCTCCCTTTTGCTCTCTTTCTCTGGGTCAATGACAAACAACAAGTACTGGTCCCCACAAATTGGGCCGATGACCACCATCCAAACCCACAGCTACAAATTAAGTACTGCACGATCCGGCAGAGACCTGAAGCACTGTTACAGATATGTGTAAGCTTAGAGCACCACTTCTTTCCTAAGAACACACTACAATGCACATTTTCTCGAGGAGGAAAACTAGATATTGTGCTTCACCCCTTTCTTCTTGGTGCTCTCTAACTCTGCCACGTCACCACTAGCACATTGCACAAATATCATTCACAAATTTCAGGACAGGTCTGTGAATCAGCATACACAAGACCACATAGACCTCGTTATGAGTAGCTACTTAATTCCATTGGGGACGCCAGGAGCAGTTACTGGGCTCATCAGGATCTTGAGTTTCCCAGGAACACTGCAAATTTGTTTATTTTTACAGAGAAATTGTGTCTGCTGGAACCACCCACAATCGGGTGAAAATTCAGGAAGATATGATGAATTACTGGGCGAATCATATCCCGGATTACAAGTTCCCCAGTAAATCCTAATTTCTAAAGGGCCCATCAGGCTCCCACCTGTAACCCCCTTGTGGCTCTGGCCCTCCAGAGTTACCAGTACCACCTGGTTTAGTAACCACAGTCTGTCCCTTCTTCAGGTGTCAATTTTGGTTTACAAGGTGTACGCTCTAGTACGTACCAACTTCCAGGAAATAGATTGCTTTACATTAGGAGCACCTTTAACATGAGGTGGTAGTATTCATGCCACAGTATTGTGTGTGTGATCCAATTGTGCATAGATTACAGAAATCCGAATCTGATAGTGAGGGCGAGTGGGCACGACCTTTGTTGTCTCACCATCAGGAATAGTGCACTGGGTATAACAAACCGAGAAAAATTGACATTGCCAATGTTTCTTTTTACATGCGCACTACAAGTAAAAGGAGGGAGGTGTCTCAGCTGGGCCCCATCTGTAGGCAGTGCGCAGCTGGAAATTGGCAGGGTTCTGCCCAACATGCTCTAATGGGCATTATAGCATTGTACTGCATAAAAATTGGAAAGAACAAGGGAATACTTTATTGCTTGATCTCAGCAGCACCAGTAATTATGTTAGAATATTTATGTTTGAGCACAAATCAAAATTTCCTATATGATGTAGGCAATACATCTGGCACGAGTCACACACTGCTGATTTTCAAGAGCTGTTCAAAACTGTAAGTTATGGTGAGAACCAGGATCAGGTTTAAGGGTGAAGCGTAATAATAGTTGCCATTGGAACAGTTCTATCATGACAGGACTTTTAGTCAGAAAAATTATATGAATAGGAGTGAAAACTAAAGCAGAGCTTGAGTAATCTTAAGGGTCTGCCCAGCACATGCTTCGTGAAGTCAATCACATCCAAATAAGTAAAATTAAGTTTGCGGTCCTGCATTCAGATGTTAAAATCATCATTAACCAGAACATTTGTGACTACTACAACTAATGGCAAATATGTTGGCAAAGGGATCAAACATAGAACATTTATTTTTTGAAGGTCGAAAGCCGATCAAATAAACTATATTAAATAAATGTATATTAGAGTGTCAACAGAGGGTAATGATTCTGAAGGTAATTAGAAGGCATAAGTGCCTTCTTTGTCTGATAAAGCATCCCCTCTCCCACATGAGTCAGGGGAAATACGCATTAGCACACAATTGATCTGACTTGCATTTTGAGTCCCAAATGAAATATTTTTTAAAAGCTGCTGCTGTGAAATACAAAACAAAAAGCTATTACTTTCTGTAATCCATGCATCTATAATATTAAAAAATGAATGTGTCATCATTCAGGGTGCTTTTGAGATGTAAAATAATCCTCACGCACAGCAATGCAAGAACTCCATGTGAGGCGGAATGACACACATTTAAGCCTGGGTGGAGTTTGCGGAGTTCTGCTACGTAGTACTCCGGGAAGTGACCAAAAAACTCAGCCGCGCTACATGGAGTTCTGCAAGTGTTGGATTGCGCTTTGTCATGCCTGTTCGCGTTGATTTTCAGTGCCGGGTGTTTGTTCTGCGCTGGAAAATCAACACAAACGGCTCTATGCGCAGCGCAAGAGGCCGCTACTTCTTTTCTGCCGCTTGAGTAGATTTTATACTCGAGTAACAACTTTCTCAATGTGAACACTCACCTATACTGCCTTTCTCATATGCAGTTACTCACCCATATACCACTGACGCATCCATTCACTCACCAACACAGCCATACATACACTCAGTCACCCATACAGCCCCTCACAGGTGCACTCACTAACCCATACAGCCACTGACTCACCCACTTACTCATCCATGCAGGCAGTCACACACCCCCTCACCCACCCACACAGACACTCATACAGGCACTCAGACAACCAATCAATCACCCATACAGCCACTCATGTATCCACTCACCAACCCATACAGCCACTTAGACACCAACTGACAGACTGATGCAGACATTCGCATAACCTAGTCGCTCACCCATACATTTACTGAGACACCTAATCACTCACTTATACAGTAAGTCACACACCCACTGAATCATCCATACAGGCACTTATACACCCACTGATTCACCAATACACCTTGGTATATATATTTAACACTCATAAACATTTTAAAAGCAATCACAGTCACTGGATTATGTCATCAGTGATGTCATCAGGGATGTCCCTGACCATGTCATTAGTGACGTAATATGTAAAGTCATAAGCACTGCATTGCGGGTGCGCGTGTAATAGTTAGTTCAGCTAACTACTACTGCTGAATTTCTCTGGCTTGGTACAAGGGAAATGTCAGCCTAACTATAACGTCCCTGTAACCTTTGTTTTTTTCATTGAATTTCTAAGGTTCTTTTAATTGTATTTCCTAATTATAACGTCCCTGTTACCTTTGTTTTTTTCAGTGAAAAAACCCCCCAAAAATAATAATATATATATATATATACATATACATATACATACAAAACAAGTGTTTGTACCTACCTGTAAAAATAATTTAGCAGGCATATGCCTTTACCATGCATGCTTTTATCACGTAAATGTAAGTATTTTACAGGAAAATATAAACCCCCTATATATATATATATATATATATATATAAATATATATAAAAACTCCTCCGCAATATCTCCCGTGAATATCCGCTGCCTCCCAAGCAAAGCAAAAGACACACAATTGATGGACGGAATGCAGAACAAATCAAAACATTCACCCCCAGTCAAGAGATCTGGGTTAAATCCATCATTCTTTTGCTCACCATGCCACCCCAGTTTAGACCTGGCCATATGCAAATCAGTCTTGACCCTGTGCCTCATGGGAACAGTCCAGCCCGAACTGCCAAGCCAGGTCCTCCCTGGACCGGAAGCAAGCATCCTAGGACCTTTTTCGGGGTTTCACCCCTCTTCAGCCAGGATAGCTTGATTCCAGTGGCACAGTGAGCCCAGGACACACGTCTGGGCATACCTGGCGCACTTAGGGCGAGAAAGCAAAAGACACACAATTGATGGACGGAATGCAGAACAAATCAAAACATTCACCCCCAGTCAAGAGATCTGGGTTAAATCCATCATTCTTTTGCTCACCATGCCACCCCAGTTTAGACCTGGCCATATGCAAATCAGTCTTGACCCTGTGCCTCATGGGAACAGTCCAGCCCGAACTGCCAAGCCAGGTCCTCCCTGGACCGGAAACAAGCATCCTAGGACCGGTTTCGGGGTTTCACCCCTCTTCAGCCAGGATAGCTTGATTCCAGTGGCACAGTGAGCCCAGGACCCACGTCTGGGCATACCTGGCGCACTTAGGGCGAGAAAGCAAAAGACACACAATTGATGGACGGAATGCAGAACAAATCAAAACATTCACCCCCAGTCAAAAGATCTGGGTTAAATCCATCATTCTTTTGCTCACCATGCCACCCCAGTTTAGACCTGGCCATATGCAAATCAGTCTTGACCCTGTGCCTCATGGGAACAGTCCAGCCCGAACTGCCAAGCCAGGTCCTCCCTGGACCGGAAACAAGCATCCTAGGACCGGCTTCGGGGTTTCACCCTCTTCAGCCAGGATAGCTTGATTCCAGTGGCACAGTGAGCCCAGGACCCACGTCTGGGCATACCTGGCGCACTTAGGGCGAGAAAGCAAAAGACACACAATTGATGGACGGAATGCAGAACAAATCAAAACATTCACCCCCAGTCAAAAGATCTGGGTTAAATCCATCATTCTTTTGCTCACCATGCCACCCCAGTTTATACCTGGCCATATGCAAATCAGTCTTGACCCTGTGCCTCATGGGAACAGTCCAGCCCGAACTGCCAAGCCAGGTCCTCCCTGGACCGGAAACAAGCATCCTAGGACCGGTTTCGGGGTTTCACCCCTCTTCAGCCAGGATAGCTTGATTCCAGTGGCACAGTGAGCCCAGGACCCACGTCTGGGCATACCTGGCGCACTTAGGGCGAGAAAGCAAAAGACACACAATTGATGGACGGAATGCAGAACAAATCAAAACATTCACCCCCAGTCAAGAGATCTGGGTTAAATCCATCATTCTTTTGCTCACCATGCCACCCCAGTTTAGACCTGGCCATATGCAAATCAGTCTTGACCCTGTGCCTCATGGGAACAGTCCAGCCCGAACTGCCAAGCCAGGTCCTCCCTGGACCGGAAACAAGCATCCTAGGACCGGTTTTGGGGTTTCACCCTCTTCAGCCAGGATAGCTTGATTCCAGTGGCACAGTGAGCCCAGGACCCACGTCTGGGCATACCTGGCGCACTTAGGGCGAGAAAGCAAAAGACACACAATTGATGGACGGAATGCAGAACAAATCAAAACATTCACCCCCAGTCAAAAGATCTGGGTTAAATCCATCATTCTTTTGCTCACCATGCCACCCCAGTTTATACCTGGCCATATGCAAATCAGTCTTGACCCTGTGCCTCATGGGAACAGTCCAGCCCGAACTGCCAAGCCAGGTCCTCCCTGGACCGGAAACAAGCATCCTAGGACCGGTTTCGGGGTTTCACCCCACTTCAGCCAGGATAGCTTGATTCCAGTGGCACAGTGAGCCCAGGACCCACGTCTGGGCATACCTGGCGCACTTAGGGCGAGAAAGCAAAAGACACACAATTGATGGACGGAATGCAGAACAAATCAAAACATTCACCCCCAGTCAAGAGATCTGGGTTAAATCCATCATTCTTTTGCTCACCATGCCACCCCAGTTTAGACCTGGCCATATGCAAATCAGTCTTGACCCTGTGCCTCATGGGAACAGTCCAGCCCGAACTGCCAAGCCAGGTCCTCCCTCTCTTTTGCATTTGCCTCCCAAGCAAAGGGCGCGTCGCCTCAAGGTACCCCGAGGGAGTGGGTCCGTACAATCAAAGTATTCCCTTTGGCAAGGATGACGACGCCACGTGTAGTTGCTTTTAGAAAGCCTTTAATCAGCCACCATTGAACGCGTTTCGGCTACGCGTTCAATGGTGGCTGATTAAAGGCTTTCTAAAAGCAACTACACGTGGCGTCGTCATCCTTGCCAAAGGGAATACTTTGATATATATATATATATATATATATATATATACACACACACATATATATTGTGTTGCAGTAATTCTGGACAATCCAGAAGAAACAAAGCAGCACATCTGAGGACAGCACAATAACCTTTATTGTGCACAAAACAAACAACGCGTTTCGGCGAAGCCTTTCTCAAGTGATACAATGTGCTCAATCGCCTATAGAAATACTGTTTGTGGTTCATAGACAGTGAAGACACACTTAAATATTGAATATTAGCATAACATGTTAGGCACAACTCCATTAATTGCATGATTATCAAGGCAACATTGTCCCATTTTGTAACGGCTGCATTGTAGCGCCATGCATTACAACGGAATGCATGGTTCCGGCATACATCCAAAAATGCATACTCTGTGAATATAGCCTGTGCTGCAACAAGTTTAGAGGGAGTAGTAAGTCAGCTTGCAGGTATTCCGCAGATCTCTCTAGAGAATTACAGCAGTAAACTGAAAACACCTATATAGTTTTTGACAACAGAACAGGGCATTTACTAGATCAGCGAGAGGCAAAATTGTCATTTATCCCTGCTGAACACCACCCTAGTGCAATCAAAGCTATGATATTCTCCCATATAGAATACAGCAAGCCCTCCTAATAATGGTATAATATCCTACCAAACCAAGGTGCCAGAAGGCTAAAAGTACTACAGCATGCCTCATATTCCACTAGCTGCAGCTAAAAGACAAGGCCATAAACAAAATACTGTGCCTCACCTTCACATGCTTACATGGAATACCACTAATCTACCTAGAAGCCAAAATCAAATCAAGAGATATACCCTTGAGTTTGACTCTAGACCATTACACTCAAACAACTTTAACCTTACACTCAATAAAACAGATCGCAAGACCCGAGGAGGAAGATTTTTCTCATTGGCTGGCCCGACATGTGGAACAACCTATCCCAGAACATAACCAACTTCAACAACCTTTGTGGTAAGAAAAAAACGTGAACATTCACCAATTCTAAATCACAGTACCCCTTCATATCTCCCCAGAAAATCAACTGAAGCATAAAAAAATTCAGCTATGCAATGTGCTACACAAAAATATATGCAAAATATGTCAAATGAAAAAAGGGGGATACTAATGCCCGGTGAAGACAAGAGTAACTCAAAATACAAGACTCAGCTACAACGAGCAAAACTGTGTACTAGGGTGTGCCACTTCACCCAATGAAGGAAATCGTGCTTCACAGAGCAACCGCCAAGGCAATATGGTTGTGAAAAGAGAGAATTATGTCCAGCTACTGATATGATGCCTTGAGGTGAGATATCAAGGACAAGCCCATAGATGTGGTGTTTCTAAAGAAACAGAACAATGTAGAGTTGTGAAGTGTTATTTAAGTTAAAAGAAGAGGATAAAATCTGAAATTTAAATTTATAACTTAGGGCCTCATTTAAAGTATGGCAGACAGTCATCCAGCCTACCAGGTCAGAAGACGGATGTCCTACACTGACCGTAGATAAAGAGATGTCCATCCTGCGGGCGGGTATCTCTGTGCCTTCAGCTGAGCCGCTGCAGCTATGGCTATGCTGAAGACACCAAATCTTTTCTTAGTGGGCATCATGCTTAATGCACCAACTCAGGAAAGAATTTTATTTTTCAAAACAAATGACTAGGGAGTTGGCCATCTAAAAAGAAAAAGGAAATGCCACTCCCAACACATGGGGCTCATTTCTTTGGTTTCCTCTTTGGGACCACCAATCTTTCTCTGGCAGTCCTGAATAGGAAATATGTATAATGGAATGACCACACTACATTGGTCAGACAATTTGTTAAACACTGACTGAGAGCCTAGTGGTGGGAGGTCAAAGATTTCTGGCATGGAACCAGCAGAGGCTCTGCCATCAGAAGATTACAATTTTCTTGAATCTAAATAGAGTGGAGGAACTGTGAGTTAGGCAGACAGTGGTTTCACCACTTTTTAGTGGATTCCTTAGTCTCTAACCAGTAAGCAGTAGAATAAGAATTTTGTTTATGCAACTGAACTTTCTCTTGAGGTTTTTTCACTGCGAGAAAGGACATGCCAGATCAATGACTGATTGGCTTTATCAGTTTGAGTTGCATCGTGTCTGCCCAAATCCAACCCTAACATATACAGCAGACAGACAATACAACATTTTTACATTAAGCAGCATGCATAAGAACATTTTATTTTATTAAGCTTATTTTGCCCTCTCCTGTAGCATAAGAATGATAACATGATAGGAAGCAGAAAGCAGAGTCTGCAGCACAATGTAGTGTTTATTCACAACTCTAAAGTCTGTCCATTAAGTAATTATAAGAAATGTTCACTTTACCGTAACACTGTAGGTGATACACAGCAATATGAACTTAATTCACTGCACCATGTGTCTTCCATTGACATCTCAAACCATCTTCGGTACTTACGTTTGCCTTGTTCTCCTTCCACACCTTCACTTTCTGTGTCACTCGGAAAAGCCCAGGGTTGCTGTGCAGCCTGAAGTTGTTGAAAAGCGTCCTCCTGCTAAAACAGACACAGCATTAACAAACATCCATGAATCTGCTGTTGTTTTGCTTTCAAATCCAATGATGTCTACTACTACTGTTTAATAAAAAAAATATAGAAAGTTGTGGGGGTTTTCTGCTTCAATCAAATTGAAAAGGAATGATCCTAGAAACATTTCAGTGTGTATAGTGGGAAAATTAAGTTTAGGGCCTGTGTGCCCAGCAGACCACATGGGCGGTTCTCCTCTGCCCTGTGACTACAGGGCATGTACTGCTGTCATGCAGAGCAGACAATGGGCACAAGGTGTGGCCTTCGTTAGTGTCCGGAACCCCTGGTGAATTGTAGTAGAAGTACTTTGCGATGCCTGCTAGTCACAGTGTATGGCCTTGGCCATGCCCTGCTACCATTAACTCTGCCTCAGATTGAAACTGGGTATCACTGAGGTCTTCAAATCAATAAATTCACTGCAACATTAACGTCCCTCTCTCCTCTAAATATAACTCTACCCCTGACCATGCCCAAACACTACAAGGGCACCAGTATGTTCCAAATACAATGTATGGCTTGTCATGCTATGTCCCCAATTACAAGCTGGCTCTGGTACATGCAGTTACTGTGGACGATGTTGATAGTGTCTCAAATGTTGCATTTTAATTGCTGTTCCAGTAGTGAGTTATCAGAAAACAAGAATACAAGATACGCTGCCATATAGCTGTGCTTTTTGGGTATGGTTGGTAGGGGTACTGTACTGGCCTTGGATGAATGCTCTTGACAGAAGGCACTAAGGGCATGGCGTAAAGCACTGTCCTCTACACAGGTCCTGTTGGAAACTGTGGAAAGGTTGATTGGACACAAGTTAGATCCTGTGCCCAGTGCCTCTAGACCACAGCTGGAGGTCATGCACACCAAGAATTGAGCGCAAAGGGAGAGGGTATAGGGCATGGCTGAGGAGCAAGCACTGTGCCCAGTGGCATTTGAGCATATTTGAAGGTCATGTGTGGCAGGCACTGGAGGTAGGGGGACTGGGCCTAGGGCACAGGGACAGGCAGTTTTCTGGGTCCAGTGCCCGCATCTCACGCTGAAGGTCATGATCAGTAGGCACAAAAGGTGACCAACAGTCATGCACTGCCAGTGTAGCCTGAGCATGTCCATGTGCCTGCTCAGAAGATACTAGCTGCAGGAGTACTGCTTACAGGGCATGGCCGACTCGCATGACATTTGCCTAGTGTCTAGAGAATTCTTCTTGGCTACATGACCTTTGGGTACTTGGGACAAGTCCCAGGGCATGGCCCTAGACTTTAGTTGAAGGTATCCTATGGTTATGATCCAAAACCAAAAGACGGTAAGAGCAACAACTATGACACCACATGACAAATCGTCAGCTGCGATATAGAACCTTCATGATTTCACTTTATGTGGTTTGTGCTGCATCTTACACCTCTGAAAGGTGCCCTCCACAAACCCGTCCCTGCACAGTGACAGCAGAAGCAGGACAGTGAGGTTTTGTACGAAGCAGAGCCTTCCTGAGTGCTCTGATTGGAGGTCAGAATAAAACATTAGGAACTGCCAGAGCAGCACAACACACTGATGGCTACTATATTGAACCTGAACGAGTTCACTTTATTTGTTTTGAGCTGCACTTTATGGTACATTACAGTATAGGCAGCCCAAGGAGGACAGGTTAACCCATCAAAACAAATTATTTATGAGCCTCTATATCTGACTCTAAGGGTTATAAAAAGAGGAAATCAATTATCCCCATTCCGTAATACTGATCAATGAGCAAGTTTGACATTTTAAACCTGGGAATAGCTACACACTACTCCAAGGCCATACTGCACTTATGCATTTATTGATGGATAACAGTGTATCGATACAGTTCATTTTCATTGAGAGTCTCAGAATAATGACACTACAAGGAACAGATGAGATAACCGACTACCTGTGTAGCCACAAAAAGATCTTTATAAAATGAAGAATAAGGGCCTCAAAGCTTGATATTTAGCATTACCCTTCATTTCCTGAGCATCCAAATTCTTAATTTAAAACTTAGCCTCTTGGGATTAAAACCTTCATTAAAAAAACATTTCCCCACTAAAATGTGCCATCTCCTCCATCAAACAAATCCTGAAAATGCTCGAATGTTGACAACCATTTGAAAAACCCTTTATTCTTCCTTGCAACCTAATGGAAGCAGGCTAGCAGCACACTTTGCATAAGTAAGGGAGCTGAGCAATGAGATGAAATAAATACCTCCCAAAATATCAATTTTCAATGTTACTCCTATCTGAAACTTTGTTCAAGGAGAGCAGTGGACTTTTTATTGTATTGCAGGGCTCTGGTGCCCCTGAAGGTGTTGCAGCATTCAATGTCCGATGGTAGGGTAATGGCACTGTGCTGCCTAACTCTTTGGGGTGTCAGGTTCCTGTTACAACTGTCTCCAACAAAAGCCATGCTAAGGGAGCACTGTCAATTCTCACCGGTTGTAATTCAAATTGTGAGATTAGCCATCTCAATTTACACATTCCTTTCGTTTTGGTTCTCATGGTGGCAGTAATGAAAAGAGGGCCTTTTGGACCACAACCAGTGTAAGTTAATGTTTACTTTAACCTGGCCACAAAAAGGAAGAAACATTTAGTTGACAAATACATTAGCTTTGTTAATGATCATAAAATCAGTTTTCTAGATGCCGACTGGATCATATCAGTGGATTTTAATTTAAACCTCACAATGGTCAATGAGAACGACCTGATCCACTGGCAAAATATTGTGTACAAGATCCTAGAAAGTGCTCATCCATCTCAGAGGAAGGATTAGCTGGACATTGGTCTTCATCTATTTCTCCATGGCTTGGGAGTTTGTGGTCTAAATAGTAAACTAACCTCAGAGAAGCATTTTTAATTCATTCTCTCCTCACCATAGAGGAATGCGGATTTGGACCATACCTTTGTTTCATAGGATTGTTTTTCATGTATGCATGCCTTTCTAAGAATAGAAAGACCAGACAGTGGTCATTATCTACAGTTATTAGTTGTTAGCAGTGCAGCATTTCTGGTTCCTTTATAAATCAAGTTTGGTAATCTTAGCAGCTATGAAGCTTTAAAAAATTGATAAAGCGGTCTACTGAAAATGAAGCAAAGCTGTTATTGGTGGGGTGGGTGGGAATCAATTATTTATTGGGCATCAGTTTAAGGGCTTGAATAAGTTATCATCAGATCAGAACATCAAAGTCTGTGGGGGGAAAAACTGTCTTCCATACATGAGTTTTTCATACATAAGAGCGGGGCTATTAAAAAGTTCTGCCTTCATTGTTGCAGCAAATAACTGACATTCAAAGACTCTTAGGTAGAAAAGAAGTTTCTAATCATGGAAGTAAGAATTCTGAATAAATTGTCAAGAAGGATTGCTCAGGTAGACAAGGTATACTTATTGATGAGTGTATACAAAAGAGGGACTTGGGGAGCAAAATGAGTATAAGCTGAAAAAGTGGAACTATATGCTATCTATGTTAAAATACCCCCCAACTGTTTTGGAGTTACATTTACAATCTGGGCAGAGGTGCCAACATGGCCCAGTGTAATAATATTTCATCTAGTGCATGGACTGACTGATGGTCAAATACTACAGCTACACCACAGTAATTCCATCTTGGTAATGAACAATTTAAAGAAAAACAATACAACCTAGCATTTTTCTTTTGGCCAAACAACTAGAAAATATCAATAGGCAAAGTAGACAAGATGGGGCACACATGTCTGCAAGCAACCATTTTAAAAAATTATGCAACATATTCGGCTCAATGGCTCGATTCAGTTTTTAGGAGCCCTCGCCAAAATAATGTAATCCCTGAGTCATGGAGGGTTTCAATTCTATATATATTTTATAAGAAAGGCCTCATTAATGATCTGCAAATTATCTTTCATTTGCTCTCAGTGACATAAACGGAAAGTTCTATGCTGAGATCCTTCTGCAAGAATTAGAAAATTAGGCATGCATTCATCATCTGACCCTCATAATCAAACAGGTCCACTGTTATGTCCACTCTTTGGCTCCACTTTATGCTTGCTTTATTGAATTTAAAGATGCATTTGATCGAGTGAATAGTGGGAAACCGTAGCAAGCATATGGGTAAGGGTACAATTATGTGCCAATGGGAAAATCTCTCCAAAGATCATGCCCACTAGAGGCTTGAAACTGGAGTGAGTTCCATCATCCCTACTGTTCAACCTGTAAGTGGGAGACCATGTAGAGTCAATTGAGACAATTGATTTTTTCTACTCTTATATTTGATTCATTTCCAGACCCAATTCTTCAATATACACTATTTTTCTAGATAGTACCTGTATTGGCCTGCAACAATAATTGACTTCCCTTACAGCTTAATGTCATCAAAACACAATAGAAATTAGCCTCTTAACAACCAAAGTGATCATTTTGGTTGGCAAAGGGCTCATGGTTCTTGAGTAAAACCAAAACAAAATATAAATACCTGGGAGCCTATCTGGATGTGAGGGGATGTAATCTGCAAACCTGTCTTCTTTAAAAATTAGAGCAAACACATTAATGTATGCACTCTGCTCGCCGTTTCAAATGTTTTCTTCCTATTTGAAAGGTAAATTCCCCCGGCTCTCTTCTTATAATTTAAAGACATTTGAGGAGATGCGTCAGTCAGTCAATCGATCTTTATTCGGTTAATAAAAACCATAAAAGGATAAACAGCATAAAACATTCATTAAAAAAATCATCAACAGATCAATCTCCCTTGCCCAATTATAATCATAAAATGACTTATGCCTAAATCAAAAAACTCATTAGTAACTCACGCACAATCAATAAATCAAGTTCATTCTTCAAATTGGGCAATAATAAAGCAGAGCACATTCAATAACCGACATTGATAATAGATTCCAGTAATATTAGCCATTAAAGACAATCTCAGTAACATCTTCACGTATAAATAGTTCTCGATAAATATACAGGGTTGAGTTCATAAAAATTGCAGTTGTAAAACTGTCTGGAACAATCAGTGCAGAGTAAAAGATAAAAAGTCCATAGAAGGATAAAACCTCTACAAGGAATAACCAATAACCAAACAATATAATCATTTACCTACGATATTCCTTATTCTCACAGCAGTAGCAATAAATTTAGATACCATTTAACATATATATTGAGTATTAAGCAGCTGGAGATAGTGAAGCGCCGGCCTACATTTTCTAATATTTAGTATCCGTAATAATGGAATAATAAAATCTTTCTGTGGTTTGGAATAAAGCTGGCAAAAGAAGAAAAAGTGTAACATATTCTGAGCTGAGTTACAATCACATGGACAAGGATCTAAAAAGGAGTCAGAATATACTTTGCTCGGGTAAGAGACCAAGAAATGTGCGATGCTAGGCCTAAATCTGACAATATAAAACCTTTTGGAGTGGCTATAAGGGAACAAAAGGTAAGGTTAAACTCTTTCAGTAGTGACCATGGGTAAATATTTGGCCACTCTCTTCTTGCCCCATTCCTAACAATTCCCTTTCTCCCTTAATAGGGTTAGAAGGTCATGTTTTAACTGAGTTTTTGGGAGGGCTGCAATAAGTTGCGGTTTTAAAAAGAAATCTACTCTCCCCATTAGTTCAAGCTGCTTTTGAACATAGCTAAGCCAAGGTATTTTGTAAATAATTTAAAGGCCTAAACAATCCTGTATTATTGCTCGGTTGAGTATGGGTTCCTCTTTTGTCCAAATAGTCCGCCAAAGCATAACAGGGGCAATTTGTATACGATGTGATAAAGGAACTGTTGGACTTGGCCCTTTTTGCAGGGTCATCCCTGAACTTTTTGCGTTCCCCCTGGTATTTTTTCTGACCTGGTGTTGGTGGTTTTAGGACTCTGGGCACTTTATCACTGCTGTCCAGTGGTAAAGTGCATGTGCTCTCTATGGTAAACGTGGTAAGATCGGTCTACACCTGTTTGGCGTAGTTAATTTACCTATCAGTCCCTTGTTAAGTGGTATCTCATATATCCGGGGCCAGTAAATTAAATGCTACTGGTGGGTTTGCAGCACTGCTTGCACCACCCACCAAAGTAGCCTTTCAAACCTGACTCAGGCCTCTGCCATTGCAGGGTCTGCGCGCAGTTTACTGCCGCTGTGACGTGGCACATAAAGTGGTTGCCACATCTGTGACTCCCCTTTTACTACATATCAGTCACCCCTAAGGTAGACCCTAGCTAGCCCTATGGGCAGGGTGCAATGTGGGTAAAAGGTAGGACATGTGCCTTAACTGTGTGGCATGTCCTAGAAGTGACAAACAGCCATTTTGGTTTCTCACTACTGTGAGGCTGCCCTCTCATAGGAATGCATTGGGAATTCCCTGATATGCGTTTCAGTGGTAATTCCTGACATGAGAGGAGTAACGTGGTCAAGTTTGGTAGGTTTGGAATAGTGGTAATAAATGCTGTGCAATGGTGTTCGCAGATTTATTATCACTATTTTAGAAATGCCACTTTTAGAAGTGGGCATTTCTGTGTGCTATGTGTCTTTGTGCCTGCCTGTTGTGTATTGCATGTCTGGCTCTGGATGACAGGGGCTGGTGAGGTGCAGTGGCTCCAGAGGGGCTGGGTGAGTCAGCGCTAGCCTGAATAGGCCGATCTGCATTTGGAGTAGTGGGAGGAGTAGCACCTGGGCCTGAATAGGACTGTGCCTGCCTTACACAATGCTGGCTCCGCCCCTCCCCTGTGGTGTGTCTGGGGCCAGAGCCTACACTAACAATGAGGGTGTTTGTGCACTGTAAAGATGTTTCTAAGTGCCCCCCAGAACTGGTTTGGACTAGGCTTAGGCCTGTGTCAGGGGGTAGAACAAAGACATTCACCCTATAAATATTGGGGCTATGACCCCATGATGGGGTGGAACTTTGGTTACCTGCGGGAAGCTGAAGGACTGCTGGGTGAGGAGGAATCGCCGTGGGACCCAGCTGCTGGCTCCTGGGGGTCCCAACATGCTGGCCTGCCTGTGCCCAGCCCTGCCCGGGGTGGCTTGAAGCCTGGAGAGTGAGGAGCATATTTGCGGGGTTGTGCCCCTCAGCGCTGAGACACTCATCTAAAGCACGTGGTCGGTGTTTTCCTGGCATTGCCTGAGCCCGAGGAGAGGGGGCCGCAGAATCGGCGGAGTTTTCGCTCCGAGATCGGCAAAACCGGAAGTCAGGCGGCTGTTGCCTGACCGGGAGCCTGGTTGTGGGCGGGGCTCCTGTGTCAACGAGGGAGAGCCCCGTGTGGTTCCAACCAGCCCCGCGGTGGAGAAGAGGAAGTCAGGCAGCGACTCGGCCTGACTGTGGGCGAGGCCCACAGCCGTCAGGGAGGCCAGGAGAAATGGAGCCGAACGTTGCGGGCTCTGTGGGCTCTCGCAGGAAGTCAGGGGCTGAGCCTGGTTGAGGGCGTGGTCCGCGCACAGAGGAGAGACGCCGCAGACAGGGGATCCAAGGATCCAGAGTTCACCTGGGCTGCAGGTGAGTTCCTGAGGAAACCCGGGAGAGGTCTATGGCGGGAGCCCACTGGGAGCTCCAGAATCAGGCCAGCTTGGCCCTGTAAAGAGGAGAGGAGAAGCCCCGGTGAGTGGGGCTTGCAAGCCACACTGTTGGTGCCTGTTTGTTCTCACAGCTGCGCCGCCAGATTGCGGGCAGCTGCAACGTCGGGGGCATTTGTGTCTAAGGAGAGACAAGGGTGAGTTGCACCCTCGCCCCACCCTAGTACGGGCCTGTTGGGGCCATTACTCTGCTGCATCGCCAGCCAGGTGGCCAGTTTGAAGGCCTCATGCTAGGAGAGCCCTGACTTTGAGACAAAGAACATTGCGGGGAAGCCCAAGACGGGCACCCGAGGTTAAGGCCAGCCGGCCTGAGGGTCGCCCCTACGTTCAGGTGGTGCCTGATGTGAGGAGGTGATATGGTGTAAGGATCACCTAGGATGCAGTTTTATCCCTAAGAGGGGCCTGCTATGTTTATGGATTATGCACTGCGCTACGGCTAATGATGTTTTGCATAATATGCTTCTCTGAGTAATGCCATGATGTATGCCTAATGTGTATATGCTAAGTGCCTCTTGCCAGTAGTTACTGGTTGTTTTTATTTCACTACCTGTGAGGTCTAATGATTATGACAGTGGCCCAATTGGCCCTGCAATGTATATAATCCTGTAAAGTCATACCTAGTGCCAGGTGGCACAGTGCATATATGTGAATACGTTCTAATGTGTTTTATGAGTATTACAAAGGCTTTTTTTGATATAACCTTGTGTGGGGTTTCTTTTGTGGTGTGCCTAGAGTGTCACTGCTGTGAGAGGGTGTTGCGCAAATGTTTTACACATTGCCTCGGGGATAAGCCTGACTGCTCTGCCAAGCTACCAAGGGGGTGAGCAGGGGTTATCTTCAGCGTGTAACTCCCTTGCCCTGACTAGAATGGTGGATTCTGCCTGGCTTAGGCGCATGCCCCAGCCAACCAGAAATCCCATTTTTAACAGGAACCACTCCTAGTTCCATATGGCAAATAATAGCTGGCAGACTAGGAGGAACTGCCAGAAGCCTTCTAAGAAAGATGTTTTCTATTATCTGCAAGGATGCAATATTACAAGGACCCCATACACCTGCCCCGTGCGTAATGATGGAGCAACAACACGCAACATAGATGTTAATAAGCGCATCAATTGGTTTGGAGCCCAAATTCTTTGTTAACCTGGGTAAGGCCTCCAGTGTTTGATGAAAACATATTTTTTTGACTTCTATAAGGTGGTGCTATGAACCTTTTTGGTCAAATTGAACACCTAGATAAGAGAAAGTAGGAACATATTGCAGTTTTTCATTGTCCACAAAGCAAGACTTTAAAGACGAACAAGATTTCCCATGCACCATTACATGTGACTCAGCTGTCTTTGTTTTTAAGCCCAATTCTCTCATAAAATCATTAAATCTGTTTAAAAGTATTTGCAATGCCAGTTCTAGACAGCAGAACACAATCATCTGCATAAAGCTGGGCAGGGAGGCTTCTGGATCCAACCCTCGGAACATCAGCACCCCCCCTGACTAAAATAAGTCTCCAAATCGTTAATATACAAACAAAACAGAAGGGGGGCCAGGACGCATCCCTGTATTACCCTCCTCCTCATTTTGATAGGTGCGGTTAATTCGCCTTCAGCCCCATATCTTACTCTCCCCGTCACATCTTGATTCATTTGGGCTAGAAAGTTAACTAGAGTAATATCAATGCTCATATCCAACATTTTTTGCCAGACTTTCCCTCGCTCCACCCAGTCAAATGCAGATGTTAGATCCATAAATCCTAAATAGAGGGGACCATTCTCTATCAACGTATACTTGCTTATAACCAGGTGAAGATTAGGACACTGCTCCACAGTGCCCAGCCCTCTCCTAAAACCATATTGGATATCTGAGAATTTCCCTCTATCAGATATCCAAGCTTCGAGGCGATCAAGTATAACCCTGCCCATTAATTTGCATGTAAAGTCGATCAATGAGATCGGACGATAACATTTGCAGTTTGACCTGTCACCCTTTTTAAAAATAGGTACTATGGTCACATTGGACCAAGATTTTAGCAGGCCTGTCTTGGCAACACAGCATGGAATATTAGTGAGCACTGGTAGCCACAGCTCCCGGTTTGCCAAAAAGAGACTGGCTGGGACCTCATCTGGGCCAAAGGCTTTGTTCCTAATGGTCTGGTTTAAGGCTTTTTCCACTTCCTGATAAGTGGGTGGTAACAAATTAAAGGCTCTCTGCCCTATATGGTTGTCATCGAGTTCTGTTAATGAGCTTGGTAGGATATGCTCCCTAAGACCCCCAGGGGGTTGTTCAGGGGAATAATGCAATCAATACAGCTATTATAGCTATCTTGGAAAGAGGAGACGTTAATGATTTTCCAAATGAGGCTGGGGTCCTTGCTAACTGTAGTTTCATGTAATTTATCCTTTGCCTCTTGTCTAATAGTTGCCTTACGGACAAGAGTGCCTCCTTATATTTAATCCTACATAGGCTCACCAGCTCCTTGTCCCTTGTATTTTGTTTCAAAGCCCTAATGAGATTGCCATGAGTCTGCGAGCAATAACCATTAAACCATCTATATGGTCTTTTTGGTTTTGGCTTTCTATCGTCCTGTAGTAGTTCATTGATTGTTTGAGTAATTCCTTCAAAAGCTTCCAGCATGCTATTGGGATTTGTGTCACTCTCTAAGCAAGCTAAAATTTGGGCTCTATTTTTTTCCAATAGTTTCTGTAATTTACTATAATATACTATACGAGTTAAAAGAATCCCCACAGGGGTTATGATCAAAGTGATATTTCCCTTCAGTATCCTCTCCTACCAGACTACAAACTGACAATTTGTATAGTGGACAAAGTCTGCAATTAAAATCTCCACCCCATTAGACAATGTAGTCTGTGTTAAGATCTGATAAGTGTTCACTAAGGGAGTATTCGAGACCTGCTGCTATATCAGTATCAGCTAGGACAAAATTGTTGTGATAGAAGTTGACAATGACCAATGTTATGTTGGATTCAGATATAATGTTAACAAATTGAAAATGCGGTGAGACCAAATATGTGCTACAAATCTTTTTGCTTAAAATTGTTGCTATTAAGGTAAGCAAACCACCTTAATGATGACCCACCCAAGGAATTACCAAAGGGGAATGAATTGATTCAAACCCATCAATATGCACTATGTCCTGCGTCCATGTTTCTTGAAGGCACACAATATTATAGCCCTTTACAAGGTCAAGCCATTCTGCATTTTCCACCTTATTTAAGAGGCCTGCTACATTCCAAAATAAACAACCGAAAACATTTTGATCATAATTAAGTGTAGGAAAGGCCACAGCACTATTAATTCCACAATTAATATCAGTATCAGTATCAATATCAGAAACTGAAATTAGATTTGAAGAAACAATATTAGTCCCAATTTCTCCTCCGGGTTCCCCTGAATCCACAGTTCCCACATCAAGAAGTGCCAATGTTTTAAGCACACGTCTCCTAGCTACTGTTGCCTTATCTTTGTGCAGGGTTTCCACAACAGATGATGATCTCTGTGATTGCAGTCAATCTATTTGATCAAGAACGGATAAGTGATTAGAGGTCGAAATGGGATAGGAGTGAGGGACACTACAACCATCATGACTGGGCATAGGAACAGTTTGAAAGTCTGCATTATAGAAATAGCCCAAGGGTACCGCCGTGATGTTATCACTTGCAGGCCTATATACGGAGAGCCTTTCCAGTAGAGAGCCTACCATGTGCATATTTCTAAAGTTGACAACAATGCAGTCACCATAATCAATCTTTGGTTGAGAACCAACCCACGCTACTCTCTTGCGTTGTTTATGCTCCTAAATAAGCCTTCACAGTTGCTCCAATTTGATGCTCTCATTAACCAGTGTACCACTTTGTTTTTCAGTTGCTGGGTATTCTCCTCCCTCACCTTATATATGGGCGGAACATTCTCAAGACTATTACCAGGGGAATTGCTTCTGGCGGAAGCTGCAAAACTCTTTTGGGGCTGGATCCCTCTCGATGTTGCTCGGGGCAAGTAATCTTGTGATTCCCTGAGGTATTAAACCCATGATCATTCTGGGAATATCCTTTACTTAAGCCGTGCCCCAAATCCCGGGCGATTCTATTAGAAGCAGTAGAGTTGATGGCCGGGCTAGTATCCTGACGACTGACCTCTTGCAAAAGATTACATTTTTCATGTTTTGGAGCAGGTGGGTGGGTTTGTGATCCTGACTTCTGTTTTATGGCCAATGTAGACCTACCAACTAAATTTGAACCAGCAAGGGCCTTCAATACAGTTAAGAGTAGTCAAGAGGGGATCGAAGTAGGATCGGCGAACATAGCTGAAGTTAAGACTTCTCCCCCAGTGTCTTTTGCAACTTCTATGGCAGGTGGTAACAGAACAATCCCCAGTGTAGCGGAGGAATTCTTAGCAACTGGTGGCAATTTACGGCACACAGTGGATTTAAAGGGGCCTTTTGCCTTTTTTGTGGGTGGTGAACAAGAGGTGTCTGTTTAAGCAGCTTTATCATCACGGGAAATGACCTCAGGTCCCCCCCTAAACACGGAAAGGGATAGACCTTCCATGGGATTTGTTTTACTTGCAGCTAGACATGATGATAGTGAAGTCTTGGCTCCCCCCAGAGAACTAGTTTTCAAAGCCTTTTTCGTGGCCCCTAATCTTTCTTCTACACTCTAAATGTTTCTATTAATTGCCCCCATAGCTGTGGTAAGAATGCTAGTGATTGTAGCAGTTAAAGGGCGTTCTTTAGGAACAGACATTGTAGATTTCCTCTTCCCCATTTCTTACCTCGCAGAGAGTCACTTCAGTCACAGTTGCAAAGCGAATAGCCAAGAGGACTGGCCCAGTCAAGCCTCATCCAGCCTCGGATGGGCGCAGATGAGCCTGCTCCTGGCCTGGTCTTCGCTGCAGGACTCCCCGTGGCTGATAAAGACACCTGTGGGCGTTGGTGTGTGTGCTGGTGGCTTTCGTGCCGCAAGGGATGCTAGGGCCTTTGGCCCTGCCCCCTCCACAAGACAGCGACGACTTCAGCGCAGCGGGACCCTCCGCAGCTGATAAAGGTGCCTCCAGGCGCTGGCATGTGTGCTGGCGGCTCTAGCATCGCAAGGGATGCTGGGGCCTGTGGTCCTGCCCCCTTCACAAGACTGCAACGACTCCCGTGCAGTGGGACCCCAGCGACTTATAAAGGTGCCTCCAGGCACTGGCGTGTGTGTTGATGGCTCCCGTGCCGCAAGGGATGCTGGGGCCTGTGGTCCTGCCTCCTCCATAAGACAGCAAGGACTCCTGCACAGCGGGACCCCCCCTGCGGCTGATAAAGGTGCCTCCGGGCACTGGCGTGCGTGCTGGCGGCTCTTGCGCCCAAAGAGATGCTGGGGCCTGTGGTCCTGCCCCCTCCGCAAGACAGTAATTACTCCAGCGCAGCAGGACCCCCCACGGCTGATAAAGGTGCCTCCGGGCACTGGTGTGTCTGCTGGCGGCTCTCGTTCAGCAAGGGATGCTGGGGCCTGTGATTCTGCCCCCTCCACAAGAGAGCAAAGACAAGATGTGTAATAAGAGGTTTGTTTTCTGTCAAAGTAATCTTATCTGTGCATTATTTAATTTCCAGGAGTCAACATCTCAGGCCTAAATAGGGCATGAGTTTTTTTCTGATGTGTCATTCTGATGTGTCAATGAGGCAGGCTACATTTTTGAACATATGCCAATTACTCAAGAATGAAAAACATGGTGTACTAAGATTCTACTGCTGGCAGAAATGAACCACAAACACTAGCAAAACAAAGAGCTGGACCTCTCTACTAGCAGCCAATTTAAAAAAAGACGGTAAAATGAATATGGGGTGCCTTAGAAAGATGATACAGTCAAATAATGTACGAACCAGTGGTTTAAATAAATGTCTATATCAAATAGTGAAGCATAATTTTCAAAAAATGACATTCGTGGTTGGCACTGGAGATGTATAAATATGATGAGAGAAGCATTTTGTGAACATTATATAATAGTGATCAAGAAATTAATAAGGCTATGATTTGTTCTGAACCGTGTACATACATTTTGTGGCTATAAAAAAGAATCTTTGGTCCATATTCTCTGCATCTACTCAAGACTATTATTTGAGAGAAGGAGACGGCTCCAGCCAATGTTTTTAAAATTTGATGTAAGGTCCTGCACTGAAGCTACATGGCTATGGTTGATAGGGGAACTCTCATTTGTGAAATATATTAACTTGTTGCATGATTCAAAAAGTGAGTGCATATAACGTGGTCATTTCAATTGCATTTAAGCTAAAACATAACTGTAGGAAATTCTGTGTACCTCCAAATGTTTGCCATGTTTGTTTTTGCTGGCTGTAGAACGCTATGCACGTTACCCCTGCGACCCAGCAGTAAAGTGTCCGTGCTCCTCCTTTGAACATGGTTGAAGTAGTATACCCCTCAATGGCATATTTAACTTAACTATATGTCCCTAGCATATGGTACAGGGTGTACCCAGGGCCTGTAAGTAATATCACTAGTGGATTGCAGCACCTATTGTGCTCTGTAAAGCATGAGAAGTCATTCAAAAGTGCCTGGCAATTCCACCAATTTGGACAGTACAGTTCTGGCACAGAGGGTGAAAAAGCAGGTGGGGCAGGCCACAGCTAGTGGAAACTGCACGGCTTCTCTGCGTAAAGATCTTGCAATGTCCACTAATATTGAAAGCCAGGAAAGTGGTTTGATCATGCCAGAGTATTCCCAACTCCTGACAGCAGGAAGTGCCAAATAGTATTTGCTCACCAGAAGTAAACAGCCCAGTAGCTGAAACAGCTACACCCAAGGAGCCATCAGTGGGACATTTAGTGGCGTCCTCTCTTGAGACTGAATCAAGCCTGTCTAAAATCAAGGAATACCCTCTCTTCTCAAAAAACAAATCAGGCTTAAGTGCTGGGGCCGACCCTTCTGAGGGCTTTCAGTTTATAGCTCCACACTCTCC
Organism: Calotriton arnoldi; assembly: GCA_963921515.1. Classification (NCBI taxonomy): domain Eukaryota; kingdom Metazoa; phylum Chordata; class Amphibia; order Caudata; family Salamandridae; genus Calotriton; species Calotriton arnoldi. The sequence continues at coordinate 737,322 of CAWUFW010004371.1, read as the reverse complement.
TTCTCTAATCTCGGCTATTCCAGACAGTTTTGAAGTTGGCACGTCTCAACTGCTCCCGCCTGCTTCACAGGAGTCTTTGCTACTGTCTCTACCAGAAGTTATTGAGGGGGCCAATCTGGAAAATGAGCAGGAGCAAAGCATAGCAGGACCAGACCAGTTGCATCTCAGGCCTAAATAGGGCATGAGTTTTTTTCTAATGTGTCATTCTGATGTGTCAATGAGGCAGGCTACATTTTTGAACATATGCCAATAACTCAAGAATGAAAAACATGGTGTACTAAGATTCTACTGCTGGCAGAAATGAACCACAAATACTAGCAAAACAAAGAGCTGGACCTCTCTACTAGAAGCCAATTTAAAAAAAGACGGTAAAATGAATATGGGGTGCCTTAGAAAGATGATACAGTCAAATAATGTACGAACCAGTGGTTTAAATAAATGTCTATATCAAATAGTGAAGCATAATTTTCAAAAAATGACATTCGTGGTTGGCACTGGAGATGTATAAATATGATGAGAGAAGCATTTTGTGAACATTATATAATAGTGATCAAGAAATTAATAAGGCTATGATTTGTTCTGAACCGTGTACATACATTTTGTGGCTATAAAAAAGAATCTTTGGTCCATATTCTCTGCATCTACTCAAGACTATTATTTGAGAGAAGGAGATGGCTCCAGCCAATGTTTTTAAAATTTGATGTAAGGTCCTGCACTGAAGCTACATGGCTATGGTTGATAGGGGAACTCTCATTTGTGAAATATATTAACTTGTTGCATGATTCAAAAAGTGAGTGCATATAACGTGGTCATTTCAATTGCATTTAAGCTAAAACATAACTGTAGGAAATTCTGTGTACCTCCAAATGTTTGCCATGTTTGTTTTTGCTGGCTGTAGAACGCTATGCACGTTACCCCTGCGACCCAGCAGTAAAGTGTCCGTGCTTCTCCTTTGAACATGGTTGAAGTAGTATACCCCTCAATGGCATATTTAACTTAACTATATGTCCCTAGCATATGGTACAGGGTGTACCCAGGGCCTGTAAGTAATATCACTAGTGGATTGCAGCACCTATTGTGCTCTGTAAAGCATGAGAAGTCATTCAAAAGTGCCTGGCAATTCCACCAATTTGGACAGTACAGTTCTGGCACAGAGGGTGAAAAAGCAGGTGGGGCTGGCCACAGCTAGTGGAAACTGCACGGCTTCTCTGCGTAAAGATCTTGCAATGTCCACTAATATTGAAAGCCAGGAAAGTGGTTTGATCATGCCAGAGTATTCCCAACTCCTGACAGCAGGAAGTGCCAAATAGTATTTGCTCACCAGAAGTAAACAGCCCAGTAGCTGAAACAGCTACACCCAAGGAGCCATCAGTGGGACATTTAGTGGCGTCCTCTCTTGAGACTGAATCGAGCCTGTCTAAAATCAAGGAATACCCTCTCTTCTCAAAAAACAAATCAGGCTTAAGTGCTGTGGCCGACCCATCTGAGGGCTTTCAGTTTATAGCTCCACACTCTCCTTCTCTAATCTCGGTTATTCCAGACAGTTTTGAAGTTGGCACGTCTCAACTGCTCCCGCCTGCTTCACAGGAGTCTTTGCTACTGTCTCTACCAGAAGTTATTGAGGGGGCCAATCTGGAAAATGAGCAGGAGCAAAGCATAGCAGGACCAGACCAGTTGCATGAAGACCCAGAGCAGAGGGGCGGGACACTCATTATGCAATGGGACCCGAAAAATATGCTTAATCTTATCCTGGAGGAGATTAGAGATCTCAAAGCCTCTCAGATGATAGAAATTGCTGCTCTGCATGCCAGGCTTTCCAAGATCGAGGATACCATGGCTCAGATTTCTGAGAGAATAAAAGAACCAGAGTTTAGGATTTCGGAGCTCGAGGATCAGGTCACCATGATGTAGAAGGAGGGAGACAGGTTTCAGAAGCAAAAGCGTGTGATGGAAAACAAGTTAGAGGAGTTGGGAAATCATTCCCGGCACACTAATCTCTGTATCGTTGGGGTCCCAGAGGGATGTGAGAGTCAACAAGTTCTTCAATGGTTGGACTCATTTATAAAAACCCACATCCTTCCGGAATACTCCGGCGACTTGACAGTTACTAGAGCTCATCATGTGCAGGCACAGTTGCCTTCCAACTCAAAATTCCCTCTTACACTATTGGTAAATTTCGGGGACTTTCGAATTAAAGAGCAAGTGCTAGCAAAGGCAATCAGACAGAGACAGTTCACTATGCCAGAAGTTCCCTTTTTTTGTATTGTTCCTGATAAGTCAGCCTCTGCAGCAAGGCACCGGAAATAATTTGTGAAAATGCTCTATTTGTTCAAAGCTCAGGGGGCCCAGGCAATTTTCTCACAGAAATCTAAATTGAAGGTGTTGGTAAAAGGGCAGTTCAACATATTTTGTAATGTGTCAGAGGCACAGGAGATTTTACAGCAGATCTCCAATAAGTCTTAATCAACTGATACAGCATTTAAATATATGGTAGCTTAATACATCGATATAAGGATCTCGCTGTTTAACTGTTTGTTTTTTCTCTTGGATATGCCAAATATTAATATTTCATATTTTATGGCACTCAGGGATTTTTACTTCATGGAGCGGGCGGGACTGGAGAGAAGGGGCTGATGGGTCTTGGCACAGTGTCACGGTGCCATTATCCTTGGGGGGGGGGGGAGGGGAGCATTTTAGGCGTGGGTGGCAAGGTGAGCCACTTACCATTGTTTTGGGGAGGGGGGTTTGGGAGGCTCTTTGGTGGGACTGTGGGGGGATACAGGTGTAATAGGATGGTTAAAAAGAGATTCAAACTTGCGATTAATAGCAACATGCACCAGTCTTAGAAGCTTACAATGTCTAATTTGAGAGTATGCTGGCATCAGTGCTGGGTTGTTTGTATTTTTGCATTACAACAGTTTTATGCTTCCACAGTGTGGTTCTCTATAGGCAAAGATCAGACACACAGGCCCAGTAAATTACATACAAAGCGCAAGGTGGTGAGGTATCACACCAATGGGCCGATTACGATGTCGCATGGAAACTCTTCCGACCGAATCAGTTTCGGAATCGTTTCCAACCGACTTGGGTTCTGCGAGTCCGACCAAACGATTACGATGCTTCTGGACATCGTTCGGTAGGACTCGCATTGACTTCAATGGGAGCCTGTGTTCCGAACGAGAACACAGGCTCCTATTGACAAAAGGGGTGGTTGGGGAAAACCTTGCACCCTGTGGAGGGCGCCCCATGGTGCCTGCCACACTGTGCATGCATGGGAAGGGGGGACCCATGGGTACCCCCACGAGCCTGATTCGGATGGCCCCGGGTGAAGGGAAGCCTGCTACTGGCCCCCAAAGTCACATTCTGACAGCCGATCCGTGTCGGCACAACCGATTCGGAAAGACTGTCCGAATCTGACATCCTTATCGCTCAGCCGGAAACGCGGTCCGTAGACCGCTATGATTCGGTTCAATCAACTCGGTTACTCCAAAATGCCTTTTGGAACCGAGTAGGACAGTTCGAACACTTTCCAGCCATCATAATCGGTAGTTGGGAAAAGTGTTTGAGTCGGTCAGAAAGGCTGGTTCCAAATCGGAAACGGACGAATCGAATGCCGTTCGGATCCTTTCCGAACGACATCATAATCGACCCCCAACTGTGCATTTACAAGCAATAGCTGGTTAGGCTGGGTATGTATTCTCTTTATTCGGGGTTGGCCACAGGATGGAATATTATTTATTAATATGAGTAACATTATATTGCTTCTTTGCACATTAAGCACTTTACACACTTTCTGTGGCTCTCTCTGTTCCTAATGGATCCACTGGGAAAAGAAAGCCAAGATGATGTTGAATAATATTCTGAAAGTGGCCTCTTTTCATGTTAATGTTCTCAACAACAAAAATAAATCACATGCAATAGAAGCCTGGATTAAAGCTGAGAACCTGTCAGCAAACTTAGTCCAAGAAACGCATATCCCCATTGGGAAACTGTCTGAATTCTCAATGTTTAAAACCTGGGCGGGCTATAGGGGCTTCTCTTCTGCTCAGGCGGCACACCGTGGCACCGCAATTTTCTTGCCCAAAGGCTTGGTGCTGAAGTGGTTGATTTTGCCAGGGACAAATGTGGACGTTGGTGCTGGGTGAGTTGTCTAGTACTTTCCAGGCGTCTCACGTTTGTGAGATGGTATGCCCCAGTGAAAGACAAATTTGCGTCTTACGGGGAGATTTTTCAGTCATTATTACAAATCCCAGATGAAATTATACTTGCACGGGATTTTAACTTCTTGCAGAATCCTAGTTTAGATTCATCAGTAAATTCAAAGAGGCAACTAGAGCCCCAAACTGCGAAGTTTTTACAAAGCTATCAGAAAACACTGGAATTCGTTGATCCGTGGAGAGCAGCTTTCCCCACAAAAATTGAATATACCTGTTTTTGAGATGATTTCATAGCTCCTCTCGCATAGATTTGTTTCTGCTTTCAAAGGCTCTGGATTTTAAAGGCCAGCGGACATTACCAAATAATTTTTCAGATCATTCAGTGATTGTCCTTGTGATATCAGTGGTAAAACCTATAGAGCATTTTAGGTGCTTGGTTTTTAATAAACAGTATCTACAGGAGGAAGGCTGGGTCTGGATTTGTAAAGAGGAGATAAAAGAATTCTTGGGGGTGAATCTTGGGTCCACTCCCCCAGTATAGTGTGGGATGCTCTAAAAGCCTGTATTAAAGGGTTGGTAATATGGAAGGACGCTGTGAATAGTAAAAGGGCTAGACTACAAAAGCAAATTCTAGACAGGACCATCCAGCATAGTTATGAAAAACTTCTAAGGAACTCATCTAACTCTAATAAAAGAGAACTGGATAGAGCTAAGCAGGTATTAAGCCAGGCGCATTGTACAAAGTGTAAGGTTTTAAATCGTGCCTACATGCACGATGAGAGTCATCTTAGCATTGCAGGCCCGCAAACAAACTGCCAATAATAGGATAGATGCACTGAAATGCCCAGTTTCCGGGGTCAAGTGCAAGAAACCGGAAAAAGTGGGGTAAATTATGTTTGAGCATTACAAGCAGATCTATACCTAAAATCAATTGGTAGATAAAGAACTCCTGGGAAAATTCTTAGCAGATCGTAATAGTCCCATGCTATCCGAGGAAGAGGTGGAAAATATTATTCAACCTTTCTCCAAAGACGAACTGGAGGACGTTGTTAAAAATCTCCCAAATTGTAAGGCCTGTGGGCCTGATGGTTTTTCTGTGGAATTTTTCAAATCTTTTTTTAGACATTTTAGCCGACTATTTCTTTCCTGTGGCCAACACAATGATAGAGGGTGGCCTTTTTCATTTCATATGGGGAATGTCGTACATTTTTTTCAGAAAGGGGAAAGATTGCGCAGATCCGAACTCGTATCATCCAATCACTTTATAATATGTAAATCATAAAATAGTCACAAAATTAATAGCCAACAGATTCAACCTAATGGCATCTAAGCTGATCCACTCGGATCAGAATGGTTTAATTGCCGGACGGCAACTAGGCACAAATACACGCTATTTAGCCGAAGCACTGGATTATTTCTCTGTTAATGGGGCATCAGCTATAGTGCTTCTATTAGATGCTGAAAATGCATTTGACCTCGTGGTCTGGGAAACATTGTTCTGTATTCCAGCTAGATTTAGGGTTCCGTCCCAGATCACAGGGCTGATAAATAGGATGTATTGCAATGCTGAAGCTAATCTCATTATAAACGCTACAGAGGAGGGGAAATTACAAGTTCTCCGGGGGACCCGGCATGGATGCCCCCTATTGCCAATTCGTTTTGCTTTTTTTATTGAGCAATTGGCAATTGCAATTAGTGGGAACGCTGACATCCTTCCTCCTCTGGCACATATGGGGAAAATAAAATTATATGCTGATGATATTATATTAATCCTAGACATTAATAAAGGTTCACAGGAGAAAGAATTTGAGATTTTCGCACAGTATGAGAAATTGGGGGGCTATAAAATCAATAGGAAGAAAACTGAAGTCATATTATGCGGGTGTAATCCTGATATATTACATCCGGATATAGTCCCCTGCGTCAATGTGCAGCCGAAAATATATTTGGGCATTAGCTTCTCTTCACATATTGAGAATTTATATGATCTTAATTTCCCCCTCTGCTTTTAAAAACATAAGATTTATTTGCATGATGGAACTCACTTCCTTTAACTATCTTATTGAGGGTCGCCTTGATTAAAATGAAGATTCTCCCATTGTTTAATTTTCTTTTCTCTGCCATCCTGTGTATCTTAACTACATCTTTTTTTTGGATCACTGACAGAATATCGACGACAGGAATATCGACCTACACAAATATCATGTTCAAAATATCGATGTCAAGAATATCGACATCCTATCTTTACAATGGTATGTACAAAAATATCGAAACAAAAATATCGTTGTTAAAAATATCGTTGTTCAAAATATCGTTTTTTTTAAATCTCTAATAAATAATTTAAAAAAAATTAAATAATACATATAATTAATAAAAACATAGTTAGAATTATTTAAAAAAATTAAAAATTATAAATAATAAATGTAATGTAAAAATAAATTAAACATACATATATAAAATTAATATATATATATTTACTTAATAATATCAATAAATAATTATTATAATAAATTATATGTTAGAAACATAATACAAATTATAAATACATATATATATATACACATACACCTGTAACAAACATAAAAATAAAATATATATATAATAAATTAAAATATTAAAATAATTTTTTAATTTTAAAACAATATTTTACACTACATTAAATGAAACAGTATGGAAAATGTTGGATAGCGAAGGGGATAAAATTACTATTCCCACTCCAGGAAGTGCAAGAGAAGGGAAAGTGTTGGATAGCGGAGGGGTAAAAATTACTATTCCCACTCCAGCAAGTGCAACAGTAGGGAAAGTGTTGGATAGCGTAGCGGAATAATTTACTATTCCCACTGCAGAGAGTGCAACAGTAGGGAAAGTGTTGGATAGCGTAGGGGATAAAATTACTATTCCCACTCCAACGAGTGCAACAGTAGGGAAAGTGTTGGATAGCGGAGGTGATAAAATTACTATTCCCACTCCAGATAGTGCAACAGTAGGGAAAGTATTGGATAGCGGAGGGAATAAAATTACTATTCCGACTCCAGCGAGTGCAACAATAGAGAAAGTGTTGGATAGCGGAGGGGTTAAAATGTTCTATTCCCACTCCAGAGAGAGTAACAGTAGAGATAGTGTTGGATAGCGGAGTGGATAAAATTACTATTACCACTCCAGATAGTGCAACAGTAGGGAAATTGTTGGATACCGGAGGAGATAAAATTACTATTCCCACTCCAGCGAGTACAACAGTAGGAAAAGTGTTGGATAGCGGAGGGGTAAAAATTACTATTCCCACTCCAGCAAGTGCAACAGTATGAAAGTGTTGGATAGCGGAGGGGAATAATTTACTATTCCCACTCCAGCAAGTGCAACAGTAGGGAAAGTGTTGGATAGCGGAGGGGAATAATTTGCGATTTCCACTCCAGGGAGTACAACAGTAGGGAAAGTGTTGGATAGCGGAGGGAATACAATTACTATTCCCACTCCAGCGAGTGCAACAGTAGGGAAAGTGTTGGATAGGGGAGGGGATAAAATTACTATTCCCACTCCAGATAGTGCAACAGTAAGGAAAGTGTTGGATAGCGGAGGGGATAAAATTACTATTCCCACTCCAGCGAGTGCAACAGTAGGGAAAGTGTTGGATAGCAGAGAGGTTAAAATTACTATTCCCACTCCAGCAAGTGCAACAGTAGGAAAGTGTTGGATAGCGGAGGGGAATAATTTACTATTCCCACTCCAGCAAGTGCAACAGTAGGGAAAGTGTTGGATAGCGGAGGGGAATAATTTACTATTCCCACTCCAGGGAGTGCAACAGTAGGGAAAGTGTTGGATAGCGGAGGGGATAAAATTACTATTCCCACTCCAGCAAGTGCAACAGTAGGGAAAGTGTTGGATAGTGGAGGGGAATAATTTACTATTCCCACTCCAGCAAAATAATGAACATTAATTAACAAATAATTAACTAATTAAAAATAATTTACCTCCCACCATATTCCCCTATAAATAATCCCACCAATGTTGTAAAACATAACACAATTAACATAATTAACAATTAATTAATTAACAATTAGCAAGCAAATTAAAAACAATCAGTAATAAATTAATTCACAGAATTAACACTATTAAATAAAATTAAATAAATAATATATAAAAAATATTTAAAAAAATATTAAAATGTGATTACTTTCCACCCTACTCCCCTATCATCCCACAACATGCTCTTAAAAAAAGACACAATTAACATAATTAATAATTAATTAATAATTATTAATGACCAATTTATAACTAAATTAATAACCACATTTAACAATATAAAATATTAAATACATAAATATTAATTAATAAGTATCATTAATTAATTATAATTGAATTACTTCCCACCCTACTCCCCTATAAACCCACAACCCACTCCTAAAAAAATAACACAATTAACATATTTACCAATTACTTATTAATAATTAATAACCAATTAATAACTAATTAATAACAAATTAATTACCACAATTAACACTATGAAATATTAAATACATAAATATAAATTAATTAAAAATATTAATTAATTAATTATAATTAATTTACTTCCCACCCTATTCCCCTATAAACCCACAACCCACTCCTAAAAAAATGACACAATTAACATATTAACCAATTATTAATAATTAATAACCAATTAATAACTAATTAATAACAATTAAATTATCACAGTTAGCAATATAACATATTAGATACATAAATATTAATTAATAAAAAATATTAATTAATTATAATTAAATTACTTCCCACCCTATTCCCCTGTAAACCCACAACCCGCTACGGAACTAAAACGCAAAATGTAATTTTTAAAAAATTAATAACTTCTAAAAATTATTAAGAAATGTATTCTAATTAAATTGCTTCCCACCCTATTCCCCTATAAACCCACAACCCACTACGGAACTAAAATACACAAGAATTAATTAACATAAAATTAATTACTTCTAAAAATTTCACACATACATTAAAAAAATAAGCTATACGTATACAAAATAATTACATCACATACTTTAAACACACATAGTACAATACAAAACACTAAAATAAATGTGGATATTATTAACAACGATATTTTTACTAACGATATTACTAACTTCGATATTAAAAAAATGATATTTCTTACCTTCATGTCGATATTCTGGTCAACGATATTCTTGCATGTCGATCTTGTGCCACCTCGATATTAAAAACTCGATATTCTGGCACATAGATATTCCAACATCGATATTCTGTCTGTGCACCCTTTTTTTTTTTTTAAAAGGTGCAGTCTATGTTTACATCATTCATCTGGCAAAAAATCCTGCCAGAGTTGCACTCAGCACTTTATATGAAGAACTGGGAAAAGATGGCTTGGCGCTTCCTAACCATAAGGATTATTATTTTGCCTATTTTGAACAGTTATTTCCAGGTTTAATGTAAAACTCTGCAATGGCATTTTTAATACCTATTTTACGCAGTTGATCTTTAAAGAATATGATACATGATGTGTTAAAACTATCAAAGTCACCCAACAAAGTCCGCTACAAAAGTCTGAAGTGGTTCCTCCGGAAGCACATGGATCTCTTTAGGAGATACACTATTCCTCATAATAATGCGGTTACACCTTTGTCAGAACTAGTTATGGACTCTGGCACCAATTTTGCACCCGATATAGTGCAAAAGTGGGTGAAAGATAGGTTCAAAAAGTTAGCAGAATTTTTATCAGGTGAGAGGTGGTTGTGCATGTTAGAAGTCCTTGAATTAGTTAAAGTTGACTTTCTGCTTCTCGGCTCTTTCAGAATGTTGAATAAAGTATTTATCAATTTAGATAAAGCCAGATTAGCAGTGGTCAAAAAGTGGTAACCACGTTAGTTGAAGCTTCTGACTGTAAACGCCCTGGGGAATGGAAAAGATTGCTCGCCTTCATGAATGGCCTTGATCTTAGTCAAAAAGCAATCAAAAAATGGAAAAAACACGAAGGGTTGGAATTAACAAAAAAGGTGTGGGATGAAATCAATTTACTACATTTTAGTGTTCTGAGAGGAGCCAATTGGCGCTGAATGCTATTTTTTAATTGTTATATAGAACTCTGCAATTTCTTTCACACATCAATACTAGTAATTGCTTTCGATGTGCCTCGAGGGCTGCTGCAAATTGTTCACATGCAATAGGCCTGTGTCCCCCTATCCAGTAATTTTGGAATGGAATATTTCAGTATTTGTAGAACGACTGCAGGTTAAACTAGCTCCCACTATATGGTGGAAAGTTCTGGGGTATGATCCCACTTCTGGTTTAACCATTACATTTGTGAAATTATTATATGTGGCCATGCCAGTGGCCAGAACCTTATTACTTCAAAAGTGGCGGACACAGCGGTTCTCCACAATAGGAGAATGGATACAAAAAATGAAATATGTTAGAAATAAGGAATGGCTGTCCGCAATGGGTTAATGGGGAGATTAAGAAATTCAACAAACTTTGGGGGTGGTTTATGGACGAAGCCTAGGGGTAGGTTTAAAAGCCTGGATAGCACCTTATTGCTTCTTTGCACATTCTTCGCTTTATGCACTTATGTGACCTAAACTAGAAGGGAAACTGTCTAGAATTGTTCTTTGTATTTATGCCATGTGGAGTGTTTTATTGTTGTTTCTTTTTTGCTTCTGGATTAACTTTGTGATGAAATGTGTTTTACACGTGTATCTCAGTGTATGAATATCATGAATTGATGTATTTTATCGCAATTTTTGGATCCAAATAAAAATATATATATATAAAAAAATGATGATATGAAAGGACACAACGGAAACGCTTGCCTTGGTCTCGCGTTTCTGGTCAGAGCACAGAGGCTTGTCTCACAAACAGGTGCCTGCTGGGGTGAACCCCATGGATGTCTAAGTAGTGAGAACAGTCGAGTACCAGGAAGTGAGAAGCTTGCACCGCAGATTCTGGATAAGGTTGTCTCTTTCAGAGAGGGTACCGGAAGAGTTCACGCTTAAACATTTTTACTGTGTGGTTTGTTGTACGGTGAACTTTACATGATTACAGCTGTGTGTACCTAGAAAAATGTGTCTTATTTACCATATTAGTAAACATCTGACTACAAGCTGATTTCACTTTTCGGAACCGACTTGCATACATGCTCTGTGCAGCAGTACAAAGGCATTAAGTAAGTAAACATGTTCTAAAGCGCGCGTATACAAAAAGTGTCTTGGCGCTGTGGACCCTAAAACAACTTGAGGAAAGAAACCTAAAACATACTTAGGGTGAGAAACAAAGAGTCGCGTCTTTAATGATTTTCTGAAAAGGGTGAAGGAAAGGAGATGTGTCACTTGCAGATACATGCCGCTTATATCACATTGACATTGTCAGTAATGTGTGTTTCTGGAGACGTGTATCTCCCAGACATAGCGCAGGATATTGTGCAGGACATCATATGTTGCCTGCTCTTAACAAGGGAGGACAGCAGAGGGGCTCGGCACCGCTGAAGGCAATTTTGCCAGACGTGGGTTTAGTAACAGTTGCAAAATAATTGGAAACAGAAATATAATTACTTGTGGATCGCATGGGATACTAAAAGAAATAAGTTTGGGCAAGAAAGGGTGGTGTTAGAGAAACGCGCTTACTTTATTTTAAGTACAGAAAAAGCTGCGGTAACGTGCTGAATTTTTGCAGATGACAAGTACAAACTAAAACGAGAAATGAGGCACGACAGATTGTTTTGCACGAAGGAGAGCTTGGATGACTTCATATCTCACCACCACCGCGAAGCCTTAATGTTGATACAAAACAGCAGCATTTTTCAAACCTCCACTAGTTCTCCAAAAACACTCCTGAAACGTCTACAAGCTGCTTTGGCTTGGCAGGGAATAGCCGAGCATCTGGGACACCAATATGCAGGCCACACACATGCTGCTGCTACAGGTGCCTAAAATATATTTAAAAAGCAGTGGCGGACTGGGCTTACTGCATCTCCCTAAACACAGGAGTCTTTGTTCCTGGTAGATAAAAATATGTCAAATGCCTAAGGGGTCATTTAGCTGCAGGTGTAAAATTGGTTTAAAATTCACCACCAAACTCTATTTGTTCCAGCTTTTACACTTGTGCCTTGTAGCAGATGAATTCAAATTGTGTTCACGTCTGTGTTTGTGCTACCACGTACCACAAGAACCAAACAGGTGGTACTTCCCCCCCAAAAAAGAGAAAAAAAATCACAGCGCTAGGGATAAAATGTCAGGCTAAATCTCTGGAATTGTCGCGGTTTACATTTGCAATTCTCAATTTTTACCTCTGTAAATCAGATGCCACACTCTTGGATCACCTGTTGCAAATGCTGTTTGCGCGAGAATGCTTTTCATCTGCATTTACTAGTCTAGATGGCTCCATTGGTTCCATTACTCAATGGGGGTTTAATTAATGTTGACAGTAATTGAAAAGAGAGGTAGGCTGAGCAAGTGTTGTGGGACTGGGCTTGTCTGACACAAGAAAAAGTGAATAAGCAGGTAGAAATGAGGATGTCCACCCTAATAATCTGGGCATTACTACAAGCAGTCCTATGTGCAGCAAAATGCTTAGATCCTGGACACGTGCAAGTTCCATGCCACCTCTCTGCTCACCTCACTTAAATGATTACCAAGGAAAGCAAGATGGTCTTTTAAAACAAAAACAGCAAGCCTGACATACAAGGCCATCCATCTAAACTCACATATACATTGTCAAAAAACAGAAGACCTAAGGTAGTTCACTGGAACTCTGAATCAAAGGTAATCTTTGACTAACAGTCACCTGGTTCAACCAAAAAAACAGATATGCCCAAGCTTTCTCAGGAAGTGCCTTACCAAATCAGATAAGAGTAAAACTTTCTCTGCCCATCCTCAGGCACTCTGTGAAAGACCACCTCCCAGTCAAGCACCATGGTATTAAATTCTCTTCAATTTCCTACTTTTTTACCTCATTTCTAAACCCCAGATACTAAATCAAAAATCATTTACTTTTTCTGCTACTCACCAACAAATAGCAGGTGGCCACACCCTGAGAAGGATTTAGTATTTCAGAGTTGATACCCTTTAATTTCTGCTATATTATATTTTCTTACTACATTAGAATGTATTGAGCACCCTCGTCAGATAATGGTTTTCTGTTTAACATGTCTTTCTACAAAATATATTGTGCTCACCACCTTCCTATTACTTCATCTTCCTTTGTAGAAAATGTCTGATTGTGTAGCTCTATCTTTCCTGATGCAGTTCTGTAGAGCTCTTTGCTACCCCCTACCCTGGGCCTAGTTTGCGCTTTATAAAAACCTTGAATGAATTAAGCATGCACCATCATGGAATTTGATGTGCATAACACCAACATGACATAGGCCACAAGCTCACATAGAGTAGAAGACGGATTTTAAACCTGGTTCCCTGCACGATGACATCTTTATTTTGGAGCCCAACACCCACACATTTGAGGTTTGTGTTAATAAGAACAAAGGATGTGGGTATAAAGTAAATAACAGTAGTATATATAGATAGGGTAGGGATATAGAAAGACATCTCACAGACACATTGAAAAGACCATTGAAAAGACCAGTGAAGCCCATAAGCTCACTGAGGACCTTATTCAGAGCTCTATAAATCAAACAGAGAAAAGAAATCAAAACACATTGTTTTACGTTTGCACAATGATTTATCACAACTCAAAGTAAAATGAAATGGTCCTTACCTCACTGAAACTACTTCTGTGAGAGAGATTTCCAATATTTTCTGCACTTATTTGGGCAGTGACCCTAAGGGGGGTGTTGGCTGCCCTTCCACTTTGGCTTTTGGGAGTGACTGATCGGCTTCGCTGAAGGCTTACAAATCCTTCCTTATTTCCATAACTGCCTGTACTATGGCCCCTTGACAAAGTACTGTTGGGGGTCGTAGGTTTGCTTCCAGCAGCTGCTTGTGACTGAAGTTTATTAGTCGATGAGTTGGGTGTGTGAGGCCTACTATTTGTGATGCTTGCGGCCTGTACTCTGCTATTGGCCCGAGGTGGAGATTTGCTTCTTTGGATAGGAAACTGAACACTTTTTCCTGCAAGACTTGAACCTTGAGATCGAGAATTTGGTGCTGGTGATGTTTGAAGGTTTCCTTGAGTGTCTGTGATCACCAAACTACTATGCAGGCTGCTTGGACTCCGCGACACCCTTGCTTCAGCCATTAGAGCTAAATCTTTTTCAATGTCTACAAATAAAAACACAAACAGTACATCAATGACGTATAGTATAATCATTTCATAACCATGCCTCAACCATGCACTATTTAGCTATTTAGCACCCTCTCTGAAGTGTCAGACACCTCTTTTGATTGAGGCAGAAATAGGATAAATAAATATTCAAAATCAACCTTTTTTGTTGCACAGGCTATGATGAAAGCTACCAAAAGAGAAACCTATAACAGAAAGTTATAAAGTTTTGATAGAAGAGTCCTCCTTTAGAAACTCAAAAACTTCAGAGATGCTGCCTCATTTATAGAGGACCTTCTAGGCAGTAACCTAGATATGTTCACTAAATACTCTGTAAAATCTGCAGATAGCCCTTTGTACAAGTATGAGACTGAGAAGAGTCAGATTAGTGAAGGATATCAACAGGATAAGGGAAGCCCCACTGGCTTCCTCTTGCAACTCTCTATTTGACAGTCCTCTCACACAACATCTCAGCAGTATTTTATACAGCATCCTAGTTATATTGAGCATGGTACAGCGAGATGCAAAGGAATATGAGATACAACACATCTCGCTCCTTCAGAATATAACACAGAGAAAGGACATGAAGCACAATTCACAACACACCTTCCTTCAATCATAAGGTTACAACATCAGTGAGATAACCAGCACAAGGAAAAAAGAACTCTATACCAACACAAGGGACACACTAAACACACACACACACACACAAATTAAGAATTCGTTCTAAAATACTGTGCACACACACCCCAACAACGATTGTGCTCCACTGTGCACACAACAAATCAGTGCTGCTACTCATGTTTGTGCATTTACACATAACTCAATGGTGGGCATGTCACAAAAAGCTCATTCACACCATAGTGTTTTGCTTTTATGGTAATTTCCTCTTTTTGGTGCCCGGTGGGGGGAGGGGCCTGGGTTGTTTACATTGCAGTAGAAACCATCACTGTGACTAGTGGGAAGCTTATCTGCATATTTTTGTGTTACCCATCCTCATCAGTATCTCATGTTGTAGAAGTGTACGTCAAACATATCAGTATAAACAAGTTAACTTTGTTTGCTAGGTATTAGGCTGCCTCTAACCCTGCCAGAAGCAGGATCAACTCTGCTTAGCCTTCTCTAGAATCTTCCCAAATGCCCCCTACTGCCCCAACATGACACCAATCCACTCCATATGACCTGCACAGGGCTGAGTGGACAACAAAGGACAGAAAAACGTGTACACCAGAATGTGCAGAAGGCACAAGGATGTGCAGAAGGCAACACATTTTTTTCAGTACGATAATTGAGCTTTCGACAAACCCAATCTTCTGGCTTCGGAATATAAGCATTTCTAAGAGTTGTAAAGAATGGTGTATATGTAAATGCCGATTTTCATTATGTCAGAGTGTACGGATTTTAGTGCTTCCAGAACTATGGAAGCAAAACAAATTAAAATATGTGAATTTCCGATATGCGAAATGGAAAATTGCCACTCTGGATATGTAAGATTAAATGGCCCTTTTTTTTTTTTTTTTTTTTTTACAGACGGGGCGTTGCTCCGCTACCTCCAAGAACAGTGATGTCCTTGACAGAGAACATTTTTATTGTGTTAAGAGCATCTCGAACAGGAGCTTTTGTACATATAACAGTACTTTCTGTGTGCGGTTCGGTTACGACAGGGATGCACAAATGAGGATGTGATAGTGTGAGCGGTGTAGTCACTTAGATTTGGCAGTACTAGATGGCACCTAATACAGTTTTTGTTTTACATATTCAAATAACATTTATATACAATCTGAAGCAGAGACAAAGTGATTTGCCTAGAATCACACGACCGTTAGACATGGTCATGTTGCAGTGGAAGCAGCTTTTATTTTCTCAATTGTGTGTCTTTTGCTTTATTTTCTGCACTGCACCCAAAAACCGAATTATTTTTATAACTAATTTCCCTCAGAGGCATTGGTCCTCTGATTGATCTTGTTGGTCATAGTGAGGGGTAAGAAGTAAGGTGTCAAATTGTTGGCCACTCAATGAGAACCAAATAATTGATAGCCAACTCACAAATTAGTGATCAAATTCAAATACACCACCCTCAGGACCACACTGTAAACGTAAAGCATGGCAACAGGGAGACCAAACCTTCTGAAAAAGTTTATTCTAGCAAGAGTCATGCAGACTAGCAATTCTGTAACTGCTATGCAGAACAAACGTAGTAGAACCCGATGCTCTGAAAACAATCTATGTTTATCTCTATAATGCACTAGAAATCAAATCTGGTCAGCACAGTTTCTGTAGGAACAACATTTTGACTCAATTAATAAAAGACTCATACAAAATTCTGAAGTATTTGGTTATAGTATTAAATATCCAAAATCAATGAAATTAAGTAACATTTTAAACATTTGTGTCATGAGTCTCAGAATGTGTAATATAAAACCATACACTTAGTTAGAATCAATCAATAGTTGAATACAGAAATTCATAAGAAGATGATTTGAATCAGGGGTTTCCTACCACCAATAAAGGCAGGAGGGTGGTTTCAAAAGAGTTCTCTAAGCATGGCAAAAGGGATCAAGTTAAAGTCCACTAGGGGAAAGTCCATGAGCATGGGCAAAAGGGGATGGAGCAGTAAATCAGGAAAGTTCAAGTCTGGTCTCTCACCAGGCAACTTCAAATTGTCCAAAGGCAAGTTCATCATCAAAGGGAAACAGGCAAGGGGCATATAAAGGTAGTCTGGCAGGCAGGCTGAAGGCAATGGAAGAGAAGGGACAAAGGTGAAAGGATGGCTCTGCTGAGTCTGTGTCTGGTCTCGTCCATGGTGTGGGTAGCCTCCCTCCTCATGCAGAAGTCACTTTTTATACTCTAAATAATCCATTTGTGGCATTAATTGTCACCATACGATGGTCTGACTGTCATGTGACTATTCTTCCATTCACCAGGCACAAGATTGATACACCAGCATATTTTTCCATGTTTCTCATGAGAAACGACCGTCCATTCTGACGTCATAGTTTAGTTGATACAGAATTTATTTACTTTGTTGCTCTTCATGAGTCACAGTAAGAAAACAAATTGCCATGCTTTTACACAAAGTCGCTTATTTGTGTGGGAATACAATATGAAGAAAACAGGTAAAGCAACATTTTAAGGAATATAGCAAATGTCCATTATTATGAAAAATGCAAACCTCAGGGAAAAAGGCAATTTAATGTATTTAAAGTCATCATTTCTTGTTTAGCAAAAGAATCACATAATTATGTTCAAGCATAACTAAATTCAATAAGTATATCATATGATGAAAGAGTTATATTTTTGTCAACGATTATTGCATAGAAATGTTCAACCCTAAGTATGGCCTACTACTAACATTTTAAAAGATAATAAATGTAAAATATTCTCAAAAGTTAACATATAAATTTAGTTTGAATAAATCTAACACCCTAATAGTATTAAGCATTATTTCTGAAAGTGTCATTCACATTGCATATTAATTTTGCACCACTTTCTTTTCTCCATGGTGCATCACAATAAAGAAGCTAAAGATGCTAGGGTTCATCATTCATATTAGCACAATTTCGTGTGAGACGCATTTACAATAGTAATTCTTTGTTAATTCTCCATTAGAGCAACTGTATATTTACATTAATAACTTTTTCATTATGATCTTGTTCAAATAATTTGTAATCCATTAATAATCATAGTAAGTAAATTCTTCTATTTCTACAAACCCAAACACACTTTTACGATGCTTATACTTCAACTTTTCTCAGTTTCAATGTTATTTTTTTCTAGACGTACGCAACATGCACATTAGTTTTGGTTTATCATAATCAGTTTTATTTAGTGCAAAGAATAATCAGCTTTTACACTGTTACAAGCCCCCCTTTGATGGCACATCAAGCCATCACAGTCTACTACACATCAGAACCTAACAAATCATAGTTTAGTTGTCTTAAGCCTTTTTCTTCAAGACTCTTCTAGAATTATCATTTCATCAAAGTATTTACATTGTTCGTCTTCTAATTCAACTTCAGATCTTGATCTTTTCACTCCCTGTTGATTCTTTCTATATTTACAGAATTTGATAGACAGCAACATCAGCATTATGCACTAAGAGATTGCCACTAATTGTCTCAATATAGAAATCACTAGTCCATTCTTCAAGTTACCCAATGATTTGCTTACAGTTGACAATCTTTTTCCTATCATTTCCCATCAGATTTGATCCCTTTCAGATCTTTGTTTAAGCCAGTAATGTTTTTAATGTAGTTTTCTAAATCTCTACTTTTACAAACATTGTTGAACCTTTAACAACCGACAAACTCCACCTTCCTTCGCGAGAAGGATGTCTAGGGCAAGCCAATTTTACATCACTATCGACCTTACAGAAGTCATTTCAATCGCTACAACAAAAAATCCACCAGCTGTACTGGTGGCTAATTTATCAAGTATGGTAGAAAGATTTCTAATTTTATGTGAATTTAATGTAACTCCTACAGAAGGCATTAAAGCTCCAAAAATATCATCCACTAGCTCACTTGCAGTGGCACTTCATTTCACTCTCTCATTCTGCTCTTTCGAGTCTCCTTCAATTTGTTTCACATGATGCATTTTTGGAAAAACAACTCCCACGTAACAACTTGCATACCATCCTTTCGGTAATTTATAAAAGCCATTTTCACTCCACATATAATGCACCCCGGGAAAGATAGTATCGACTCCTTCTAAATACCTTCCCCAGTTTTCATAAACATCAAAAGCATGTTTACATTCACTAATACCTACACATTTTGTTAATTTTTAACATTTTTCTACATATACAAAGCTTTATGTTGACAGTTTGAGGTTAATGTATCAATTCTTCTACTGTTTTATATTCTTCTTCTGGTAAACTCCAAAGGGTTAGTTTTAAAGGTGCATCTGTTTTATTTGTCACATTGTTTCATCTACTTTCTACTAAATCTATAAATTTCTTTTCAGCTCTACCTCTTTCACATGTTAGGTTATTTCAATGTACATAAGCCATGTCCAAATACTGAGTTGGTCTAAATAGACTCAACAAATGAACCTTCAGGATCATGTGAATTTAAGTGCTTTAGCACAGGAAGTTCAGAAAAGATTAGATCATCATTTGAATAATACTGTAAATGATCAATATCATTGAATAAACTCATTAATACACTACAAGAAATTCCATATGTTAACATTAAGCTAAGATAGGTAACATCTTCAGCAATTGATGCAGTTAATTGCATCCATACTTAGAAATCACTAACATCCATTGTGTCAATATACCCATGCAATAAATTAGTATATAAATTCAGTAAATGTTCAGTTTTTGTAAAGTCAAGAAGTAAAGTTTAGTAATTCAAAGCAATAGAATCAGTGCTATTAGTTTTGGCATCTATGGGTACATAAAGGGGAAAGTATAGAATAATAATCAATGCAACTAATATTAAAGCAATTATAGTAAATAATTCTGCACATACATGTTTGCGTCTAAGAGTGGTTTCAGTGCTATGCTTCATGGCTTCTCCCAATTCAGATCAATTAACTAAAAATAAAAATAAATAGCAGCAAGTGGTTTGAACAACTCAAACAATTTGCCACAAAAGCACCAAGGCACAGTTCAATAGTTCTGTTCAGGATAAGAAATACGCAGATCAGCTCCGTTGATGAGTTTGTTTAGTAAATGCTGATAAAAAGAACCCCTCACTTATTCTGGAATATAGTAAAAACTACTTGAAATTGAGGTACATAACCGCCATGGAATATGAAAGAGAAAGGGCTGCCACACAAAAACAGAGCGTGGTTTCCTATTATGAACGCCCGCTCATGGGAGGTATTCAGCTATATTTGATCCTGGTAAGGAACATTCAGCACAGATTTTATTTAACCAGGCTAAGGATGGGCATATTACATTATTTAGTTGCATTCCTGAGAACGGAAAAGTGGTGCTATAAATTACCAGCCTGTCCGTGCGATGGTAAAACCCCACAATCCACGTTGCATTTTATCCTTTTTTGTAGTTTTTATAGGGATATCCAGAAATCAGTTTTAAAACCCCTCTTTTTAACAAACATGCTTTATAACTATAAATATGCGTTTAATTTTGTGTGTAGCCTGGAAAATGTGAAGATTATAAAAACTGCAACTCGATTTATACAACTATCAATTAAGAAAAGAAAGGACTACGCACACCTGGATGCATTGTTATACGAAAATCAGGATGATTGTTTTTAGTATGTACTTTTTAAACTCTTATCATGATAAGATGTGGCAATGTGCACTTTATGTATTGTTATGCACTTATAATGTACCAGCACTTTATGATATATTTTGTGGCAGCTTGTATCTCATGTATCTTTGGCACCTTAATGCATTAGCACTTTATAACTGGTTAATACGCTATGTGAACAGCTCAATGAGTAAAACCTGATCTAACTTGGACTATCTAGGTTAATTTTTAACAGTATTTTGTATTTATTTTGCATTTATTTGTATCGGAAACTGGCCTTAATCTCGCCATTGCTTGGCTTGAAGATTTATAAATTGTCAATCTTTTTAAACTAATCAAGTTGTTATGCAGGAATGTTGTTAGTATATGTGTATTAGTATGCTTTTATGGTGTTTTCTTTTACTTGCACCGAATAAAGCTGATTTTGACTTTGAGTTTGTTTAGGATAAATTGTATCCGTTTTTCAAGTGGTATACCAGGATTGAAATTTAATTCCACAACACAATTAGTTTCATGAAGGTTCAGGAGGATCCGTATTCTTAAAGCAAAAGGCAGAAATCTCACGCTCCCATTCATTTGCACCAGATACATCCATTCAGGAGATGAGTACTTTTGACTGGATACTCTCACTCTTTGATCTCCTTACAGCTGTTCGCTCATCATCACTGTCACTCTGATCGGAGTGTTTGGAACTTTCGTGAATGGTTTGTGGTACGCGTTCTTCATTTAGGCAACGTTATGTTATTGTGATTTACACTATACATAAATTGCAAGTGTTGGAGTGCACTTGCCCCTGCCCGCACTGCTATGGGTGCAAACACTTTGCTAAGTTTTTTTTGGAACTTTACTCAATACAATTTTAACGTTTTTCAATATATTACATTACACTTTACAACCTCAAATTAAGTTGTTTTATTGCGAGTAACTCTCCGCAATCATGTCATGTTTTACTCATACTGTACAAACAAAAAAAATCATACACATGAACAACAAATTATATTCTTTTTCTGTAAAACGCTGATGTCAGTAGATGTTTCCCAATACATTTCGGGATCGATCCCTTCATCCAATGGAATAGATGTACAACAGTGGAAGACATACATCAAGGATACAACACACTTCTTACAACTACTGCAACAAATAGAAGGTCAAGACATTTCCTCTTGGATTTTGTGTACTATTAACGTAACCGCATTATACACATCTATTCCATTGGATGAAGGGATTGATGCATGTGAATGGGCATTATTACAACAAACTACTGTAGCAGCCAACAGAGTGTTCATTCTTGAGTTACTACAATTTTGCTTACACCATGCTTACTTCAAATGGAATGAGGAATTCTTTCTACAAATCAGCGGGACATCGATGGGCTTTGCCGGAGCCCCAGCGTACGCCTACACATATATGTCTAAGTTCGAGGAAGACCACATTTTGTCAGATCCAGGCTGGCAAGATAACTTGATATTCTACAAACGTTTCATCAATGCTATTTTTTTGATTTGGAACAGCACTGAAGATGAATTGATTAAAAAAATAAGTGAACTGAACCAAAAGAATTCCTGCATACAATTTACTCAACAGATCATGACAACCAAATTTCATTTCTAGATGTTTTCATCACTAAAACACAAGGAAAGTTGGCTACTACTGTGTTTCACAAAAAAACTGATTGCAACAATTTTTTGTTGTATTCTAGTTTCCATTCACCCGCCCTTTTACAGAATTTGCCCTATTCACAAATGTTACGAATCAAGAGAATCACATCGACACCAGAAACATTAGCAAGGGAAATTGATCAACAAAGGGACAAATTTCAAGTACGAGGATACCCCACGACAGTAATTTCTGCGGCCGAAGCTAGAGTGGAAGAAGTTCCCAGAAGAGATCTACTACAAACTAAAATGAAAAAAGATCAAGACAGGATGGTATTTGCCTCTAAATTTTCCACTAGGTCTATTCATATCAAAAAGATCCTTAACCATCGTTGGGAATTGCTCCAAAGTGAACCAGAATTTAAAGGCTTGTTTACAAAAAAACACTATTTGCTTACACTAGGAGCAGAAACATCAAGGAACTGTTAACCAAGAAAGCACTGAATACAAGAGTTACAGAAGCCGGCATGAAAAAATGCCATAATTGTGTTCACTGCAATAACATCATCACGGGAAAAACTATTACACATCCTCAAACAGGAAAGATCATCAAATTACGTGACACTACAGACTGCAACTCTATGTTCGTGATTTATTGTATCAAATGCCCCTGCAGTAAAATGTATGTAGAGAAAACAGAAATGAAAATAAAAATCTGAATCACAGAGCATAAGAGCCTCATTTGAAACAAAATTCCGAGCTCAAGTTTGGCTATGCATTGGAAGGAGTCAAATCACAACATACCATAATTGAGATTCTTAATACTTGAGAAAATCAACCTAATCCCCGATAGGGATAACGCTAAAAGGTTATCGCAAAGGGAAATATGGTGGATAAAACATCTCAACACCATGATGCCCGCTGGACTAAACGACAAATTAGACATGAGCTGTTATCTTTAACTTCACATGTTTATACAACATCATCTAGAAAAATATCATTCACAAGCGTGCTAGTTTTCAGTTTTTTCATCCCACAGATAGACTCATAGAGACTATTGTTTATGTGTTCATTTAGATTCTAGAGTAACATACATTGTATTGAATATGTCATTGTTTCTCTTCACATGTTGTTATTGCAATGGGACTGTTTAGACATGTTTTAATCCACATACACACTTATAGCCTTTATTTCACTTTAGAACCATAGACTGGGATTGTAGTAACCAGAGGGATACGTCTGACACTTAACATTTAAAAAGGTAGAATTTGCGGGCATCCAAGTTGGTGAACATAACTGGCTTGAGGGTATCGCTGTGTAGTTGGAGTCACATTTTCATTAGAAGTTTGTGCTCTTTTGCTTCGTGATGAGCAGTTGACTTGGCGAGGTACACACGGGTACCACGGAATTCATATTAGACATCCACTATTAGTTGGGACTGAACGGCATAGAAGTTGCATCATTATTTAGATCCGCAGATTAGTGTAATCATACCGCCAACCGTGAGATTCTGTTGATACATTACCGTACTTGCATCCAGGATAGGAAGTCCAAGATGGCCGCTACAGTGGTGGCGATTACTAGCGACGGACTGGGTATGTCCTTTTTTGATGTTATCACAAAGCAGAGATATATGGGATTAGGTAAAGCACGCTTTCCGGTACAGAGACGCGAGTACGCGGAGACTACTGACATCAGTTAAGAGGGGAGAGGAATGTGATCACGGTCAGAATTGAGCGATCATGGCATTGAGGAAATTAGAACTAACTGTTACATTCCGTTATTTGCAGCGGTATACAGTACTGACGAGGAATAGAGATTGGATACAGCGTGACTTTACTATTGGAGTTATGCGGCACTGAGAGGTAATCTTTTACCTTTTACCGACCGTTGAGTGTCTTGAAGCATTTTCATGATTTATTTTTTGAGAGGTACATAGTTATGTTATTTGTTTTACTCAGACAGTTCCATTTCGTGCAGGACTGGGTACGATACTGAAATACACAGGTTTTGCAGGAGTGAGTTGTTCTTGAGTTGTTTTTACTTTGTTTTATGCACCTTCCACACAGAGGTTGGTGGAGTGTATTTAGATTTCACTAATGTAGCACATGGTGGTTTGCTGGTCCTTTTGTCTCGTATATGGAGATCACATCAGGGGGTTTGAACTAAACACACTAAACACACAGAAAAAGAGCGCGCTGGTGCAGGATATTATTGTATATGTAAATAATACAACATATAAATCAATGAACCGTTGGTTTCTCCCTGAATGCTCAACATTGAAATTTATGTTTTATTACAGTTCTCCTGACGAAGGGATCAGTTGATCCCGAAATGCATTGGGAAACATCTACTGACATCAGCGTTTTACAGAAAAAGAATATAATTTGTTGTTCATGTATATGATTTTTTTGTTTGTACAGTATGAGTAAAACATGACATGATTGCGGAGAGTTATTCACAATAAAACAACTTAATTTGAGGTTGTAAAGTGTAATGTAATATATGAAAAAACGTTAAAATTGTATTGAGTAAAGTTCCAAAAAAAACTTAGCAAAGTGTTTGCACCCATAGCAGTGCGGGCAGGGACAAGTGCACTTCAACACTTGCAATTTATGTATAGTTTTGATCAGAGGCAGGCCACCTCATTCCCACCCAGCACGCTTAATTTAAGAAATACAGTGTACATTGGATGAAAAAGTTTACGTTTCAATAGGAGTGCGCGACACATCACGAAAATTCATTGTGATTTACACAGCACGCAGCTACTCCAAGGAGTGTCCCGGCGCTAAACAGACATAACGACCTATAGCAATGACCTATACAGCTTGTAGGAAGAACCAGGTGTTTAGTTTTTCTTAAAGGCGGTGAGATCAGGTGTTGTGCGTAGTTCCACAGGGAGTTTGTTCCATGTTGCTGGCCCCAAATAGGAAAAGGGTCAGCCACCCATTCTAAGCAGGCAGATTTTTTGGGTCTCTAGCCTAGTGTTCAGAAGAAGAGAGTAAGGTACACCAACCGTTAGTTTACGCGCCTTGGAAGAAAAAGTAGGCATTCAAACCTCTTGGCTTCTTCCATCCAGAAAGGAGGTAAGCCAGTTTAGGACAGTATTCTTAATCCAATTGCCTGGAGACGATCAAGCAGCTTTCGGTGAGGAACAGTATCGAAGGCTGCCGATAACTCCTGCACGATCAAAGTTGGCTTGCCTCCTGTGTCCAGGGTGCCTCTTACATATTCCACAACTTCTAAAAGCACTGTTTTGGTACTAAAGTGAGGCCTAAAACCTGGCTGGCTAGGATGTAGGAGATTATTCTGCTCCAGAAATTGTGACAATTGTGCATTGACAGATTTTTCCAATATTTTGGAGAAAGCAGGGAGAAGGGAGCTGGGTTTATAGCTAGCCTGCGTTTTTGGGTTCGCTGTGGGTTTTTTAAGTAATGGTATGACTTTTGCACCTTTCTAATGGGCTGTGACCTTGCCAGATTGTAAGGAGGTGTTTAATACTCTGTTAACAATCAGGTTAATAACCTGGGTTATTTTGGTCAGCAGTGCGGGAGGGCATGGATCGGAAAGGGAACCCAACTTCAGACTCTTAAAAGCCGCCAAAGAGTCCTCTCAGGGGAAAGGACAGAAATTCGCAAAGGTTGGACTCCCTTGGTGGAAGTAGGAACCTGTGTAATCTCAGAATGGATCATTGCTGATTGCCCATCTATAAGCAGATTTGCCTGAATGGTGGAGATTTTATCATGGAAAAATAATTCCACCTCATCAAACCATTCTGTCGAAGGTTGGCGATCTCAGGAGATAGCGTCAAGGCTTGAAAAGTTTTCATAATTTTAAAAATCTCCTTAGATTTGTTGCCAGCTTTGGCAATCTTCTTTTCAAAGAAGAATTTTTTAGCTAGATGCACCTCTGAGTGATAGTCCTTCAGTGCTAGCTTATAAAGCTTTTTATCATCTAAGCTGTAGTTGTTTATCTATTTGCTTTCAAGATGCTTATATTGTTTTTTACTTGATCTAAGGGCCTCATTGAACCAATTGGTTTAGTCCTACGAGAATAACATGCGGAAATAGGGGCTAGCTCGTTAAAAGTACCTTGAATCCAGTCATGCAAGAACACAGCATCCGATTCAAGGGAACCAGAAAGGACTGGTATATTTGCTTGAATCAGTTCAGCTTGCTGGACTTCATGACAAGCGCAAGAGTGAGCCCAGGTGTACTCTGTGATGGAATGTCCTTTTGACGTTCTTGGCCAATTAACGTCTCAATATTTAATTTCTTCTGGCCCCACGGTCTCCGGGTACAACTCGCTTTCTTACTGCACTAGGCCCTTCACTAGGATCTGTATCTTGGGTAGTTGACTATTAGCTGAGACCCTTTGGTACCATCAATAGTCAACTCTCTATGATCCCCCTCAGGCCAAAAGAGCGCTGTCCCTTCTGCTTGCTGGTCCCCAATAGCTTGACTAACCTGCTCCCTCTGTCTCACTGTAACCACCGGCACATCAAGAACAGGTGCTGTTATATCATCAAGGGAAAATGGGACTCTGCGAGTATGTGCACCATGCACCCGCTTCGGGAGACCTCCACACTTCACAGCAGTAGTGGTGACCCGTATTACCTGGTATAGCCCACACCAACGAGGTTTCAAGCATGATTTTTGCATGTGCTTTTCACCATCGCCAGGACTGAGGCTCCTGTTGAGTCACAAGGGCAGCCTCTCCAACCTGGTGAGACACAGAATGTACCACATGAGCCAAACTTTTGCAATAGTCCAATATTAGGTCATCTGTGATATTCACTAAAGAATTTGCAGGAACAGCTGGCTGTCTCATCACTCTCCCCATGATGACTTCATGAGGCGACAATCCTGTCCTCCTGTCTGATGTACTTCTCCGACTCATCAACACAAGAGGCAATGCATCGAGTCACTTCAAAGATGTTGAAGCACACACCTTTGCCAATCTGGATTTTAATGTGTCATTTATCTGCTCCACCAATCCAGAAGCCTCTGGAAGGTAACTGCAATAGAGCTTCTGCTCAATTTGTAATGCTACACATAACATTCTCAGGACCTCATTGTTAAAATGAGTTCCTCGTTCCGACTCAAGAGAAGTCTGAAATCCAAACCTTGGAATCAACTCTCTTAACAACAATTTAGCTATGGTGAGACTGTCACTTCAATGTGTTGGATCAGCTTCCACCCATTTTGAGAAAATGCAAACAATGACCAAAACATATTGCTAACCATGGTAAAGGGTCATCTCTATGAAGTGCATTTGCATCCGGTTAGAGGGACCTGCTGATCTCCCTACATGACTCATTGTAACCGGTGTTTTTCTTCCAGCATTTTGTTGTTGGCATACCACACATCGGTGGCAAAAATTCTCAGCAATCAATCTAAATCTGGGATTAAACCAGATATGTCGAAAGAGGCGCATCATTGGATTTCTTCCTACATGCGTGGGACCATGATAATGTCTAGCCATAGGTGGCAATAAACTGTCAGGTATTACAGGTCTGCCATCAATGTAAACCCAAACTTCATCATCCCTTTTTGCTCACCCAGCTAGCACCCAATTTTGCTTTTTAGCTTCTGCAACTTCTTCCTGTAATCGTTTGACCACATCCCAAGTTTCAAACGTGGTTAACAGCAAGTTGTAGTTTATGATGTCTAATGTTTCGTGATCTAGGTCCCTATTAAAAGTCTGTGCAATTAATACACAATATTTGGCTAATTTCTCTGCATACTTACTGCCAACAGCCACATAGTCAGACGCGAAAGAGCAGAACGAGAGCGTGAAAAGAAGTGCCAGTCAAGTGAGATAGTGGATGATATTTTTGCAGCACACATAAAAAGAGCAAATCACCTTTAAAGATTGTTTCTGTGCAGGAAGGGACACTTGCCTGCACAGAAACATTCATTCCCTGCAACACAGACCCCCCTGCAGCATGGTGCATGGGTGCTGCATTGCAGGGATTTATCCCTGCAACGCAGGCACCCTTGCACTAAGGCGCAAGAGTGTCTGTGTTGGTGTTAGGTGGCTTTTTTTAGCACCAGCACAAGGGAAAACAGAGGGGTGTGCCGTATTCTTGAAAATACGGCACATCCCTGCGTGTTTGAAATGGCGTGGTGCTGCAAAATTGCATGCAGTGCGGCGCTGCACAATTTCCTTGTAAATATCCCCCTAAGTGCAAGAGTATTCTAACATAATAGCCCCTTTACCCATCAGCCGCTCTTCTGTCTTTGCTCTTTACTTTCTTCCTTCCCTCTTGTGTCGCCCCAACACTCTTGAACTCCAGTTCCAAATTGCCAAAACCCCAGTCACAGCAAACAGTCTCTGAATCAGCTTTTGTGAAATTGTATGACCGCTGCTCCATGCCCAGTCCTCTTCTGCTCTACAATAGTACTGTAGAAGTGGCACATTGCCTCGCCACCTTCTGCTTCAATCCTTTATGATGCACTGCTTATACCCTTTCATATTACATCATTTATACTATGTGAAATCATAGCATTCATAATAACACTTATGAAATCTCAAATAACATCATTTGTGAGAACACTTGCATGGTAGAGTGGCGAGTTATAGTTTATGTACTTTGGCTAGTTAGTTGACAACACTGCGTACAGAGGTGCTCAAGTTATATTAATATGAAGGTGGTGCTGAAATTACAAATTCATGGTTAAAGTATAACTTTAGGATTTCTAACATTTGTGCACTTCAAGTTTGGTTTGCATAGAAAGAATATTTACAGTAATAGTAATTTGAAGATATGCGTAAATTATAAATGTAAGATATAACTAAAGCTTTAGAATTTCTTATGTTTGTGTAGTTTAAGTTTGGTTTGTATAGAAAGAATAAATAAAGTTTTCATAACCATAACTAAGCTTTAACCTTTGTTTTTTCATTGAATTTCAATGGTTTTTATTTTTGATAAAAAAGTGTTTCAAATTGTAGAGTGTAGTCTTGTCGAGTGTCATTAAGTGGAGGGTCAGAGTAGAGTGGAGGAGAGTGTCACAGAGTGTAGTGTTGTACAGTGGAATGTTGTAGAGTGAAGCAGAGTGCAATAGTGTAGAGTGGAGTGGCATAGAGTAGAAGGGCATAGGGTTGAGTAGGGTAGAGTGGAGTGGTGTACAGTACAGTGGCATAGAGTGCAGTGGCCTAGAGTGCAGTGGCATAGAATGGAGTGGTGTACAGTAGAGTGGCAGAGAGGGGAATAGCTTAGCA
Source organism: Calotriton arnoldi (assembly GCA_963921515.1). Taxonomy (NCBI): domain Eukaryota; kingdom Metazoa; phylum Chordata; class Amphibia; order Caudata; family Salamandridae; genus Calotriton; species Calotriton arnoldi. The sequence continues at coordinate 707,911 of CAWUFW010004371.1, read as the reverse complement.
TAGAGTGGAGTAGAGTGGAGTGGGGTAGGGTGAAATAGCGTAGACTGGAGTGGTGTACAGTGGACCGGCATTAAACATGCACTGTAGTACACTATATTTGTGAAATATAGTGTAGTACAGTGTATATTTAATTTTATTAGAAAGTAACTTAAAAAAATATTTGTAAGTACCACTGTACTTTCTAGGTACTACTGCAGTTCTCCATAATTTCTTTTTTAAATAATGAACTTTGTAGAAAAAAATGTACTGTATTACACTATATTTGTGAAATATAGTCTAGTACAGTGTTTTTTAAATTTCATTATGTATCTAATTTTGTTTCACATTTTGTTAACAACTTTCTAGGTAGTACAGCAGTACTCCATAGACTTTTTTTAAACTAGACAAAGTAAAAAAAGTACTTTTATCTACCTTTATATTCTTACCTAAAGAGTCTCAATCCTTCCCATGCACTTATCAACTACCAAAACACCATAATTACACTTAAAAACCACATGGCTGCCTTTTACTTTCAATGAACAGCACAACAAAAGGAGAGGAGAAGGGTATGACACCGTACTTCCCTTCACTGAATCAGAACAAACACAACGAAAAGTAAGGGGGCAAATTAGAGCGAAGGAAGTAGTGTACTGTATACCAAAACTTTGGTCCAGTACAAGAATCCAGATTATGGAAGTGACTACAATGTTGTCTCCTATCTAGGGAAAGTCACCCTTTATGAAAGAGGAAACCTCACACACATAATAGTGTCATGCTTCATCATCGGTATCCTCTACCCACCATGGTAGGACAATGCCACCAGGGCGGACTCGACCTCCTCGAAGACTGTACCGAAAAGAAGTAGTTTTTGTGTGCGAGGTTTCCTCTTCCATAAAGGATGACTTTCCCTAGATAGAAAACAACATTTTAGTCACTTCCATAATCTGGATTCTTGTACTGGACTATGTTTTTGGTATACAGTACACTACTTCCTTCATTCTCTATTGCCACTGTACTTTTCGTTGTATTTGTTCTGCCTTTTACTTTCACTCATTAGCCAATCATATACTGCTTTGTCATACTGCGGCCCAATATATCACTAAGTTTAAGTGCCTTATAACTTTAAAACTACTTATCAAAATTACATCTGCTACCAAAAAGGATAATCTAGACACCATAATGTATTTTCCTGCCAATTTTTATTAAAATCCGTTAAGCCATTTTAACACTACAGCCAAGTACAATGTCTATGGAATATGCAATAGTGAAAAAATGCATTTTGGGGCCCCCATTTTTCTTTTCACACCTTTAACAAATCACCACAAAACTTTGCATCATCTGCCAATGTCGAAAAAGCAATAGGTTTGCAAAAGTTCTTGGAGATTCATCAAATGGTGGCAAAGTAATTAGCAACCAAAAATCTGAGGAATTCCTATCGCTGGGAATCCTAACTATAAATATGAGTGGCTACCACCATATATTCTGTGCCGATATTTAACAACAGTTTAACTGCTAAGAATAACAATTTGTTCTTTTTTTGTGGAGTTGCTTAGTTCATAATTTTTATATGTATGACTGTGTTGTTCAAATCTGATTGTTCTCAAAATTGTCGTAAAATTCATTTTATAATCTTTTTTTGGTAATTGTAGTTTGCTTTGCATTTGGGCTTTTTTAATTAATTGCCATTTTGGATTGAATTGGTGTTTTTGCATGATTTTGTAAAGGAGGAATTGCAGTAAGATGTAATATCCATTCCATTAATGCCATATGGTTATTGAAGTTTCAGCATGCTTAGCAGTCTAGATCACATTTGATTATATCATAATTGTGTCCTTTTTAAATTCCTATTGATCTCTTAGTGAGAAATTTGAATAATTCAGTTTTGTTTGAGCTTACATGTTTATCTGTTGCATGACATTTCTCATTTTCATTCGATTCATACATTGTAGTCTCTAGTTCAAAATTACCTTTTTATTTTATTTCCCACCCCTCGATTTATATTGCTTTCATCTTTATCTCTTGGTGAAATTATCCTGCACTTTGACATTTAATGAGCACTATTGTTTTCTTTTGATAATCCAAATCTGATATAATCTTTTAGGCAAATATCTGTGTGGCCAGTTATGTTTGTCTGAGGCTGCCTTGTATATAATATAGATACACGAATAACTCTTCACCCTAGTTGAGGCGAATTGGAATTCTTGTTCTCAATCTTATGATGCACTTTGATTCTAATTGACCAAGATGGTGCATTTTATCACCTCCTTTCTAATTTTAAGTGGCCTGGTCTCTGCCATAGTATGCCACTGATTGCCGTCCTTCATCATGATGTTTCCGGTAATGTTTGGCAATTAAGTAAGATGGATCTTTGTTCTGTACGGCACAAATGTGTTCTAAGATTCTCTTTTGTAGTAGGCATATGGTGCTGCCCATATATTTCAAACCACAATTACATTCAAGCATTTAGATCACATATTGCATTCACTTGTTTATTACAATTTTTTCAGTTGTTTTTGGCCGCAAATTCTTTGGTGTTTCATCCAGTTTTGCAACCTTTGCATGTTTTCAACTTTTTGATGCCTCAGCGACTTGAGACCCTTACGGGTGAGTAGTGCGCTTACAATTCCACTGATTGATTTATGAGATTTTGCTAACCAATTTTGTTCTCTGATTTGTTCATTATAACTCTTGATTAGTTTATCTTTCAAAGATGACGTTTTATTTGAAATGTTAGTGATAAATTTGTGCCTCATCTGTTACCAATGTCTGAGTCTTAACATATCAGGCTCCAATGTCTCAGAAGAATCTTTATAATTTGTTAGATACTTTTCTGTAAATTAAGATTAACCTGATTTAGCTTGTGCTTGATTCTGTTAGGCCTCGTTCTTTCTTTGTGATGAGTGTGTCCACTGTTTTTCCTTTTGATCTTTCTAGACCATTAGTGATGGTCCTTGTTTTGAATCTCCTTCTTTGAAATCAATGTTTGACATCTTTGTACTTATTCTGAAAATCATCTTTGTTTGAACAATTTCTTCTTGTTCTTAGAAATTCACCATGCTGTATGTTTTTGAGAATAGCCTTTGTAGAATATTGTTTGTGGATGTTTCTTTTCTATAAAGAATGGTCTCAACTTTGTCACCTTCAATGTAAATAGTCATATCCAAGATATTGACCTTTTTGCTATCTATCATGTATGTGTTATTGTTATTAAGGCTCCAGAGATATTCTTTGAATTCTTGTCATGATGCATTACAGATTATGAAGAGATCATCTATAAACCTTGTCAAGAAAACTATTTTCTGTAAGTAATGCTCATGATTTTCTTCCCAGACTCTCTTTTCCCACCATCACATGGTGAGATTCGCATAGCTAGGCGAGACTGATTTTCCCATGGTGGTATTTCACTTTTGCTTGTACAGTTTGTGACTGAAAAGGAAGATGTTGTTCTTTAGGCACATGTCAGTCATTTGTAGTAGCATCTTTGAGTGTTCTAGTTCTCCTATGTTTCAAGAAGTACTCACATGCTCTCAAGCACACATCATGTTTGTTTGACATGTATTGTGAAATTATATTGATTGTGACAAGATATTCTTTTTGCCATGAGGTATTTGCCAGTATTTTAAGCAAATCCCCAGTGTATCTAATGTATTAACTAAGGTTTTTAGGGAGAAGGTATATTGTGGATGTTAGACCTGACATCCTTAGTGCGGTATTCCCGCAAACGTTTTGCCTTTACCACTCCTGCATTGCTGGATTTGTTTTTATTGGCTTTAGTACTCTGTGCACTTTAGAACTGCTAACCAGTACTAAAGTGCTTGTGTCCTTTTCCTAAAATAGGGTAAAATTGGCTTACACCTGATTGGCACCTTTAATTTACTTGTAAGTACCTAGTATATGGTACTACAGATACCCAGGGCCTGTAAATTAAATGCTACTAGTGGGCCTGTAGCACACATTGTGACATCAACTCAAGCGGCACTTTAAAACATGTATCAGGCTCGTCATTCTAGCCTGTAGTGCAGTTTTAAACTGCCATTTTGACCTGGCAAATAAACCTTTTGCCAGGCCTAGACCTTCCTTTTAAATACTTACAGGTCACCCCAAGGTAGGCCCTAAAAGCCCATTGGGCAGGGTCCAGGGTATTAAAAAATAGTACATGTGTACTTAGGTTTCGCAAGTCCTCGTATTAAAAAAATCCTAAAGTCGCTTTTCACTACTGAAAGGCCATCTCTCCTATTCAATAACACTGGGTTATCTTATTACATTTAATAAGTGCTAACTTTGGATTAGAGCAGATAGATATATGCTTTTTAGACTCAAATGAATTGTAATTTAAAATCCTCTTTAATGGTAAACTCAAGTTTTGAGTCACTTTTAGAAAGTTGACATTTTCATTGTCCTTGCCATTTGTGCTTTCTACCAGTGCCCTGGGTCACATGACTGTGAATGGCTCTGCTGTTGGGGTTTGTGTATTCCTCCAGAGAGTGACACAAAGGGGATTAGGTGTGGGCAGAATGGGCCATACTGCTACGGTGGCTGGCGGCACCCTCTTGCACTTACAAGGGCTTGCCTCCAGGACACTCCAAGGAACCTGACACCAGCTTTTGTCACTCCAGACGTCTTGAAGCCTTGATAGGGGAAGGGAAGAACCAGATGAAGGGAGGACAGGGTGCCCCCCACACACACACACAAACGCTGGTGACAGGTAGAAATATTGGAAACTCAGACCAACTCTTCAGAACACTGGATATGTCGACATTATGGAAGAAGAACTGCCCTGCTGCCAGACTACTGCCCTGCTGTCTGAGAAGGAAGACTGGCCCTGCTTATCTTCACCCCAAGCTAAACCAGAGAGACTCCAAGGGTCAGTTGGCTGACCTCCTGTGTGAGCTACAGGGACACAACAAGCTCCAGAGGCCTCCCTGCAACTGCCCAGCTAACCTGCTGCAAATGGACCTGCCAGTACCCATAAATGGACCTGACCGATCCCTGCAGGCCTCTGCTAAAGTGAGTCCCTGATCCCCAAGAGGTTCCTCCCCAGGTCTGGCTGGCATCAGAGTGTACTCCTATGCAAGAAAACCTTAAAACACTGAAGTCTGGGCTCCTAATGATCGCAAATGGGTCTGTTTGCACCAAGACTCTGCTACCCGCGGCTACCCGTGGCTACCAATTCAAAGCTCCTGTGAGACCTGCACTTTGTGCTACTGTGACCGCCAGCGACGATCCACCATTCGAGAGCCGCACTTTGGGCTATAGCGATAACTGTCTGGGCCGACAGGTCTGCTCTTTGTGCTACAGCGACGACCATCCGCGACTATCTCCCTCCTCCTTGTGGCACCTCCACCACAAACCGAACTCTTCGCACCGGACTGAGAGTGCAACTCTTCAAAGAGATTTACTTGGACCCTGTATCCGACCCGCACTCCATCGTGGTAGGCCTGAACTTACGACTTCCCCCATCTAGCGTGATCAGATGATGCGAGAGGTGCTTTGTGCTTTTAGGCACTATTTTCACTTAAAACTTTGAACGTTCTAGTTCTATTAATTGGGTTGTTGTTGTTCTCCTATATAAAAAATTCTTGAAATGTACTCTATTTTACTAAGGTAGCCTGGGACTTTTCTTGTGTTGTTTTTTCACTTTACTACTGTTTGTGTGCAGGATAAATACTTTACATATTGCCTCTAAGTTAAGACTGACTGCTTAAGCTATCAGAGGGTTAAGCATAGGTTCATTTAATGACTTTTGTGGTTCACCCTGGAAAGGATTGTGGTTGTTGCCGGAGTGGGGCTTCCACACTTCTCAACCATAACCCAATTTCTTACAGTAGGAATCACTGGATTGTCTGTTTTCAGGTAGCTACATTGATTTTCATTGATTAGTAATTTGCTATGCCATTCTGTTAGTCATTTTTAAAACATTTACTTTATTGCTTCCAATGGCTTTTCCTGTAAGTTTTTTTTATAATTAGCTATGTCCTCCAGTTGTTGACTGGCTTCTTTATGTATTTCTTTCTGTCAAGTATTCTAATATTTCCACCTTTGTCAACAGGTTTAAATATTATTTGTTTTTGTTTGTTATTTTGCAAGATAAAAATTACTTCTCTTTCATCTTTCAATAGATTTTCAATTTGGCCTTTGTTGCTGTTTTTTCAGGTTCTCAATATTTGAGGATATAAGTTCATGGAAAATATAAAACTTATTTTCTGATGACAGGATAGGGCAGAATCTTGATCTATCTTTTAAGTCACTGTACTCATGTGTATTTATGTTCACTCCACATTCTTGTAAGATCTGAGTCTCTGTTAGTTCTGCTTGACTTCTATCACTTGCTAATTCACATAAATTTAACAGGTTTGTTATTTGGTCCATTCTGAGACTTGATTTGTCAATGTTTGCTTGCATATTCATTTCCGCTTTATTCTATATGGCATGAATTTTCACAAGTTTCAATTTCCTTACAAATTTGTAAGCGTCAATGTACGACTCAACAAAATCAAAGTGTGTGTCTGGGCTGAATGAAAAGCCTTTAGTAAGCAATAGTTGTTCTGAATCTCTGAAGGCCTATTGTGAGAGGTTAACAATTAAGTTTTCATCTTTAATTTCACCAAAATTCCTTCCTCAGATTCCTTTGGCAGTATTTTCTTTCGATGGCCTTTTCTTCTTTTCCTTTTCCATTTAGTTGTCCACTGCCACACCCCCTTCCCTTCATTTTTCGATTTATGTACAAAAACATAGAAGTTAAGACCATGGAGAGCAGGAGGGTATGGAGAGTGGCAGCACAATGTCCCACACAGGGCAGTAGAGAAGGGGCACACATACAGAGAATGGGGGCATGAGGGATGGAGGCAGGGGCAGCAAGCTGACCACAGAGAGCAGGCTGGCATCAGCAGGGTTAGCAAGCTGACCATGGACAGCAGGCGGGAGGGGGCAGCTGCATGTAGACCGAAAATGGAGCATAGGCGGGAGAGGGTGGGAGCAGGTGCAGTAAGCTGACCACAGAGGGCAGGTCGGCATGGGCAGCAAGCGGACCATGGAGGTCAGGAGGGAGGTGGCAGGGGCAGCACAATCGACCATGGAGGGTGGACAGGGGCACTCACATGGAGAGCAGAGAGCAGGGGCAGCAAGATTACCACGGAGGGGATGCATACACAGAAAGTGAGGGTAGGGGGAGGGTTATGGGGCAGGCAAGCTGGCCATGGAGGATGTACAGGCTGGCATGGGCAGCACACATTAACCACAGAGAGCAGGAGGGATGGGACAGGGGCAAGCACACACAGAATGTAGGAAAGGCGTGGGGAGCAAGACAGCAAGCTGACCACAGTGGGCAAGCAGGCATGGGCAGTGGCAGTGAGCTAACCATGAAGGGCAGGCAGAGGAGCAGGGCCACACAGATGAAAAACAGAAGATAGGCGGGAGGGTGCAAGCTGACCTTTTCAGTGCAGGACAACATGGGCAGCAAGCTGACCATTGAGGGCAGGAGGGAGGTAGCAGGGGCACGCAGATGGAGAATGGAGGGCAGGCGGGGGGGGGTAAAGGCAGCAAGCTGACCACAAAGGCCAGGCTGCTGTGGGTTGGCCCCTTGTGGGGGGGGTCTGCCTGGGACAATTCCCCACTCCACATAGCCAAAGGCCATGCATAGTTGGTGTGTTGGCTGAATATGTTCAAGAAAATCTAGAAATTCAGTGAGAAGAAAAGAAGTTCAAGCGGCTTATAGTTCAGTATGGTAATTTAATCTCCTTCATTAAAAAAACCTGAAGTACAATGAAAACCTGACAAAAACTGAAGAGTGAAGCACTGTTATAAAAGCTAATGCTTATAAAGCCAAAACGAAAACAAATCCACTGAAATTCTCCAGCTATCTGTAGTTATAGTTTCCATAGCAAGAGTGTTTTTTTGTTTTGCTAATAACTTTGGCGCCAGTTGACAAAGCTTCACAAAACTTGAAAAAAATGTTCATCTACCTCAGCCTGTTGCTGAAAAGTTTCTGGGTTATCCGTCAAGCGGAAGACAAGAAAAAAGGAGTCTCAAAACACATTTTCACAAAGATATTTCCCCAAGGAATTTTAGGAAGCGTTTTAGATAAAAACAGCTGAACAGAATTACAACAGATTTCCCAGAAAGCTAGATCTTCTCAGAAAGATCACTTTTTGTGATTTGGTTTAAATCCGTTGAGCGTCATTTTAGGAATTAAGGTTCAAATGTTAGTGATATCTGCGTGGTTGGATCCACAGGAGTCCCATAGGACTCCTGTGGTACTGCAAATTAAAAATATTAAGTGCTCTGATTGGCTGGCTGAGAGGGCTTTTTTACCCAGTCAGGCGTCACGGACCCATGGGCCAGGAAATGGTCTCATAGGACCAGAAAATCTAATTGGCTGTTCACAACAGCAACTGAAATCTTGCAGCTGCCATTACACAGGACTCGATCCCACTGTCCTGAGTCTAAAACAAAATAAAGTAAAAGGGGGAAGGGTAGGGGTTCTTGACACCCTGACCCATGTGGGGCGGGGGGGTCCCAGAAGGCCAGCAAGGCCTCGCATGTGGTCTCATGGGATCCAGTGCAGACCTCCATGTGGTCCGGCGGTATTCCCATGGAACTCCGAAAAACAAATAAAAAAAGAGAAAAAAATCGACAATGTAGGGTGAGGGTCCATGGGAGGTGTGGCCAGGTGGGCGTGACTTGCATAATTCCGTGTAGCATAATCACATGGAATTTCCTAAAAATTCCACAAGATTAATCAGAATTACATGAGAAGTGTAATTCTGCATTTAGCGCTATGTTCTTAGTGCAAAAGTGCTCCTTGTGTCGAAAATGGATGTGAGGATGTATTTTGCGCTAAGAAATAACTCTAAATGCAACAAACCATAAACAACAGCATGAGTAGCAGCAGCTCACGCTGCCTAAATGTGCTCTCGCTGTAGGATATTTTGCCCCAAATTATTCTAAATTACACAAATGGCTGTAATTGGGTTATTATCAGTAATTTGATGTGAAAGAGTAACTTGGAATTACTGAAAATACTGTGGTTACTCTCCAGCATAATTAAAATTACTCTCAGGCCTAGTGGCCACCAGCAGGGGGGTTGTCCGACCACGGGGATTGGGCACAGAGCATGCGAACGGCCATGAGTTACAGGGGTTGACCCCATTGTGAGTCCGACTGAAGGCCGAGCGTGGTGGAGGTTGGCCGCACATGATGTGTGGGAGCAGACCCTAGCACTAGGCCAGGCCCAGCACCCAACCCTCTGCCGTGCCCAGTCAAAGGTTATGTTCAGTGACGGAGTTTGGTGAATACGATAAAAAAAACTCAGAAATTCAATGAAAAAAAATCAAAGGTTAATGTAACGTTATAGTTAGATATGATAATAAGTCTTACTTCATGTTAAACAAGCATTGGAAATGCAATAGGTCTCGCATTTGTTTGAGTTAGAGGTTTTGGTGTTGTAAATGGCAATGTCTTTTACCCATGTGTAATGGAGTTTATGTATGTGGTGTGTAGTGGAATTATGTGGGTTGGATTGGAATTGTTAGTTGTGGAGCAGCATGAAGCATAAGTAAGGAGAGTGAGGAGAAGAGCAGCGTGAAGAAGGAAGGCGTGAGTTGAAGAGCAGCGTGAAGAAGGAAGGCGTGAGGAGAAGAGCAGCGTGAAGAAGGAAGGAGTGATGAGAAGAGAAGCATGAGGCACAAGGAAGGAGAGTGAGGAGGAGAAGAGCAGCGTGAGGCACAATGATGGAGACTGAGGAGAAGAAGAGCAGCGTGAGGCACAAGGACAGAGAGTGAGGAGGAGAAGAGCAGCGTGAGGCACAAGGAAGGAGAGTGAGGAGGAGAAGAGCAGCGTGAGGCACAAGGGTGGAGAGTGAGGAGAAGAGCTGAGTGAGGCACAAGGGTGGAGAGTGAGGAGAAGAGCAGAGTGAGGCACAAGGGTGGAGAGTGAGGAGAAGAGCAGAGTGAGGCACAAGGATGAATAGCGAAGAGGAGAAGAACAGCATGAGGCACAAGGACAGAGTGTGAGGAGGAAAAGAGCAGCATGAGGCAGAAGGATAGAGAGTGAGTAGGAGAAGAGCAGTGTGAGCCACAAGGACAGAGTGTGAGGAGAAGAGCAGCGTGAGGCACAAGGAAGGCGAGTGAGGAGAAGAGCAAGATGAGGCACAAGGAAGGAGAGTGAGGAGGAGAAGAGCAAGATGAGGCTGAAGGACAGAGTGAGGAGAGAAGAGCAGCGTGCACAAGGACGGAGAGTGAGAAGAAGAAGAGCAGCGTGAGGCACAAGGACGGAGAGTGAGGAGAAAAGCAGCGTGAGGCACAAGGACGGAGAGTCAGGAGGAGAAGAGCAGTGTGAGGCACAAGGACGGAGAGTCAGGAGGAGAAGAGCAGCGTGAGGCACAAGGACGGAGACTGAGGAGAAGAAGAGCAGCGTGAGGCACAAGGAAGGAGTGTGAGGAAGAGAAGAGTAGTGTGAAGCAAAAGGACGGAGAGTGAGGAGAAGATCAAATGCCACATTTTCAGATAACCATCCACTATGTAAATAATTACTATTGGCACTGTGTATAAATATATCCTATGCGGCTATCCTGATAATCTGGTCTGGATCCAGGCCAGGGGCGTATGAGGGAATCAAAGGCCCTAATATAATAACAGCGGGATTGCTCAATAGTCTGGATAACTCTTGAAGATGGCCTGCGGTATGCCATTTGGCCCAGGGGCCCGTCCCTTCATCCTGAGATTATTACTTTGGATACCTTCTCCACTGTGTAGTATTGGCAATCCTTGCCTAATGGGCTGCCCAAAGCTGTGTGCACATTGCTTGTCTTGGGGTCTGGCAGTTGTATCATGACATTGAAGTCAAGAGGTTAAACACACTTTCCCCCTTCAAAAGCATTTCCATTAGTTCTCAATTTGTGTTAATTATTAAATTTCTACTCTGAAAGGTGTTCTCTAAAATACATTGAATGGGTTTAATAGGTCATGCATGAGACAGACAATATAAATAAAGCTGAACAAATTAGAAAGGGCATTCTCAGAAGTCTCTCGTGACTGGTTTGTCAATAAATAGAAATAACACCCTGCACATCTCAGCTATGAAACAGGCCCAATGTAACTTTCACAAAAATATATATATATCTGCAATATAGGATGAATCCCGATAATTTTAAACTACCATGATCTCAGAGGGAGACGCAAACTAATTTATAGTTGTGCCAAACACAGCTTTTGCTGTTTTGCCAGCTTCATGTTTCCTGTAAAAACAAACAGATATTTACACAAAGAGGAGCTTTCAGTTAGCTCTTTTCTGCTTCCACTGGTCTTTTCAAATGTCAGTCACAGTTTGCTTCCACCCCGCACAGTCTAAAGCAATGGACAATTGGTCAGTAAAGTCATTCTCTACTTTCAGCTTCTCAATTTTATGATTTTTTATTACATTTTTTAAGCGTCTTTTTTGCTTACATAAGCATGCTTGCTTTTAGAAGCCGTTTTACTTTTAATTACTTTTACCCTTTATTATCTATTCTGTATGTTTACAAACAAAAAGAAAAATGGTACGCTTGTCAAGGCCAACCCTATTGGCTCGGATGATGCTGGTTTCCTTTTAGGGTTACCCTTTATTATCTATTCTGTATGTTTACAAACAAAAAGAAAAATGGTACGCTTGTCAAGGCCAACCCTATTGGCTCGGATGATGCTGGTTTCTTTTAGGTATGCAATATAGAACAGATTTAGCTCAGCAGAGCACATTAGAGCAAACATGGTGTTGACAGTGGTTCAGTTTAGACAGTTACAGTTACCATTATCGGCAAGGGGGATAGTGTGACGTAATTGGGGCAATTTTTCATAAATAAAAATACATCGGGGTGTGGCTTGGAGCCGAAGGCAATGGTCAACTACCTAGTGAGCTCCGCTGAGTGATCTGCCCGCAAACTACAATCCGTAGCCTTATCTGCCCCCCCACAGCCCTAAATAGGTGGGCACTGGAATTCGTACCTTAGGCTGCCTGCCGAGTCACAACATCAGGCTCCGTGGGTAAGGGAAAGACGCCGAACCGAGGATCGGCCGAGGGGTGCCACGCTGTGACGGAGGAGCGGACGGTGGAACCGAGCCCACAAAGATGGAGGTAAGGGGCCCGCCAAAGAACAGCGAGGCAGAAAAACCGGAACCTCACACTGTTCAACGAGGTCCCGGGCAGCTAAGACGGGCTCCTCCAGCGGCACCCGAGGTGGCTCTGAAAAGACCGCAACGAGACACCCGGAGCGGCGGCCATAGTGGGTGAGGATCCTCACGCCGACCAGCACCAGACAATGCGGCCGATACAAAGAGGCCCAATATTACTAAATAAAAAAAAAAAACACGCCCGCGAGTGGTGCGCGCGCGCCACAGCGAAACATGTGGTTTCAATTATCGCGCCCGTGTCTGGGCACGATAATTGAAACCACATGGCCTTTGGTGCGCGTAATAGACACCAATAGGCCATGGGCGGAGCAATGCGCCCGCCTTTGGCCTATTGCGTGCTCTCTTGGTAAAAAACACGCACGAAAAGGCCAATGGGGTAGCACAAAAGGAATCGCACACGCACGAGCGTGTGCGATTCCTAGGTCAGTGCTGAATCCCCGTTTTTCCCCTACTAAATGTCTCGCGCTGCGCAGTGCAACGCTAGGCGCGAGACCTAAAAAAACGTTAGAAATTCACTGTAAAAAAACAAAGGTTAAAGCGACGTTACAGTTATGTATGGTAAGAAAATCTTATTTTATGCTACAAATAAAAACCCAGTAACTCACTGAAAAGGTTAAAGTGACGTTATACTTAGGTATGGTAATAATATCTAACTTTACTTTAATTTTTTTTAAACTAGAAATTCACTGAAAAAACAAAGGTTAAAGTGAAATTATAGTTAGGCTTTGTAATGCTATAACACCTATTGTTTTAAAACAAAAAAGCACTGAAATTCACCATTTATAGTTTACAGAGCTAACTATAAATATGAACAGCTTATGGCCTCACGTATTACATCACTCATGACATGTTAAATGACATCACTGATGACATTTCAAATTAACAAACACAATCCCACTGTTCTCAATACATTTGTTAATTTACTTTTATCAAGGGCAGGAGTAAGTGTATTTTCACTGTGGGAATGAGGAGAAACAAATCACTTTTGCAGAATTTACCTGCTTGAAGAAATTGTGCATTTGTGGATGCAACGAATGTGAATACGCCGGGGAAAAATCGAATGCTGTATCAGCTGTACTGGAATTCTTTTAAAATTCCATTAAATAAATCATTTGCGGTCGGCTTTCTCCAAGTAAACCACTTGCCTCATCGTCTTTCACTTCTGTTAATTGCACTCCAATAGTGTTTCATGGCAAAGTGACATAATGCTTGTAATTGTCTTACAGCACAAAACATGTAACACAGCCCATACAAGTTAATGCGGCTGAAACTATTCACTGAAAAACAATTAAGATGCAAATCCCATTCCTGACTTTATATCTGATGCCTTTACTTTTAGAAACACATTGCAAGGTATCTGATAACGCGCTGACCCAAAGAAAGTTCACCAGTCAGAGGGACTGCTGGAACCGAAAGGGCTGGGACGCAAGTCCGCCTGGCTTTGGAAGCCCCGCTTCCTGGTATTTTAATCCTGAAACTATCGAATTAAACCTATGACCTTGTGAAGCCTGAGAGTTATTTTTGTTACCTTATGAAATCATCAGGCCTTTCTGTTCAAGTTCATTAGGCTTTCATTCACAACGATCAGTCGGTGTATCTTTCTAATTTGTAAAACACACAAGAGATGGATAATCCGAGGTCTCCGGGGAGAGGCCGTGCCGTCCAAAATGCACACCAAATGGGGAATGTTGTCCTTCCGATCAGATCCGTCCAAGGGTCAGTCCTCCATAATGGCGGCCACTGACTTCCTGATGCTGTTCCAGATGACCGCACAGGGCACGGACAGGCGGTGCTGAAGCAAACACGAGTTCAGCAGTTCAATAGAAGAGACATTTATTTGTTGGGCGCTCTTATCCAGAACATTCTCAAGGAAGGAGTAAACGGCACTGTATTTTCTAATTTCACTAGGCCAGAAAATATATGTGGAGGACCCAGGATTATGCGAAATGCTTCATTGAAAAATAATGGTTTTGCAGTCTGGCTCGAAATGCGTCCAGACCTGAATATCTACAAGTTTACTCGTCTTTTAGCTTCAGTGCATAATTAAATGCAATACACCAACATAGGGGAAGTTTTACTGCTATATTTGATGCAACGCTGCGTTGCGTGAGGGGGAGAGCCCAGGACAATGTCATAGCTAAGATATGCGGCTGCTGCTCTCTTTCCCAGCACTGGGGAACAATTCGGCTGCCTTGCTCTGCACATACTCCTCCATTGTGCAAAAGGCTTGTGGGTGACTTCTAACACAGGTTTTGCACTGAGAGGGTCCCCTTCCAGTGCAAGATACTGTGCTCGGTCATACTGTAAAGCATTTCCCACTATGAATGCATGCTGTGCAGTGCAGAATGCAGGCAAAGCTTGAAAGTTTGGGATAAAAAACATTGGGGCAGATTTACAAGCCCCTTGCGTCACTTTTACGCTGCTGTTGCGTCACTTTTGTGATGCAGCGGCAGCGTAAAAAATGCGGCAAATTTACAACGTGACACATCTAGGGAGATGCGTCACGTTGTAAAGCCCTGCGTGACATTATACCTGCGTCAGGTATAATGTATGCAGGGTAGGCGTTCCCATGCAGGAAAGCCTCGTAAAAGTGACACAGTGAAATCTACACACACGCCATCGCCTCCACGGACTACATCCTCCTCGGGGACCTGAACTTCCACCTCGAGAACAACAAGGACACCAACTCCACCACCCTGATCGACAACCTCGCCACCCTCGGACTCAGACAGCTCGTGACTACACCCACCCACGCCGCCGGCCACACGCTAGACTCCATCTTTTCCGCAAGCCCACACGTCTCCTTCAACCACACCTCCGAACCCCACTGGACTGACCACCACTGCATCCACTTCACCTACAGGAAGCCCACCACGCACCACCGCACCGAACAAATGCCTCGCCACTGCTGGAGCAGAGTCACGGAAGACCAGCTAACCACAACCCTCGCCCTGAGCCCACCCGCCGAACCCTCCGACCCCGACACCGCCGCCCGCAACCTCAGACAGTGGATCGACGACTGCGCCAACACCCTCGCCCCGCTCAAGAATCCGCCCAACAGCCACACCAGCAAGAAAGCCACCTGGTTCACCGAAGACCTCCAGGCCTCCAAACGAACATGCCGAAAACTGGAGAAGATCTGGCTCCACGAACGGACAGCGGACAGCTACGCCGCCCACAAGAGCGCCACCCGCAATCACCATCACCTCATCAGATCCGCCAAAAGGGCCTCACTCAAAGACCGCCTAGACAACAACGCACACAACAGCAAAGAGCTCTTCAACATCGTGAAGGAACTCTCCAACCCCAGCTCCAACACCAACGACATCCAGCCGTCGCAAGACCTGTGCGACTCACTGGCCACCTCCTTCCACCGCAAAATCGCCGACATCCACGACAGCTTCAACACCACGACCGCCCCGGCAACCACCGAGACCACTGCCCCCACAACCACCAACCGCCTGCTCTCCTGGACCAACATCAACGACGAGGACACCAGCGAGATCATGAACACCATCCACTCCGGTTCACCGCTAGACCCGTGCCCTCACCACATCTTCAACAAAGCCAGTACAGCCATCGCACCCCATCTCCAGAAAATAATCAACATCTCCTTCGAGACAGCAACCTTCCCGGAAAGCTGGAAGCACGCCGAGATCACCGCCTTACTCAAGAAACCCAAGGCAGACCCCAAGGACCTCAAGAACTTCCGACCCATCTCTCTGCTCCCGTTCCCCACGAAGGTCACAGAGAAAATCGTCAACAAACAACTGACCCGCTACCTCGAGGAGAACAACATCCTGGACCCTTCCCAGTCCGGCTTCCGCAGCAACCACAGCACCGAAACCGCCCTCATCGCCGCCAC
The DNA here is from genome assembly GCA_963921515.1 of Calotriton arnoldi. Taxonomy (NCBI): domain Eukaryota; kingdom Metazoa; phylum Chordata; class Amphibia; order Caudata; family Salamandridae; genus Calotriton; species Calotriton arnoldi. Next base: position 691,906 of record CAWUFW010004371.1, on the reverse strand, counting down.
CGATGACATCAGGACCCTGCTAGACAACGGAGAAACAGCAGCCCTCATCCTCCTGGACCTATCAGCCGCCTTCGACACGGTCTGCCACCACACACTACGAACACGCCTTCACGACGCCGGGATCCAAGAGAAGGCCCTGGACTGGACCACATCCTTCCTTTCCGGCAGAACACAAAGCGTCCGCCTCGCCCCCTTCCGATCCAAGGCCACCAAGATCATCTGCGGCGTACCCCAAGGCTCCTCCCTCAGCCCAACGCTGTTCAACATCTACATGGCACCCCTCGCCCACGTCGCCCGACAGCACAACCTCAACATCATCTCCTACGCCGACGACACCCAGCTGATCCTCTCCCTCACCAAAGACCCTCACACCGCCAAAGCCCACCTCCACGAAGGAATGAAGGCCGTCGCCGAATGGATGAGGACCAGCCGCCTGAAGCTGAACTCGGACAAGACGGAGGTCCTCATCCTTGGTTCCAACCCTTCAGCCTGGGACGACTCCTGCTGGCCAACATCACTGGGAACAGCCCCGCCACCCACCGACCACGTACGCAACCTAGGGGTCATCCTCGACCCCACCCTCTCCATGACTAAGCAGGTCAACGCCGTTTCCTCATCCTGCTTCAACATCCTCCGAATGCTCCGCAGGATCTTCAAGTGGATCCCCACCGAAACAAGAAAAACAGTCACCCAGGCCCTCGTCACCAGCAGGCTGGACTACGGAAACGCCCTCTACGCAGGAACGACGGCTAAGCTCCTGAGACGGCTGCAACGCATCCAGAACGCCTCTGCACATCTTATCCTCGACATCCCCCGACGCAGCCACATCACACCCCACCTGAGAGACCTGCACTGGCTCCCTGTCAACAAGAGGATAACCTTCAAGCTCCTCACCCACGCACACAAAGCACTCCACAACTCCGGACCAGCCTACCTCAACAGACGACTCAGCTTCTACACCCCCACCCGCCAGCTCCGCTCGACCAGCCTCGCCCTCGCCACAGTCCCCCGCATCCGGAAAACGACCGCCGGCGGCAGATCCTTCTCCCACCTCGCCGCCAAGACCTGGAACACCCTCCCCACCAACCTCCGACAGACCCAAGACCTACTGGCCTTCAGAAGACTCCTCAAGACCTAGCTCTTCGATCAGTAGCAGCACCACCCCCCTCTTCCCCCAGCGCCTTGAGACCCTCGCGGGTATGTAGTGCGCTTTATAAGTGACATGATTGATTGATTGATTGAAGATTTCACTGCATGTATTTTAGGACGCCACTGTATCAAAAGGCGTAAGGAGTGACGCAGTGTATTGGGAATAGGCCGCAACACGCATTGCTGGAGTTGCGTCATGCTTGCGACACGACTCCAACAATGCGTGACTTTTGCACCAACAGATGCATCAGAATTTCTGACGCATCTGTCAATCCTTGCGCCATGGTGCGCCGTATTGAAAATATGGCGCATCCATGGTGGCGAAAGGGTTTCTCAGGGTGGCGCAGGGAAAGTGACGCATCACTACAAATGCGTCACTTTCTTGTAAATCTGCCCCATTTTCTCCTATTTTGCGCTTGTCTCAATGAGACTTATTTTTTCAGCACTGAGCTCTACCTAAAAATGTCAGTAGATAGGCTTTTGTGTTCAAAATCATGAGTTGCAGTCAGGGACACTGGAATTATATGATAGGGAAAAAACAGAGGGAATTACTAAATTATAGAGCAAGGATAGGCACATAATGCAGGATATGTGGCACGTTTTGTGGTAATATCACCACATCATTTTGTCATTTTTGTCACATGTTAACATGGTTTGGGCAAAGGTTTCACCTCATTAGTACCAGTTTAACACTGAAATACATTAATAAGCAACTAAAAGATGACCATTCAAACTTTCCCAATGGCCTCTACTGGTCTGCAACACAGGTCAGGAGATTTTAGTAACTTTTGATCTAGAAACAATTTTTTGATAAATTCTGCAGATTATGCAGCAGATGCTGGATTATGGATTATGCTGCAAATTCGGCAAATCCATAAGTATGCGAACACCACCATGGTCGTAGCATTGCATAATTCCAGTGGAATTGTTTGTAGTGTGGGGATGCCTATGTACCAGCCAGGGAACACCCGTCTGAGTCAAATTAGTGCATGGTACTATTTTGTGTTTAGGCATAGTTCGAGTGCAAACAAAGTTTTACACTGTAAAGTACATAACAAATCAAAATTATGCGCTAGCTTGCATCACTTTTGGATACTTTACCCCGGCCAAAAGTGTTGATAAATCTGGTCCTTTGTGGATAGTAATTATTTGTTGATGTCTTTTCCGAAAATGTTTAAGATAGGGAGACACATTTTTTCAAAAGCCAAGTACTAAACAACAATGTGAAGAATCTTTACTAGTAGACTTGAATCCGAAAAATAAAATTTAATTTAATCAACACGGTAATAGCCCACTGACTCTTCAAGCTATACATCTAGTACCACTGAAAAAATGTAGAGGCATCACTACAGGTTTATCCATAATTTGCGCAACATCTCAGAGGTCATTTTAGGAACAAGTCTGGCGAAAGCAATGTGGCTCAAAGCTGCTATAGTAACGTGCTGATATTTTTTAGGTAGCCACTACTCCTTCTTCAAATGATTTGTGGAAGAAGATTTGTAATATCAGTGGGAAAACATCTGCATGAGCTTTCAGAATCTACGGGTGGAGGAGCCTAGGTATGAGCCAGGGGAATTTATACTAGGCAGGAGCATAAGAAACGAGATTCACCAAAATATGATGTAAGCATAACTAGAGCATAATCAAATTATCTACTAATCGTAAGCAGTTCAACACTTCCCATTGCAATTAGAAAACACAGCCTTATAACAATGAAATTATTTTTTACTTAGTGGAGGTCGCCACTCTGTAGTTATCGTTCAGATGCACTTTCCATTGAAAAGACATTTTTTGATTTGCCTATAACTTTTGACTTCATAGATGGATTTACACAAAATCAAGCACTTTGCTAGCTGAGACAGTTAATCTTCAGCCTGCCAAGTTTAATGAAAATCCGTCTATGAGAACACAGTTAAGGTCGGAGTGAAAAAAAAAAAAGAAGTGTTTCCTCATTTTAGCTTCCATAGGAAATTTTGCTCACAATTTAAGCTGAATGGATTTACACCAGTCTTGGCATGATAGTAGAACTTGACCCAAAAAAAATGGTTTGGTGTAAATTAATTAATTTGCTTTTGAGATACTAGCATTTAAGAGAGTTGCAGGGCGGATTTTAAAAGGTTAAAACATTTGTGTATGTCTGCTGCTGCAAATACTTTTTTTGTCCAGGAATTTAAAACAAATCTGATTGGACAACAGCCTTTTCTCCTGTTGTCCCTTTTGGATCTGTAGTACCAGAGTTGGTAATGCAGATCTGAGAGATCTGATTGGATGCTGCAAAAGAAAAATTTCTATTGCAACAGCCATTACACACGTCAGAGAACCGTCCCCATATCTTGCATTTTCTTCAATCCCTAGGCCACAGCAGGGGAGCCCTCAAAGGGTCCCACCCTTTAGGTTCAATAAAAAAATGACAAAAGCTTGAGCCAGATCCTCAACATCTAAAATGGCAGGCAAGGACAGCAAGTACCTCTCTACGTGCCATTTTAGATGTCAGGGAATCGCAAGTACGAAATATGACTTGTGATCTGAATGCAAGCCTCAGGTCGTGAGGCTTGCACTGGATTCATAAATACAAACAAATAGTAAGAAAAAGAAAGTTTTGGCCAAAGGCCAAGCACTAACCCCTGGGCATTGGCAACAGGTCAGGCACTGTGCCCCAAACCCCACTGCCCATTGCCAAAGGGAAGGTGCAGAGGGGGTTGTTAATTCAGTGCATCTTAAAAACGCCAATGAAATTCACTGAAAATAATAGTGTTAAAAACTGAGCTATTGTTCTGGCTCAACTGCATAAAACCACTATAAGTTGGTTGCTCAGCAATAAATTTTGCCAAGAATTCACACATGTACACTCAGTAAATCTATGAAGGAAATAACTATTTGGTCATCAGTGATGTCATCAGTAATGTCATCAGTAATGTAATTTGAGGTGTGATCAATCATGTCATTTAACATGTCATGAGTGATGTCATATGTGAGTTATACCATAAGCAGTGCATGGCAGGGCCGCAAGTTATTGTTACCTCAGTATACTATACCTGGGGGATTTCATTGTTTTTTTTTGCTTGTTAACTGTTGTGCTATTTATACACCAGTGAGTTTCTGGGTTTTATTTTTAGCATAAAATAAGATTTTCTTACCACACATAACTGTAACACCACTTTAACCTTTGTTTTTTCAGTGAACTTCTAGAGGTTTCCAAGTAAGTTAAAATATTACTACCATACCTGTATATAACGTCACTTTAACCTTTGATTTTTTCAGTTAATTTTTGTTTTCCTTTTTAACATATTCCTTTTAATTTTTTGATCATATTCACCCAATTCTCGCACTGAGCACAGCTTTTGACCGGGCACAGTAGTGGGTTGCCTGCAGGCCCTGACACTGGCTGGACCCAGTGACCAACCCTTTTGTGGAAACCAACACCCTGTTGTGGATGGCCTTTGCAGCCAAGCCCTGCACCCAATCCCCTGCAGGAAGTCAACCACCCACAATGTACAGCCTTTGGTAGTGCGAATCAGGGGTTGGGCATATGTTCCATCCTGTGGCCAAGCCCTGCACCTAATCCCCAACTGTTGCCCATGTATTGCATGGGGTTGGCTGCAAGGCTTGCACCCAACCCCCCTCCACGCACAGTCTTAGTCCCCTGTGTCCTGTAATAACAGCTGCTACATTTTTCTTAGAGTTGCATCCAGCCAAACAGATTGCACTGTACCACAAGACTGGTCCTGTGGTACTATAAAGTTGACAGGAAAAAAAGATTTCTTAGCCAGTTAAAAGGCCCTAACTTTCTAAATTTACTGTACCACAGGGCCGACTACCCAGATAACACTATAATTTTAACCCCATCATAACAATGCCAAGCACCTCTTTAAAAGTGAATTTCCCAAAAACTTCTGAATGGATTTACACCAAATAACATAAAACTGGCTTTCTGAGTAAAGTTGTAACTTTTTGCCAAATTTGGGGTAATTCCGTTCAGCCATTCTTTTGTATTGCTTCACAAATTTTACTATGGGAATTAACATGGGTAAACAATGTTTTGGGACCCCCCTTTTTATTGGCCCCTGCTTGATGGATCACCCTGAAACTTTCCAGGAAAGAGTTGAAGTTATTAACTTTTTTATTGAAAAGTTTCATGAAGATTTGTCAAACGGCATCAAATTTACTAGCAAAACAGGGAATTTCTACAGTTTTTGTTATGTAAAGTAAGATAATATTTTGTTCAGTAAATAAATATGAAAATATTGTTGTTTTTGCTGTAGAAAGGCTAGTAGCCCCATTGAATACAGGTTTATACACTGACAACTCCGTTATGCTAACTTCTGAATGGGAATACTAAAGTTAGTACTTCAAGGTATCAAAAGAATCGTCAAATTTAATATAACCTTTGAGTACATGGCAACTTTAGAAAGTTTCTAGTCTGTTTCCCAAGGCTTTCCAGTGACCGTTTATAATTGCAGGCCACAGGACAGCCTTGTCCCCTCCTGGGGGTGGATGTCAATGACTCTCAGGAAGTGACACAAAGCGACCTGCCGTTGGAAGAGGTCTCACCTCTCTGTGGCAGAAATGCCAAACAGGGTGTGAGCCCAAAAGCAGGCTTCAATGAGGAAGCCACATTTGAAGAGCAAATGGTTGACACAAGTGAGAGGGGCTGCTCTTTGTTCTGGTAGACAGGTTGGCCTTGAGGACAGAAGGGGTAAATTTTCCCGTGGGTATATAATACTCAGGTGCCACTCCTCTAGGGTGTGTCGTGTAGTTTCTACGAATCTATATAAGATCTGCGAGTTTAGGCAACATGAACTAAGGGATTGGTGTCCAGACTGATTTCAGACACCCCCAGAGGAAATGTTAGTCTGTAGCTCACAGTGCCACTATGAGCCCCTCTTACCAAGGAGCGAATAGTTTCTGGCAACTATCGAACATGACAACCCTGACCCCTCAGGGATCATGTAAACAGTACAGTACGTTCGCTCAGTCACTTTGTCTCAGAGATATACACAGAATAAACAGTGGGGACTTTTTCAATAAGTATTTATTGAACCAGCGTCATTCTAGTATAAAATACGTGTGCTGCAACAGCCATGAGAAAGAAACACATATATACAGTTATGAGCACCAGCAGACTAAAGAAAAGGTAGAATTCTACCATAGTGCTGAAACAGTGAATATATGCAGGAAGTTGTCATCAGGCGGGAGGGGACCTGGTAGCCTATTAGCTAGTAGTCACAGTATCCCCCAAGTGCAAGTTCTGGGCATAAAAGTGGCGCCCGTGGCACCCAGACCACATTAGCACTGGAGAGAGGATTGAAGAAGAACTGCCTAGCTGTTTCCTGGACCCAGCAAGAAGAGGCTGCACCAAAGTATGGGCTGCAATTGCTGATCCTTGTAAAAGCAAAGAGAGGACGTGCCTGTGGTGCCTTGCTTGAGGAAAAGTCATACCCGAGCCCCAGACAGATGAAATGACTCCAAGAGTCAGTTGGCTGTCTTACTGTTACAGCTACAGGACCAAAACATCTGAAAAATCTGCCTTGGCGAGTTGGTAGCCAAGACTGCCTAACCGCCGCTGACCGCCAAAGTGCAGCCTGGGTGACAAGTCTTGACACTCAATACTGGCACCCGAGACTGCTGGACCTGGAAGAGTCATAGAAATGCAGTTTGGTTGCCCAAGACTTACTCTAGCCTCAGTTGAAGGGAACCACTGGTTTAGCTGTAACCAGAGACTAGTAGATCAGTGGCAACTGGTTTTTCATTGCACTTCAACTGGACTTCGAGGGACATCATCAATCCCTGTGGCCAAATTATACCACCGTATTCGTGGGTAAAGGGATGCCCCCAGGAAGACCCCCATCACTGGATCAGCACCCTCTGCATCCTTCAGCATCTTCAGCTTTCTTTATTCATTGCATCAGGACCGTTCCATTGATGTCTATGGTGGATTGCCCATAGAGCCTGGAACTGGACTTAAGACTGCTTTGACTGCAACAAAACTGTCCTGACAAGCCTCATTGGCTCCTTTGACTTGATCCCTGCTGAAGTTGGTCACCCAGACCGTACAGGAGTAGTCATACCCAACTTTAGAAAAGTTTTCGAACATTTTCCAGGAAATCTCTAGCTGCGGTAGTTGTCAATGCTTGTTTGCCATTTCAATGTAAAACAGTGATTTATTATGTGTGCACAGATTTATATCTCTGGACCCTCTGGTGGATTTTCTCCATTTTGGTGTCTATAAAGTCATACAAATAAGAGATTTAAAAAAAAAATTGGTGTTGGATTTCCTTTATGTCGCATTTCTTTATTATTCAACTGTTTTGGTACTTCTGAATACTTTGCACTTGTTCCTTTGACAAAGCCTGACTGCTCGAAGCCACCGCTACCCAGAGGTGAGCTAAGGTTTTGCAAACCAGCCTGACTGGACCCAAGATAGGTTTGTGAGTTTATTACAATGTAGGGTCACATAATCACACCATATATAAACCGCTTTCTTTACAGTGACCCGATCCCCACCTGGAACACCCACATTCAGCAAGATATTGGGAGGTCCCGGGGGAGCCCCAAGGCCCCGCAGCCCCAGCCAGCTACCCAGGCAGCACCCATTGTGGTGTTGGTGGGAGCCAGCTCAGTAACTTTGCTCGAGAGCAGCTTCTTTGATCTTGTACCTGAGCGAGAGCAACGTTCTGTTCCTTACCTGGGACAGCATGGGCAGGGTACGCCTACACTACCCAGGCAGGAAACTACAGTGTCCCTGTGGACGGGGTTTGAAAATGTTTTTTGGGGCAGACTTTAGCCCGAATGGAGGGACAGCATACTGGTATACTGGTAGTGAGTCTTTTCTACTTTGAACCTGAAATATGTTCTCTGTTGATTTGCAACTGGAATGTCAAAATAAGCATCTTACAGATCTATGGAACAGAGCCAATTGTTTCCTGTTTTCCTCATGTGATGGAACTTTTTTGATTGCTCTTTTGGCCAATAGAATTTGAGATTCTTATACTAATTTGGGGAGTTGGTAATTTTACTTTGGTTTTGGTGAAACAGGCAGTGGAATGGCTTTGAAACGGATGAAGTAGCCTCTTCTTATAATGTTCATTACTCATCTTTCTGATGATAGAAACGTCCACTCTCACAAGTGAAACCTTACCACTCCCCTTACAGGAGTGGGTGACAGTGTGTGTGTGGGGGTTGGAGTATCACTTGCGGTTGCCTAACAACTTCCTTTCTTGGGAATGCAAGGTCCTCGGGATAGCAATTTTTTCTTCTGGTACTTTCACTGGTACTGTACTTTTTGACCTTGTGTTTTTTGTTTGGCAAGGCCATTTTGGGTTTTGCACTCTACAAACCAAAAAAACATTGTTTTTTCTAGCAATGTGTAAACAACTTCTTCTGTTCTACTAGGCCAACCACTTTCAGGGATTCTGCTTAATTTTTCATACGGAGCAGATCTTCTTCTGTATGATGAGCAAAGAGACCTGTACCTGAGAAATGCAGGTTGGCTGTTTTGAGTTGAGCTTCAGAGTTCAAGGAAAATAATCCCGGAAAAAAGTACTTCCCAGACAGATTCCATGGCAGTATCCAGTTGAAGAGAGTTCTGTCAATTTCACAGCAGCACTCATTACCCGATTGGATATCAGAGAGACTCCATTTACCATTTCTAGGAATTCTGTAAGTGCTTTGGTCGGTCTGCCACAAAAGACTTCACTTCGTGCCATATCTCTCTACGATACCTTCCTAGCAGTGGTGTTGCAATCTCATTCTAGCTATGTGCTGATGCTCTTCTGTGTATCTTCTTCCCAGCTGTTGCTTCCACTTTTAGGATAAGCAATTGACTCAGTGGTTGAAGCGTGTTTGCTCCTTACAGCCGTAATGACTGAATCAGGTTTTGGGTCTACCCTGAGAAATTCAGTATCTTGTTGAGGTGGTCTGTACTTTTTTTTGTAGGGGTGGGGTTACTGCCTTAATCGTTGATGGAATGAAAATGTGTTCCTCTGCTATCTCTAAAAGTCCCCCTTCTAAGGTTAATAGCAGTTTTGGTGCTGCTCTAGGCAGCAGCGTCTCTAAAATGATAGACACCGATGTCTGAGGTCTCACGCAGTATATTAGTCTTTGCTGCGTCTCTTGTCTGTGCCTCATGAAATCTAATGGTATAGTCTTCTGGTGACAGTCTGGAAGGAGACTGCTCTGGCGATGTAAGGGTATATGAAGATAGGCCAGTATTGGAGCAGGGAGATTTGGACGTAGGGCCCGATTTCAAGATCGGCGATCCATAGGACTGCTGAAACCGTAGTGGTGGACCAACCACCGCTACACTGCGGGACTGCCCGCAGCATTTCAACTGCGGTGGTCAGACCGCCACAAGACTGCCGGCACCACTGGGATCAAGGATCCTGTGTGGCGGTGTAAGTTGAGGCAGCAATATGCAGGTGGTGCCGCTGCGGCACCACCAAGCATATTACAAGTTGCATCCCCGACAGCCTTCCCATGGTGGTGAGCCCACCATGTAAAGGCTGGTGGTGAAGCAACAAAGGGGGCCCTAACAGGACCCCCTTGTGCCTCTGGGCCTGGGGGTGCATGCAGGGAGGCACATGTTGTCCCCTGTGTAGATTTGCACCCCAGTTCCTGCATGGCGCACCATGCAGGAATGTGCTGCGGTAGTGTCACAGTGGTGCCTGTCTGACGCTCACATATTGGCCTTTAGACAGGCACAGCCGTGACACCCCCGCAGCACCACCCACCCGCCACGGATTGCAATCGTAAATCCAGTGGGCGGTGTGAGTACAGCTGTGACAGTCCTCCGGCGAGGCGCTGGCGTGGCGGCCCGCGGGAGGACCTCCAAAGTCATAATCAGACTCTTAGGGCCCTATTATCAAGAACCTCGCAAACATTATCGCCGCTTTAGCGGCAGGAAACTGCCACTAAAGCGGCGATAAAGGGCTTGATAATATGCCCTAGATAATTCCAATAGAAGCCTAGGTTTGATGTCCTTGACACCAGAACCTGGGCTTTTATTGGAATTCTCTAGGGCATATTATCAAGCCCCTTATCGCCAATTTAGCGGCAGTTTCCTGCCGCTAAAGCGGCGATAATGTTTGCGAGGTTCTTGATAATATGGCCCTTAGTGTAGTGCTGAGCTCTGAGGTGATGTACTTTTAGGTGTCTGTGGAGATGATGGTTTCTACTTGCTTAAAGGAGACATTGAAGTGGCCTTTGAAAGTTTCCTTGGAGGTGAAATCCAAAGGTATTAAAGGAGTCTGTAGTGGATTTTTGAATGGGATTATTAGATTAATTGGATGATAAAGCAAGGTTGCTGGGTCTGGAGATGTAGCCTGTTGTTAGCCAGGATGTGTGACGTTGGCGTGTTCTTCAACAATTGAGGAAATTATCATTACCCAAGAAACTGTAGAACAGATAGAATGCACCTTGGAAAGTGATATCGGCCAGGCCTTAGAGGTTTGAGAAAGAGATGCAGTAAATTTTTGCATCTTTGACATCAAAAGTGATCAGGCTAAAGGGGAATAGTGTCTTTTTAATGTTGATGGTGATGTGGTCTATAGGTGCGATGCTTTCTCTTTGACATTGATCTTGTTTGTACTGATAGTGACCCCAGTACCTTCAATGTCGATGGTGATGTATGGTGGCCCCTCTTTGACGTCAAAGATAACCGATCTGTGAGTCGATGATGTAAGGACGTTGATCCCTCACTAGATGGCTAGCAGGAAGGCGTTGATACTCTTGATGTTGTAATCAGTAATCTTGACGTCTGTCTGCAGTGACATCAAGAATGACGTTTGTCTCTATTGCTTCTTTCCTTTGACATATCTCTGTGGTCTTTAGCAGTAGACGGTAGAGAGAGGGAGACAGGTTGGGATACCAATCTTACCAGTTTTCTTCTTTTCTTCCTCCCTTCCTCAGACCTCATGTCCTCCAACATGCCTCTCAACCTTCTGCCTTATCTGGTTTTAAAGTTATTTTCGACATCTTGAAGATGTTGCATTCAGACACAGAATGAGAGGCAGACAAACTACGCACACTTTGTAAGCATCAGTCTCAGTCTTTTTATTTTCACATGAACAGCACTTAGAAATGTGAGAAGGCATTTTGGCTGGAAATTTAGTCCAAATCTGGTTCACTCGACAGCAGTTGTTAAACAATATTGAGTGAAGAAAATGAAAATCTTTTCCCAATAGGAAAATATACATTTTTGGGGTAAAATGAGCCAGAGAAAAGAAATAGGTCAGAAAGCCAACTGCAAGTACAGAGCTTTGTGGGAAGGGCTGCATCCCATTTCTTAAAGGGAGTCCTTTTTTCTCTTCTACTTGTGCCCAATGTAAGCATAACAGGCTAAATTTTAACATTTTCTCTGTTGAAAGTGGTGTTTATTTCTCTGTATATGAATGTTGCAATACAGTTCTATGGACATAAACTGAAGAGTTATCTCAACATTCATGAAAAATGTGACCTCTGTTAGGGTTCGCTTTCAAAGATTTATATGAAATTCAAGGAAAAAGACATTCTTCTATGTTGTTTCCATGGAAGAAAACTATATGAAAAGATGGTTTGGGATCTGCACGTTCATCAAGGAATTATTCTAATGTTTATGACTATCAATCAAAATCCCACTATACAGAAATTATGTTAAAGTGATAGTGTATTCCATGAGGCCTTCAGAATTTAATTGGTGAACTGGTTGTGTGCTTAAACAAACTTTATGCAGTACACAGCGTCTTAAGAACAGCTATGGCTGTGTTTCTTACATTGCCTATCACCACTGCAAGAGCTGAAAGATTATTTTACAAACTTGCATTGGTGAAAACTAAACTGTGTTCCATAATGCAGCAAGCTCAATTAGAAGCACTACTTATGATGTATGTGGAGCAAACCTTTGTGCAGGTCTGTGGACTTAAATCAGTGCATTGATGTGTTCTAGAGGAAACATGACCGTTACATGGATTTAATTGTAAAAGAGATGTCAAATAAAGTTGTTGGTTAACTTTAGAAAACGCTGGACTTAGTGTAGGTTCTTTAGTTTCCATCACATTAGAACAGGCTTCTTATAGAGCTATAAACCTATAAACTTACAAAGCTTTTACAAGAAATGTGTGCCGTTCTAACTCTGGCCGTGGTGCTGCAGCTGTTCAAAATGCTGAAGGCCACCAGTGATATACAAGACAGCTCCCCACTATATTGCAGCTCTCAGCAATGGGCATATTTCCAATAAAATTGATTTCACTCATGGAACTGCAGGGCTCTCTTATCTTCATGTATATGTATGTAAAGCATACATAAAATCAGATGCACTGTTTTGAAGGCCTTTGTGCAGGATACCACCAGGGAAGCCTGGGAGGAAGCACCAATTTGTCTTTCCTCTCAGGAAAAAAGGTTGATGTAAGCCTGGAGTTGAATCTGGAGTGATTAACAGTGCCTGCAGTGACATGATTGCAGCGGTTCTGCAAGGGTGAGGTTGTTTAGAAAGCACATTTTCAGAAAGTTTCTAGAGAGTTTTTCATTTCCATTAGAGAGCTGAGTGAGAAGTTTTTAGGTAGGCTTGCCTTAGAGAAAACCTGTGAGGTCATGACCTTACTTAGCCTGGCATGGAGATAGGAGAAGCTAAGGATCTCTCTTTGGGAGAAACCCTAATAGAAGTGGGACACCTATTGAACCTCAGGCCATAATGGCTGGATGCTCTGGAACAAGGGCAGGTGCAAGTCTCTGGAACACCAGTCCAGGAATGAGGAACCACTGCAGTTCAGGTCAGCTACAAAACAAGACATACTATCAGAAGGAAGTAGATTTGATGCATGTTTGTGAAAAATGATGAGGCTAATATACATATAGCCGGAAAGTAGTTCATGGATTAACTGATCTCTGTGATAATAGCATGCATATGGAGCTTCTGGGCGCATTTGTATACTATGGGGTGGAATGCTGGGTGACATTGTAAAGAAATGTAGACACTTGCTCAATGTCTGGCATAAATAATGTGCCCAAAATATTGTCTACAAAAATATTGGCCTCTTGTAGTTCATAATACAAAATCTACATTAAAGGGATGACATTTTTTGTAAATGACATGCAAGATAAGATATTTATGCCAGTGTGAGAAACTGAGTTGTTGGTTGTCTGAGGTGTGAGTCCTGGTCAAGCAACAGCCACAGTCACTTGCATGTTGAACCACAAAAATCACTAAATTCATGTGTGCTTAACCCTGGGAAGCTTAGCATAGAATGCAGCCAGGCTTAACTTAGAGGCAATGTGTCAAGTATTTATGCAGCACACAAACAGTAATAAAGTGAAAGACACAACACAAGAACAACCCCAAACCAATTTAGAAAAATAGAGTAAATTATTTGACACCAAAGCAACAAAAATCCAATCAGTAGAACCAGAGTTATGAATTATTAAAGTTTTTTGTGAACACTAGCACCTAAAAGGTCAAAGAGCCAACTGCAGACATCTACCCGCACAAGAGCAGGCCAAAGTTGAAAAATATGGTCGACTGCGATGGAGCGCAGTTCAGATACACAAAGTGGATTGGGTCCGGTCAGCGCTTACCTTTGGACTTAGAAGAAATTTTAAGAAAAAGTGTCTCAGAAGGTAAATTTCAGCTGGGTAAGGCTGCAGTTGGTGTCCGAGGAGAGAGCAACAGTTTCATGTGGCCAGATACACCTTAGGTGAAGGACTGCTGAAAAGGATTTGCTGCTGCGGAGAAGAACATAGCGACAGGAGCCGCGAAGTTGGTCCGATCGGTGATGCAACTTGGGCAGATAGGCGAGCAGGTTGTTCCTGGTCTCCTCCTGGCTTTCAGAGCACCTTTGAGTCAAAATTTGTCTAAGTCCTCAGTTTTGGATATTGACCATGTGGGCACCTGTAGCACCACTTTCAAGGGTCCAGGACTGGAGGGGAACCACTTGGAGGGTTAGAACTCACTCAGGCTGGATCCAGGTGCGAGTTCAAGATAGAGGAAGCCTTTTGTGTCCCTGTGGGTCTGAACAGGAGGCCAGCAGACTAGCCTTTGTGAGTCACTCTGGGGGGTCCTGGGACAGAATAAGATCCAGTCTGTGTACCCAGGCAGAAGGCAGAAGAACAACAGGGCACCAGGGCAGCAGTTCTTCAGAACGGCAGTCCAGCAGAGTGGCAGTCCTCCTACATGCACAGCAGTCCTTCTTTCTGGCAGAGTATCACAGCTCCAGACATGTACTAAAGAGTGTCTGAGGTCGGTCTTTTATACCCTGGTGCCCTGGTTCTTGAAGGTGGGAAAAGCTTCTAAACAGTGGCTTTGAAGTGCATGGAATTTTCTCACTACCTTGCCCTGGCTCTAAGCTGGCTGCAGTGACAATGTGGGGTCATTAAGTATTTTGTGTGAAGGCAGGGCATGCTCTATTCAGTTGGAACTGGGGCTGAGTTCAGCTCCGTCCCCCCATCCTGCCAGCAGATGGCATATTGAGGCACAGCTATTCCCTCTAATGTGTGGCTGTCTGGGAGGAATACACAAAGTCTAACTGCCAGTTATACCCTGTCATGCTACAGGCACAAAAGGGCTAAGGGCAAAAAAAATCCCAGCCTTCTAAAAGTGGCATTATCAAAATTGTAATGAAAAATCTAACTTTACCATTGAAGAGGATTTGGCATTACAATTTCATAGACACCAAACATGACATAACTACCTGCTCCCAATTGGGAATTAAAGCATATTAATTGTAAAAATTAATCCCCAATGTTATCCTATGGGAGGGGTAGGCCTCACAGTAGTGAAAAATTAATTTAGGAGTTTTTCACTACCAGGACATGTAAACCTTAAAAATATATGTCCAAACTTGTAATTACACAGCACCATGCCCTAATGGGCTACCTAGGGCCCACCTTAGGGGTGACTTATATGTAATAAAAGGAGAGTTTAAGGCTTGGCAAGGTGGTTTAAATGCCAAGTCGACATAGCAGTTTAACACTGTATTCAGGCTGCAATGGCAGGCCTGGAACATGTTGTTAAGGGCTTCTTAAGTGGGTGCACAATAAGTGCTACAGGCCTACTAGTAACATTTAATTTACATGCCCTGGTTATATGGTATACCACTCAACAAGGGACTTGCAGTTAAATAAAATATGCCAATTGCATATAAGCCAATCTCACCATGTTTTAGGGGAGTGAGCACAAGCACTTTAGCACTGGTTAGCACTGATAAAGTGCACAGAGTCCTAAGGCCAACAAAAACAAGTTCAGCAAAATGGAGGAGGAGAGGCTAAAGATTCTAAATTCCCACCATGATGTTAAATCTCATTATGGAAAGTTACATTCGCCAACGTTATTTTTTTGGTGACTTGTATGATGAATCATATAAAGAATAATGGCTTTTTCCCCTGCACCAGCAGTAGTGTGATATGGGGTTATATGTGTGTTTTTTGTTTACCCATTTTCCTAGTTGGTATGTTTAAGGCATTTTAATGTCATGTGTAGGGTTCGATTCAATTATAGAGATATGCTGTCATACTTGATACTGTTATTTCTTTTCTTAAAATGTGTCCACTGGTGTATGACTTCTCCTAAGCAGACGCTATGTACAATTATACCTTAATATAGGGGATAAAGTACCCCCTGCCATAAGTGAATAGGGTATTGCAAGTCACTCAGGTGTTCCATGACCATATAGAGGAAATAGTTCAAAGGCTGAGTTTCTTTAATAGGTCATGGAACTCTGAGGTGACTTGCAATATCTTTTAACAATCACCAGAGGGTATTTTATTCCTTATGCTTCCCCATCATAACATCACCTTCCTGAAAACCAACTAAATCTGTGGTGTCTTGTTCTGTCATGTTCATTAGAGACATGAAAAATAAAGCTGAATCCGTACTGTGAACAATACAGTTAGTAATTAAAAAAACAAATGTAGACTCAGTATAATGGAGATCAGATTAAAAAATGCTGCTGTCCAAATTCTGTTGAAATGTGCAGAGATTCTATTGTTTCTGTAATGACATATAGCATAGAAAAAGTAATCATGTTGGCATGACTATCTCCTTTCTGCTGATCACTATTTTATTTGAGGAAAATATATCAGAAGATGGAAAATCCAATTCCCATTTTCCTTGTTTGAACTGCAACTGTAATTATGCTCTATGGTCTACCTTTCACCATGGCCGTTGGCTTTGGCAGAAGCCACTGTGACATCAAAAGTCAACTGTAATAACGAATTGTCATAGCTGCTCAACTGTAATAAGTTATTACAGGTGACTAGAGACATCACAACTAGGGGTGGGCAGAATTTGCGGAATTTTACTCCACAGAATTCCGCAGAGTTACATAAAAACTCTGTGAGATTCCACGAAGTTCCACGAGGGATGGAGTTTTGGCATGTTGCGCTGCTCGCCCTGATTTTTAGCTTCGGGAGCTTGTTCAGCACTCTAAAATCACTGTGAATGGCACCATGTGCCATGCAGAGGGTGCTGCTTTTTCTGTCACTCGAGTAGATTTTCTACTTGAGTGGCAGCAATCTCAATGCGAACGGTAGTGGCCTGCTGCGACCGCCCGCCTTGAGAAATCACGCCGGGGCTCGTTCTAGCACTCAATTTTTCTTGCTCGCCAACTTAATATTGGCAAGCAACGCGTGAGATAAACTCTGCCACATGGTGGTTCGCTGAGTTTTTTCGGAACTCCGCGCTCCAGGCGAAGCACGGAGTGGGAAAAACTCCATGAACTCCGCTGGCGGAGCTGAGGTTACCGCCCACCCCTAGTCACAACTCCACTGTAATAAGGAAATTAGAGACAGGCTTTTATACTGGGATTGCACTCTTCCATGTAATATAAAATATTATTTACAAAGAAAAAAAATCTCCATCTAACCTGCACGTTGTTTAGTACTGCTGTTCCAGCTATCATCAATCTACTCACAGATGCTGCCCAGTGTAAAATTGCCAGCTTACATCCTTTTTACATCATGTTAGAATGCTCAGGAAGAATGTGGACCAAGCTCAACACATCCAAGGGACTGTCAAGCTGCCCTAGGGACCCTAAATAAGGATTATTTCCCAAATGGACATTTTTGTGGGGGGTATATCCTGTACAGTGAACTGTTGTGGTCTCATTTTCCTTGTGTACTTATATTTAAGAAGACACCAGCAAAGAGACGGTTTACCTACATTTGAACTCTTGTCGTCGGTCTGAACAATCAGTAAGGCCATATTCCACAATCACTCCTTGCCACCACTCAGGCTTCCACAGAATAGATTTTTTTCTGTCAGTGCATCTTACCCCACTATTCCAATGGCACTGCTTGTCTCACATCACCACTTGGAAGCATACTCACTTTGGAAATCTATCCTGTTTGGAGTAGCTCGCTACAATTTCTGTACAAAAAACAGATTTTCATTGACTTACACCTTTAATATGTAGGTTTTCACATTTTCACAGTATACATTGATGGTCGGATTTGGAAAAAGAAAATCCAAAACTGTTTACCTTGGAGCATACTCCCTCCGTTCCTGCTGACTCACAAGGACATATGATGTATGTATATACCTGCCAGAGCTTGTTTGTCCCCCAGCAGGTGTAGAAATAAATAGATGTTCTTCACATTTCACTACAATGGCCCTGATTCCAAGTGGGACAGATTGGGAAAAGGCATTTACTGCACCCAATTCATGCCAGCACCATTAGATGAAATATTTACCAGGAGTGGTAAATCCCCACTGTTCTGAATTTATACTTGCAAAATGGGGCAAAATATGTCGAATTTGGTGCTTACCACAAAAAACCCCACATGCATCGGAGTGTCATGGGCATTTCCCCAAGTAAATTTCAGCAGGTTGGCTTGCTTAAATTTACCTGGGAAAAAGTTTATGTGAGGAGGTGTGGTAATGACCATGGTACTCAGCACTTCAATAAGTGTGTTAACATGAGGATTGTAGTTTATTTAAAATAAAAACTGGTATTATTTTGCTGTCCTGTATGATGCATTACCATTCTAGGTGCCAAGGTCAGTATTGTCATCTTTTTTACATAAATCTTGATCAGAGTCCTATCGATGTGTCCTACCCATCTTCTCTAAATAATGTGTGAGGCGCATGCTAGAATATGGACTCCTATTTTCCAAATTTCCACTCTCATTTCTCGAACTTAGATCACCTAAACCTCTTTACGATTATTGACTCCAGAGAAAACAGCACATGAGAGTTCTAATTCTCGTCAAATTATGGGCAGAGGGACTACCACTTGCTAAGTGCATATCCTTTACTATCAAATCCTCTCAACCATTTTAGTGCAACACATTTACTGCTCACCTTCACCGGTATTCATAAAAAGTTTCTATCTTGTTGATCTACCTACCCTACACCTCTCTTAAATGTATCTACTTTCGGGCATGCTCATAGGATATTTCAGTTTCTTCCCTTTGCCTAAGCCCCAATACAATAATGAGTCTATCTATTTGTGTCTGCTCCAAGACAGTATGTGCTATTGATATTTCAACAGTTCTATCTCCTTTTCAACAAGTATCTTTACTCTGTTTGGCTCGGTATGTTGCCAGGGTGGTTTGTTTGTTATTAGTTCATGATCTGTTTAGCCATATATATTTTCAAGTAGCCAACCTCATAGCATTAGGTGCTCGCCTCTTCACCTTAGGTTCAGAACTGAAGATGTTCAGTTTCAAAATCTACTGAATATGTTTAATTCAGCAAGCAAGAAGACGTTTTGCTATGGAGTTGATTACCAATAGAACCAGCATATCTGGATACAACCCACACATTCAAAAGAAGCAAAAAAGTATCAGTATGGTGGGAAGGAAAATGTAAATGCTACTTACCAGCAAGATGCTTCTCCATGCTCTTCAGCTCTTTTGCAGTTAAAGCCTCCTTCAGTAGCTTTTGATGTGGGGATCCTCCGCTTCTGACAGACAATGCATCCGAATCCCAAACAGGTTGACGCTTTAGCAGATAAAACACAAAAGAACAACTGGTTTATGTATGAATGAAAACAATAAAGTATAAAAACCAAAGCATGAAGTTGTATTCTTACATGCAGGGAAGTTTTAAGCTGTTTAGGATTTATTGATACGTCTTGGCATATAATGCAATTGAATTATTCTTCCGAAAGTTGCACTTTCCTTTCTAAAAAATAATCTGCAATACCTTGAGGAGAATTGATGATGCCTCCTGACTCCTGTGGTGGCTGCAAACACTGCTGCCCAAAAACATTCACACAAGATGCATAAGGATATGTTGCAACCTTACTATCCACCCATGAAGGCTAATAATAATAATCATAATCATAACAGAAATATTAATACATTGTTTTTAGTTTTGGTTTTTTTCCAATCTAATACACCAAAGAATAAGGGAGTGAGGAAGCTATGTTTTCCATACTTTATTCTTCGGGTGTAATCATTAAATAACCCCATCACTGGTCATATGGATCTTTGATTGTCGAAGTAAGGAGCGATCTTCAACATAGATATGTAGCAAAAATTATTAAAAACCTTTAGTACAGTCTGTAAAGAGAATAAGTGTAAATGAAAGGATTTTATTTTTTATTCTTTAGGTTTTTTATCATATATTCATTTAGTATTAATATTTAGATTCCAGCATTAAAGTTAATATAGTCCATCAATTAATATTATATTATAAAATAGAATACAATATTAGTTAAAATAGGCTAATATTGTAAGAATACAACACACGTGTTTCATAAAGGAAAATTCCCTAATCTTAATTAAATTAGAATAATGAGAGAAAAGGTGGCAGTTCAGATACCCAATGAAGAGTTCTGATAAGAGAGTCAATGCACAAGCACAAGGTATTTGAATAATAAGCTCAAAATCAGTAGACCATCAATAAAATCTAAATAAGGCAGCCTCTCATGAAGAAACGCACAGGAAACTGAAAGGCGAGACTCCAGTAAGAGAGTCGGGGAAGAAATCAGAGGGCTACTCTAGGCACATGCACTAATATAAACACACAATATTCTATGTTGCTAGATTATTTTCTTCCTGTCTCCGGAGTGCTCCGATAGAATTTGAGTAAACTCATGTGTGGCATACTCCCCATTTTCCCAGACTGGTAGAATGATCTTTAGACATTACATTTTAAAAAGTTACATCTTGGTATTCTGTGATCCAGACTGTTCTTCTCATAACTCGTTATTCCTGTTGCCTCCTCTCCTCCCAGTGAGAACCTAGCTATCAGTTGTCTAATACAAAACAAGTGCCTATTCACTAACTAACAGAAGGCTTCTGGAAAAATGCTGAATCTGCAAAAAAGAGAGGGAAACATTGTGTGCAAACAACGATTCAACATGAAAACAAGCCTTTGAATGTTAATGCATTATTTTCCGTTGGCATGGCATGAACAGTTAAGCTAACTTAAGCCAGCCCTTATTTACTTCACTTGCAGGCTTCTATCATTAAGTATGATTGCCTACTATAAAGTATGCGTTTATTATATGTGCTGTTCAAACGCAGGATTTGCACATTAATAATTAAAAGAAAAATATATTTTGTTAGCAAATAAAATTTGCGTCATCAGGAGGTAATATTTAGTATGGACTTGAACGCAAGAAGTAGATGTGCAAACTAGTGATACACCTTACACAAACCGCCTAAAGAGTTTTAACAACATCATTCTTCATGCATCATAAATAAGGTTCCCAGAAATCCGTTTTTTTGGATTTTTACAGATAAATACAGACAGAAAACAATGTGTTTCCTGTCTGCATTTATTTTTAAAAGTGGATAAATACAGAAAACTGGGCTTCTTTTAAGTGACTTTCCGTGCTGTCTTTCATGAAATATAGCCCAACACCTGAGCAGATGGACAGCATGGGAAATTAAAAAACAGGGTGAAATTTCTTTAAGTAACGGCATATGTCAACATACATTTGTGGTAAAATGATCATATTTACCAGTGGATACACTGTTATGTAATATACTGCAGCTTAAGTAGCTAAAAACACGACAGACAATTATGACTGCCCATCTATCAGTTAAATAAATATGGAAATGAACAGTTTTACAACTTCATTTATCTGAAAACACAAAATAAATATGGATAAATACAGATAAAATGGCCCAAAAATAAATATGGATAAATACAGACGGAAATGTTAAAAAAATAAATACCATAAAACCGGGAGCCCTAATCATAAAATAGTGTTCCGATATAGCTTCAGAGTTACATGTTTGCACATACAACTCAAATAAACTGATATATAATTGCTTGGAAAGGAAGAACCTGCTTACCCTTGTCCAATGAAACTAATAAAAAGAATTTTGGTATTCTCGGAAAAATTATCCCACCAGCGCCTACATTTATAACACGCTTCAAACAATCAGGAAATCAGGAGACAATCCAATTGTATCATCAATCTGTTAAAAAATATCTGGTATACCTTTGGTGACTACACCTTTTCACCATTTGATGGCCCTCAGTCCGCAACATTTACTACCCGTGAAGGAGGGGGGAAATGTTTTCACTAGCTAGTATTTTCCTGGCAAAGATTACATAAAATATTTCCTCTCTGCCCATGTGGGGGGCTTAAAAAGGTCAGGATGGAGAGTTTTAGTGCCTGGATGTCAACTTAAAATCAGGGTTTCAAAGTCTTTGAGGGCTGTAGGGGTCAGTGTGCTCACCAGAGATGAGGGTTTTAGTGTCCCGTTCCTCTGGGTTAAAAGGGGGTCCCTCATACTGCCCCACAGTTCACTGAGTCTAAGGGTGTTCCACTGTGCATATCTCAAACATAACTCAGGAGAAGACTACCAAAAAGATTGTCTTATAGTGGGTGTTGTTTCCCCTTCCTCTTCAGAATTCTTATACAGCATTTGAAGTCAGTGGGGCAGGCTTTACATGGAGCATGGTCTCATGCTTATCCAGCCTAACCTTCCTGCTTTCTGTTAATGGAAACTAGTAGAGGTCCCAGTGGTGTGAATGTCATTGAAGTTCCATACTGGATGGCAGCTTCCCTCCACTAGCATACAAATTGTGGAGACAACATTCAAACACATTCTTGTCCAATAGGCTGGCACTTTAGGATTAAATGTTTTTTCATCTGAGATGGTAATAACCAACTTGTGTTGGGGACACCAATTACAAATCTCAGTCAGTGGACCTGTCCAACTGACATTGCTCATACAAGTACAAAATCGTTGGTTTTAATAATGATAAGATCTCGAGGGTGAACTGGTCTAAGTCAGTGATCTACCCACTCTGCCCCAATCAGCCACCACGCGTCATACATCTTGGGGAGGCACAGCTCCATTGGCACCAAGAGGCAATTTGCTACGTTGGGGTCCAACTAAATCATGCTCTTCTAGACCTATACGAGGGAAACCTCTGTAGAGCCTTGATAGGTATTCAATCAAAGATCACCTTCTGGCTGTGCCTCCCTCTCGCCCCAGTTGGCAGAATAGCCTTATCAAAGATGATTATTTTACGTAGACTGCTCTACTATTTCACTAACCTTCCTCTCATCCCCCCACATTAATTCTTCATGGCCCTGGACTCCCGCCTATGCATGCTTATATGGGGGTCTAAATGTCGACCCAGGGCCCGCAAGAAATTACAGCTCCCAGTGGTCGTGGAGGACTGGGTGCCCCCTCCTTTGAAGCATATTTCCTAGCTGCACAGTTGTAATGGCTGTCACACTGGTCTGCAGGCTGCTACATGGGCGGGACCGGCGACTTCTGGGGAATTCTCCAAATAGTGTGTGTAACCTTCTCCCCCTGGGGTGCTGCCCCCCCTTCCTTTGGTCACTACAAGTGAAAGTAGCACGCACATGTATGCTCTGAATACACCGCCTAACCCATGGCAAACCACTGTATGCACCTAACCTCCCACTGGTAGGCCTCCCTAATTTTACGGGCTTCTTCACCTCAGCAGACATGATGGCATGGATATTATGTTACCTGCACACAGTTGGTAATCTCTACTCTGACGGTCAACTCCTTACCCTCGATCAACTAACCACGGACTATGCTCTACCTGTGAGTCAGTTTCTTACATATAGGCAACTTGGCAATACTTGCTGTACTTTATGGGGTGCTCCTGATTCTGAACCCACTCCTCACCCAGTCCTATAAACCATTCTCACAATGGGAACAGGCCGGCATCTTATTACTTGGCTCTACAAGTCCATCCGCAAACACACTGAGAAATAAATGGGAGGAGGACTTTGGGAAGGTCCTACATGACAAAGAGTGGTACCTAGCATTAATGCATCACCAGCAGGTCTCTAGAAATTCCCGTAACAAGAATATTTAGTTTTGCATGTAACACAGGGCATATCTCACTTCTGCACTGCTAAATCGCTATTACCCCGAGGTGCATGCTGCCTGCCCATGCTGTCATGCTTCAGATGCGGACCTCGAACACTTTCGTACAGTGCAACAAGGATTTTGGCATTCAGTACATGCCACTTTACAGAAGGTTACAGAGCTTGCAGATTTAAACACATGGGAAGCTTGTGCCTTAGGCATCTTCAGGCGCAGAAAGAGGCACAAAGTGTGCACCTGCTTTGCAGCCCTAGTGCTCCTCCTTGCCAAGCGCACCCTTACACTACACTGGCTCTCCCCAACTTCACCACCAGTGGAGGCATAACAAGGGGCACTCCGTAAATGGGCAGCAGTTGAGGAGGAGGCGCATCGCTATGAGGACACCCGTGGTCTCCGCAGACTCCCCATCTCCCCTCAATGGGCTACTCTACGAATGGACTGCCAACAGAGAGTGCGTAATGACACCATGCCCCCCGATCATCTATACTTGCAATGCTACTTTCTCCAACTCCACATTTACCACTCAAGCTGACACCTTCTGTATGTTGTCTGGATTTGCGACCTCCCTCTTCCTCCTGTATAAATTCTTCCTCCATCCCCCCAATACCACCACCAGCCCCTGAGCTCAGCACTCTGTCCTGACTCATGCTATTGCCCAGTTAATTGTATGACCCCATACCCTAAATCACTCACGCAGCAAAGCTCCGCTCGTAGTCCACACCTTAGTATTATTGTAGTTCTCCTTCCCCGGTTATGCTGTTTCCCCCAGCTATTCATACCCAGACACAGCGAAACACTTATTTGATTCACTAAGCAACACAGCGCGCCCTGATACATAAGCTCAAGGTCTCATACAGTGGTCTCTCAACACTGTTTAATGTTTGTGAACTACTTGAGCATTGATGTTCACTGCATTGCTGTGTATTGCATTTATCCTAATTCTCAATGCTGTATTTACATTAAAACCCCCAAAAAAAGATGTTTGAAAAAAAAATGATGAATAGAAATCTATTGTCTGGCAATTTGTGAATCAATGAAGTGTAGGGAAAGGGAACAGGAGATATGAGGGAGATAGAGATGTAGGGAAGAGACGCACCACGTACCGACAGCGTATCACAGCAAAAGGATATACCTAATGTAAGACAAACTTCAAAGTCAGAAAAAACTGCCTAGGACTGCCCTGCTCCAGCTTGTCATGGGACATCAGGTGCAGCTGAACCCGAGCTAGTTCCACAGCAGCTAGACACGAGCCTGCTCTTCAGAGGCTTGATGTAGCATCAATGCCTTTACTAAGCCCACAGCCCTCCTTCCGTGACTCTGGAAGGCATGCACAGATGTTGGATTGGAAAACATATAATATTTTCCCTTTACAAACACCTGCAAATGTGCCCAGTACCATAAATATTATCCCAGGCCCAACAGGATTAATTCTTTGTTCACAGTCTACATAGTCTGCCTCCTCAGTATGGTACCACGATTCAGGTTTGGTACCAGCACTGGAGCTCGCAGTGCCTTTCGTAGAAGTCACAACAACCCCAAAACCTGCACCCCGGGCTCCAGGGCCCCTTCCAGAATCTTATTATCAATAAAGTGTGGTACCTTTGCATGAAAGCTTCCAAACTGGAGGCTGTGGGCATTCCCAGCATGCAAATCTTTGAAGCTCTCACCACATTTTCAACTTTGGTTTCCAGAATGGCTACTGTGGCTTAGGCGCAACCTTCCAGATCCTGCTATTTTGTTGGGTCTCTCTCCGTAGGCCTGCAATGATTTTTCAGCAGACACCAATTGTTGATCAAGAGAACAATGTCAATCTCCTTCTACCTATCCTGCCTTTAAATTCCTCAAGTGCCCCCAATGGAGAGGTGCATAGTAGGCTGCTCATTGTCTCCATCAGCAAAGCCTCTCCCTGGGATAGGAAAGACCCCTTGGCTAAATTACCCACCTGAGTATCCTTTGATGTGGGAGAATTCAGAGAGAAAATAAACTCTTTTCCTGCATGCTGTTTGTTTAGCTTGGGAGCCATTCTCAGAACAACTTATTCCATAGGATTCATGTCTGTGCCAGATATGCCCAATGGCATGTCTCCATATTCGGCCCCCCGGCCCACCTTCATCCAGCAAGGGGCATAAACCCAAAGCAGCTTCCCCACTGTCTCCTCACACCTGTCACTGATAATTCTCTTCTCCAGATTCCATGGCATCACCAGGAGAGGTCTCAATCACTGGCCTTTGGCAGATGATGACTGTGCTCTGGGCCTGTCAAACCCTTTAACAGATGTGCCGACAGAAACCAACACACAGTCACGCCACTCTTCGGTCGTGCCACATTCCTCAGACAGAAGGCACCCATTATAGAGCTTGGAGTAGACTGCCATTTTATAAGATGAAGGAAACGTATGCTATAGAGAAGCCCTGTTCACTAACAAGATCTTGAAGGTGTTTCCATTTTTTAGGAAAACTGTGAAAATGGACAAGATATTCTAAAAATACACAAAATGTTGGTGTTAAAAGAATTAAGATGAGCTAACTTAAGACCCTTAAACATTTGCTAAATCGAAATATTAACATAAGTAGTATAGTATCAGTAATATATGCGGAATTTACTGTTTTCAGCTTCTATTTGTTGTGTATTCTGATGGAGATTTTTCTGGGTTTTCCAGTTTTTAAAACATTGTAAAACAATTAGCGGTTATCAGTGTTTTTTCTTTTGTTGCTCCATAATAAAATCACGGAAACTGTGTTTTTTTTAATGCTTTTGTAGCGGTTTGCTTTTATTTCCTTCTTTCCTATATTAATTCCGGTTGTCAGTTCATCCTTTCTTTAATCTTGCTCCTCACTCCCTTCCTTCTACTCTTTCTTCGAATTTACTCTTTCAAAATAATTTTTCATTATTTCTTGCAACGCTCTAACTGTCTTGGTTCCCATGTTAAGAAGGCTTGTGAATAGAGATATGTTAGCACTTCATTAACATCTGATTGCAGTAAATAAAAAGTTAATGGTGGGCATTTAGCACACCTTCCTGTTGCTCAATTCTAGTCACATGGTTCAAATTATTTCTGAGCCAACATTATTAGTGTCCCTCCCCTTCTGTACATCAAGTAAACATGGTAGACTATTGATTTGTCCATCCCGGTGTCGGCGGCAGGGTAGGTCTTAACGTAAGGAGCGTTAATTCGCCGGACCCAATTGGTGTCCTTTTTATACCGCCGACTCACTGTTGCAAGTATATCTTACTTACAGACCAGGTCAACCACCTGTGTTCTGGGTATGTAGAATTTCACTTACCTTTGCAGTGTAGATAGCGTTTGATTCGATCCTGAGGAAGTGCCCTGATCTATAGGACTACAATGGCACGAAACATGTCGATCACTTGAGAGCTGGGCATATACCACTAGATGCATCAGTACTAGTCCTGTACCCCTCTCACTCTTTTATACTAGGCAGTTTACCTTCCCAATAAAGGTTTTTAGAACGAACTGACCTATTTTACATTCACTATACCTCACATCTACACACTAGGCCCCTCACCCCCACTGCACCTACCGGCAGGAACAAAAGATCCCCGACAAAGAGCCCCGGTTTGGGTGCCCGTCAGGTATTGCAGCGCCGACCTGACGAGGGGCAGGCTCATATGATGAAGCATGACACCTAGCTCGCTGGGTATGTGAGAGCCCTAGTTCTGAAAAGGGGATTTCCCTCCCTCTTCCCCCCCCCCTTTTTATGGCATACACGTAGTGGTCTCCCCTGACACACTACACTCTGTCCTCTACCCGGTCTCCAACTTTTTCAACACAGAGGAACTTCGTACCCGTTTTGCTTACTAATAAATCGAAATATTAACATAAGTAGTATAGTATCAGTAATATATGCGGAATTTACTGTTTTCAGCTTCTATTTGTTGTGTATTCTGATGGAGATTTTTCTGGGTTTTCTAGTTTTTAAAACATTGTAAAAAAATTAGCGGTTATCAGTGTTTTTTCTTTTGTTGCTCCATAATAAAATCACGGAAACTGTGTTTTTTTAATGCTTTTGTAGCGGTTTGCTTTTATTTCCTTCTTTCCTATATTAATTCCGGTTGCCAGTTCATCCTTTCTTTAATCTTGCTCCTCACTCCCTTCCTTCTACTCTTTCTTCGAATTTACTCTTTCAAAATAATTTTTCATTATTTCTTGGAACGCTCTAACTGTCTTGGTTCCCATGTTAAGAAGGTGTGTGAATAGAGATATGTTAGCACTTCATTAACATCTGATTGCAGTAAATAAAAAGTTAATGGTGGGCATTTAGCACACCTTCCTGTTGCTCAATTCTAGTCACATGGTATGATCGGAAGCCAGAGTCACACTGTGCAGTTGTTTTCAAGATACAAACAAAGCACTGGGCTGAAAAGTGTGTAATTATTGTCTGATCTGGTCATAATCCTTCTCTACCTGTTATGTTATTTTAAAATGTGAATACATTGCACTGTTAACCCAAACTAGAGCGCCCCAGTGTTGACAGCAACAGTACCAGTGTATCATGGTTCACTGTGTCGAAGGCTGCTGACAAATTGAACAGCACGCTCTCTAGGGTTTTCATCAGACGCATGGATGGGCAGTCTCACCACCACAGTAATGCACTCAATACACACCCTATACCCACAAGATCCAGCAAGCTACTACTCATTCACTAATGCCCCTTTGCCTATAGACAAAAGTATTCACTTCAACATATCTTTTTCCTCTGCTTTTATAGATCAAAGCTCCCAACAACTTTGTAAGTTGTGAAACCAGGTCTTTGTGCTTTGGCTATTTGCTTGACAATTACTTTTCTCTGGTACCTCTAGCGGGTGCAATGTCTATATCCTGCTTTTCAAAGTGTCGGTTCTTCCCAGACTATGTAAAATAAATAGAGGAAGTAAAACATGTTCAGTCAGTTGCAACCAACTGTATTTGGGCATGTGGGACTATTTCTTGGCTTGACTATTCACTTTTTAAACTTTATAGTTATTTTAGCTAAAGAATTAATTGCTTTCCTAAGTTACTTTCAATCAATCAATCAATCAGGATTTATAAAGCGTAGCTAATCACTTGATAGGGTATCCAGGCGCTTGCAGGCCCAGAGGCTTCTTTGAACAGCCAGGTCTTGAGGGCCATTCGGAATTCCGGAAGTAAGGTGATGGCCCAGAGGTGCATGGGGAGGCTGTTCCATGTCTTTGCAGTGATGTGGGAGAAGCGTCCTTCACTTCTGCTTCAGTTTTAAGGACTGAGAAACCTTTGGCAGTTTTGCACTCAATACAACATATAAGCAAACAGTTTTCCATCATGCCACAAAAGGGGCATCACTGTATTGCACCATTGGTGCTCCCTTTTTAATAGGAAGCGAGCAACAGATTTTGATCCAAACTCCATATTGCATAGTTTTCCACAAGGATAAAACAGAGTACGTACCCTTTTTCAGCAGGGGCCATATTACTGAAGGGCCCCGGGAGGGCAATGGGCGTTTGCACCTGCTTTGCGCGTCCCTGGGATCCTGGGGTGTGTCCCCTTCTGTAATACCGATAGCACTGGCACACATAAAGCACCAGAGCTATCATAAGAGGGTGTTCCCTCATTTGTATGGGGGTGTGGCCCCATGCAAATGAGGCAATCCCTTTGACTCTGCACCTGAGCCGTGTTACAGACGTGGGCGCAGAGGAAAAGAAGCTGTCAGTGCGCCCCCTGATGGCATTCCTCTGGAGGGGGAAAGTGGGTCCTATGGACCCCCTAGACATCCCCTTGCAGGTGTGTGCAGTCACTCACTGCACCCGCCTGCAAGGGGATCTCTAATCCCCCTTCAAAGTGCAGGTGGGTTGCTGCCTGCACAGTTAAACACGGAGCGGCTTCAAAGCAGTCGCTTCTTTTTCACCTGAATGTGCTGCACTCAGGGCAGCATAAGTTCGCGGCTGCCATGGGGGCAGCACATTTACTATAATGTGGTGCATTTTCAGGTTAGCGCAGGGCGCACCTTTTAAAAGGTGCTGCCAGTGCTAACCAGGAAAATGCGCTGCATACCTAATATGGCCCCTGGTTGCCAACTCTTGGCAACCGTGATTAAAAAGTTGATGTTTCACTATAAAAGATATCCAAATCTAATTTTCCACATAAAGCTGGGAGAGTTTCTAGGCTGGGTAGACCATAATCATGTGCAATTATGCATAGAGATACCTTGTGACAATTTTCCTAGGATTTCATTTACATTATGCCTTACCTTTACATAAGATAAATGGAGCGTTAGAGAGTTACACCACTCTAAATATTCTGAAATGCTCTTATGAGAGTCCATCTGTGAATAAAACGTTACTGTGCAATTCTGCAGGAACAACACTGAAGCCACGGATATTTGATTCAGGAAGACAGCCTTTTTGAGAGCTTTCATATCTACATTTAGTATCAACCTGCTGGGAGCTGTTGGAATGGTGTCTACCTCTCCAGTACTGAACTCCTCCTTTTTAGATCTCGGCTGGCTGCAAAAGTGGGTGCCTTCCCCAAGTCTATCAAATCATCTAGTGTTATGCATTGATGAGAGAACTTTGAACAATTATATGATACAAAACTGCAACAAAGGGGAGCTCACTTAAACATAGAGAAAATGGAGAATACACCCAATTCTATCGTAGTTGAATAACAAGCCATCTATCTTGTTCTTGATGTAAATGTTGTAAATGCAAGGAACTAGTTCACACTCCTCCTAGCCATGGCGTTATGGGAAAACGTTGGATGAAAGCTAATCCTTCATGCAGCAAAATCATGCTGTGTTTTTAGAATGGGTTAACCTTTTTGGAAACAGGGGACCCAGGTGTATACCAATTATCTGGGGAATGCAGCAGACATTAACCTTATTAACTTTGTGAAATCATCTGTAAAGGTGAAGAAAAGCAAAAGGAAAAAAGACAACTCTTTGAAAGTTCATGTGAAGCATTGCACTAAGCATTGGTACACAGTTATTTATCTGACTGACATCTGCCTGTGCTTTCTAGATTACCCTCTTATCCTTCTAAAAAATGTTCTGTTTTGGTAGATACTCTAGCTTACTTCATTGTAAATCACATCTCTGCACTCTTAATAACTTTACCCCTCTTGAGCAGTTTTCATCAAACTTGGGGAGAAACATTAAGTATGCAATCATTAAAAGTGAAAACTTTGGTGCAGTATGCTCAAACGGATCAAACGATTTAGGGGTTATGAAACTTGTCACTTTTGCAAATAACATGGATTTTCCAATAGGGAAGTTTGTACGTCCATAACTCCAAAATGCTGAATGAAAATTCCCAAAATTAGCAATTTGCAATGAAAGATAAAAACATAATAGACCAGACACACACCTTGCCCTTGGCCAAGGCTGGAAGGAGAGGAGAACACAAAAACTGCCCCCTCCATCGGCCAAAGTGGGCTTGGGAGTCAACTGATGGGAATTTTAACAATAAAAGACATTCAACCCCGACACTCTCCAGACATGGGCAGGTCCAGGGATAACATTTCATATGTTTCATGTGTTTTGGGGTTTTGTAGAGCAGCCACTATTACATCCTTGTTTAACTCCCCTTTAAGTTTAAATGTTTCATGGAATTGCTGTGTTTTTGATGAAGGTACCACAATTATAAATTTTGAGGTGAGCCTTGTCTATAACACATTTCTTTGCTATAGCAAACAGGGTGTGGTGGCACTTGCCAGCAATTCCTGCCCTGTCACATGTGGCCCATAAGAAACTTCTGCATTGCCAAAGGATTGGGTCTTTTAGTAGTTGCCCCCTGCCTTACCCAATGGCAACAGGGACCTTAAATACCCGTGGTCAGCGGTTGTTCAAGACTTGTCTATGACAGATGAGGCAGCTCACACCAGGTCCGTCCAAAGGAAGCCAGCCGCGACCCGCGGTGTGAAGGCAAGATAAGACACTTGCTCACTGCGTCTGGAACTTGAGGAAGTTTTCTCTATGATTAATGGATTTTGCTGCCAAGAGTTCGATGAGGAGCCAGGCCATCAACAGCATGGGATAAGACCAGCTGTTTCTGTGAGACTTGTTGAGCAGGTGCTTTGAACAAGGGAATTGCAGACAGCTGCACAAGGAGAAAAGGAAGCTTGCAGCACATCAAGGGAGACAGAGAAAGCGAAGCTTGATCCCAGTCCTCGAAGGTGAGATTTCTTTGCTTAGACTCCTCCCCTGCATTGTGGGAGCCTGTACAAGCAGTAGCTGGGGAATAGAGGCCAGTGAAACAGGCCCCCCACCTTTCTTTTTGTGATATCTAGGGGTATCAGGGTGAACTGGCACTCTGTCCAGCACTACCCTCCTACAGCTAGCCAGTGGCTACTGGACTAGTGGCACTCTAGTAAACTGTGCCAAGACATCAGGCAATGTTGATCAGATCTCTGACGCCACTAGAGCAGTGTCCTCATTCAGGATGAGAGGGCATTTCTCTTACTTTGGGTGGGGGTTAAGGGGCTGATTAAGAACCTTTTGATTACACATCATATGCGGAAACTATATCCTTTCAATCCAAAGATTGGTATCAAGGCTCTAGCGAATGAGAGCAACCCTGTGCAACATGGTCTGTAATATGCAATGCTAATTGTGTGTTTTCATATTAACTGTGTTTTTATAGTGCTTGGGGTCTAGGTGCTATAATACTGTATGGGGTCAGAACTCTGGCCCAGAGGGTTGTAGAGACATTTGGTTTTCACTGTTTATCCTAGATTTATGTGTAGTATAATTCTCTTTTGTGTATTAAAGTACTTTTCTTTTATAAAAAGTAAAGCACTGACTGGACATAGATTTTATCAGCTGGTAGTATGGTGTGCACTGTATTCTGAATGTCTAACTCCACCTCACCTCATTGAGTAAGCCTTAGACTGCTCTGTCTCGCTACCCTGAGAGAGTCAAGTGCTGGTGAGGAGTACTTGGTTATCCAGTTTTGGATCCACTAGTACTGAGGCCCCAGGACACCAGTGGGGAACACTCCAGTTGATACGATTAGAGCTCAGTAAACCCCGAGTGCCCTGGTGCCTAGGAAGCCTGGTCTAACACAGGGACTGTAAAAAAGCAAAGAGAAGTGGAGAGTCTAATCACAACAAGAGGGAATATGATGTAATTGTTGCAAGTGTGGCAGTTAAGGTTATTTTGAACATTTGGCATCTTGTCCTGCAATTGATAAATTATGTAACTGATACAGGAAAGAGAGATTTATGGCAGAATGTGGGAGAATTCATGAGGAGGGATAATGAGGTTGGTTAATGAGGAAACAGAGATGGGGGTCCTAAGTCTCAAACACAATGTAGATCATAGTATGGAGGCAGATAATAGAACATTTAAATGCTTACCCAGATGTTCCATTTTGATAAAAAGTTAAAGGGATGATTGTGATAGTAGATTCCAGTTCTTGGGTTGTCATTTTATGGAAGGCTTGTGTCAATAAACTGTGGGAGATAAAGAGCTACTCAATATAAACATAAGACTTGGGGGTTACACTAAACACAAAGTAGATATGGCAGATTATTTCTGAGCTGCCATGGATTTTCAAGGGAGGAGAACTTCAGGGAAAGTTTATGTTTTTTAGAGGGGAGGTCCCATTCTAGAATGGAATTATTAGGAACAGGTAAGGATCAGGTTAGACCTCAGGTGAATCAGCCAGTGAATGTATTTGGATGTATAGCTAGAGTAACTCCTCAGGAGGATGTGGGGAGTCAAGAAGGGGCATAGATAATGTAGATTTTATTGAGGACATGAAGAAGGGGCTTAACACAGTATTTAGTGATAACCAGGCTAGGTTTGAAGGCTTTTCCATTCTTGCAGTTCTGAACGATAATATAGTATCTTTTAGGCATTGCGCGAGAAATGTACCTTTGACAAATAGAGAAAAATTGATAGGCACGCTGAAAAATATTATGAGGCCTATTGAATCGTCACCATGGGTCACTACAGTCACAATATATTTAAAGAGCTCAGGAGAATTGAGACTCTGCATTGTATATACTTTTGTGGTATTTCTATACAGTGCACCTAGCCAAAACGAAGAGGGGTGCGGTATGGGGTCAACGTTAAGCACAAAGTCAATGAGGGATAAGAGAGGTAGTTGGTTTCTGAACTTTTAATACATTGTAATGTAGGGGTCCTTTAAAGAGATGCATCTTCAGCTCTTTCCTAAATTGGAGCAGTGTTGGAGCATTGCTTTTCAAATCTTCCACAATGCAAGCTTGATAGATTAATGTAATGTCACCCTTTTTGCATGGTCTTCTCCATTTTTTTGCTGAATTTTGTTGCTGTTTTTTAGACTCTACACACTGGGGTACTGCCGTCCAGTTCTCAGTGTATGTACTCTGACACCTAAATTATGAAAAACTTGGCCAATCCATGATCTGCATATTTAATGTTTCTATAAGGCCGTGGTATATGGTTCAGAAATACACCCATGGGAAAGAAAGTTAATTGTCTCCTGTGGACTGCAGCACTTATTGTGCACTAGCACAACACCAGAAAACATGGCTTTGGGCCTACAATTGCAGCCTGACAGCTGTAGTTTAAACCTGGAGCCCAACGTGTTAAAATAACACTTTTAACAGTGAAACACTTAACTTTTATATATCAATGCGTCACCCTTATGTAAGCCTTGTAGCCCACAAGGCAGGGAATTTAAAAGTGGGATGTACAGATATTTAATGTAGGCATGGTCCTACCGTGATAAACCCCAAAAGCTATTATCACTGTGGAAGGCTCTGGCTGCCCTATGAGAAACCTATAGTACAGATGAAAATGTTAATTCTGCTATCTCCGGTTTAAGACAAGCTAGAAAAATGATTCAATCACAATTTTTTATATTTATATAAAATCTAATCTAACTGTAAAGTTTCATTTTTAATAAATATTTAGAAAAAGTAGCTTTTTGAAAGTTAGCTTTTCCCTGGCCGGAGCTCCTGGAGGCTGATTTGCATTAGTGTGTCAGCAGTAGCCCTGTCACTGCTTGGCCTTAATGAGGTGTGAAAACTGCTCCCAGAGCAAACAAATGGCTTACACCTTGTGACCGGATGGGCTGGGTGTGGGACAGGTTATCCATATCAGCTCAGGAACGATATCCGGGAGATTCCAGTAAATTTGTTAACTTGAGACGGACACAGGTGAAGCCTGTCCATTCATAGTTTAGTTTAAGGGGAGACCAAAGGAAGGGGAAGGCTTTGTTGTTTAGGCCCAAGGTAGCTTGTTGGGCACCAACACAGTGGGAGGGGGAGATGGTCACAGAACCAGTTAGGTGTAACTTAGGCAGAGGGGACTGCTCATTTCCCAAATGTACCCCTGACTGTCACATAAGCACCCTCCAAGGGCAGAAGAACGGTGATATCTCGGATCCACCCCAGCATAGTGCGCTCTGGGCCAGGTTGCATTCAGGCAAACAGGACAGTCTGTAGATGTGGATAGAGTTGTCCTGCATCTTTTTCTCCTTGGTTAGGGACTGTCCAGGAGTCACCACCACCTATTGCATAGTGAACTGTACAAAACTGTACTTCTCCATCAGCTGGCACCCAAGACAAAGAAGTGGACTCCAAGATTCAGTTGGCTGACCTCCTGTGTGGCTACAGGGACACAACAAGCTGCAAAAGGCCTTTTACCTAAAGTGAGCAGTTGCAACTGGAAGAAGACTGGATCCTGCTGGTGACCTTTGTTAGAATGAGACCTGAACCATAAGTTCTGTCCCTGAGGAACTGGGAGCCTTAGTGGTGTCCCAAAAAACGTATTCTGGAATCTCTGAAAAATTTGGCCTTGGAAAAACTTTGGACTTCCAGACTTTTGGAGGACTGGGGGTAAACAATTAAGTCAATTCACGGACTGCGTGACCTAGCTGGGCAAGAAAATCAGGTTGGTCCTTCTCAAAGCTTTCAGCAGCCTGAAAATTCAGTTCCGCTTACCATCACGGCAAATCTATGCGACTATGGTCTAACCTTTCTGGATACAGCCTCCTGCCTTCACCTGCTGGAAGAATCTGAGCTCCAAAAAGGAGCCTAAATATGCAAGTCTTGACCTGGACACGGCATCAAAAGTATCTGACCAACGAGAGGTCTTTTCCGGGCTCCAAATCAGACTATTCCCACTTGAACCTTTTCCTGACAAAACCAACGGCTTCAGCTGGACTTCGCTTAAAGCCTATCCGACTTTGAAGGGACTTTGCCAAATACAGCCTATATTGCCTTGCCCAGCTGGAGGATTTTGACTTCCAATTCAGAGACTATGTCAGAATGTCAAATCTTTGACCGGAATAAACCTGATTGGTGTATCCACCCTGTGCTACAGCACAGTTAGTCTGAAATTGAACCTAGGTCCTGGTCAATTGGGACCAGTGATTACTGATTGACACTTTACTTTTTCTTGGTACTTCTTCTCTTAAATCTTCTAAATTTATATCACTGGCTCCCCTTACGGGGTATTTGTCATTTTTGTGTCATTTTGTTTATTAAATTGTACTCTATTTTTATAGATGGGAGTGGGATTTTTATTCTGTTTTGTTTTTGACACTAAGGGCCTGATTCTGATGCGGGTTGGAAAGCTTCCCGACCGAATCGGTTTGGAAATGGTTTCCGACCCACTCGGATCGGGAGAGTCCGACCGACGGAGTACGATGCATCCGGATGCTTCCAGATACGATTTGGTTGGACTCCCATTGACTTCAATGGGAGCATATGTTCCTAACCGCATCATAATTGAGCCCTGGGTCGGGAAGACACGTTCCCGATCCGATTTGGAAGGAGCAAATGCCATTAGGAGGCCTTCCTAACCGCATCAGAATCAGGCCCTAGGTGGGAATGCTTTCCTAACCGCATCAGAATCAGGCCCTATGTGTTTTGGTACTTTTCCATTCATGCATTATCTCTAATTTAAGCCTGGCTGCTCTGTGCAATTGCTGCCAGGGGTTGAGACCAGGTTTAAATTATTGAAACCTTTTTCTGACCTAAGAGCTTAGTGACTATTACTTGTGGGGTTTACCATCCACCCCAATTAATAACTCAGTTTCTTACAGTTAACATCCTCCTCCCAATTTGCATGAGATGGTCTCCATGTTGGGTGGAACAACTGCATTCTCCACATTAGATTAGCTAGCACATAACATTGAGTTGTGTAAAAGGAGACTTCAAAACATCTGATGGCCTCTTTG
The DNA here is from genome assembly GCA_963921515.1 of Calotriton arnoldi. Taxonomy (NCBI): domain Eukaryota; kingdom Metazoa; phylum Chordata; class Amphibia; order Caudata; family Salamandridae; genus Calotriton; species Calotriton arnoldi. Next base: position 655,366 of record CAWUFW010004371.1, on the reverse strand, counting down.
GCACCCGAAAGAATTTCAATATAAAAGAATGCTGTTTGGCCTTATCAGGAAGGCTTTTGCATTACAGAGGATTATGAAAAAGGCTCTGTGAGGTATAATGGAACAGTTGCCTTCCAGTTTGATATACTTATTTATGGAAATGGAGCAACAAGAACATGATATCTGGAATTGAATGTTGGCTGTCTGGCAGAGAAGAGACTAACCTTGTATTTGAGTAAATGTAGGTTGAGTTGCTCTGAAGAAGAATATTTAAGTCACAGCATTTTTAGAATTGGATTAAGCCAAAGAAAAATCATGACAAAGCTGTATTGGACTCAGCAGAGCCAGTATCTGAATAACAGGTGGTGTACTTTTTAGGCCTCACACAAGTTTTATAATAAACTTATAGAAGGGGTTGCAAATAAGACCTAACCTTTAAGGTGACTATTGAAGTAAAAAGTGAAATTTCAATGTGAGGTCACACACAAAGCGTTGTTTGACACTGTTAAACATGAAACTGTCCAGACACTTTGTTTGAAGCTCTCAATTCCTTGGCCCCCCTGAAACCAGTAAAATCACCACGAACGTCTCCATCTGCACCTTGGTATTCGGAAGAGATCAGAGCAAAAAAATCTGAATGTAAAAAATTAGAACGTAGCTGGAGACTAACCTATTCTGTTGAAAGTAAAACTTGCTATCGGGCAGCGCTTAAAGAGTATCGTAAGCTCCTTATTGGAAAAAAAAGAGATTTTCTTGCCGAACGGATTACCAATGCTAAGAACTCTTCTAGGGAAATTTTTAAAATCGTGAAGTCTTTCACCAACACACTTGCGCTTACCCACACTCATCCTCCCTCACAGACACTATGCAACAAAATCTCCGATTTCTTCGAGGAGAAAATCGCCCTGATCTATGCATCCTTCTCTGGCTCTCCCGACATCCCTCAGTCGACTAATGATTACAATCTGGAGCAGACTCCAAAGCCAGTCCTCTCAGAATTTGTGGAGATCTCTGTCGAGGACTCGCTGATTGAACTGCAGAAGTGCAAATCAGGGTCCCCTGGTGACCCCTGGCCAGCTAAACAATATAGTGCCCTTGCGGAGTGTCTTAACCCCCTTCTAAATGCCATTTGGAATTCTTCACTCAGACAGGGTATTTACCCTGCAGCCTGGAAACATGCCTTTCTTCTACCCATACTAAAAAAAGCCAATGCTGACCCTGAAATCACTAGCAATTATAGACCTATCTCTCTGCTCCCCGCACCAGCGAAGGTTTTAGAGAAATTAGTGCACCAGCAACTGGCTGGATTTATTGAGACTAACAACCTCCTTCATGAATCCCAGTCTGGCTTACGCCCAGGATTCAGCACGGAATCTGTTTTGATTGAAATGGCTGACTCCATACGGTGGGCTGTGGATCGAGGTTCTAAGGCGATGTTGGTGCTGTTAGATTTATCTGCAGCATTCGACACAGTCTCTCACCCCATCCTATTAGACCGTTTAAAGGACATAGGCATCCAGGGAACTGTGATGAATTGGCTATCATCCTTTTTACATGACCGTAAGCAACAGGTCCTGACTCACCCCTTCACCTCACCCGCCAAACCTCTTAAACGGGGAGTTCCCCAGGGCTCGGCCCTGAGCCCGCTCCTCTTCAATGTCTATCTAACTCCCCTTATCTCCAAAACTGGGATTAAAGTAACATCAAACGCGGATGATACTCAGTTACTGTTCACCTTTAGTGGTGTGTCAGCCTTCACCTTTGACCCGCTAAAAGAATGCCTCAAGAACATAGCCGTCTGGATGAACCGCAATTTTTTAAAACTTAACGCGGATAAGACCGAGGTCCTGTTCTTTAACCATCCCTCCCCTCCCCCGCCTAATGCTTGGTGGCCTTCTGAACTGGGTAACGCTCCCACTCCTAAGGACTCGGTCAAAAACTTAGGTGTGAGATGGGACAAAGATTTGTCCCTCTCGACGCATGTTCAAACGGTCTCGGCAGCCTGTTTTGGCAAGATTTAAACTATTAGGAAATTTATCAACTTTCTGCCTAATGCAACCCGTAAAACCGTGGTCCATGCTCTGATCACCTCTCACCTTGATTATGCAAATGGCCTATATATGGGCCTTCCGCTTGGCCTGATCTGTAGACTCCAGATCATTCAAAACGCCGCAGCCTGTCTGGTCTGCGGTGTCCCGCTTCGACATCACATCTCCCCGTACCTTCGGCAACTTCACTGGCTGCCTATAGCCAAACGGATTGAATTCAAGGCCCTGACATTCGCATATCGGGCAGACAAAGGAAGAGGGCCGATCTATTTGAGGAAGAGACTCCGACCCTATCAACAATCCAGATCTTTAAGGTCTAACAACAAACGCTTTCTCTCCACTCCCCGGTTTGCAAAAGCTAGAATGGGAGGCAGAACATTCGAGGTGGGTACCACCAAATGCTGGAACAACCTACCTCCCCATTTCGCATGATACAGTCAGAACAGGAATTCCGCAAGTCTCTGAAAACCTGGCTCTTTAGTCGGAACGACTAGTTCTGTGCGCAACCTCTCCCTGCCCTCTGTCTGCAACAGCGCCGGGACACCCCATCTGGGGTAGCTGTGCGCTCCTTTATTATTTGAAATCATTTGTGGTAGGAAACAAGACTGTGATGGCTGCTGATGCCAGAAATTGTGGAATTAATGTTTGGCTGATAAAACGTGATGGAAGAACAGACACTGTGGAAGGCAGAATATAATTATTCTGTTAGAGAAAAAGAGCTTCTCATCTGTACATGGACCATGGAGCATTACGTAATGTTCTTGTGGGGTACAAGCTTACCTTACATTCTGACCACAAATGATTACTTTATCATCACCCCGGGGGTGGGTGAGTAAATACTGCAAAACAGGCAAAATTAGCTGTGAAATTGCAAGCCTGTCAATTATTATTATTATTATTAAACATTTATAAAGCGCATGGCTACCCTCGGGCATCCCAGCGCTAAACAGCTGAGTAGAAAACCGATCAATTTAAGAAGCTATTTGTTGGAATAGCCATGTTTTTAAAAGCTAAATGTATTATAGAATTTGTACCTGGGGAAAGTAATGTTCATGAAGAGTGCATGTCCCATTTATCTTTGGCGAGTGATTTGTGGCAGTCTAAGGAAGACGAGTGGTAGGTAGCCTATACTATATTGGATGAGGAAAGATGTATGAACTTGTAAATGCGTGCTGTTCTCATACAGTAGGAATGGTTGGTATCATGAGCTGGAAGCTGATGCTCTTCTTGTATTTAAGAGAGGCATGACCCAAGGAGCATTTGCTGACTGCTGATCAGGAAGCATTTTGGAAGTTTCATGAGAAGTTAGCTTTAGAAAGAGGCATTGTCATGAGAGGTGACAATGCGATATCACTGTGTGGTTTCAAGTGAAAGCTACTAAACCAATGTCACGAGGGCCACATTGACAAAGGAGGAACTAAAAGGAGAATGTGTGGTAATTGCTGGTGTCCTGAGTTGAATGTGATGGTTGACAAGTTAAGATGTGATTGACCTTTGTGTAAGTGAAGTAAAAAGTCACTTAATTCATGTGTGGTGAGCTCACTACATGTTGAAGCACTGACTGGTCCTTGGAGGAATTAGTTTTAGAGGTTTTGCATGTTTGACTAATATTCAAAGCGTCTGGAGGGGAGGGTGTTTGAAAAGGAACCTTTTCATGTGGTCCTTAACTTTCGTGAGGATACTTTTTGTTCTGAGCGGATACCTTAGTGTTTAGTTTTGAACAATGGCCCAGAGTGGGTTAGTGGGAAATTGGAGCAGTATTTAGGAAGGTGTGGAATAAGCCACAAATACTATAGCATATCATCTTGAAGCCATTGGTAATTTGGAGGGCTTTAACAATGTTGTGAAGGAGTCAATTAATGTAATGGATCCGTCTGTGTGCCCTGCTGCTGCCCCTGATTGTGCTCGTTTTTTTCCTTTCTGTGCCCCCTTGCTGCCCCTGATTGTGCTCGTTTTTTCCTTTCTGTGCCCCCTTGCTGCCCCTGATTGTGCTCGTTTTTTTCCTTTCTGTGCCCCCTTGCTGCCCCTGATTGTGCTCGTTTTTTCCTTTCTGTGCCCCCTTGCTGCCCCTGATTGTGATCGTTTTTTCCTTTCTGTGCCCCCTTGCTGCCCCTGATTGTGCTCGTTTTTTCCTTTCTGTGCCCCCTTGCTGCCCCTGATTGTGCTCGTTTTTCCTTTCTGTGCCCCCTTGCTGCCCCTGATTGTGATCGTTTTTCCTTTCTGTGCCTGTTTCCCGCCGCTGCGCCTGCGGCCCCGCCCCCTCACTGCCCATTCGCTGCCCCATTCCCTGCTCCTCCCTCCCACCTCCCCATTTATGGCGGCCGCTGTGCGTGCCGCGCCGCTGGCGCGCCGAGGCGCGCCTAAGGCAAGCCCGTCTGCGCCCGGCCGCGTCGTGGCCGCGCCCAGCGCCAGAGCCCCTGGTCCGGGCATCCCCGCGCCCGCCACATCAACAGACGCCGATACGACGCCAGCACCCTCCACGCACTCAACCCCGGAAAAGATCACGCCTGCTACCAGGCCACCCCGAAGCGCACCCAAGGGCCCTTCACCTGCCGGAACTGCAGCTTCGCCAGCACCCGCCCCGCCAAACTGTCATAAGGTTTCTGCACATACACAGAGCTATGCACAGGAAAATGGGACCCCGGAATACAGTGGTTTGCCACCATATACCGTAGCACCCAAAAACCCCAACCCAACTAGCTTAGCATCCCATTAGCACCCAAGTACTAATGTTTGGACAACCCAGAACACGGTATCTTTATCTCAGGACTCGCAGAAGCAAGAACACTCTTTCATCACTCACTCGTACTTGTACACAAGGTGCGTAGGAAGAGACACTGGATAGGTTAAAATGTTTATTCCAACTTACGTGCTCTAATGTACAGTACACGTGTCAGTACTAATAGCATAATGCATATAACTAATATAAGCAGCATGGTTACAATTCCATAGAATACAAACGGGGAAAGCATCTCAGAGCTCAGTGGATAAACGTATAAATAACATTACCACCCTCCCCTTGCAGTAAGATAGTTTATTATAATAATAGAAGACCTCTGGGCTTTGACTAGCGAACCCCCATACCTCAGTCTCTAGATGCAGAATTACATCAGCAGGACATCATAGCTCTTCTCACTGAAAGGGATTTCTCCAAGTGTGTTAAGCGCTAGTAAACCACAGTATTAAAAGCATACCAAATTCTTCATGGCAATTGCACATAATGTTATGTCTGGGTGCGCGAGACTGGCCATATCAGGAAGAACCAAAATACATTGTTATGCGACCTTGTACATGTTTGTGCAGACTGAGCCCAAAAAGGTGAACAACAGAAAATGCAGACAGTGCAAAAGAACTTGGCACGAGCAAAGGGCGAGGGAGACCCGGCTCAGTGTAACGTGCGCAAAGAAAAGCAGCATGGCAGCCAGGCCTGGGCCAACATAACAAGGCAGGTAACAATCCACAAGACACCCTCCCCTGGACAGTCCGGCGGCCAGGACAGAGGCCCATCAGAGGAAAAACACAGCCGTTGGAGCACAGGGAGCGCCCAAACGGCGAAGGGCAGGTCAATCCATGAAAGTGTAAGTGCAGAAATAAGCCATACCCTCCAAGAGTTCATCATTGGAATCGTCAAAAAACATAGATGCCATCCAATCCATGAGATCAAAAGAGCAGGAATGCTCCTCAGCAAAGGGAGCATCCAGAAGCAATGCGGGACAGCTTGCGTGATAATTGAAACAGCTTCGTTGTAGGAGATCCTGGGCAGCCGCCCAGATATCCCATTGCGCCAAAATCCCCAGTGCAGCCGCACGCGCCATACAGCCAGCAACGGAACAGTCCTGCTCATGGGCCTCTAAGGGACCCATCAACTGAACAAAATCCGGAACAGACAATGACGAATTGGAGAGGCAATAATCCAGAGTCCAGGTGAAAGGACAGCGGACACAAGTCATCACAGGTTGCACGCAAGTGAAATACGCAAAGCGAAATGAAAGAGTATATGACACACTCAGTGTCGCCAATGGCAAGACACCAAAACCAGCCAAAAGGCGCTCACGAAGCAGCTGGAGGCGTTCTGGATCGAGCAGGTCCCATCGGGGAGCAGCCATTGCGCATAAAACAAATTAATAACAGGACACCAGCCGCCAAAGCGATGATCAACGGGAAACCGCCAAAGACGCTGGAAAAAATAGAATGAATGAAAGCCGGGATGACACCAAAAATAGTTTGGAAGGAGGACACCAAGCCAGACCCCACGACTTTAAAAAAGTGTACTAGACCCTCAGTGTTAGATGCGTTAAAAATACGATGAATTAACTCCCCAAAATGTTGGGGGAGATTAGTGTTCAAAAGGGCCTGTATTTCACTGTGGGTACTCGCCACCTGGAGAATGAATGTCTCCCGGGCGGACGTGAGCATAACTTCCTCGTTTAATAATAGTGCCTTTATTCTGCTCAGTCTATTGAAATCTGCCTCCATGGTAGGGATGGAAGGCCAAATAGAGATATCAACCTTGCCATGAGGGGGAGGAAAAAGCACATTTTTGCAGCAGACAACCCTGTGCGAAACTGTTACAATGTAAGGAATGCCAGCCTGCAGGCCACAACAGTTTTCGTTATTTAAAAGTAAATAACTACCATTGGAAAGGAGAGTGAAAGTAGGTGAAATAACAGGAGCAGGAATACCTTTCAGCACACAAGCAAGATTAGGAGAGGAAACGCTACATGAGCCATGCAATTTAATGTGTTTACAAATAAGCGAATGACCCATAGTCGAGTCGCAGGACTCCCCCGTGAGAAAGACTTCCTTGCCGTCCCGAAGGCATTTATACATGAAAGGCAAGGACCAGAGTTCATGCAGGAAAGCACTGCCCAAGGGCCGGTAACGGCCCACAGGATAATGTTTCATGCACGAGTCAAATTCAAACAAGGAAAAAGGTAAAACGATAACCCCATGAACTAGCCATACAGCAGAATCGAGTTCTGCAACAGAGAACGGCAAAGGATCCATCTTCTCGATATGTAATAGAGTGTAAGTTGCATCTTTCATGGACATAAATTGCTGTTTGTCAGTTAAGTTAAAAGGTAGAAACAAGGCAGAGGTGTTCAAAAAATGCCAAGGCACTTTACCTAACTTAAGTGTTTGTAAAGTCCATGCAAACTGCATAACTGAGCGCAATTGATTCTGACCATGATATAACACAGAAACATCATCTTGTACAATATCGACAACAGAGGACACAATATTCTCTAAAGTATAAATGCGAGAAGACAGGGTATTAATACTATTGTCAACAACAGCAAGCACCTTTTCCAAATTTGCTTGATCTATTTCCCGAAGACGGGAAGCAGCTTCCATTTGTGATAGCTTCCAGAGTTCATTATATGTCTCATAAATGAATCTTTTAGGTCGGGGACCACGAGGTCCCAAAACAAAGTCGGACAGATCAATATTGCCTGTAAGGAGGGACAAATGTTGTTTAACAGAATCAAGGGACGAATGTTGCAGCCATTGTTTGCATAATTTACCAACAGAGTATGTAGTGACAGTACGGGCATCAGTAAACCTCGGATCAGGCCTATTCTGTGTGTAGCTAGCACCAGAATCGTGAAAACGCATTTGACATGCATTTGATGATGTAGGCCATACCAACCAGGGTGACTGAACTAGCTCAGAAACATTGAACGAATTATTTTGTAACAGAGCCTGCAGGGACACGAGGGACATATTGAATCGTGAGCTTTCATTGGGAAAACTCGACAGGGATGGTATTGATGGAGTATTCAATTGTTTAGTGGTTGCTAAGCCCCAACATGTAGTCTGATAGATGGAGACATTGAGGAACATAATTTGTGTAGGGATGAGGCAAGCACGGTGTAATGCCTCGGTTCCCTGTACCTGCCATGCCTTGGAGCCCCAAATAGATTTTAAATCCACTGTATTATCCCAGTACTCATAACCACCCACAGCTAGGGCACTTAGAAAGGAACCTGAATAAAGCAATTTGGTGTGTGTTAACATAATTTTCTGAGTTGATGTGTTATTTAGTCTAAAATAATAGGATGCAGGGTTCGACCGATTAAAATCAGTAAAATAATTAAACTTATTTCGTAAAGTTTGAGAGCTACCTGGCAAGGGGTTTGGACAATGTTCCCATTGGGTATAGTTAACAGAACTACGCAGGGCACTGGGCTTATGGAGAAAATGAGTACCCCAATGTTGGTAACAATACAAATCGGCATAATTAGCGGAATTCATATATAAATCTTCAGCATTAAAAGATGCATAATATTTTAAATCGGCAAACAAAGCTTCAACGGCATGCACATCCCAATCATCAGAATGAATATTATTTTGTACTACATCACCCATTGAAACACGAAGGACATTAGGTACATTAATAATTTCCGTCGGACCATGGATTTGATAATTCACTGCATCCCATACGATGCCATCAGCAACTGGGAAAGCTGAAATGTTCACAAATGTGTGGTCACGCTTCATGATGTGAGACGAGGAATGAGGAGCCAAAGTTCCAGAAACATAGTCTACAGCAGAGCGTTCAGGTAAATAGTGACCATTAATTAGTAGAAAAAACACTGTGACAAAGCCAATGGACATGAACAAAAATATCAAGAAAAGTACCAACCAGATGTATGTCCAGGGGGGAATCAAAAAATTGTCTCTAAACCAGGATACAAAAATACTGAACTTGGATGGGACTTTTGAAGAGGTGGAATCCGAATCAAAGGAATAACGAGTCGGGCCAAGTGGCGTTGTTGGTTGATGTGCCACCGATTCAGATGCAGGATAAGTATACTCGTCCTCGTCGATGTTGGTGGAGAGTTGGGGATCAATTATAGTTTCAGGCAAAATAGAGGATTCAGGCAAATCGACCATCTCAATTACAGCATCAGCGACCGTTCGTGTAGATGGACCACGAACATATGTCCGATAAATGGCAGGACAAGAGACCGCTGGTGTGACACTATTCAGGATCGGCCAGGCGCTGTAGCTTGACATTTTCCACTGAGATGTATCTGTTCTCCTTGCGACCAGGAAGCGGTGGTAAAATGACTGTACGTGTTCCCTTCAGGCCAAGAACTGGAACCGGTGCACGAAAAGAGGGGCCAAATTCTTTTTTGTTTTCAACCTTCTCTCGAACCAGTTCTCCAACTTTCGGAAGCCAGCCGGCTACCGGAATCTGCAACGCAGGATCTGTGGCTGAAGGCAAATGTGTAGTTGCAAGTTTGTCTCGGGCTTCTTGTAAGTCCTGTAACATAGCAGAATGGTTATCTACATCAAACTTGGCGGATTGCGCCGCGATGTCTGGACCCTCAAGGTCAGGCACAAACATTCTTATGCCAAAGAGCATTTCGTATGGGGTCCGCCCACCCAGAGGTCTTCTAGGGAGATTATTAAGTGCACGCTGAACGGTATACAAATGGGCCAGCCAGTTCCTGCCAGTACCTATAACCCTAGCTGTTAAGGATTGCTTTAAGTCACGGTTCATTCGTTCAACGATAGAGTTGCCCTCAGGCCTATACGGAGACGAAAATTTCACCCGCACCCCAAGCGAAGCCATTGCATCCTTGTAAGCCCTAGAGGCAAACGCTGGACCTTGGTCCGAATGGAAGGTGCCGCATGCGAAAATTCCCACAAAGACACGCAAATCCCTGATTACATTTCGGGCGTCAGCACTCCGTTGTGGCCAGACCCAGAGAAAGCGTGTGCACGAGTCCACTGCCACTAAGATGTATTTATAGGCAGTGTCTGATGAGAATGGACCGCAGTGATCCAAGTAAACACACCATAAGGGTCTGTTAGCAATGCAGAGCGGTGTTTGTGGTGGACGTGTTACCGTGGAAGGCTTAATCTGTTGACAAACGTCGCAAGAAAGCACAAAAGCACGGGTGTCTTTATACAATCCACGCCACCAATAACGCTGCTGCAAGATGGAAACCGTAGCTGATACACCTGCATGAGCAGAAGCCATGCCTTCGTGTGCAGCTGATATCAAGGCACTCCTGCGGTCCGCGTTGGGGATCAGCCGATCTCCAACGTCAGGTATAGTTACATAAGGAACCTGATCGGGACTTAATGTGTAAGAATACTTGGAAGGGAAACCTGTAGGGTAATTATTACCTTCCTTGGTTGCAGCAATAGCTGCTAATATAACAGGGTCTATTTTAGACATGGACCTGGTAACCGCTGCTACTGAACACGTGACTACTGCTGAACGGGCAGCTTCATCTGCCAGATCGTTACCAATAGCGTGTGCGCCCACCCGCTGATGGCCTAAGGTGTGAACCACCTGTGTGAGAGGCAGACGTTGTTGCAATTCTGCCACTCGAACCCAAAGCATTTTATGCTTAATTGTGCTCCCTTTTGCGTCCTTGTAGTCGTTTTTCGACCAGAAAAACAGATTGTCATTGTAAGATTGTACACAGTAGAAGGAATCACATACAATAAGAGTTGTCTCATCCTGAGAAGCGAACTCAAGTGCAAGTAGCAATGCATGCAGCTCGGCCAATTGTGCGGTACTATCTCCAAGTGTGCGAGTGTGCACTACAGAGGATTTGAACGTTCCATTTACAAAGGAACCCGCAACAATAGCACATGCAGCTGAATAAGCGTGCTTGGACCCAGTGGCCGGTTGCGCCGAACCATCGGTGTAGATCACACATTTGTAATCCTCAAGCGGTAGTAAAAACAAAGGAGGAGGATGAACGAATTCATACTGCAAAAACTCCTGAGTCTGAAGAGAAGAATCAAAAACAAAAGTGACGTCCGAAGACGTCAAAGATGTAGCCCATTGTATCCAACGGGGATGCATTGCTTTTGAGTTCGGTACACTTGCCTTTGTTACTGCCTCTAGAGCAGGACAGGGTGTTACCACTAGAATCCGCTTTCCCTGTGCCAGTGCGCGTTCTTTTAGAATCGCCATTTGCACTGCAGTTAGAACTTTTTCGACAGATGTAAAGCGCAATTCAGCGGAAGTGTACAGATGTGACTTGTATGCGATGGGTACTGTATCACCTTCATTAAAGGTTAAATAGGTGAATCCCACCGCCCCGGAATTATTCTAATCACCAGGTTTGTGTGGTTATCACGAGTCAAAAGATATTTAGACTCCAAAAGGTCTGTCTGCAAAGACTGCAGAATTGAGGTATGCTCAGGCAGCCAGCAAGACCTTGAATAAGTAGGTTGTATCAAAGCATACAAGGGCTTGATACGCTGGGCATATTCGGGAATGTAAGTACGCCCAAAATTCAAGAAACCCAGCAAAGACTGAAGTTTCTTCAGAGTATTTGGGGGGCACAAATGTGCACATTTTTCCAAGAAATGGGGGCTAAGCCCTTACCTTCGTTGTTGAGCTCATAGCCCAAGAACAGAACTGTGAATTCAGCAATGTGTGATTTAGCAAAGTTAAATTTGTAACCCTGCTCCGCAAATTCAAGAATAATGCGGTCCACACGGGACAAATGCTGAAATAATTCGTCGTCCGTCAGATAGATGTCATCTACGTACGAACATGCGTCTTGATCAATGTCATTTAACAAAGAAACAACACGGGCGGCGAATATACCCGGACTATTTTTGTAGCCCATGGGTAAACGCCGGAACTGGAATAATTTACCACCGGATGTGAATGCGGTCCATTGACCACTCTCCGGGGCTAGGTTGTGCGTGTAGAAACCGTTTGAAAGGTCAAGTGTCGTTTTGTATTTTTTACGAACAAGACTGTCTACAAGCGCAGAACTGTGTGTATTTTGCACCGCAAAGTTCCGACAATGAGTATTTAAATGCCGGTAATCCAAAACTAAGCGGTACGATCCATCGGGTTTAGAAACCACGAAAAGGGGATTGTTCATAGGTGATACGCATGGTTCAATTACTCCCTGATATTCCAACTGTGTCAGAATTTCGGAGACGGGGCCTTTTGCCTGCCGTTTGATGGGATATTGGGGTTGTGGCTGCGGTAGTGACCGCAAAGGTATTGCATGAGGAGGTGATTCTTCATCCCATCCCACATGGTTGCGGTATAACGCTGGTGCCAGGTACACAGCCCACTCAGCTGCAAGTGCTTCAGCTTTGTCTTTTGGGACGTGCCGTGAGAAGCTTGGAAGGATTACCTCCTCTCCTTTATGTGCAGCTAAAACGAATGGGGGTGGCCAATCCACCTCTGCTAACAAAATGTCATATGAAGAGGTTAGATTTTCCCAAAAAATCCCTTTTATTTCACGCGGTATGTCACCTTCAATTTGTATGACTATATTATATAGTCTGTCAGGGGGTGCCACTCTCGTGTCAGCTGTCTCTACAGTAACGAATGTTTCAGTTGCTGTCGCCTCCATATGAGGACGTAGCGCCTCCCGCACTATGGTAACTTCCGCGGCGCTGTCTAGGAGGGTCACTGCCCACGTCCAATTCTGGAGTCTCGTTCTCACGGTCTGAGGCATATTTCGCTGTGACAGCGGCTACTTTTTTCTTCTGAAATTGCGGTCGAGGAAGATGAAAGTCTTCTGCTTTCCCTCTGACTTGTTGTCGAGGTTGGTCTCGCTCCTGGGGAGCCTCTCGGCCCCTTCCTCTATCTTGCCGTCCTCCTCCACCAGCCTGTGACGACGTCTGGGCCTGTGAAGAACGAGGAGAACGCGTATCAGAGCTCTGAAACCTTTCTGGTGATTTAATCCTTGACCTATCACGTAAATCATAAGTACGTTCAGAAGAAACCGAAACTGGGGAAGCGCCTCTCGACCCCGGCTTCTTTTGTTGCTTACCCTGTTTTTTCTGTCTCCAACTCTTTTTAGTGAAGACTGGTTTATCATCTTTCTCAGATGCACTTTTTGTTTGTGTAACTTGTGTTTGCGATTGAGTTTGCATTTTTACAAAAGGCTTGTTGCCCAGGCTATTTCTTCCAATTGTTTTATAAGCCCGGGCAATAATTTTCGGTAATTCGCGGGGCCTGTCCAACTCTGGGACCAAAGCCAAAGCATTCGCTACTTGAAAGTTCATAGCATCGCCCTTGACATTTCCAAGGATCAGCTCAGCTACTACATCAAACACTCCCACTAGTCTCATCCCTAATTCCACAGCCGCTTCAGGGCCATGTTCATCCTGTACATTTTTAATTACAGAGGGTAGAACCGTCATGGAAGGAGTTCCAAAACATTTTGAATAAACTGCTGCGAATACCTTACCCCAGTTTTCACATGATGTCAAATCGGGGATTATGTCTTTTGGCAAACTTATCGTGAGGATGCGGTGTTTATCTACTGGGGATGTATGTGGAAACACTGCTTCTATCTGATCGAACTTTTCTGCAAGCCAGTAAGGATAGTCGTCCTTATTTTGTGGACGTTTGCCCATCACAGAATTTACCATGACAGGACTTATGGTCACTCCAGCTGCAATAGCTGGTTGGCCTGCGACTACAGGAGCAGCTCCATGGAGGCTACCTGTAACGTATGTCACTAAGGCTCGATGCACTCGCACCAATTCGGTATGCATAGTGCGCAGTTCCGCAAGCGGTAATGCCAGATAATTTGGATGCGGGGTATACCCGGCCAATACAGGCCAAGTGGCCCCCTGAATTGACAAGGGGCCTAAACGAACTGCGGTAGTTGGTTGTGGTAGGGCGCCATTAAACCAAACACGGTGCTGCCAAGCCGTGAGAGGCACTTCAAGAGTAGTATAGGGTCGATAGGCAGCAGGAATAGCGGTGGGTTTATATTCATGAAACAGCTTATCACCTGCATCCACCGCTTCAAAAGTGATCCAAGTGTAAAACACTTCAAAGTGATAAGCCGGATCGGCTTGAACCACAAAGACCAACTCGACCCCTGTATCGGGCACTCCATACACAGCTAAGTGGTCTCGGAGTGCTCCTCGACTATGTGCAGCTATCGCCACACCAGCCATGACTAAACAATAATATCCGACAACCTAACAGGGAGCACAAAAATGGGTCTGTTAACTAACCTTTTTTAATAACATCAAGCTTGAAAGAACCTATAAAACATTCAATATAGGAGGTATCACCGTCACATACGCCTCCGGAAGCGTACGCGAGGGGTTTGTGGACAAGCACAAGTACTACTCAAGCGTCTCGCAGATAAGCTGCCCCACGGTGGTCGCGCCATGTCATAAGGTTTCTGCACATACACAGAGCTATGCACAGGAAAATGGGACCCCGGAATACAGTGGTTTGCCACCATATACCGTAGCACCCAAAAACCCCAACCCAACTAGCTTAGCATCCCATTAGCACCCAAGTACTAATGTTTGGACAACCCAGAACACGGTATCTTTATCTCAGGACTCGCAGAAGCAAGAACACTCTTTCATCACTCACTCGTACTTGTACACAAGGTGCGTAGGAAGAGACACTGGATAGGTTAAAATGTTTATTCCAACTTACGTGCTCTAATGTACAGTACACGTGTCAGTACTAATAGCATAATGCATATAACTCATATAAGCAGCATGGTTACAATTCCATAGAATACAAACGGGGAAAGCATCTCAGAGCTCAGTGGATAAACGTATAAATAACATTACCACCCTCCCCTTGCAGTAAGATAGTTTATTATAATAATAGAAGACCTCTGGGCTTTGACTAGCGAACCCCCATACCTCAGTCTCTAGATGCAGAATTACATCAGCAGGACATCATAGCTCTTCTCACTGAAAGGGATTTCTCCAAGTGTGTTAAGCGCTAGTAAACCACAGTATTAAAAGCATACCAAATTCTTCATGGCAATTGCACATAATGTTATGTCTGGGTGCGCGAGACTGGCCATATCAGGAAGAACCAAAATACATTGTTATGCGACCTTGTACATGTTTGTGCAGACTGAGCCCAAAAAGGTGAACAACAGAAAATGCAGACAGTGCAAAAGAACTTGGCACGAGCAAAGGGCGAGGAGACCCGGCTCAGTGTAACGTGCGCAAAGAAAAGCAGCATGGCAGCCAGGCCTAGGCCAACATAACAAGGCAGGTAACAATCCACAAGACAAAACCACCGCCCAGGAAAGAACCCAACTACCTCAGATGCATCCTCCTCAACACCCGCTCCGTCCCGCAAACACGCCATCGAACTCTGGGACCTTCTCGACTCAACCTCCCCAGACGTCGCATTCCTGACGGAGACCTGGCTGAATCCCGCTTCAGCCCCCGACATCGCCATTGCCATCCCGGACGGATACAAGATCACCCGCAGGGACCGCACCAACGGAGTCGGAGGAGGCATCGCCATCGTCCACAGGAACACCCTCAGAGTCTCAACCAACACCGACGACACCCTCAGCACCGCCGAACACATGCACTTCCAGATCCACACCGATCCCAACACCACCCTCAGAGGAACCCTCATCTACAGACCCCCCGGACCCCGACCACAGTTCAGCGATTCCATCGCTGACTTCGTCAGCACACACGCCATCGCCTCCACGGACTACATCCTCCTCGGGGACCTGAACTTCCACCTCGAGAAGAACAAGGACACCAACTCCACCACCCTGATCGACAACCTCGCCACCCTCGGACTCAGACAGCTCGTGACTACACCCACCCACGCCGCCGGCCACACGCTAGACTCCATCTTTTCCGCAAGCCCACACGTCTCCTTCAACCACACCTCCGAACCCCACTGGACTGACCACCACTGCATCCACTTCACCTACAGGAAGCCCACCACGCACCACCGCACCGAACAAATGCCTCGCCGCTGCTGGAGCAGAGTCACGGAAGACCAGCTAACCACAACCCTCGCCCTGAGCCCACCCGCCGAACCCTCCGACCCCGACACCGCCGCCCGCAACCTCAGACAGTGGATCGACGACTGCGCCAACACCCTCGCCCCGCTCAAGAATCCGCCCAACAGCCACACCAGCAAGAAAGCCACCTGGTTCACCGAAGACCTCCAGGCCTCCAAACGAACATGCCGAAAACTGGAGAAGATCTGGCTCCACGAACGGACAGCGGACAGCTACGCCGCCCACAAGAGCGCCACCCCTCAATCACCATCACCTCATCAGATCCGCCAAAAGGGCCTCACTCAAAGACCGCCTAGACAACAACGCACACAACAGCAAAGAGCTCTTCAACATCGTGAAGGAACTCTCCAACCCCAGCTCCAACACCAATGACATCCAGCCATCGCAAGACCTGTGCGACTCACTGGCCACCTCCTTCCACTGCAAAATCGCCGACATCCACGACAGCTTCAACACCACGACCGCCCCGGCAACCACCGAGACCACTGCCCCCACAACCACCAACCGCCTGCTCTCCTGGACCAACATCAACGACGAGGACACCAGCGAGATCATGAACACCATCCACTCCGGTTCACCGCTAGACCCGTGCCCTCACCACATCTTCAACAAAGTCAGTACAGCCATCGCGCCCCATCTCCGGAAAATAATCAACATCTCCTTCGAGACAGCAACCTTCCCGGAAAGCTGGAAGTACGCCGAGATCACCGCCTTACT
This sequence comes from Calotriton arnoldi, assembly GCA_963921515.1. Lineage (NCBI taxonomy): Eukaryota > Metazoa > Chordata > Amphibia > Caudata > Salamandridae > Calotriton > Calotriton arnoldi. The sequence continues at coordinate 638,847 of CAWUFW010004371.1, read as the reverse complement.
CAAGAAACCCAAGGCAGACCCCAAGGACCTCAAGAACTTCCGACCCATCTCTCTGCTCCCGTTCCCCGCGAAAGTCACCGAGAAAATCGTCAACAAACAACTGACCCGCTACCTCGAGGAGAACAACATCCTGGACCCTTCCCAGTCCGGCTTCCGCAGCAACCACAGCACCGAAACCGCCCTCATCGCCGCCACCGATGACATCAGGACCCTGCTAGACAACGGAGAAACAGCAGCCCTCATCCTCTTGGACCTATCAGCCGCCTTCGACACGGTCTGCCACCACACACTACGAACACGCCTTCACGACGCCGGGATCCAAGAGAAGGCCCTGGACTGGACCACATCCTTCCTTTCCGGCAGAACACAAAGCGTCCGCCTCGCCCCCTTCCGATCCAAGGCCACCAAGATCATCTGCGGCGTACCCCAAGGCTCCTCCCTCAGCCCAACGCTGTTCAACATCTACATGGCACCCCTCGCCCACGTCGCCCGACAGCACAACCTCAACATCATCTCCTACGCCGACGACACCCAGCTGATCCTCTCCCTCACCAAAGACCCTCACACCGCCAAAGCCCACCTCCACGAAGGAATGAAGGCCGTCGCCGAATGGATGAGGACCAGCCGCCTGAAGCTGAACTCGGACAAGACGGAGGTCCTCATCCTTGGTTCCAACCCTTCAGCCTAGGACGACTCCTGGTGGCCAACATCACTGGGAACAGCCCCGCCACCCACCGACCACGTACGCAACCTAGGGGTCATCCTCGACCCCACCCTCTCCATGACTAAGCAGGTCAACGCCGTTTCCTCATCCTGCTTCAACATCCTCCGAATGCTCCGCAGGATCTTCAAGTGGATCCCCACCGAAACAAGAAAAACAGTCACCCAGGCCCTCGTCACCAGCAGGCTGGACTACGGAAACGCCCTCTACGCAGGAACGACGGCTAAGCTCCTGAGACGGCTGCAACGCATCCAGAACGCCTCTGCACGTCTTATCCTCGACATCCCCCGACGCAGCCACATCACACCCCACCTGAGAGACCTCCACTGGCTCCCTGTCAACAAGAGGATAACCTTCAAGCTCCTCACCCACGCACACAAAGCACTCCACAACTCCGGACCAGCCTACCTCAACAGACGACTCAGCTTCTACACCCCCACCCGCCAGCTCCGCTCGACCAGCTTCGCCCTCGCCACAGTCCCCCGCATCCGGAAAACGACCGCCGGCGGCAGATCCTTCTCCCACCTCGCCGCCAAGACCTGGAACACCCTCCCCACCAACCTCCGACAGACCCAAGACCTACTGGCCTTCAGAAGACTCCTCAAGACCTGGCTCTTCGATCAGTAGCAGCACCACCCCCCTCTTCCCCCAGCGCCTTGAGACCCTCGCGGGTATGTAGTGCGCTTTATAAGTGACATGATTGATTGATTGATTAATTGTAAATAAAGGAATATGTTTGCAGAAGGCATTGCATGTGACTTTACTTTCAGATTCAACTGATCCCATCTCACTAATGGGAGTTTCTCCTTTTCAGCTCAAGAGGGGTAGAAAACTGGTTTTTAAATTTATTCCTTGGTGGTTGAAAGCAACATGTGACAGAGATTGTTTCTAAATTATGAGACGGTCAATTGTAGGGTTAAGGAAAGGATAATGCGAATGCACATGGATGGTTGAAAGGGGAAAATCAGAAAAACATTATTAAAGTGGGAGTGTTGGTACATATAAGGCTTCAGCGAGGCACAAGAAGAGGGAAACATTAAAGTCTGAGCCTGTCAAAGTAGTGAAGGTTTTGAATAAAGGTTGAATGAGTTGGTGTCTTGTATTTAGGGAGGATTTGTTTGTGTGGAAGGTAGATTGAAATTCCATGCAGAAAGCATTTTTGATGCCTGGGAAAGATGGTAGTGGTGGCAGTGATGGCTGTGTGTTTTTTGATATGTGGTTCAAGAGAATGATGAAAGTACTTCTGGTGAAGAAGGTGTTGTTTCCGGTAATGGTTATGAAAGTGAGGGCTGGTCTGATAGCTATATCTTTGCTGCCTCTGATGGACATTGATGGGGCATACGGGTGGGAAAAGCTTCCTGAGAAGCTTAATAATTTTATTTTGGGATAGATATTGTGGTTTGGTGGAAGGTGTGTGGTAAAGTGCTGTATGATAATGGCTGTGGCTCACATGGTTGGGTGGAAATGTAGAATGAAGAATGTGATTTGGTTTGATTGTGGTAGTTGGTGAGAACCTCTGTTGTGTATGGTGCCTTTTTCACTCACACATGTATGTACCTTTTTACTAGACTACATGTTCAGTTATTCTCCATCTGCCTCATGTTCAATCTTTCACACACCTTGAATTTCCTAAGGTGTGTAGATGCCAAAGGTGTCATAAACTATGTAGGAATCTGGCAAAAGTCACCGTGCCTGGGTTCAAAACGTACTTCAAGAAAAGCATAGATCCCTGGTGTTCGCAGACAGTCAATGGTTCTCCTAGAGGTGAGTAATTTTCTGAAACCCATCCGAACAGACCAACCCACTGTAGTTTTTAGAGAGCTCCACTTCATTTGAACTTACTCTTGTGATTTAAATCTTGGCACAGGGAGTAATAAGAAATGATCTCACATGGAACATGAGTGGATGCATTCAAATCTAGAGTAGTACCGAAAGTCTGTGCTGCTTCAGGCCCTCTGTGTGGAGATGTGCACAGCATGGTAGCTGTTAATCTGTTGCTGACTTTCCCTTTGAAACAGTTCTGTGTGAAATTTGCAGGTGCATCAATCAGACTGAGCAGCTACACACATTTCTTCGGTATTAGTCATTTTCTAGCTGACACCGATGACTGCCAAGCCCTCCCCTCCCAGTCCTCTGACTCTGTACATCATGTCCCCTCTTTGCTGACCAGGGAGGCGCATCAAAGAGGCTCAGTGTGAAGTCCAGCTCCGCCCTGTCGCCTCAGTGCACTGTGCAGACTGTGTCAGCCTTGGCAGGCTCCTCATACCAGAATCACATTAAAGTCAACAACACCATCGTGTAGGTCATGGACTTCACAAATCAGGGTTCAGCATGTTCAACATGAGGTTCTTAGTACCACAACTACAGCTCAGACGCTCGCGAGCTGTGACGAGTTCCGACCTCCTTCCGCTTATGAAAGGGGTTGTGCAAAGTCTCGTGCTCAAGGTTCACTTCTTGTCGTTTTGGACCTCCCAGCTCCAGACCGACTGAAGTGCCTTCTTCAGTGTTTGACACGGCACTTCACACTTCGACATAAGGGCAGCGCCGAAACAACATCCGCGACGATGTCTCTCATGGAAACCGCTTCGGGTCCAGCCACGACTGCGAGGCTGTAGTTTCCAGCTGCTAGGGTCAGCCACGAGTCAGTATTTAAACAGATATTTTTCAATGTCTCCGCGTGTTTCTTTTGGTCGGATATAACTGGGCGCCGAGTTGTAACTTAGAGCCAGAAACCTAAGCCAAATGATTCTCTACATCAACAATTTGATTTCTTATTAGCGGCCAATACACGAACAAGTAATTTCTTCCTGGAATGTTACAGTTAAGGCGCATTTGTTCTCGATTACATAATTAACTTGCGCGAATCAATTATTTTATATTTGTGGTTTTAAAAGAAGTAGCACCAGTGTAAGAATCAGTGAAGAAACACAATATATAGCTCCGTGACAATTACCATTTTATAATGTAAATAAGGCAGTGTTCTCTACCTATCCTTTCTATGTGGATTACTTCAAGTTGCTCTGCGCTCATACAAGCAGCAAGAGGAAAAACATATTTTAAAGTCCTACAAAAGATTTGTAAATCGAGTATCACTTGTAGCGCCTGGCTAAACCACAGCGAGGTTGACAGGATTTCCAGTAAATAAATAATTACGTATAAATAGTTACAGGAACCGGACAAGCTGTAGACGGGCTCACTGACCACACACACGCAGCATCTCTCCGTGTCATACATCAGCTGTGACGTGGGCATGCAGTGTGTAGACAGAATATAAGAACAATGAGTCTCTCTGTTAGTCAAATAAACAACGTTAGAGGACTTCTGCCAAGCTTTGCTTGACGAATGCATAGTTTCCTATCATTGAAAATGTTTCTGTCTCCACGCATTATTCAAAATACGGGAGACCACTCCTCCGTCAAGGGCATTGAATGTAGTCATAAATTAAAGGCCAAAAGAAAGTTTATGTTCTGGGAAATAACCCTGCTTCAAATATTACTTTCCGAAATAATTTCCATTAATTATGTCTATTCATGAAAAAACGTGTTTTACTGGGGTAATTAATAGTGAATAGGCATGAAATACAAGGGGACATTCGGTGGTCGGGGACCTGGAGTTAGCAGTAAGCTGGTATCTGGTTAGCACTTGTTGACTGGATTATTTCCAGGGCACAAGTTCTAAACAAGCATTTGCAATGCAATAGGTCTCGCATTTACGAGCGTTTGAGCTATTGGCATTGTAAATGACAATGCCTTTTATTTATGTGTTGTTTTTAAAACAGATAAATAAAAGGCATTGTCATTTACAATGCCAATAGCTTAAACTCTCGCAAATGCCAGACCTATTGCATTGCAAATGCGTTTGGTGCCCGTGCTATAAAGATTTTTTTTTAGAGCGTTAGGAGAGAGTGTGTCCTGTCTGCAACAGCACGCAGGACAAAGCTATTTGAGAAAAAAGAACTTGGTGGCTGTAATTAAAGCCCACAGACTAACAACACATGTAACAGGGGGTGTCCTCATGGAAGTTACAAAATGGGAAAAGGTGGTACTAAGGAGAGACTACTAAGCCTATTGACCAATGAAAAGCCACAGTTTACAGTGGAGAATGACCCAAGCCAATGAAAAAGATGGGTGGGGAGTGGGCAGAGCTTCAAGTCCATGCCTGAATACAGCATGCCTCGCAGAGCAGCGCATGCGCTGCCCAGGCTCGACATAAAAAGGAAGTGGGGGGAACTAACCAAGTGAGACAGTATGCAAATGGCATCACAGCACGTGACACCACTGCACTTGACATCACAACGCATAACACCAAAAGGAACAAATGATGGACAGAATGCTGAACAATGCAAACTTTCACCCCCCAGTCACAAAGATCTGGGTTTAATGGTTTAATCCATCTTTCTTTTGCTCACCACGCCACCCCAGTTTGGACCCAGCCATATGCAAATCAGTCTTGACCCTGCCCCTCATGGGAACAGTCCAGCCCGAACTGATAAGCCAGGTCCTCCCTGGACCAGAAACAAGCATCCCGGGACTGGTTTCGGGGCATCACCCCTCATCAGCAAGGCTAGCATGAATCCAGTGGTGCAGTGAGCACGGGATCCACGTCTGGGCATACCCTTCCCACTTAGGCATAACAGCATAGCACATTATACCACTGGAAGTGACATCACAAGAAGACCACAACAGAACTTAAGACCTCACACATATGTTTAGCAGGTCTATCATAAGTACGTTCAGGAGCATTACGAAATTTAACAAGTGAAAGTTGATCAGTACATAAGCGTGTGACTTGAGTTCCCTGTAAGAAGGAATTAACAGCCCAAATGTGGATGAAGTTGGGTGTCTGACTAACTACAGTAAACAAGCCACTAAGTGCTACAAGCTAGGCATGCTAAATGTAGCACCAAGAATGAAACACAGGTCATGCAATGCATTAAAGATGCTAGATACTGTAATTGTGATATCAAAAGTATAACATTTTTAACCTACCTAACATGCCACCATATATATACTGACAATTATGGCACCCTTTGACCATTATTTAAAAACAAAATGCAAGTTGCACTTGGTATTCTAAGTGTGACACAATTTTCCCTATGACAGGTACAGTTATAACTGGATATTCTGCACATATATTAATTCAGAAATTATGGATCTTGCTATATTGCCACCAAAAGTTTGACCACATGAAATGAGCCATTAGTGAGACTTTTTACCTCATTGAAACCTACCATGTAGATAACAAAGTCACATGCAACAAAGTATCTTTTGTTGTGAGGAGGAGTAGGATCTACCTTTCTAGACTGAGTATCCTCCACATGGTGATGAGCAGTCAGCCACCTGTTAACATATGGCAATGGATTCCAAGGAGGGCCTATGAGATGTATGAACAATAATGAAGAAAGTTGTGCAATGCTAAGACAGTTTCTTATGAGTGATATTATAACGTTTGTGCTGAAAGCTCTTTCTCAGTCACTTGAAATCACTGGTAGTGAGTTTATTGCTCTCAAAACAGGTTGCAGTTGTTGTGGAATCTCATTCCCACCACTGTCTATATAGTCTCCGAAACCTTCCGATATGAACTTATAATTAAGAGAGAATCTTCTGCACATGTTTTGCAGTTTCTCCTCGCCTTCATACCGTGGGCTCTCAGTGTTTGGCCACCCGTGTGGATTGATAAAACCTATCCCATATTTACTTGGCCAAGCGATTCCTCGCTGGTGATTGTCACTCCTTTAAATAAGCCGTTAACAATGACTTGTTCATCTTCCTTCCTATGTCTCCTTAGGATCACCTTAAGCTTCTCAGTTGACCTTACAACATGACTGATGAGCTGGTAAGGCTGTGGAACATTAGTTTATGCCTCTGCAATGCTTCTGAAAGTGTCCCAATTTCGTGAACAGCATCAGCAACACCAGCTAAATTCAGCAGACCATCTGATGATGTCAGGACTTTAATCAGCCTACTAAAAGTAGAATGATGTTTGGCATCAGTAGAAGTGCTTCAGGTTGACTGTAAAAAATGTTTGTGAAGGGTTGGGTATGATTCCCACCCTGCTCAAGCTGCCCTTTTGCTAGAGGCAATCCATTGACATGAAAATACTCAGCCTACTTTGAGAATTGCAATTATCAGCTTTTTCGCACATTCAGAAAATTCAAGCTGATTTTTGGAAAATTGGTGGTACACAGCATAACGTTTTTTTTTTTAAATTAGGCGAGGTGCTCAAAGCCTGGTACAGTATCACTATATCTGATACACTGAGTTCAATTAGGTGGCATAGCAGGGCCATTTTCAATGTGAGGGTATTTCGAACATAGCCTCTCCAAAACTCCAGAGATTCTTCCAAGTATTACACTGGCACCATCACTACGCATCACTATCCAGTTGTTGCAAAGTCCATGTTCTCAAAACATTTAATAAGTGAGGCCATAATGCACTCTGCATCCCCACTAGTCAACTCACAAAACTTAAGGAAAAAGGTGAGGTGCTCTTTTCAACTGACAGCTCACCCTGGAATCAGTACCACCAGAACACCCACACAAAGAATGGACCATAAGTTTCACAGTAAGAGGTATCATCTACACATCAACATAAGTGTAAGTCGCCTAGTGTCAAGGATGAGAACAAAATGGTTATAAAGTTAACTCACAAGATAAAGGCACATGCAAATCCAGTCCTAGTCAGCACTTTCAAGAAAATATTGGCCTTTCTGAGGAAATATTGCTAGTTTTCACAGAAAAACTCCATTAATGCGGTGATGTAGGAGCAGTGAGAGACACCGCAAACTACAATCAGTAATCAGTGTAGGAGAGTAGGATCTGCTTCTTATGGTTACCCCCACTTTTTGCTGATGTTTCACTGTTTTTCGACTTTAGTCTGGCTGAGGCCCTGCTATCCAGGACCCCAGCCTAGCTGCTTCCTCTCTAAAATGGATTCCATGTACCTTAGGTACACTTCAGATTGGATTCTGGGGTGCCCTTATAAGTCCCTAGTATATCGTATACTATGTACCCAGGGCATAGGTACCCCAGAGGCCTACCAGGGGCTGCAGCATGTATTATGCCACCCCTGGGAAGCCTTCCAAAATGACACCACAGGACTGCTACAGCAGCCTGTGTGAGGTGGTGCATGCACCCCTTACTGAGATATAGGTTCACTATATCTCACCCTATCACTGCACATATAAACCTATCAGTCACCCCTATGGCAGGCCTTATCAATCCTGAAGGCAGGGTGCTTGGTTTTATGTGAGAGGGTGCCCATGCATGAGCAGAGCCCCTCTGCAGCCTTCGGAATCTATCCTCCGGGGTTGTCTGTGAGTGCAGCCTGACCATATACTCTTAAGTGCATTATATCTCAACGGTAAATGCTAACTTTGGGATGGCTGCACGGAAACATGTCGTGTTTGGTGTCAAACACCTTGGAATCATACCCCCACACCAGTAACTGGTGTGGGAGTATGATCCCACCCTTCTAGGGGAGAGACATGACAGCACTGGTATACCCGGTACCAGCTAACCAGAGCCCTGGCATCACAAAATGGATGCTGCAGCCACAGACACGAGTCTGGCCTCCTACTGTTGACCGAAACTCCGGCAGGGGAGGCCTGGACAATAGGTTTCCTGTCACAGGGAGGTGTTACCACCTCCCAGACAGGTTTTAGTGTATTGGGGCTGGGTGGGTGCACTCTCTGAGTGCTTTGAAGTCCTGCACTGGGGGCACATTTGGTGTCCCTGTGCATACCCCAGTTCAAACCGGTTGAAGGGGCTGCCAGCCCCTGCTCTGGCGCGAAACTGGACAAAGGAAATGGGTGTAGCCACCCCTCTTTCCAAACCCTCCCATAGGTGGGTCCCCTGAGTTAGTCCAACCCCTTCCTTGGGTATAAGATAGGAACCCCTGGCAACAGGACTTTAGATATCCCTGGACGAAACTCTGAAACTGAATCCTGGACCTTCGACGATCTGTTAAACGCCAGATGACTGAAGAATCTCCCTTGGAGTAAAGGAGTTACTCCCCTGCTTGGCAGGCACCAAAGACGCATCTGTCCGGTCTGCATCTCCGAAGCTCCCGCCGGACGCCGACAATCCTGCAACCCAGGTGGTAGATTTCCAGACTTCCCAGAGGCTGACCCGAGTCCCCAGCAAAGCTGAGACCTGTAGCCCTCGTGGGTACCGTGGAACCGGAACCCCTGGACACCGTGCACATTTGCAAGTGCATAAGCTTCTGGTCAATCCAAGAGGCTGTGCTTTGGGTTGTTTGTAGCCCAGACCCCGAGCAGTAAAACCACCGTAGATTGCTGGCCTGGCCACTCCGAGTGACCTGTGGGCCGCCATTTTGTGGTTCCGCTTGAGGTCCCTTTGCGATCCCTTGTCCGTCGACTTGTGGGTCCCTCAGAAGGACATCTCTGATTTCAATGGGCCTCCCTGGTTGCTCCAGGCCTGCCCTGACTCTCTCTTGCTTGGGGAGTCCCTCGGATCTCGCTGGTCCGCTCCGAGGCCATTGTTATCTTTCTGCGTGGGTTGCGGTTACCAAGGCTTGTTGGGTCCAATCCGGGCACCGACATGGCAGTCAGCTACTACCTTTGTGGGACAGCTCGATTCCAGCTCCTGGTTGTCGTCGACGCCTCCTGGTCCTCGTGGCTGCAGAGACAATCTTCCCCTCTTCGAACTTGAAGCACCCGACAGCTGTGGGCATTCGACTATCGTGCCCCTGGTCACTGGCTAGTGACCTAGACTCTGTCCCCTCTTCTTTCAGGTTCTTCTCATCCTCGATCCAGGCTTGGATCTCTTCAGACACTTCGCAGCTTCCCGGCAGCAGAACTTTTCAGCCAGCGGCCATTGAAAACGACGGCGCGGCCCGACACCATTTGACACCTGTGCACCCGGCTTCCCTGGGTGAGGTAACACGAGTACTACGGTGCTCCCATGGGTGTTGGCCCTAGAACCCTCTAAGTCCAAAAGGGTTTGTTCCGAGTCCACTCCGAAGTGTCCCTAAACTTTAAAACTCTAACCGCGACTTTCCCCATAGACGCTAACGGAGCTCGCGGCTGTGTTCACACACTGCACACGTCCCCCGTGGGTCCCCTGTGTCACTACCTTGGGTGGTTCCTTGGGGTCCCAGCGATTCTACAGGCTCTAGGCCTTGTGTCTAGTCAAGTCGTGGTTCTTATACCACTTTCTTAATATATGGTTTGGTACACCCCTAGGGCTAATCGTATATTGTGCTAATTTACTGTGTTATTTGACTTGTAACTTGTGTATTTCGACCTCTAGCCTCATAAAGAGACTAGTGGGTATTGTTTAGTAATAAATACATATATTTTATATATATACCTGGTGTGGTTCTCCTTTCATTTGGTCATTCATGAGATTATAGACTGGTAAAACAAACAGCTTAACACTCCTTCAAGACTTAGCCTGAAGGCTGCTCTCCATAGCTACCACTAGGATAGCTTTCAATAAAGGTTGTCTTTAAACCTATCATCAATAAAGGTCGTTTGGAATGGTGCAAGGTGCCCACTATAACTAGTGGACAGCATATGCCAGGCCAACTTCTCACATTGGTGGCAGCGGTGGGATTCAAGCTTGCCTTTATTTTACTAGATAATCTCAAGTGAGTGACTAACTGAAAACCACTAAAAGGTACCTGAGGTACATATAATTCAAGCTTAAGGTTACAGTAAGTTCTACTGAACTTAGAGTTGTGTGTCAAGAGCTTAGCACACCCTTTCTACAACTCAAGAGAGTTTAGTAGGCCACACTAGAGTAGGTAGTGCATACACCACACCTCACTAGTGATGTCTTCAAGGCCAGGAGCCAGTGGGTCCCTGCCAGAAGCCCAAGGGCTTCCACCATCCAAGTATGACAACCTCCAATTCTTGGAATTGAAAGCATTGTGTAGTACTAGGAAGTTGAAGACAGGAAAAACTGCAAACACCCAACGCCTCATAGAGGCACTGCTGTTGGATGATCTCAAGAAGGCCTCAGGGTCTGAAGGGGTAGGCAGAGAGGGTGGGGCAGCAAAGGAGGAAGGGCCAAGGGGTGAATAATCCCATCACCTGACCTCTGAAGCTGGCCAGGAAGATGACACTGATCTTACCCTGGAAAATCCAGCTCCTCCTGCAGATGAGGTGGAGGACCAGAATGGCCTCCTCTTTGTCCCACCAGGAAGAGTTGAGAGTGTGCCTAGAAGGTCATGGTCTCTTTCTCAGGAGTCTAACCATTCTGACACCTCAATAGGGACCTCTGTTTCCTCTCATAGGAGGGAACCCTCTCATGAAAGGAAAGAGAGACTGCTCAAGTATGAAGAGCAGGTGGCTTTAGATAGGGAGTCCCTAGAGCTTCAGAGAAGAAGAAGAGAGTTGGGACTAGAGTCCCATGGTGGCAGCAACTTCCCTAGTGGTAGGGAAAGTTCTCATGACCATAGAAACCTAAGCAAGATTGTCCCTCCCTACCAGAGTGGGGATGACATCCACAAATGGATTACTGCACTGGAAAGGGCCTGTAAAGTTCAGAGGGTCCCCCAGGAGCAGTGGGCAGCAATCTTGTGGCTCTCCTTTGCAGACAAAGGTAGAGACAAGCTCCTCACTGTAAGAGAAGAGGATGCTGATGATTACCAGGTCCTGAAGAGTGCACTGATAGATGGGTTTGGCCTAACCACTGAACAATACAGGTTAAAGTTCAGAGATACCCAAAAGGCACAGACACAGGACTGGGTGGACTTTGTAGATTGTGCTACTAAGGGTCTGTAGGGCTGGTTGCTTGGCAGCAAGGTGTGTGATTTCAAAGGATTGTACAACTTAATTATGAGGGAGCAGATCCTTAATAATTATCAAAATCAACTGTTGCATCAGTACCTGGTGGACTCTGATCTGACCTCTCCCCAAGAATTGGGAAAGAAGGCAGACAAATGGGTCAGAACCAGGGTGAAGCAGAAGGTTCAGAACCAAGGTGGTGACCCCAAGAAGCAAGATTCTAAGAGCTCTGACAAGGGTGGGGAAAAGGGTAAAGACCAGAAGTCTTCTCAAGGTCCCCAAAAATCTTCATCTGGGGGGGAGTCCCAATCTAACAAAGGTAAAGGCCAGAAGAAACCATGGTGTAAAATCTGTAAGCAGAAAACCCATTGGACAAGTGACTGTACAAAGTCGAAAGACTCAACTACAGCCACCATTGCCCCTAAGGCAACTGTTCCCCCTAGTGCAGCTACAAATGGTGGTGTCCCAAGTAAGGGTGTAGTAGAGTTAATCCTGGGATCTGAGGTGGGCTCTGGCCTAGCCAGAGTGCCAACTCAGGCTATGCTGATCTGTGATGGAGGCATGGATATGGCCTCCTTATTTGTGAGTCCCAGTAATCCGGGCAAATACAGACAGCAGCCTTTAATCAATGGAAGAGAGGCTTTGGCATACAGGGACACAGGAGCAAGTGTCATAATGGTGACAAAAGATCTTGTGGCTCCTGAGCAGATTATACTTGGTGAGATGTACCAAGTGACCAATGCTAGCAATGTCAGGACAGACCATTCCTTGGCAGTTGTTAATTTCTCCTGGGGAGGGGTAACTGGCCTCAAGAAAGTTGTGGTAAGTGCAGACCTCCCTGTTGAATGCTTGCCTGGCAATGATCTAGAAACTTCAGCTTGGGCAGAGGTGGAGCTCAGGACACATGCAGAAATGCTAGGGATCCCTGCACATGTTTTTGCTGTGACCAGGTCACAGGCCAAAATGCCAAACACTGAACAGGCCCTGGATTCTGGTATAATGGACCAGGTGCCTCCCAAGAGGAGGAGCAGCAGGGTTAAGGCAGTGCCTTCCCCCCTGACTCAGAACACAGATCAGCCTCCTGAGGGAGATGATCTTAGTCCTGAAGAAGGAACTGTCCCAGAGGAGCTTGAACCTGATCAGGTTGAGTTCTTGGGGACAGGGGGCCCTTCCAGGGCAGATCTGAGCCAGGAGCAGCTGAGCTGCCCCTCTCTTGAACCCCTCAGACAGCAGGCTGCTGCTGAGGCTGCTGGGAATGCTAGTGGATCCCATAGAGTCTATTGGGATGATGGACTCCTATACTCAGAGAGTAGAGACCCCAAGCCTGGTGCCACCAGGAGGTTGGTAATACCTCTGAAGTTTAGGGGCTTCCTATTAACACTAGCCCATGATATTCCCCTAGCAGGTCACCTGGGCCAAAACAAGACCTGGGACAGAATTGTCCCTCACTTTCATTGGCCCCACATGTCTGAAGACACCAAGGAGTTTTGTCGCTCCTGTGTAGCCTGTCAAGCCAGTGGGAAGGCAGGTGGAACCACAAAGGCCCCCCTGATACCACTACCTGCGGTGGGAGTTCCCTTTGAAAGAGTGGGGATTGACATAGTTGGTCCTATGGATCCTCAGACAGCCTCTGGGCACAGATTTATCCTGGCGGTGGTGGACCATGCCACTAGGTACCCAGAAGCTATTCCACTTAGGACCACCACAGCTCCTGTGGTGGCAAGGGCCCTCTTGGGAGTATTCTCAAGGGTGAGTTTTCCTAAGGAGGTAGTATCAGATAGGGGTGCAAACTTCATGTCTGGTTACTTGACTGCAATGTGGAAGGAGTGTGGAGTAAATTATAAATTCACCACACCCTATCACCCACAATGCAATGGTTTAGTTGAGAGATTCAACAAAACCTTGAAGGGCATGATCAAAGGTCTCCCAGAGAAGCTTAGGCGGAGATGGGACGTCCTTTTGCCCTGCCTTTTATTTGCCTACAGGGAGGCGCCTCAAAAGGGGTTGGTTACAGCCCTTTTGAACTTTTGTTTGGCCATCCTGTTAGGGGCCCATTGTGTCTGGTGAAGGAGGGATGGGAGTTACCTCTCAAACCCCTAAACAGGACATAGTGGACTATGTACTTGGTCTCTGCTCCAGGATGGCAGAGTATATGAAAAAGGCAACTAAAAACCTTGAGGCTAGCCAGGAATTACAAAAGACCTGGCATGACCAAAAGGCTGTGCTGACTGTGTACCAGCCAGGACAGAAGGTGTGGGTGTTGGAGCCAGTGGCCCCAGCAGCTCTCCAAGATAAGTGGAGTGGCCCCCATACAATTGTTGAACAGATGGGAGAGGTTACCTACTTGGTGGACCTTGGAACTCCCAGGAGTCCCCACAGGGCACTTCATGTCAACAGATTGAAACCATATGTCGACAGGGCAGAAATGGGCTTGCTCATGGCTACTGATGAGGGACAGGAGGAAGAGAGTGATCCACTCCCTGACCTGCTCTCTCAGAACCCTGATGATGGATCAGTAGATGGTTTAGCCTTGGCAGGCAGCCTCACTATCCAGCAACAAACTGACTGCAGAAAAGTTCTCAGCCAGTTCAGGCATATGTTCTCCCTGACACCTAGTCAGACTACCTGGTGCACTCATGAAGTGGACACTGGGGACAGTCTGCCTGTCAATAATAAAATCTACAGGCAGCCTGATCATGTCAGGGATTGTATCAGGACAGAGGTCCAAAAGATGTTGGATTTGGGAGTCATTGAACCCTCAGATAGCCCTTGGGCTAGTCCAGTAGTCTTGGTGCCCAAGCCTCACACCCAGGGTGGTAAGAGAGAGATGAGGTTTTGTGTAGACTACAGGGGTCTCAATGCAGTCACTAGGACTGATGCCCATCCCACCCCAAGGGCAGATGAGCTTATAGATACTTTGGCCTCAGCCAAGTTTCTGAGCACATTTGACTTGACAGCTGGCTACTGGCAGATCAGACTAGCTGATGATGCAAAGCCAAAAACAGCATTTTCTACCCCTAGTGGGCATTATCAATTTGTGGTGATGCCCTTTGGTTTGAAGAATGCACCTTCCACTTTTCAGAGGTTGGTGAATACAGTCCTTACAGGTCTGGAAGCCTATAGTGCAGCATATCTAGATGATATTGCTGTCTTTAGCTCCACCTGGAAGGATCACCTGGTCCACCTCAGAAATGTTTTGGAGGCCCTGCAAAAAGCAGGCCTAACTATCAAGGCTACTAAGTACCAGATAGGGCAGAGTCAGGTTGTATACCTGGGCCACCTTGTGGGTGGAGGCCAGGTTCAATCATTGCAGAGCAAAATCCAGACCATCATGGACTGGGTTGCTCCAACTACCCAGACTCAGGTGAGAGCCTTCTTAGGCCTGACTAGGTATTACAGAAGATTTGGCAAGGGGTATGGATCTATAGTGACACCCCTGAATGACTTAAGCTCTAAGAGAATGCCAAAAAAGGTTCAGTGGGCAGTCAGCTGTCAAAAGGCATTTGATGACCTGAAGCAGGCCATGTCCACTGCTCCCATTCTGCAAAGTCCTGATTACTCCAAAAAGTTCATTGTGCAAACAGATGCATCTGAGTTGGGGGTAGGGGCTGTTCTGTCACAGTTGAATGATGAAGGTCAGGATCAGCCAGTAGCTTTTATTAGCAGAAGGCTGACCCCCAGAGAGAAACATTGGTCAGCCATTGAGAGGGAGGCCTTTGCTGTGGTTTGGGCTCTGAAGAAGCTGAGGCCATACTTGTTTGGCACTCACTTCCTAGTTCAGACAGTCCATAAGCCCCTCTTATGGCTAAAACAGATGAAGGGTGAAAACCCCAAACTTTTGAGGTGGTCCATTTCCCTACAGGGGATGGACTATACAGTGGAACATAGACCTGGGAGTAGCCATGCCAATGCAGATGGACTCTCCGGATATTTCCACTTAGAACATGAAGACTCAACTGGTCAAGGTTAGTTTAATGTCCCTGCGTTTGGGGGGGTTGTGTAGGAGAGTAGGATCTGCTTCTTATGGTTACCCCCACTTTTTACTGATGTTTCACTGTTTTTCGACTTTAGTCTGCCTGGGGCCCTGCTATCCAGGACCCCAGCCTAGCTGCTTCCTCTCTAAAATGGATTCCATGTACCTTAGGTACACTTCAGATTGGATTCTGGGGTGCCCTTATAAGTCCCTAGTATATGGTATACTATGTACCCAGGGCATAGGTACCCCAGAGGCCTACCAGGGGCTGCAGCATGTATTATGCCACCCCTGGGAAGCCTTCCAAAATGACACCACAGGACTGCTACAGCAGCCTGAGTGAGGTGGTGCATGCACCCCTTACTGAGATATAGGTTCACTATATCTCACCCTATCACTGCACATATAAACCTATCAGTCACCCTTATGGCAGGCATAAGCATCCTGAAGGCAGGGTGCTTGGTTTTATGTGAGAGGGTGCCCATGCATGAGCAGAGCCCCTCTGCAGCCTTCGGAATCTATCCTCCGGGGTTGTCTGTGAGTGCAGCCTGACCATATACTCTTAAGTGCATTATATCTCAACGGTAAATGCTAACTTTGGGATGGCTGCACGGAAACATGTCATGTTTGGTGTCAAACACCTTGGAATCATACCCCCACACCAGTAACTGGTGTGGGAGTATGATCCACCCTTCTAGAGGGAGAGACATGACAGCACCGGTATACCCGGTACCAGCTAAACAGAGCCCTGGCATCACAAAATGGATGCTGCAGCCACAGACACGAGTCTGGCCTCCTACTGCTGACCGAAATTCCGGCAGGGGAGGCCTGGACAATAGGTTTCCTGTCACAGGGAGGTGTTACCACCTCCCAGACAGGCTTTAGTGTATTGTGGCTGGGTGGGTGCACCCTCTGGTGCTTTGAAGTCCTGCACTGGGGGCACATTTGGTGTCCCTGTGCATACCCCAGTTCAAACCGGTTGCAGGTGCTGCCAGCCCCTGCTCTGGCGCGAAACTGGACAAAGGAAATGGGTGTAGCCACTCCTCTTTCCAAACCCTCCCATAGGTGGGTCCCCTGAGTTAGTCCAACCCCTTCCTTGGGTATAAGATAGGAACCCCTGGCAACAGGACTTTAGATATCCCTGGACGAAACTCTGAAACTGAATCCTAGACCTTCGACGATCTGTTAAACGCCAGATGACTGGAGAATCTCCCTTGAAGTAAAGGAGTTACTCCCCTGCTTGGCAGGCACCAAAGACGCATCTGTCCGGTCTGCATCTCCGAAGCTCCCGCCGGACGCCGACAACCCTGCAACCCAAGTGGTAGATTTCCAGACTTCCCAGAGGCTGACCCGAGTCCCCAGCAAAGCTGAGACCCGTAGCCCTTGTGGGTACCGAGGAACCGGAACCCTTGGACACCGTGCACATTTGCAAGTGCATAAGCTTCTGGTCAATCCAAGAGGCTGTGCTTTGGGTTATTTGTAGCCCAGACCCTGAGCAGTGATTCCACGAAGATTGCCGGTCTGGCCACTCCAAGTCATTTGTGGGCCGCCATTTCGTGATTCCGCTCGAGGTCCCTTCACGATCCCTTGTCCGTCAACTTGTGGGTCCCTCAGAAGGACATCTCTGATTTCAACAGGCCTCCCTGGTTGCTCGACGCTTGCCCTGACTCTCCCTTGCTTGGGGAGTCCCTCGGACCTTGCTGGTCCGCTCTGAAGCCATTGTTCTCTTTCTGCATGGGTTGCTGTTACCACGCTTGTTGGGTCCAATCCGGGTACCGACACCGCAGTCAGCTACTGCCTTTGTGGGACAGCTTGATTCCAGCTCCTGGTTGTCGTCGACGCCTCCTGGTCCTCGTGGCTGCAGAGACAATCTTCCCCTCTTCGAACTTGAAGCACCCGACAGCGGTAGGCATTCGACTATCGTGCCCCTGGTCACTGGCTAGTGACCTAGACTCTGTCCCCTCTGCTTTCAGGTTCTTCTCATCCTCGATCCAGGCTTGGATCTCTTCGGACAGTTCGCAGCTTCCCGTCAGCAGCACTTTTCAGCCAGCGGCCATTGAAAACGACGGCGCGGCCCGACACCATTTGACACCTGTGCACCCGGCTTCCCTGGGTGAGGTAACACGAGTACTACGGTGCTCCCGTGGGTGTTGGCCCTAGAACCCTCTAAGTCCAAAAGGGTTTGTTCCTAGTCCACTCCGAAGTGTCCCTAAACTTTAAAACTCTAACTGCGACTTTCCCCGTAGACGCTAACGGAGCTCGCGGCTGTGTTCACACACTGCACACGTCCCCCGTGGGTCCCCTGTGTCACTACCTTGGGTGGTTCCTTGGGGTCCCAGCGATTCTACAGGCTCTAGGCCGTGTGTCTAGTCAAGTCGTGGTTCTTATACCACTTTCTTAATATATGGTTTAGTACGCCCCTAGGGCTAATCGTATATTGTGCTAATTTACTGTGTTATTTGACTTGTAACTTGTGTATTTCGACCTCTAGCCTCATAAAGAGACTAGTGGGTATTGTTTAGTAATAAATACATATATTTTATATATATACCTGGTGTGGTTCTCCTTTCATTTGGTCATTCATGAGATTATAGACTGGTAAAACAAACAGCTTAACACTCCTTCAAGACTTAGCCTGAAGGCTGCTCTCCATAGCTACCACTAGGATAGCTTTCAATAAAGGTTGTCTTTAAACCTATCATCAATAAAGGTCGTTTGGACTGGTGCAAGGTGCCCACTATAACTAGTGGACAGCATATGCCAGGCCAACTTCTCACAATCAGAATCTACATTAGACTATGCTTGCTAATAACAACTTTATACATCCTAGACATGTTACACTGCCAATATGGTACACTGGAGAAGGCCTACTTGTACAGTAAGAGTGACTGTGGGCTTGCCTATTCACTGTCACCTCATCCTAAAAGAGCCAGCCCTTTGTAAGCACAAATGATCTTTCATCTCATACGTAGCACAACTATAAATTACATCAGCCTGCCATACTGAACAGTATCGTAACAGCAAAGCTACCTTGTTTCATTGTGTTATGATAAAGTACATCACAAACTCTGCAGCATCACTGCAGTAATTAGGGCAAGAGAAGGGCAAAGAACAAAGCTAGCCATACTGAGGCAGGGTGACAACTTGGCAAACATTAACACAGCCACATCCAGCGCTCCTGAATTTCCAGAGCTATAAAAAACCTAACTTGTTTTCCTTTCAAGGACAACAGCTCTTCAACATTTAGTGATTGGAAGCTGGTAAAAAAAGCATGTACTTTCAAATATTTAGAAGCCATTTTATGTTGAGGTATGATGGATTTCATTACTTCTGCACAAAACTGAAATATGTGGGTCATGGAGGAGCTAGCAGGACTTTCTTTGCGAATCAACCCTTACTTGAGGGGAAAAATACACAGTTGCAGCATGGATGAGAAAAGAAATGAGCATGTGATGTTTACAAGCTAGAGAATAAGTGTGCATCAGTCTGTGGTACTGACCAAGTAAGTATGAAACAATTGTTTCAAGTTGATGTAAACATACATCAGCCTATGCACTTTCACAAACATGCAGCAATAAGTGGTAGCTAAACCCGGCTTTAGCTAGGAGAGGTAATCCTAGGCAGATAGCTTTTTTGCGTGATTTATTAGACTATAATGTTGCTCCATGTATAATGATATTCTAGGCCATGTATAGAGTGCCCGTGACAAGTGACTCTCATGTGACTTCTGCCTGCCACCCGCGCTCCAAGCTCATACACCAAGAATTTAAGACAAAGCATTAACCTTTGATTTAAAACACGAGAAGTAAAGAAATGTTCTTCAGGTGGCTGAAGTAAACCATGTGAAAGTAGAAAACCTGGTATTAATCCCGCTTCCCTGCTTAACCAAATTGTGTGATCCGAGGCAAATTATTCTCTTGTGTTTAATTATTGGACTATAATTTTGCTCCATGTACGATAAGAATCTAGGCCACACATAGTGGCTAAGGCAGGTGTAGGGGCTCAGGAACAAAAAGACCAACATTCTGGCTGCTCATCTTTTTTAAATGGTGTGCACCTAATAATGCACACCATTCTCCCTGCATTCTCTGCTGCATTCTGGGAGAATTGCAGGGAGGACATTTTTCTATGTTCTTCCTGCTGATTTCTTCTGGACTTCTGACACTAGATGTGCTGGTAAAAATCACAGGGTATCACAGGGTAAACGCAAGGGAGGCTTGAAACGGTTTCCCAGCCCTGCTACTACCCTTTGTGTGATCCCTACAGCAGTGCTGGAATTGGAAAAACTTTACTCCGGTAAGTGCTGGCACAAGAATCAATTTTGGGGATAGACATTTTCCCAGACTTTATTTAATACATTTTGAAGTGAATGGATATTTCCTGCTTTCACTAAATGTCACCACATTAGGTACATATTTTCATACTTGGAATAGAACCGATTTTCTTTATTTTATCTCTTCACTAGCAAAGAGGCTTTGAAATGCCATATGCATGGGCACTCATCGACAACTGCCATATCATAGAACCAGCCTCTGAGTAAGACAATGTTCTGCACCTCAAAATTAGAGCTTTGTTTACTTTTAAAACGCATACGTCAAGTCTAGGGCTTCCAGTTCTGTGGTTTGTATGATCTTAGACTTTTCCCTCGCCCTACATTAAAGTTCCTGCTAAGGGTAAACAAAGTTTTTAATGCAAATTTGCTATTATTAGATTATGGAGTTTCTTATTTTTCTCATTCCTGCACAATCGCAAGTCTTAGAGGGCCCTGATAATGCACCAATATTTTGCATTCGGGTGCATACCTTGCAAACCATGCATTATCTTAGGAGTGGCCCATTACAAATTACACTTGCATACAAAAATACTCAAAAAGTCCAGATTTTCATGCAAAAGACCAGATTACCTAGATCTTCTTTTCCATTACTTCATTCCTAGTTTTTCAAAGAAATATACAACATTCGCAAAACAACTTGACACACTGGTTGATCCTGAACTGTATCAACTACCTCAAGCCAACCCCAGGGCCAAACATAGTTTGTATACAACTTTATATAGTGAATAAAGTGAGGCAGTGTCTTCAGTGCGCTCATGCAACTGGTGCTCTGACTCAGAAGCCACCACTATAATCAGTTTCCCAATGTAGGGGCAGCTGCAATTCTACTCTCTCAATGGAGTGATTTTTGGACATTGTAAACCTTGTGACTAGATACCGGTATTCTTCTGAGCTTTGTGGTTTCTTGGTAGTTTATCTCACCTCTTCATCATTAGTGCATTTATCACACTGGAGATGTATCACATTTATCACAAAGGATCTATACACATGACCAGGGTGGTAATTTAGATGCTAAATGGCTACTCATTTGTGGTGATGGGTTTCAGTTTAAGGGTAAGCTTACCTGTTTGCCTGTGCATCTTTCTCAATTGCTAGCTTTAGCAAGCTTCTGAAAAATAGATTTATTGAGAGGGCGTAGGATTATAGCCCGCAAATCTCTCCCTCATTAATTTTTTTAATTGGAGATGCTTAGAGGGCTTGGCAATTTGGTTCACTCGCTGGTTGCCATCTAAAAACAAGCATTGGTAAAGCCCATAAGTTTGGTATTGGCTGATAGCTCTTTAGCTTTTTCATAGCTTGTTTTGTCATGATTTTTGTAAAAGTTTACTTTAGAGGAGCTACCAGGCTCTTACAAATATAAAAAGAAAAAGATTGTCTAAAAGCAAAACTTTTATTTGGCCTCACCAAGCACACCCACACTGTGCCATACTATTCCATAACATTGAAGGGAACTACTTTATATGTGGATGTGCTCTTTGTGAAAGAGCAGAATGCCAGCACTCTCAGTGAAGCTAGCCAATGGCTGAAGTGGGCTGACTCACTGCCCCATGCTGCAGTGGGTGGGTTGAAAATGTAAATTGCACAACAGGCCATAAGATTGAAGAGGGTTGGATGAAAGCCGCTATCAGTAATTATATTATAAATATATAACATTTTAGACAAATCAAAAGGTCTAACACCAAACCTAAATTTGTCAAAAACAAGCACAACCACTGCACTATCACTATATAAGATACATCCATGAATGCAAATAGATGAGATGGAATAATAATTGTTTTATTTGTGATTGCTTTCTTTGTAGTTTTGTATAGCACAAATTGTCCCAAGGGCACTAGAGAGCTTTGCATGAGCACCAGATTACATTACACATGGTCAGATTCATTTCTCAGTGATATTAAGTGATTTGCCCAGAATCACAGGATGGTGAGTCGACACCAAGACTTATCAAAGATCATTCATAGTAATTTACATGACAATTGAGCATTTTACATTTTTTAGGTGCATGAACCACTACTACCACGATTTCACATAATAGCAATACCTACTTGAACCTGCCTTATTCGCTCTCATGACTTTGTATGCTATGGGTATGCAAGTGATAAGAAGCTGATCATACGGCTGTAAAGCAGAGTTGATATTATCCATCAGCATTTTGAATCCTGTATCTTAGCAGTAGCTGGCTGGATGAGTGCCAATGGGCTGCAGTTTAAATTTGTAAGACTGAAGTTTCAGTTGAGGTAGTGTCCTCTCACACTCGGTTTGGCCTGTGGTGGCCAGCCACGATAGTTCCCTCACCCACTCCAGTAGAATTAGGAGCTTAAGCTTTATTTTCCATTGCAACTCCTCATTAGAGCCACACATTCAGAAACAAACCTAATGGCTTTTCACACAGAAAACTTTGAAAAAGATCCTGCTGTTGGTACCACTCAGCTGCAGAAGAATGATAGTCCAGGCATTCAGTACCTCGCATCAGGGCTATGGAAGTCTCTTACACCAATCTTGTTCAATACTTGTTGCAAAAGCTGCACACAATGCACAATTCAATCTCAAGGCTACTGGTAAGACTGAAAAGATGAGACCCTGTCTCGCGTCGTCTTAATCACTACAGTTAATACCCTGTCTAGGCTAAAGTTATTTGACAGTCAAACATGGTCCAGGGACTTCCAACCCAGTGCCTTTTTCTGTCTCCAGAGAGGTATGATGCTTAATACATTTTAGCACATTCCCAACAGTTTTGGTCTCCTCTGACTCCATTTTGCACATGGCAGCACTAATAACCACTCTCTAACCTTGGCCAAGCCAGGATCAATTGTTGGCGATAGACTTTCGGCTGTCTTCACGCTTGATTTCCTCCTTTTCTAATCTTCAGATGTAAATCTATAAAATGTCGACCCTCTGAGCATAATCTCCTTAGTTTCCCGCAGCCACATGTAGTATTGTGGCCTGTGCTATCCTGTTTCTTCTGCATAACACCAATATATATACAGTTGTGCCCATATCAGTCTGTGGTAAACAGTGCAGAGGATCAAACTACAAACCACACTTCCCAAATGTCTTGTTCCGCAACCACAAAGCAAGCCTTCCAAAGTATGCAATTCCATGCTCCTATCAGAGTCAGTGATTGCTGGCTGAACTTTCACAGTTCCTGAGTAATCGGTGTGGTCAGAGTCAACTAGCCAGCTACATTCTAGTGCCAAACGTAACATGGCAGCGTTATATTCGACATCCTTTCCTTTGCTCATTCTCTCTTTATTCTCTTTTACTTTTTAAACAAAACTATTTCAGATGCCTACTTCTTGGAATATTGCCATTGTTAAGTTTATCTAAAATTACGTAAGTACATATGATATAGTGCATACTGCAACATTTGTCAGTTAGTACATTTCCAGGTTGCTCTGTTTGGGAGCATGGGAAAGTTATCTAATGGGTGCCCTTTCAGCAAAACTGTCTAGGGCATATTCCATTTGGAAGAAAGGTTCCACAGTGTAAACTTAGTCTAATAAAAGTTCTCATAAATGTATCATCAACCTGGGGACACTCCAAAACAAAGGAAAGATTGAGGCAAATATATTGGTAGCCTGGGATGGACATTAAAGATGAAAGGGCTGTGAAGGAATGTATGGAATGTTTGAGGTGTGACAAAATGCTCAAATATAGGGTGCCCAACCTATGGGGGATGTTTCCATAGACAGTTTAGGTCCCATTTGAGTGTCAGGTTTTGAGAGGTATGTCATTGTGCTAATCGATATGTATTCGAGATGGACTGAGGTGGAAGTAACTAACTCTATTGAGACAAAAGAAGTGGTTGGATTTCTTGAATGCATTTTTGTATAGGAATGTTTCCATCTACTCTGTTGTCTGACAATAGAGTTCAGTTTGTGTCCAAAGAGATGGAAGTTTCTTGATAGACGCATCATATACAAAACAAGCATTGGCAAAGCCATTAGGTTTCGCCTACGCAAATTTGATCAAGTTTGTCAATATCTTGTTTCACATATTGCAGAGCAGTTAAGCTGCTGTGCAATATAATTTAAAGTAAAAAAAAAAACCATGACAAGGACAATAGGTGAAACCTATTGGCTTTGCCAATGCTTGTTTCTTATCTTGTGTCAAACAGGAGACTACACAAATATGCACCAGTTTTATGTCTGCAGTGTGCTTTAGCTCAGTAACAGTCTGTAGTAGCAAATTCACTCCAGCAGTTTAAGGATCGTAACTCACAAACAGGGATGCGAGCAGCAAGCTGGAAAACAATATGCAATAACACTGAGATAACGTTAGGGCTCAAATTCACCGACATTGTATAACTGCAAAGGAGTCCACAGTGTGGTGGTCTCATGCTGGGCCCTGGGCCCACATGCAGACGGTAATGACTGACACTGACACCAATGGTTACTGGGTAGCAATGGCCACGAGCACGTGCGCTCGGCCCCTTTTATTGTCAGGGTCACCTGACTGGTGACGCCTGTGAGGGGTGGGTGTACAGTGTGGTTGAGGCACAATGCAAACACTAGACCGGTGATCAGGCGATCACTACATCCCTCCCAAACTTTCTGAAAAGTCAAAACCAAGTCCAAACCTGTGGGAAGGAAACATACTTGAAATAAAATACAATCAATAACAAAACTTCCACGAAGTCTCTTTAGCCACTTGCCAACCGCCGATAATGGTATCCTGGCAGTCGGGATAACTAGTTCACTTTTAGCACGATGTCAGGGTGCCCTGTGGACCTAGTCTTTCTTGGACTCCATAATGTGGCCGGGTACTCCTCAGTCTCTTTCTGTTCCATGTGCAGTGAAGGTACATGTGGAGTGATGGTGGACGAGGTATGTTCTGTGTTCCACCACACAGTCCTGGTTAAGGTATTCGCTCCATATGAGTAGTCGCAATTCTCTCTGCAGATAGGTATGCAGTTGCAGGACGTCCCTCTCACGGATGCCCCTCTCGTGGGTCACCCCTCTCACCGGATGACCCTGAGGCCCTCTTTTGCCAGGCTTCCACTGAACAGGGTGGACTTCCGCCGTGTCACCCCAACCACGTTGGAGGAATCGCTACGGGCCACATCTCGTGTCCCACGCTCCGCCTGAAAGGGTTGTTGTTGGCTCCTGCCCTTTCTCACGAGACCTTCGTCCCCCTGGACCCTGCAAACGAGCGGTTGTGGATCCATCTCTCTTGTCGGGACCCGCTGCCACCGGTGTCCCTGAGGCCCTTGCCCCTTGGATATCCACGGTCTCCTGTTCTATCCCAAAGGTAGGTGTTACCAATGGACCCTCCTGCTCGCCTCTGCCGTTACCAGGAGATCTGGGGACTCGTAGGTAGATGTCGTAGATAGGCGTTGACTCTCAGTATCCCTGATATTCTCCAGGCCCGGTGTTCCGATGGTCATGCACTTTTCACCTTCCCTTCAGGTGTTTTTCCTTCTGGTGTGTGAGTTGACTTGTTACACACCTCATTACTCTTCTCCTTTGCTTTTCTTCTTCACCATGGCGTCTTGCCGCTCAACTTCTCTCTTCTTTTCCTTCCTTCGCGACGCCGGTCTGGTCCTCTCTTATACTTGTCTGCCCTAACCAGGCTTCTCCGTGTAGCGTGCACTCCACACGTGTCTTCCCGGTCTTGTCCTAACACTCTAGGACACTGCCTTTACTTCGCTCTGTGACTGGACTGTCGTCGCGACCTTCGTTCATTCAATTACTTCCAATCAATATTGTCAGACTTCTCTTCTGACCTCTTCTTGGTCCTCGTCCCGGACCTCTCCTTGGTCCTCTTCCTGGACCTTTTCTCGGTCGTCCTCTTCACGGACTCTTCCGTCATTCTTCTTGCCGGACTTCTTGTCAGACTCTTCTCTCCGACTTCTTTCTCGGTCACGGCTGTCTGACCTCTTCTGCGGTCACTGCTCTCGGACCTCTTCTGCGGTCACTACTCTCGGACCTCTTCTGCGGTCACTGCTCCCTGACCTCCTCGTCGGGTACTGTTCTCTGACCTCTTCTGCGGTCACTGCTCCTCGCGCCGGCCTCCGCCCCGGTCGCTTCTCGAGCTTCTTCCGGTACCGTCCGCGTCCGGTGTACCTCTTCTGCGCAAGGTCGCTTCTTGCGCTCTTCTTCTGTTCGCGGTGGCGTCCTTTCACCACTTGGTGTGCACACTGCGCACGTACTCCAGTCACTCAGAAACTGGCTGCCTGGATCTGCTTCTTCAAACTTTGCCATCCAAGTGCGTTGCTCACAGCTGTCATCACTCCTGCGGCGACTACCCCTGGCCAGTAGGCGTCACCGCGCCTCACACAACCTTGGCATCCGGTCCTTTTGAGGATTCCTTGCAGGCTCACTTGTGGAGGTCTGCCACCTCCTCGTAGGTAGTTGCCCAGTTTGTCCCTATCTGCTTTACTGAGTAGCAGCTTTCCCAGAGCTGATGTGCATTTCTCGCTGCCACCTCGTGCTGCTCCTCTTTCCCCTGGCACTTTTGGGGCTGCAGCAGCTACCCCTGTGCTGCATTACTTTCTTCCTAGCACACTGCAGCTTCCCAGCTCCCTAGCTCATGCCATTTAGTGCAGTTTTTGCTGTATACTCCTTTTGTCACTGTCTTTTATTCAGTGGGCGTCCTACTGCGCTTTGGCCACTAGATGGCAGTGTGTCCTTCCTTCCAAACGCGATCCCCGCTGGTTTTCAGACTGTGAGGCCTCGCGCTTTCTACTCCTCTCTGGGCGCGCCGGTACAAGATTTCTAGTGACCAGTGACCACTGCTCGTCACTTTCCGCACCGGCACTCGCAACCAGGTAGGCGCTTTAGATACTTTGTCCATCCACTATTAACTTTGTGGAAAATCCTTCTGTTTGTGCACACATGATAGGGGCACTTCTCTGCTGCGATCAGTTACAGGCCCTGCAGCGCTCCGATCATCCAGAACAGCTTCACTCACGCTGCGGGCCTTGCTTCATTGCCTCCTTGCTCTCACGGCCGCAACTGCCGCCCTCTTTCCTTCTCTCTTCTCCCCTGGCAGCACCGAGCCTTCTCAGCAGGCGGGCGCGGCCGGGGTCTCTCTCTGGGCGGGGCACTGACACCTCCGGCTGCTCTCCTTCACGCACGCCGCCGGGAGGCTCTCTCATCGGGCAGCCACACCTCCTCCCCACTCACCCGGTAAGTTTATTGTTCTTCCTCGGGCACTGTGGTTCAATCTCGGCAGGGAAGGAGGGTGAAACCACGCAGGCTTGGGCAGTCCTTGGGCGATGCCGTGGCGGCCAGCCACTCACTGTGTTTGCGGGCGTCCTCCCACCGCCGCGGGCTCACGGCTCACACGCTGCTAGGGATTGGGGGGGGTCTGGCTACAGTTCATGCTGGCCACTCTGATCGGCCGCAGGCCACACGCTGGATCTTTTCACTATTGCACCCCCGCCGCAGCAGCTTCTCACAGTTCTCACGCTGCGCGGGTGAGGCAGCAACAGCTGCCTGGGACTGCGGACTTCGCTCCGAGGCTGTCTCACTCCTGGCCTCCTCCTTCCTCTACCCCCACCGCCGCAGCCTCGCTCACTTCACTTCGCTGCGCGGGGGTGGCCTGGGGCTGGCACTGCAGACTGCTCGATCCGTTGTGGGGCAGAGTTCTTCCTCCTCGCGGGGACGGGGGAGTGGGTAGCTACTCCACTCTCCGTCCTCCCGCTTTAGGTTCACTTCACTGCCCCTTATGCCCGCACTCCAGCTCACCTTCTGCCAGCAGATTGTCGCGACCGATGCGGGTGGGCTCCGCTCGGCTCACACTTCCTTCGGGCCTCAGTAGGCTGGTGGCAGGCACCCCACTGGTGTCGCTCTCCGCCACGTGGTCTCTCGCTTTCCGCCACGCAGGTCACACCACGGACGGATTAGATGCCGCCTCACTTTCTCGGGCATCGCAGGTGCGGGGCGGGCCCCCGATCACCTCTCACCTTCACCCTGGGGCACTTCACACTCCCCCGCGGGTCTTCACTTCGGTGCGGGGTGGGCTCCCGAACACCGTCTTCACGCCTGGGGCTCTTCACATGCCCCTCAGGCGATCCGGCGCTTCTCACGCCTGCTCCAGGGAGTGCCCTCGACACGGGCCACACTCTCCCCCTCACCACCTTCCAAAAAGGCGGCTGCACACGCGGGCAGTTCCCGCTCGTCGCCAATGTGGTGGTCTCATGCTGGGCCCTGGGCCCACATGCAGACGGTAATGACTGACACTGACACCAATGGTTACTGGGTAGCAATGGCCACGAGCACGTGCGCTCGGCCCCTTTTATTGTCAGGGTCACCTGACTGGTGACGCCTGTGAGGGGTGGGTGTACAGTGTGGTTGAGGCACAATGCAAACACTAGACCGGTGATCAGGCGATCACTACACACAGGTTTTTTTTTTTTGCAGAACGCAATATTCCATTTCACCTTACAGCATCAAGGCCCACTGTGAAAGAATCCGCATAAAGCATGGCCAGCCATTTTATCTTATAGAAAAAGCAACAGAGCCAAAGACACAACTATATAAAAAATAACTATCATTTGAAATTGTAAAGAACAGAAACACTTGGAAAAGTCATGCAAGCTTTAAACGCTCTAACACAAAAAGAAAATTATTCTTATGATACTCCACTTACAGGAAACACATTTTGGGAGTTTAGATAGGGTCAGGGGGAAATGGAAGGGTAGTTTGGGCATTTCAGTTACGTTGGTTTCAGGGAATCTCTAGCAACCTACTACATTTGGTTACAGGACAGCTAATCTAAACCCCTTATACTTGGTATCAGAGCAGTGTAAAGAGTCACTCAAATGTAGTGTCAAAGCAGTACTAACAGCTCCTATAATATGGTGGCCGGTAAGTTCTATTACTTGGCATTAGCAGAAGGTACCTGTAGCATCGAAGGACAACAGTAGTACCTGGGATTGGTGGCAGACCAGCTTTAGCACCCACTAGGCTTAGTACCTTCTGTTTATAATTTTCAATGCTAAAACAGCTCTATCAAAAAAGAGACTTGGTGAGAGATCCAATATGATCTGCGTTTGGTGGTGGCATGTAAATTGTAGCAAGCCATGTGTTTAGCTGTGAAGTAAGCTGAATCATTCTTTTTCTGTGATGCAGAGGGGCTTTGATATCATTTATGTTGTGTGCTATTGTTTGCTGCCCAGGAAGTCTTAGCATAAATTGATCTTGGAGATAGGGTATGCCTAGCACCATCCAGATGTCAGGGCAGTGTTCAAGCATCTGTATTGGTGATAGGACAACAAAGCACTAAACATATTTAATATCAAGTGAGCTTTAGCAGCAGCCCGTGGGTTTGCAATGTGGAAGCTTCATAGCACATATATTAGGAATCTAGTAGCATCATGCCACTGTAGCAAGCCCTGAGTCTGGTAGTACCACAGCTTTATTAAATTCGGTTGCATTTGCCAGAGATTTTCTAACATGGACTGTTGGTCAGGAAGCTCAAACATCTTTTGTGACTGGTGCCAGGATAGCTGCATAAGATGGTTTGATACCAGAGCATTTGTAGCAGTGAACAGGCTGTTGAAAAGCAGTTCTAGTAGACCGACGTAAGGTCCCGTTAAAGTTTTTTGAATCTGCTGGTTCTGGGTTTTTTATCAACAACATTTACATAGTAGAGATTGTAGACCCATGACTGTATTGGAAAATGTACAACTACAAGTCCCACAATGCTATTCTTTAAAAAGTCTGAACTGTTGTATTTTATATTTTCTTCAAGATAGATAGCGCAGTAAGTAACATGCATTTTTACATCTGTTTCGGATCAGAGACTATCAACCGCTATCTATATAAAAGGGGTTGGACTGAGGAAGCAAAGTAAAATTATGTTCGCTTAACTAAAGAATAAAATTGGGTTGAATTAAGTGATCAGAGATCGGATTTGTACATTTCTTTATGAGGCTCAATATCGGTGAAATACACGGGGAAAAAGTCCAGTAGATGGCGCTAGAGGCCGCACACTACAATGCCGTGCTGCGTTAATAGTGTTAAAAACTTCTGAAGAAAATTTGTGCACATAATTATAACCGAGGGATCTTTAATCTAGAAACTCTGCAGACTCTTTTTTCCTCCTGGTTGATTATCGGACTGGAATTTGGTCAAACAGAGATGGTGAGATTACTTTACGGGAGATTCAGAACATTTACATATTTGGTTGGACAAATGTAAATGTAATAGGTTATTTCCTAACAAACAGGAATTTAAAAACAAGCAACGTACGATGAAACCCGATGAGTGCGCCCACCCCCGGAAGGAGGGGAGATAACAGGGCAATACTAGCATTGGTAATCCATCGGCTTTGCCTATGTGATGAATATTAAGCTGTTTTTATCAATCACTGTCTGGGACGAAGGACAGACTTCCCTGACAAGTATCACAGGAGTGGGGAGGATGTGGCACAGTGGCCAGAGCTGCTGACTCGAGAACTGGGGGTCCCGGTTTGAGTATCGGCGGCGCAACATCCTCTGATTCTGGGCAAACCACTTAATCTCTCCAGGTGATAAATTGCGCTGTATAAATCAAGTGCAAGACGAAAAAGCAGAAAGAGGCAGAACTTTATGAAAACATAGTTCCACCCAAAGCGGATGTTAATAGTATTTTGGCTACTGGAAACTGATAAGAGAAGCAGACGAGGAACAAGCATTGGTAAATGCAGGAAAATATGCTACAGCCCATAGAAATGAAGGAGGAAAAGTAAGTGGCAAGCACAGGAACCCATGAAAAACCAGGAAAGCAAGGAGGGGGGGGGGGATGTTAGCGCCTTTTAAGATTTATATTAAAAACAATAGATTTCTCTGTGCAGACGAAACCTAAAAACAGCCTTGTATCACAGAGAGACCAATGGCTTGGTAGAAAGGTTTAACTGAGTTTTGAAGGAAATCATTGAGAGAGCCAGGCTAAATTAGTCGTGTTGGAAAAAGAACTTTACAATAAGAATACGAATTATAGAGTTCCCCCACACACAATGAAAGAAAAAGCACATTTTGAGTTGTTTCAGAAAAGGAAAGCATGCACTTTGGTTTGTCCCTCATGGATGTATGATAAAACCATGAGTGGTGTAAGTGTGGAAAATGACAGCCAAGAGAGAGATGTGGTGGAATTGGAGAAAATGCTTGTAAATAAAGAGAGGTATGATGTGCGTAAGGCTGTCAAGAAGATAGATGTTTGGGTAGGTGACATGGTAAGAATAAGATACCCTCACAAAGGTTAAACTACACTATGTTCCAAATTCTTACCTCCCATGAAGGTAATTAAAGTTTTCAAGATTGCCATCAGAATGGAAGACCATAGAGTATGGAACTTTAATAGGGTGGCAAAATAATCGGACATGACAATCATTAAAGATGGTGATGATGTTGGTTCAAATGAAAAGATATCTAGTGGGACTGATGGTGTGTGAGAGAGGAGAAGTGAAAGGTGTCATATAAAACCTGGATGTTTGAGAGACTACGTTTGATAACTGTAGTTCCTTTACAGGCTGAGTAAATGGTGCTAACAATATAATGCACTTGTGTAAAGAAAAAAAAGTATTCTATTCATATGTGCATATTAATTTGAGAGTTACTCATGTGAAGTGTTGAAATGTCAACAGGTCAGTTTAACAATGTATATATTGGTATGTGATTCTCCTTAAGTTAGAAATAGCATCCTTTAGGCTTTATTATATTTGTTGTTATGGGGAGGGAGATGTGTGGTATCCTCTTGACATGAAGTTAGAATCTTCTTCACATAAGATTCTGTATGTTCTAAGAACCTGGTAATGTGACATTCTATATGAGGAATGTTAGCTTTTGAATTGTGAAGGATTTGGAGAAGCTGAAGCAAGGAGGCTGAGGTGTTTAGATGTAACATGAAATAAACCAGTTTAGCTCCCCATCTATGAGTGGACCTGTTTCTTTACAGTTTCTTGAATGTACCCAGACATCAATAAATCTGTCAACCTGCTTCTGACGGAGTTCATGAACTATTGAACTTGACAACAATGGAGACATTTGGATAGGAAGTGCTAATGTCAACCCCTTTTCACCTGATGAGTTGTTACCTAAAATCATTCAAAGTGAATTATTGAATCAAGGCATGGGTAGAATGACAGACAAATTCCCTGGGTGGAATGACAGACTGCACAGAATAATTGGCATCTCATTAAACCACATCAATTGCAACAGAAGAAGGGGCTCTTTCTATCACAATGGGGGACAGGCATCAGAATGTTCACAACTGCAAACATCAAGGACTGGTAAGAGTCTATCCCGTGGATGAAACCAAGTTGTACAACTTAAAGAAATAACAGGTTGCACAGGACCAGGAAGAATAGGATATTGGGAATATACTCAACATCCAAGGGCTCCTTCATTTTTCTAATTCACTCAAAATGTAAGAGACCTACATTGTGAAAGTCATAGACATACAAAAGAGCTTGGATGCCTAGCCTAGGATCAACCATCAGAAATCATTGAATGCAGAAATTGGCAACCAAGTTGAACGCTTGTAGTGTAAAGTGTGTGTAAGTAATCTAGGAAGTAGTTACTGATGTACTGTCAAGGGCCTGAACAGAAAGAGTGTGGACTAAAATTAGAAGAATTAATCTGAAGTGTGCTTAAAAAGACTTGATGAGCATTACATTTCCAAAGTAAATGTAGTACTAAAGAGATATCTGTTCAGGAGAAGAGTTCACTGAGTCAGCAGAATACTGTGAATTGCATAAAAGCATTACATAATTTACCTAATACAAGTAAGTTTGGGGCAAGTGTTATGTATTACATAACAGCTTTGCAGAATTTACCCAATACATGTATGTGTGGCTGCAAGTGTGGAGGAGAAGTTGTGTGGGTAGTTTATATTACATTGTTCGGATTCTAAAATGACAGAGGATCTATAGCCTGAAAGGAATCTCATTCCAAGAGAGGATGAGGAGCTGGAGGTCACAAATAGGAGAACACAGTGATTTGTGGGAATGAATTTGAGAGCTCAAGAACTAGGAATAGTGCGTTGATGCAGGTGGCAGGCACTCAAGAGTGGATTAACCCAGTGACAGCTGACAGTGCAAAGGAATGAGTAGAAGTAATAAACATTTTGAATGTTTGATTGTTTCTCAGCGAATATGTTGCAGTGTAGCAGCTTGTTGAAACAGAGGACATTTAATTAGGTTGGTGAGAAAGTTGAATGAAGAGCTGGATGACAGAGTACTAAAAGTAGGAAAAGGGTATAATGAGAGCATGTTAAGGCTTGCGTTGGTTGGTGATGTGGATATAAACATGAAAACAGGATCAAAGTTAATAATGATTTTCTAAGGATTTTTGATGAGATTGTTATCTGGAAGACAGAGTTGCATGTTGCTGTCATTTGACGTAGACAATATGGAGGATATAAAGGGATTGGATAAAGAGTTTTGAATTGAAAACAGAAAGATATAAGGAATGTTGAATGTGAAATAAAGGCAAGATATGTTCTGAGGGTTGCCTAATCAAAAGTTGATTCAAGACAAAATGTTAGCCTCAACTGATCCATTGATATGTGTGAATTGGGATCCTAGAGCTTGGCTTAGAGGTTAAAGGGACATGGAAAATGCACCTGTCTTACACAGAAAGTGGCTACAGTCCCCTTTACCCAAACTGTGGTAGACTGACAGTGGTCCTATTATTAATCTATAATCAAGAGTATCTATACCCCTTGGGAGGAGATGCTTGTCAGCCTGCAACTGGTAAAGTCAAATCAATCTCCTCCCATACCTGGATTATTTTGGCCTCCATTATGTCTGGGACAAGTATGTTGAGAGTATGTTTAATGGGTGAGGATGCATTGGGGCCCTGTTGTGTGTAATGTAAACCGAGCTGGTTTCTGTTCTGATGGACATTCCAGCTCTTCTATGCCCCTTCCTAGTCCTTGCAGAACTTGGTGGGTTGGGAAAGGATCCAGGTCTTATCTGTGTTTTTCTCAGAGTTCTCCATCACTGTATGATGCATATTCTGCTTTGGCCAGGATCCACTGGGCCAGTGTTAATTATAATGTCTTGCTGTGGATAACACACAGGTACCAGAAGACAGGGAGGACAGCAGCAGACTCTCCCCATGCAGTAATCATGTAGTGAACATGCAGAAAGTATGCTCCCTCATTGGCTAGTGGGCTATTCAGTGTTTCACTTATCTTCTGAGTAGTGCAACAAACAATCAATCAATTGCTTGCTTTATTCCACAATAATAGTTATAAAAGTGTACAATAAAAACCAGATATTCATTAAATGCAAGGTATATAAAACATAATAATACAATTTGATAAAGATAAAAATGGCACATCACTACACAAATACCATATCATTAAGATCCAAATAAAAAGAACTTTTAGAATATTGTTAAGAACACGATACCCGCAATTTACTAGAAAAATCACAGTAAAGCACAAAGATAAAAACTAAAAGGGTGAAAAACAATTTTAGACCAAACTATTGTGATTGAGTAAGCAGAGCTGCAGGAGTGCAATACCCTTTGATTGCCATTCTTAGTGTGAGACCATTGAACAGAGTTTGGGCTTGAGAATGTATTTCCATGATTGAGTTGTGTGCGGAAAGGAAATTGCCAGTCTGATGGAAGGAGGTGGGCTTCAGCTCACCAAGAAGATGACTTTGCAACATTCCAGCAGAGAACCACATATCTGTGAGGAACTGTGGGAGGTGGTTGTGGAATAGCAGCTGCTTTGAATCACGAGGAGGCTTGAGACAGATGTTCAAGATAAGGAAACTTGCTGCAAATCAACAACAAGGGAAATAGGGAGAGCTCATTACTGTCACTGAAGGTGAGACTCCCTCATCTCTGACCCCCTCCCCTGTACTTTGTATTTGGAACATATTGTGAACAGTGAGAAAGTCAACTCCAAGAAAGACTTACTGAGGACAACAGAGAACACTATTACGATGAAAGACAGTGAGCTAAGTAGTGTCTTTCTTAGAAATGATGGAGTTTTATACTAAATTCATTAAGACTCTAACTCAAGGAACAGTGCTATGAAGGTGTTTAGTCTTAAAGGAAGTAGAATTCAAATGGTCAGAGCAATGTGAAAGGGTGTTTACATGAAAGAGAAGTGAAAACTGTTATGATTGCTTTCGAGTAGCTGCTGCTAAAATAGTGACGAGGTAGAATGAAGCTTAGTAAATAAAGAAGGTTTGGTAGTCTACTGGACAATTTGGAAGCTCAAAACATTTAAATTGGCAAGTGAGTTTGTGGCCTGTTCGGAACATAAATCACTGAAGAATGTATTTACAACAACGTGGCTAGATAAAATTTCAGTGTAGATTGTAGTTGGATGTAGAAAATGTGCCTTTTCTGCATGGTCGCCCCAGATTTTTCATATAATTCTGGACCTTATTTTTGCTAGTATTACGACACAGTGGCATTGCTATTCAGTGCCACAGTGTGTGCACTTTGACCCTAAAATGGTATTGGTAAAATTGGTTTTACCCAATTGTTAATTTAACTGTTTTCCAGGACCATTTATGATACACAGAAATTGTAACTGTGGCATGGAAGTTAAATGCCATATGTGGGCTGCAGTTTATAATTACACCACCCACACATATAACAAATATATATTGGCCCAGAACATCACTGTGCTCTGGTTGGGCCACAGTTTAAATGCACTGCGGTGACATGAGGCAGTGTAAAGTGCCTTTGACATGTAGGAAGAGTAGATTTTTATGTATTCATGTCACCCCAAAGTGTACCTTGTAAGCTCACAGGGCTGGGTGCGT
The DNA here is from genome assembly GCA_963921515.1 of Calotriton arnoldi. Lineage (NCBI taxonomy): Eukaryota > Metazoa > Chordata > Amphibia > Caudata > Salamandridae > Calotriton > Calotriton arnoldi. The sequence goes on along the minus strand of CAWUFW010004371.1, from coordinate 603,348 downwards.
ATATATGAAAATAGAGCACACTACATGGTGGGCTAGTATGCTCTCACAATGAAATAGAACCCAAAAGCTACTTTACTGCATAGATTTTCTACCGAACAGGCTTAGACAGGAATAACATCTTAATGTCCTATCTCCTCCTGGGAAACTGCTACAAAAATGTCTCAAAGTTATTTCCTACTTAATTTTTAAAATCTGATTTATTGGTGAAATAAGATTTTTGATAACTTGAGTGGAAAGGAAACTTTATAAAAATGCACTTTAGGCAGCCTGAGTCAGAACTGGCAAAAGAACAATTCAGTCATTCATCACACCACCAGAGTTGGAATATGCATCTTTGGCTGAGAGACCTAATTAAGGGTGGGCGTAGTTCGCGAAGTAATGCTCGCGAAGCTCACGCAAAGTGCAGTTCGCGCTACGCAAGCTTCGCGTAGCACTACGCGAACTGCGTAGCGCACTGTTCGCAATGATTGCACAGTGCCGGATGCTTGTCCGCACTGTGCAATCATTGAAAACGGCAACTTGCACAGTGCGAGCTGTCTTTTACTGCCGCTCGAGTAGATTTTTACTCGAGCGGCAGCTTTCTCAACGCGGACTGGTAGTTTCTCATCGCGAGCGGTCGCAAGCATACGCGACCACTCGCAATGAGAAACCTGACCTCCCCGCGTTGAGAATCTCGCCGGGAGGTTTATTTTCCACGCTCGCGATCGGCAACTTGATGTTGCTGATCGCGAACGAGGAAAAAGTCTCGCCGGGATGTCATTTTGCTTGCTCGCGGTCGCCAACTTGACGTTGAGGACCGCGAGCAAGCAAAAAATGACCGCGGCACTACGCTACGCTACGCTACGCGTGTTCGCACTGTGCTACGTGCAATTCGCGTTGTGCGAAGTAGCGCAAACTTCGCAAACTACGCGAGCGTAGCGTAGCACTTCGCCCAGGGTTAGACCTAATGAGTCTGGCTCAAAGGACAATCAACTGCCTCTGAGTCCAGGAAGAGTAGTTGGGTGTTAACTGCATTGCACTGGGCAGGGAATAGCTACTTGGGAGTAGACAGAAACAGCTGGAAGAACAACGAACAGCTGTAGTACTACCTCTTTTGCCTTGGGAATGCCAGAGAGGGCTTCTCCTGTTCATTCCTAACACCCTCTTAGATAACCTGGATCCAGTCACAGTAGAGGAGAGAACAGGTTTTGAGCCTGTTAGGTGGAAGGAGACTTCATCTAAATATGGTAGTGGCCAAAAAGCTATAGACAGGCCAACCTAGTGGCAGATGGATTCTGCTGTATTGTAACATGAGCTGCTGGGTAATTGTACAGCAAGTCAAAGAGGAAGTGTTGCAAAAGAAGGTGGGAAACTGTGAGAAAAGAGTTAGGATAAGGTGGTAAAGATTTTCCAATCTCTGACTACCGCCCAGGATAAATCTGGCACATCAACCACCACCTCCACAAAACAACGCAGGACTTGAGATCACACCACTGTAGAAGAATGTCATGCTGGAAGAAAGAATACTCCTTACTCTGCTTTCAGGCTGGAAGCAGAATTCTCACTCGAAAACCCCTCATTCCTGCTTACACTCAGGGACTGAAACTGCTCTCCAAGGGTCAAGTGCTTGGCCTCAAAGAATTCCTCTGCAAGTGGACCCAGCTGCCCACAGAGGACAGGGCCCTGCAGGATACCCGGCTAGAGAGAGAGCTGGTGCCAAGAAGCCTGCCCCGAGGACTGGCCAAAAGGAACTTTCCCAGCTGCTGGAGAATAAGTGGAAAATTTACTATGTTTTCATAGAATGCAATGCTGCAACCAAAGTTACTGTGCTGTGTTGCATGAAAGGGAGAGAACAGGATGACAAAATATCTACGAGATACAGTACTTCTGCTTTCTTCCCTAACAATGAGGCACTTTCTTTCTGGCTGCCTATGCCATACACTCATGCTTGTACAACAGTGCAAAGGTGTCTGCTTGAGTCTTGCATAGGTTTTGTACTGGAAGCAGTGGCAACTTGTTCATAGGGAGCTCCAGAGTGCCACCCACAGCCTCCCTCTGCAACTAATCGAGCAACATTATCAGAAAGTTTACATGAAAAAAAATGATCTCAATAATTGCTTGTTTGGCACCAGAAAAGGCTTCACTAGCTGTATTACACCTGTGTCGGGTGGTGTCTATTACAGCCCAGTCTCTCACAGACACAATACATATCTGACATGCAACGCTACATTCAGGCAGTGCATGATGTCCGATAATGGAGCTTCAAGGCTTGTCAATTGTGTGCCCACTTGCCCTATCAGAAGTCAGAATAGAGAAAAAAAAGGCCTACCATTGCCTCTCTTTCCATTTACATTCTAACTTAGTTATTTTGAGGGAATGAGTATACCAAGGACTGGGCATTTTGGTGCGGCAGTGTTCGGTCCTTCCTTCTGATGCTAAGGCTTGGATAGCGGACTCAATCCAACTATCTGTCCTGCTAACATCCTCATCAATATTGCTGGCAAGGGAGTGTTTACCCTCTTCAAGTCTACTACATAGAGCTTCCGCTTGAATTTTATGAAAGGCTTTTACCGTACGAGATAAGTTGCCTTTATTAACAGGGGTGTCTCTGAGCTTTGTCCATCTAAACCTGAGCATATAGTGGTCAGACCAAACCAGAGGGATAGGAGAGTCAACTTCAAGAGGTAGGGAAGTGAAGATTTGGTCTAACGTATGGCCGGCAAGATGTATGGGGGCAAAAATTGATTGAATAAGGCCCATAGCCGCCAAGTTCTACATAAACATAGAACTTTCTTCATCCAATAAGCATTCCATGTGTAAGTTAAAATCTCTCAGCGGGATGCAATGTGCATATCTGAGATTTAGAGGGATGAGGACCTCACATAAAGAGGATATAAACCCTCCGGACGGACCAGGAGGTCTGTAGATAAGAGCCCCAGACATAGATTGCTTGGATGAAAGAGAGAGCGTAAACCCTAAAATCTCTGCACCCTCTAATTCCATTAGGGGCGGCGGGGTCAGAGTATAACACTCCTTATAAATAATTGCAAGTCCTCCTCCTCTACCCTTGTCTCTATCGTTCCTCAAAATTTTAAATCCTTTAGGGACTGCAGATCAGATATCCGGGCCAGAGGAATCTGTGAGCCAAGTTTCTGTTACAAACAGAGCGTGAGGATACTCATCACACAGTAGGTCATGTACGTTATTGCCATGTTTTGGAAGGGAGCGGGAGTTAATCAAAGCTGCCATAAAAGAGGGGCTCATCTCTGGTTGGTGAATGAAAGATTGCTCCCTATAATTAGTGCAAAAACCACATGATATGCTCTTACTCTCTGAAAGACCCAGAGTATAGGGGTTAAAAGGTGTACAGGTAGGGGTTAAGGCCAAATCTCGAAGTTGAGAAGGGCTGTAGGAGAGACAGGGAGTACCTTTTATAATGGCACCGGCGTAATGGCTGGCGCAGGATGCTTCTGGGACACTGACGGGCGCAAACGGGCTTGCCTTTGGCGCGCCAGTTGCGCGTCCGCGCAGTGTCCCTGCTTAAATGCATTAAGGAAGCTAGGGAAGCTAGAGCGCACACTCTCAAAGATGACCACTCTAGCTGTCCCGAAAGAGGAAAAATGGCCGCAGTGCACAAGCCCCTGGTGCACGCAGCCCAGCAAGAAACACCAGCTGCTACCTCCTCCCGCAACCACAGGAAATGGCACGTATAGTCAAGCAACACAGGTCAGTATCTAGTCAGATTCAAATCAAATTCACATTCATAAATATATAGTGTAAAAATAGTCTTTGCTAAGGACGACCTAAAGTGCACAATCTAAGTTAAAATTCAGAGCGCATTCAAAGCACAATGAAAAGCAAGTAAAAAACTAACAGAAAGTGAGTCAGGACCCACTGCGGAGCTTATTGTGCATACCATATCTCCATTTACTAATTTCCCTTTTCTTCAAACAATGCCTGTAAACTGAGAAAATGTTGAAGAAGTTGACGGGGAATTAAACATAGCAGAAAACTGCAGACATGCAGTTACTCTCAAATTACTAAACTATGGTCTCCCAGCTACGGGGGGAGATGTTACCTTCACGGTTGAGGCCCACGAAGCATTCAGGACAGAAGTGTTCTATTCCTGGGTTAAATTCCCATCTGCAAATGCAAGTACACAAATGTTTCATATCTACATTGAGAATGAAACACTAGAGGAATACATTCCAGACGAAGAACTAGAAATTCCTCTCACTTACCAAGAGCATATAAATTGGTTTAAATGCGCCCTCCCACACACTACAGGAAATGTGAGACTTGGTCGGCTCAGCAAAGGGGGAGCGACATGGCCAGTCTTAGCTGCATATACACTGCATCCTGACACTGATAATTTAACAGCAGATGAAATGCATACACTATATAGAGATTTAGTAAAAATCTACAGAAATCTTACACAGTTCATACACAGTTCATAAAGCGAACACTTACAGTTAACCCTGTGCGGACTGCTCAGACTGCTCAACAACAATTGGCTACTACGGGTATCAGCCCACAAACACTGGATGCCGTTATGGGAAAGATTCACATCAGTCGGGAGCAAAATCCTTTCTGGATAGCACAAAAAACAAGTTAAACACTCCTCTTGTTCTTTTCAAGAGTTATCCGATACACGTTCAGAGAGAGGTGGGCAGTCTGAGTGCAGAACGGAGGAGCACATGAAGCCGAAGAAGGATTCACAACGCTCATCTGGCTACATCATTAATAAAGAAGAAAAACCAAAGACTAACATACCTCAATTAAAAAAGAAGAAGGTGGCTGGGATTGAAATAAGGCATGCCCAGACTACTGAGGACTCTGCTTCTGAATGGGGAATGGGCAGTGACGATGCAGGACAGCGCAACAGAAGTCACAAAAGCTTGCCAGAACCTGATGGATTATCCGGCGGCAGTAGCGATGAGTGAGCATATCACAGTCAAAATACCTGATACTAGGGTATGTGTTCCCCATCGGTTATATGAAATTACACTCCAATTGGAGGGGGGCATACCCAGAAACATCAAGGCTCTGTTTTGGGAGAACTTGACGTATGGTTACGACATTCTTTTGGCTGAAAAAGACTGGCCACCTGAGTTTGTGATGGAATGCCCAAACTGGGAAACAGTAATTTTACCTGCATTTTCCAACCTTGTTCCATAGGGGTTAAAAATTCTTACGCCAAGGAGTGGGCATTAAGGCTAGCTCCTGCATTATACTGCAATCATGTTGGGTGGGATGATGAGTCACCTCATCATGAGATCCCATTGAAATCAACTCCTCAACCCCAAAGACAATACCCAATAAAACATGAAGCTAAAAAACAAGTTAAGGATATCGTAGACCAACTTGAATACCAAGGAGTAATTGAAAATTGCACCTCATTAATCAATAATTCCTTGTTTGCCGTAATGAAACCGAACAATTCCTACTGTCTCAATTTAGACTACAGACATTTAAACACAGCTACTCGCACATTTGCAGTACAAAATGTGCACAGTGACGCACTAATGAATAGCATTGTGTGGAAGAAACAAAACAACACTAGATATCTCAAATTGTTTTTTCTGCTAAAATATAGCACCTGGAAGCAGATATTTGACAGCATTTTCAGCGCTAGGCACACAGAGGCAATTTTGTCGACTGCCTCAAGGGTATAATAGCCCTTGGCTGTTTTCAGCCAGAGTGACAGAGTTACTTCAAAATTTTGATGAGGAGGCATTGTCCTATTTAGATGATATCTATCTGACGGATGATGAATTAATCGAACACCTGGACAGAGTGGACCGCATATTATGGTGTTTGCTCACTTGGGCTACAAATTTAATTTCAAGAAGTCAAAGATTGCCCATCTCAATGTCCTATTTTTAGGATACGATTTGTCAAGTGAAGGCAAAAGCCGGGCGGCACATTTTTCAGAAAAATGTGTGTTGCTCGAACGACTCTGAAAAGACTACAATCCATTTTAGGATTTTGGAATTTCGGCAGAACATTCATTTTGGATTATGCAGAACTGGTAAAACCATTCTAAGATTTGATCAGACCTGATTTTTCAATATCACATTGGACACAGGAACATATAAACATTTTTTGTTTTGTACAAGCTGACATAATAGCTTCCAAACATTTACACACAAGTGTAAACACAACCAACCTGGTGATCCACGTAGTTGCTGGACTAACCAGGTATATATACATCACATTCAACGAAGGTGATACATTACCTATTGCATACAAATCAGATTAGTACACAAATGCTGAAAGGCGTTTTCCACCCACTGAGAAAATACTCACCGCGGTACAGACTGCTGTAGTCAGAGAGAGAGCACTAGCTCAGAGTAAACGCATAATTGTCGTAACCCGGTGCTGACCTTGGAGGCCGTCACCAAAGCAAGTGTTCCAAATGCCAAAACTTTACATCCACAGTGGATACAATGGTCTAACTCTCTCACTGCAACAGAGGTAGACTACAGATTTGATTCTCCACTTCAAACAAAAGCTTTTTTGCAGTATGAACAAGAATGTCCTCTGCTGAATGAAATAATGCCTCTAGATCGATAGGATTACATCATCTACACTGATAGTTCTGCCCAGCCTTCATTACTGAGGTCAGAATGGGTTTAGAGACTCCAAGGGCTGCAAAATAAAGCAGAAGATGCTTTGGGAACAGGTGGAGAAGCTAAAAGAGTGCTTGTCGCGGGCTCATGTAATGCACACATTGAATCATCAACATGTTGGCATTCATGTTGAGGGAATTCCATGGCTGATGAAGCCGCTAAGGCAATAGTTCACACTACTGCCATTGCTGCAATCACTCGTTCAAGTACGAGAATAGACAGAAACATCATGGTGGCTGTCAATGCTGCGTGCAACAACACAAACCTGCCGAAAGGCTTTCCACTCAAGTAGTCCTACAAGTTAAAAGCACAAAACATACTGTATGCTCAGATTCCAGGAGTGGGGGATAGAGTTATACCAAACACTGATCGCAGATTGGGGTTAATACTAGCTGCACAAGAGGGTCTGGGTTCAGCACATACAGGGATTACAGCTGCAGTTTAATTACTGAAGAAGCGCTATTGGTGGCCTGGTCTTACTAAACAGACCAAGGACTTTGTCCTCAAAATAGACTTCTGCCAGCAGACGAAGAGCTCCACTGTGGCACATCCACCACAGACACCTCTTTTGATTTCTAATAAGCCTTTTGCCTGTGTCTATTTGGATAATTGCGGCCACTTACAATTTGATTGGGCTTACAAATACATCTTGGTGGCAGTAGATTCATGCTCTTGATTCCTGTGGGTATGGCCACAGCGGTCGGCTGGCGCCCGAACTGTTATCAAGGATTTGTGAGTCTTTCTCAGGACATACGCAATTGGCACACTACATTCCAAACATGGTCTGGCGTTTAGCTCTCAGGCTTATAAAGAAGCCATGGGAAATTTGGGTATGACCTTGCGGTACTCCTCCCCCTATCATCCTGAGGGAAATTTGGTAGCTGAGAGGAAAAACCGGCCTTAAAGCAAATCCCTGTGTGGCCGTACTCCATATGAAATCCTCTTTGGGGTAAGAATGTGGGTCCCAGACCTCGACAGTTTTGGCACAGTGGTGGCAGAAATACTGTTTGACAGCAATGAACATTTGACTGTTTTACAGGAACTAAATGAATTCCGGGACACACAATGCAACATCCAAGTAAAATGCACTGCCACTGGTGAAGTGAAGGTTATACCGGCAAGACACAGCTGGGTCCCGAAGATCGGGTATCTGGTCAGGGAAAAAATTGTGGACAAGAAAGAATTTGGGCCATCCTACAGAGCGCCTGTACCTGCCCTGGTTGTCGAAGGCACCAGAACTGTACTACTTCCACCCCTTTCCAGTCGACAAGACAGAAGATGTGTCTCCATTGATCTGATCAAACCACATTATGTGGCCAAATCTCAACAGTAGGGTACGTGTCATGCTGGGTAGCCACCGCTCTCCTCTCGCTACCATACAGGAAGTTCAGATGGAAGTTTTAATAACTAAAGAAGATTCCTTTCTCCAGCAAAGAAACAGTAAACAACAATGAAATGCTGCTTCTCCCTGTTGCAACAACAGCAACTATACAATCAACTAGTACAGAGACACAAATTTCAATTCGACAACTTGAAGAGAACAACATTTATGTCAACATACCAAAGACTGAGTCATCTCCTGGTTCTGCAAAACCTGCTGAGCTGCCAAAAATGGACCGGACAGCATCTGGCTACTACGTGGACTATGGCGATTTCTCATAGGATTCAACTGAACCTGAGTCACCATTGCTGCCACCTCCCCCTTTCAAGCTACAGGCACATGCTCTCTATCTTTAGCTGAGAAATACATACTTTGTTACTCCTTGGTTACACCTTTGGATTACAATTAAGTTACTTTTCCTGGTCCTATGAATTGGTTTGGTGACTGTCTTTTTCCTGCTTCTGAATGGACATTATCTCCCAGAACGCTCTGCAATACAACTTGTGAACTTGGTATTGAAACCTCATGCATCATCACACCGTGAACAAAGGGACCTGTCCCTGGTGAACATTACAGCAGTTCCTGTTCTAGAAGAAATAGTATGGGACAGGGTATCGTATGATGTGTATGGTCCTACTGAACTTTTACACATCCTATATTTGTTTAAGATTTCTTTAAATGCTATTATCACCTCTAGTACTATTTCTGATGATTGGGACATGGATACAGTGCATAATATACTAGAAGATTTAGAGCAGTCAACTGTGTTTTCTTCTGATGAATTGTATGATAGTACATCTAATTATGGTGATATGTTCTGTTATCAACACCATGGTCACCATTTTTTGCATAAAGCAAGTATCCCATGTGCTGTTTATAATTATACCCAATGGAAACACTGCCCAACACCGCCAAAAAGTAGTAAGAAAACATTTGCACAGAAGTTTGCCTATTTTTCTGGTTTTGACACATTAGACCCAGCCTCATACTTCTACAGGCTTGCACCTACACCTGCAAAGAAAAATATGTTAACAAACACCAAGCTGATTTACTCTGCTTCTTTTCTTTCCCAGCTGTCTGTACAGGGTTTCGACTTTTGGAAGGACACAATAGACACAAAATCTGTTTGGGGGACAAAAGAGTGGCAGGTAAAGGTTACGGAGGCTTTGTTTAGAGCATGCCTCATACCATAGCAAATAATTTTCCTGAATAAAATTGTGCAACAGACTTCCTGTCTTGGAATAGCCAAGATGAAGGATTTGAACACACCACGTATTCCCACATTCACACGTTTTGAGAACTGGCAACATTTCACACAATACAGTGAGGGTACACTAGATGCCATGCTACGCAATGGCTCTTACAATTCATCATGCCCCAATTGGAAGAGATGGTTGTTTGGCCTTTAGACACTAATGGGTGTCAGTCCAGATTCCTGGGTAATACCAAGGGGTTTAAGATCAATAGGCCTGATAAATGCAATGTACAATCGGAACACTCAGGGATGGTGACATCATACAATGTTGAGAAGTTGTGCCTTGATTGGCTAAAAACCTCAACACTTTCTGAGGTGAAGCAACACTTGTCCCTTCTGTCTGATGACATGGATCTCAGGGATTTCTTACTAGGTCCCCGGAAACCACGTCATATGCGCTTCTTATATGCCATATACAACGAGCTATGGAAGGTCTCTCAACAGGAGGCTGCTGAGGGACTGCGTGAGATTGATAGGATCAATCTAGAAAAGGCTTTGGCAGTGGTTGACAATGGCATGACCACGTTATTCTCATTGTCTAGCTTACAACACGGACAGTCACAACTTCAGCCCATCATGTTGTTAAGCTGGGCACTGCAAACATTACGTTCAGGCCACGTTCCGTGGCATTATATTAACACATCAACTCTGTTTTTATCATACGATCTACCTGAGAGACAGATGTTAATGGCATAAAGATCTGAGATATATATCATGTTGCACATTAAAAAATTACAACAATTACCTTTCATTGTTGCCGAAATGCCTTCCACTGCTTGGATAATCCATGGGTACATTACCCTGCCAATCACGACTTTCCACTTCCAATACTGTTTACATCATCACCAGGTAGGCAGGTAAGAAGCGATAGGAGAAGGACTTGTGCATGAATACTGGGAATTACCATTCAAGTTTAGATGCAGGAATGGGGACACAGATGTTTTTCTCAGCGATTCTGACTGTGAGAATGCTTTAAGCGGGTCCTTGATTTGCAAGGACATTTCATTTCACGGGGTATGTAATGCGTCAGTTGCGAATTTGTCCTGTTATCTGAAGGGTTCTCCGGCTGTCGTAATTCATCTGGTTTTCAAGCTGTTCTCTAATGGGAGCTATTTATTTGATGCTGAATGATCAAGGCTGCTGCAGAATGGAACCAGCCATCGCTTATCTTGTAATGGTTAATTCCATAGTTACTTTTTGCACACACGTATTGTTGTATTCCTCTTAGGACGTCCGTATATAGGTTTTCCTGTATCATGTCCTTATATAGGCACAATTCACCCTGCCCTTATATAGGCATAAAATCCCAGTCCTTATTTAGGCATTTAACCGTGCACTCCAAATACAGGCATGGTCTCCGACATCCGTCCACCCTAACGTCACAACGAGTTCTTGAAGAACAGACCCTTAGGCTTGGGAGTTTCCCTAGCACAGGACTATTGATTTCTTCAAGGACTCATCTATTATGCATGAACCGTTATACCTTAGGGGTTCATTCATGACGTCTTCCACTGTCCGATCCACGTCAATGCTAACATTCTGAGGTACCTCTCAGGTATAAATATACCTTCCCTAGCCCTTGTAAACTAGAGGAGACCTCGACTTCAGAGGAGCCTGTTTCGCGGCCTGACGCACTGAGAAGACGCTGTCATCCCTGCACGCAGAGAGTCCAGCTTCCAGTGATCTGACTTCCCTTGCGGGGTGTTGGAGTTCGAATCTGGCAAGAGATTCCCACCTCTCTCATTCTTAAGGTATGGAGCTGACTAGAAACCTAGAGGGACTCTTGGCATACTAGGCATACTAGGCATACTAGGCGTAACATACTCTTAGTATACCATAGTAAGGAATACTTCACCTACTTCATACCTCTCCCTACACCTAGGTTAGGTTAGGTACATTGGGGTAGAACTAGCTTAGAAACGCATCGTATGAGTACTCGCATTTTTAGTCTGTGCTATTTATGTAAATGAATATCTGCTAAAGATCATGCTAGCGCAGTATTATTTATTTCTACTGCTTACGCTGTACATTATTTATCTTGCATACTGTCTTGTGATCGTAACTGCACACATTACTTACACAAGAAATAAGACTGTTCAATAAACCTTTTATTGAAACGCCAGTCTATTCTTTCTGTGTAACTTTGAAGAAAACTAAGTATGCACGAGTGAGCTGAGTGAAATAGTTATCTATTGTTTCCACAACTCTGGGACACGTCCTGATTCTAAAGGGAAACAAAGTGGTCATGTTTTGCGGCTGCCAGAAACTACTCCCTTCTTGTTGTCAAGGAGTTTCTAGTGGCCTCTGAGCTAGCTGGCACAAGTAATTAAGTTTAACATACTCGATAGGGACATACCGACCTCAGTCCTATGTCAAGCCTATAGGGTATATTATTCCAATGCGCAGAGCCTATTAGGGAAATAGGAGCTACACTACATGGCGCCCAACGTTTGGTAAGGCGGTAATTCAACGTTAGATACTGAGTAACTCACCGGGCTTTTTCTCTCAGAGACCCCTACCCATATACTCCAAAAGACGTCTGGAGTGGGCAGGGTTAAGTATCCGCCACGGCTACATAGGGAAGCACCCTATATATTAGCTGTTTGGGTTGCTCAACGTTGAAGGATACAGTGTTCCAAAATATTGTGCACCTTATCTTTGTTTCCTTGAAACTTGTTCTACCTTTTTCAAAAAACAAAATGTCCATAAACGGGGACGAAGCCACCGGAAACGGTGGAGCTGCGGCTGACCCAGCCATAGCAGTTTTTAACATTACAGGTTTAAATGAAACCGAGGAGGGTGTTATAGACATCGCTCCAAACTTAAGAAGAGCCATCACTCTAAAACTCATAAAACACGGCCTACCACCAAGAGGCGGTAGAGCAGTTTTCGTGATAGAGGCACACGAATCCTTTCAGACAGAGGTATTCTATTCATGGGTAATATTTCCTGAATCAAATTCAGTAACACACATGTTTCACTTCTACAAAGAAGATGATCCACCAGAGGAATACATTCCTTTCGAGGATATAGAAATTCCATTAACATACCAGGAGCATCAGCTCTGGTTTAAAGGCGCCCTAAAACATCACAGAAACATTACCAGGCTCGGTCCACTAGGTAGACCAGGAGCAACATGGCCGATTCTAGCCGGCTACACACCTCATCCTGAACTGGATATAATGTCAGATGAGGAATTACTTATTCAACTTACAGAGTTAATAAAAATCTACAGACAATTGGTCCAATATGTCATGCGGACTTTCACAGTCCAACCACCATTGACACTTCCAAATCAAATTCCTCAACAAGGGAATACACTAAAAATTACACCACAGACTCTATACGCAGTCATGGGTAAAATGCCCACAAAACGTGAGCAAATTCCATTCTGGATAGCTCAAAAAATAACTCAAATCGAAGCAGTATTTCCAAATACTAGCCCGTATGAGAAACACAGAATCCTAACAATTAGTTTACCAATGGGGATCACACCACAACTGGAAGACTGCACCACTTGGGGCTCAGTCTTTGCTGCCATCTATACTAAAACACATGGCATTCCATCAATTGCGGTAATACCTGAAGTCCTGAAACAAATTCAAAATGAATACGGGGCAGAGCCTGCTCTGAATTTAGGTATGAAATTACAGAAAAATTTCGACCAGGTCTCAACAATAATATTATCTAATATTAAAGGGGAGGCAGCAGCAGTGGCGATCCGCCAAAAATTAAGGGAATTTGATGTTACAGAACATCAAACTGAGCTACCCAGAATAATTGAACAATCTTATGCAGAATTAGGCAGAGATAGTTTGGGTGGAAGACCAGTGAAGCCGAAACTATCTGAAAGTCCTGAGAAGGACTCTATTAAACAAACTCCTACATCTTCTAAAAAGAAGTGGGAGACTAATAAACAAAATTCAAACGAGAAACGTTCTCAATCCCGAGGTAGGTCTCCTCAAAAGGAGCCCTCTGAAAGGAGGTATAACCTCAGGAATAGGGATAATTTGAGAAAGCCTGACAGGTATCAAGATACTGATACACGTTCCTCTCGTCCCTTTCAGATCTCATCACAGACTTCGGAAAGAAGAGGACGGTCAGAACATAGAGAAGAACGCTTGAAATCCAAGGAAGAAAAACACGCTCCGAAAAATAAAACAAAACCTCAATTCTCCAAAAAGAAAGTAGCAGGTCTGAAGGTCAGACATGCCGAGAATACTGAGAACACAACTCAAGAACGGAGAATGGGCTCAGACAATGCTGGACAGGGCAGCAGAAGTCACAATAGCTCGCCAGAACCTGAAGGAACTTCTGGAGATAGTGGACTTGAATAAGTACATTACAGTTGAGACTGTAGACACAAGGGTTAGTACTCCACAAAAGTTATATGAAATAACACTCCGGATGGAGGGAGACATACCTAGACAGGTGAATGCACTTTTTTGGGAAAAACGTTCGAGGGGCTATGACATACTTCTAGCAGAAAAAGACTGGCCACCACAATTTGTCAGGGAGTGCCCACACGGCGAGGACATTATCATGCCTGCCTTCTCCAACCATATTCCAATACACCTAAAGTATACATATGCCAGGAAATGGGCAGTAGCCCAGGCCCCAGCATTATATAAAAATCATGTAGGATGAGATGAGGACTCACCTCACCATAAAATACATCTGAAACATGAACCAACTGCACAAAGGCAGTATCCAGTAAAGCAAGAAGCTAAAAAACAGGTCAGGGAGATCTTAGATCAACTTGAATACCAAGGGGTGATTGAAACATGCACCTCTTCAATGAACAATCCTTTGTTTCCTGTTTCCAAACCAGACAACACCTATTGTCTAGTTTTGGATTACAGACACTTAAACACTTGTTCTAAAACCTTTGCAGTGCAAAATGCACATAGCACAGCATTAATGAATAACATTGTGCGTAAAAAATACAAAACCACATTAGATATCTCAAATGGTTTCTTTTGTCAAAACATAGCACCTGAAAGCAGGTACTTAACAGCATTCTCCATAATGGGGACCCAGCGTCAATTTTGTCGACTCCCACAAGGGTTCAAGAACAGCCCGGGGTTATTCTCAGCGAGAGTAACAGAGTTACTACAAATTTATGAGAATGAGGCATTGTCCTATGTCGATGACATCTATCTGACAGACGATGACCTGGACAAACACTTGAACAGGGTGACTACCATTATACTGGGCTTCGCCTCTGAGGGCTACAAGTTCAACTTTAAAAAGTCCTGAATTGCCCATCTCAATGTCCTATTTCTAGGATATGAGCTTTCAAGTGAAGGCAAGAGCTTGGCAGCTAACTTTCTAGAAAAGTGTGCGCTGCTCCAACCTCCAAAAACGCTAAAAAACTTACAATCCATCCTGGGTTTCCTATATTTTGGAAGAACATACATTCTAAACTACGCAGAAAGGGTTAAACCTCTCTACGCATTAATCAAACCTGATTTTTCAATCAAAAATTGGACACAGGAGAACACAGAAATCTTGCGTTCACTCCAAGCTAACATGTTAGCAACAAATCACTTACAAACACGCGTAAGTCAACGCAACCTGGTGATCCGAATAATTTCGGGTCCATGCGGATTCACCTACTTAACATTTAATGAGGGTGAAAAAGTACCAATTGCATACAAATCTCATTTGTATACACAAGCGGAAATGCGCTTCACTTCAACTGAAAAAATTCTGACAGCAGTTCAAACCGCTGTAGCAAAAGAAAGAGCCCTAGCCCAAGGGAAACGCATTATTGTCGTAACCCCAGTACCAGCTTTAGAAGCAGTCACAAAAGCAAGCATTCCAAATGCTAAAGCACTACATCCAAGATGGATACAATGGGTTAATTCTCTTGCTGCAACAGATGTTGAATATGTTTTTGATCCCGATTTAAAAACACAAGCATTCCTGCAATATGAACAAGAATGTCCTCTGCCCACTGAAATTATGCCTCTCAATCAGTATGAATTCATAATTTACACTGACGGATCCGCACAACCCGCAACAGGGAGTAAGCAAGCTTACAGTGCAGCGTGTGCAATCGTTAAAGGTCGCAAGCGAGATGGCATCTTCAGACCTATGGTCACAAAAACTCAGTCTCTAGGAGATTGTACAGCTCAGCGAGCTGAACTACAAGCATTCAAACTGGCACTTGAAAGTACAGATCGAGAATTCCCACACTAATAGTGTGCGATTCCTTTACTGTGTTCAGTCGTATAATGAATATATACAAAACTGGCTTGAAAATGGTTTCAAAGATGCGAAAGGTGGCACAATAAAGCACAAAACGCTTTGGGAACAAGTAGCTCAGTTGAAAAACGAACTACCAAAGACTCACGTGATCCACACACTGAGTCATCAACGTGATGGCGTTCACGTTGCAGGGAATTCATTGGCTGACGAAGCCGCAAAGGGGGCTGTTCAGACGGCTTCCGTAGCTGCGATCACTAGTTCAAAAACAAAAATAGACAGTGAGATAATGTTGGCTGTCAATGCTACAAGCAAAGGCAGTGGTGCAGCGTTACCAAAAAAGTTTCCACTCAAGTACTCTTATGTAATTGATGTGAACAGCGTTCCTTTTGCTCGAATCCCTGGAGTGGGGGATAAGGTAATTCCAAACAAGGAACGTAGATTAGGACTAATCCTAGCAGCACACGAAGGGATAGCTTCTGCCCATGCAGGTGTTTCTGCAACAGTATCTTTACTCAAGCAAAGATATTGGTGGCCTGGCATTCGGAAACAAACTAAAAACTATGTTTTAGAATGTGATATTTGCCAACAGATGAAAGTCTCAACAGTAAAACGTCCTGCGCAGACACCCCTGTTAATTTCAGACAAACCATTAGCTTGTGTTTACCTGGACCACTGCGGTCCCTTGCAAAGGGACGGTAACTATAAATATATCATGGTTGCAGTGGATTCATGCTCTAGGTTCCTATGGATATGGCCTCAGCGCTCGGCTGACGCTCGAACTGTTATAAAAGATTTGCGAGTCTTTATCGGCACATACGCAATAGGCACGCTACATTCTGACCAGGGCCCTGCGTTTAGCTCTCGGGCTTACAAAGAAGCCATGGCCAGTCTGGGCGTTGCATTGCGGTACTCCTCTCCATTCCATCCTGAGGGAAATTCGGTTGTGGAAAGGAAAAGCCGGGACATAAAGCAGTCTATAACAGCTAGGGTATTAGGTTCGGGTGATGGGTGGGTCAAACATCTTTATGGGGTCCAATGCTCATTAAATAACTTGCCAAGAAGTTCTCTAGGGGGGGTCACTCAATATGAGGTCCTATTTGGGACAAGAATGTGGGTACCAGATCTCGATCACGTAGGCACAGTGGTGGAAAATAAACCGTTTGATATCAAAGAACGTTTGGCTGTTTTACAGGAACTCAATGAACTGAGATCAAAACAAAGCAACGTATTCCTGCAGCCAACCACCACTGGGGAAAAACCGGCGGTCCCAGCAAGGCCTGTCTGGATTCCAAAAATTGGGGATCTAGTCAGAGAAAAGATTGCGGACAAGAAAGAATTTGGACCTTCTTACAGACAACCAGTACCTGTCCTAGCAGTTCAAGGAACAAGAACAGTACTTCTGCCGCCCCTTGCTGGAAGAAAGGAGAAAAGATTTGTGTCCATCGACCTCATCAAACCACAGTATGTGGCCAATACTAAGTAGTAGGCCTCGTGGACTCCGACCTAGTAGCAGACGCACTCCTCTCGCTACTATCCAAGAGGTTCTGACTGAAAGACTGATAACCATCGAGAATTCAGCTGTAACAGATGAAGGACTAAGCAACAATGCAATGGAACTCATCCCTCTTGATAACCAAGTAACAGTTCGTCCAAATACACCTGTCTACACCAATGTAGCAAGTGATCAACTGGTTCCAGCGATTTCTACAAATCCTGATGCAATTCCAACAATTGACAGAATTGCTTCTGGCTATTTCATTAACTTTGATACGTTCTCAGAAGATCCGAGTGAACCTGAAACGACGCCAGCATCATTAACATTCAAGCAGCAAGTACAAGACTTTCTTCACTTTCTGAAAACGACTTATCTGGTTTCCCCATGGATTGAACTCTGGATTATTTCTGTAATATTTGTTTTCCTGCTTTGGCTAGCTTTGGTTACAACTATGAGCGTGCTTATAAGTGGCAGATACATCCATGTGAACACTGAAGGAAAAGATGTGAACGTACTTTGGAAACCACATAAATCTTCCCATCGTGAAGCAAGAGACTTGTCAACAGTGAACATCACAGCCGTTCCTATACAGGATGGTATAGTGTGGGACAAAACAGATTTTGATATTTTTGGCCCAACGGAACAATTGAACATTCCACATTTGTTTAAAATTTCACTAAGTGATCTCATTTCGTCCAGTACCTATTCAGATGATTGGGACTTTGAGACTGTTAACGATATAATGTTTGACCTAGAAAAATCTGCTGCCTTTTCTAAAAATGAATATTTAGAGGGTTCATCAGACTATGAACAACTGTATTGCTATAACCACTATGGTCATCATTATTTGCATAAATCTGCACACCATAGAAATGTGTTTATGTTTAACCAATGGGAGCATTGTCCTACACCACCACAAGGTAGTTCAAAAACATTTGCTAACAAGTTTCCATATTTTTCAGGTTACAATACATCTGATCCAGAAACGTTTTACTATAAAAATGTAAACAAAACAGGTATGAAAATTATGTTAACTAATACAAAACAGATTTACTCTGCAAAATTTATTGCCCAACTGTCTAGACAGGGTTTCGACTTATGGAAAGACACAATAGACACAAAAACTGTCTGGGGTACTAAAGATTGGCAAGTGCAGGGGATATAAGCTTTATTTAGAGCCTGTATCATCCCTGAACAAATAATATTTTTGAATGAAACCGTCCAACAAACATCTTGTCTTGGACTAGCCAAGATCAAAGAGATGAAAACACCTTCTGTACCATCACCTGCAAGTGATAACAATACACATGCAGCGGTGACAGTTGACAATATACTACAACTCAACAGATCTAATCCTGATTGGAGAAAATGGTTGATCTGGCCCACAGACACGAACAACTGTCAGGAAAGATTCCTGAATAAAACTCAGGGCTTTACTAGATACGTCCAAAGACAGCATCCGGGGGTATTAACAACATACAGTGTAGGTAAATTGTGCCTCGATTGGCTGCAGAAATCTACACTACAGGATGTGAAACAACACTTATCCTTACTTAAAGAAGACGCAGACCTTAGGGAATTCTTGCTTGGACCAAGAAAACCGCGTCAAAAACGTTTCATATATGCCGGCATTTATGCTGCTTATAATGAAGCATGGAAAGTGTCACAGATGGAGGCCGCAGAACGAATACGTGAACTTGATCGTATTAATTTAGAGAAAACCCTCTCTGTGGTCGACAATGGGTTAACAACTTTGTCCTCCAGAATATATTCATTGGATGGCATTGTATCCTCTGCTATCGACATACTAGAACAAGATTTGGCGATGTTACAGCAAGGCCAATCTCAATTACGTTCTATTGTGTTATTAAGCTGGACGCTGCAATCTTTGCGTGTGGGCTATGTGCCTTGGCGTTTTATCAACACGTCAGCTCTGTTTGCAGAATACAATCTAACTGATAAACAGATCGAACTGGCACAAAGAGGAGCAATGTATACAGTGCTGAGCATTGAAAAACTGGAGAAGTTACCATTCACAGTGGCAGAAAAACCAGCTACAGAATGGCTCATTCATGGCAAAATCTCACTACCTGTGACTACTTTTCAGTTTCAGTATTGCATCAAACAAATGCAAGCAGGCAAATATGAAAGGTTGGGTAAGGAATACATTAAGACATCTTGGAATTTACCGTATACATATAGATGTTGGAGTGGGGATCGTGAAGTGTTTTTGAGCGGTACACACTGTAAAAGTGCACTGACCGGTTCACTTATATGTCAGGACATTTCTTTACACGGGGCTTGTAATGGTTCTGTGGCAAATTTGTCTTGCCATCAGCAGGGTACACCAGCTGCTGTGATTAATCCAACGTTTGGACAACTTTCTAATGGGAGTTACCTCATGCTGAATGATCAAAGTTGCTGCGGCATGTTGCCAGGCATCCCAAATCTAGTAACGGTCAACTCCAGGGTCACTTGCTGTATGCAAGTATTGTTTGCCCCAATAGACACACTCAGGGAGTTGCCTTTGTGGCCTTCGCTGAACGTCTCTTTTATAAGATTTGATACTTTAAGCAGAATGAAAGCCATGCTTTTACAACAAACAGTGCCTTTGACCTCGGCCAAAGAAACCTATGATCTACAAGTAGCAAGGACTTCGGCTGAGATACAGACTTTAATACGTACAAATTGCCCTATACATTTCGTGGAAATGATAGGACGTATCTTTAACATGTCTGATACAAGGGGAATTGTACATGTATTTAAGAGCATCTGTTCTGGTCTGTTAGCACCTTTCCAGGCAATACTCGGAATCATCCCGAACTTTGCACATTCGGTGTTTGGTGGCATACCATTAATTCTAGCACTTGTTGCCGGAATTCTATTTCTCTTCCTGCTATTACGCTATGGCCAGCCTATTCGCAGACATCACTCCGAGCGAAATGGAGAAAGCTCTCCTTGAACGAAAGTGCCGTGAGCGAATAGTACAGCTTTTGGGCATGAATCGTCTACGGGAACTTAATACCACGTGGTTCCTGTCGTTCAAACCAATCTGGCAAGATTGCATCTTACCTGTTCTACGATGCCTGCTATGCGGTGAAGAATGCATGTTAGATACCTGTCTAACATTGCCATCAGCAACGCCAAGGGATATCGATACTCTGCTGGACCCGATAACGGCCCATGCTCTGTGTTGTCCCCAGAGGCTACCAATCCTGATGACAGCATTCATTGAGATCTCACAGACGCTTCTGGCTGCTGCTGAGGTACGAGAAAGATCAACAGGCACACAGGTAACAACGGACTCGAACATTGCTGCGGCATCATATGCTGAAAGCGATGCTTCACATCTCTGTGCAATTAATCTACTACACGAGGTGTTCCGAATGTCACCAGCTACGGTGGACGATATTTTGTCTACAGAAATAGATGATCTCATGTTTACACCAGACCCATACATTGACTCTGATTCGGCCCACAGTGTTCCAGAGATGCAGTAACAATTTGGCCTTCATATTTCAAAAACTTGGAACTCTTCCCAAATTGAACTTTTTCAAATGAAATGGCACAACAATCTGCTTGAAGTAGAACTATTCTTATAGTACGGACTTCGCGGTACTTCCACAGACACTTAGTCATCTTGTTTGTCTAAAAAGCTAATTAATTTCCATGACATGAAATGACTTTGATTTTGAACAAACTTATCGATCATTTTTTTGTCACATGTAAATATTACTGCTTATTTCATTCAAATTGCATTTTATTTTCAAATATATGCCTGAAATGAAAAGCAATGCTTAAAAATGTACAGTACTTTTTTGCATTCTAATAGGTTTTTTAAAATGCCTTTTAAATGGTTTTAAGAAATATTTTAGCAATATGCGGTACTCCATTTTTTGTTTAGCATTTTAAATGTTTAGCATTTATATTCTTATCATACACACGAAAGTGGAGTGGGTGTTGTATTCCTCTTAGGATGTTCGTATATAGGTTTTCCTGTATCATGTCCTTATATAGGCACAATTCGCCCTGCCCTTATATAGGCATAAAATCCCAGTCCTTATTTAGGCATTTAACCGTGCACTCTAAATACAGGCATGGTCTCCGACATCCGTCCACCCTAACGTCACAACGAGTTCTTGAAGAACAGACCCTTAGGCTTCGGGAGATTCCCTAGCACAGGACTATTGATTTCTTCAAGGACTCATCTATTATGCATGAACCGTTATACCTTAGGGGTTCATTCATGACGTCTTCCGCTGTCCGATCCACGTCAATGCTAACATTCTGAGGTACCTCTCAGGTATAAATATACCTTCCCTAGCCCTTGTAAACTAGAGGAGACCTCGACTTCAGAGAAGCCTGTTTCCCGGCCTGACGCACTGAGAAGACGCTGTCATCCCTGCACGCAGAGAGTCCAGCTTCCAGTGATCTGACTTCCCTTGCGGGGTGTTGGAGTTCGAATCTGGCAAGAGATTCCCACCTCTCTCATTCTTAAGGTATGGAGCTGACTAGAAACCTAGAGGGACTCTTGGCATACTAGGCATACTAGGCATACTAGGCGTAACATACTCTTAGTATACCATAGTAAGGAATACTTCACCTACTTTATACCTCTCCCTACACCTAGGTTAGGTTAGGTACATTGGGGTAGAACTAGCTTAGAAACGCATCGTATGAGTACTCGCATTTTTAGTCTGTGTTATTTATGTAAATGAATATCTGCTAAAGATCATGCTAGCGCAGTATTATTTATTTCTACTGCTTAGCTGTACATTATTTATCTTGCATACTGTCTTGTGATCGTAACTGCACACATTACTTACACAAGAAATAAGACTGTTCAATAAACCTTTTATTGAAACGCCCGTCTATTCTTTCTGTGTAACTTTGAAGAAAACTAAGTATGCACGAGTGAGCTGAGTGAAATAGTTATCTATTGTTTCCACGACTCTGGTACACGTTCTGATTCTAAAGGGAAACAAAGTGGTCATGTTTTGCGGCTGCCAGAAACTACTCCCTTCTTGTTTGTCAAGGAGTTTCTAGTGGCCTCTGAGCTAGCTGGCACAAGTAATTAAGTTTAATATACTCGATAGGGACATACCGACCTCAGTCCTATGTCAAGCCTATAGGGTATATTATTCCAATGCGCAGAGCCTATTAGGGAAATAGGAGCTACACTACAGTATTGTTTCCACCAGCCCGCAAAGTTAGGGAGGTAACGCTGTGGCCTTGGATAAATGTTTCCAAAATACGCTTTGATTCTCTAGGCAAACTGAACACTATGCTTTTTCTAAAGGATGTGGCCTTAACATCTGCCAAAGAGACGTTTGATCTCCAGGTTATATTATCACAAACATAGAAAAAGCAAATGCTCTAGAATGTACCCTTGTTGCTCCCTTAGGTGCCTTGACCAAGCATTAGCTTTCAACCTGCAAAAGGTCATGGAGGTTTCAGGAAACAACAACTATGACACAAAATAAAAAAGGTGTGCTCCAGTGCACCCGATGACTAGTCACTTGAAGTAACTTGTCAGTTATCACTTCTTCTGCAGCACAGAAGAAGTGATCTAGCTTTCATTGTATCTGTCATCAGTAAGTGCACCTGCTCAACTCTTAATCCTGGCTTTATAAGTACCCTTATCCTTCGAATGCTAGACTGTCAACCAGACAAGCAGGCACAATGAGGTAAGAGAACTCCAACATATTAAGAAGGTCCTTGTTTCTGTAGAACATAAACTAATTTGACAAACGTTTCTTAGAAGACTTCCCAAGCTCTACTGACCAACACCACTGTGGAGGTCAGAATCGCCTGCAAACCAGGAATTCTATGAAGTATTTTATGACTCTTCCCTTAGAAATGCATGTTACTACTATTGCTTTGTGGTCAATATGCATGGAAATTATGCAGGAAAAATTCACCTTCTTACCTCATTTTTTTAAAAAGCTCAATGACAAAATCCCCACGAATCTCCCCAATGGGACATTTACGTAGTGCTTGTTGAATGTGCATGCTCATGCTGGAAGTTTTAGGATTTGGTCTTGTGCCCCACCACTTTCAAAGTTCACCAGCTGCCACTGACTGGAAGACTTCCCTTCAAGTACATAATTCTATGCTTAGTCTTACTTTTAAACCTTTTCTACTCTGCTGTACAGTACAGCACACATGAAAGTTAGAAACGATTGGAGAAAAGAAACCTTTCCTCCTACTTTATGCTGTGGTGTCTTTCACACAGGTAGATAAAGGTCGTACATCCCTGTCTACAAATGTTAATAAATAGAGCTTTGTATCAAAAGCCATTGATGATTGCATTGGAATACTCATGTACCACCCATAGGCCGCTCCCTTGAAGCAAAGTATAGCCTCTCTCAGAACTGTGGTTTAATCTAACCAGATTGTGTTTATTATCTGGCAATTGGTAATAATCTAAATATATTTTTGACACAAAGTCCTCATCCCACATTTTGTTTTTTTTATATTTTTGGGTCGTGGAGGACTCCAATAGGAGTCCCATGGGACCACTAAAGAGGCTGCGCTGGATCCTGCTGGACTCCCATGGGATTGTGATGATGCAAAAAAATAATCTTTATTTTCTTTTTGGCTCATGTGGGGGTCTCTATGTGACCCCCCTCACAAGTATGCCTTGCACCTTCTCCATGCAATGCTTAAACCCTTTTATATTATATTAGTTGTACAATCTAAAATAATAGCATTTACAATAACACTTATACCATCACAGATCACATCATTTGTGAGAATACAGTGCATGCTAGAATGGCGAGGTATAGTTAATGTAGTGTGGCTACCGAGTTAAATACACTGTGTATGGAAGTGATTGAGTTAAAATAATTTGTTCAGTTTTCTCATACTTCATCTCAATTCGCTCATAATTCACCACATCTACAGTTTGAGATATGTGAATTATTACAAACACCAGTTCAGGGAGGTGATAGGAATTTATTATTATGAAAACGTGAACTGCAATGAATGGAATTCTTGAGCGTCCCAATGGGCTCAGTGAGAATAGGATTGATTGTGTTACCTTTAAGATTGTCAACAGAGTGTTTTTAAAAAATCACCACATCAGGACTATGATTTTTCAAGTAAATAATGTGTGACTTGTGGTTGTTCACTGAAAAGAATTGATCAGTGTGCAACTAATTGAATGGTGATTACGAGCAGCAGAATACGGCCAGAGTTGTATGTGGTATTCTTGTGGCACATGAAAAGGTTTGCTGCAAATTTGCATAATTTGATTTATTCATGTATTTTTTAGTAAGTACTAATGGTGCGATGTACCTTTTATTGGTTTATTCTCATTTCATGCTATTGAATGCATTTATTTTTCACCTTATTAAGTGACATTCATCCTGAAACGAGTGGAGACAGAAGTACAATACAGCAATTGACAGTGTAACATTTTGAAAATCGATTTGAACATAAAATCCATGAACCAGCTTTTCAAATTACAAAGTAATTGAAAAAAAGAGTTGTTCTTCCTTTGACAGTGTATGCCTTTTTCCAAGGCTTATTCCTCAGGAGAGAATAACAAATGTATCCTGCTTAATGGGACAACTGCATTGGGCTGCAAATCAATTGCGCAACCCAAATGCCTTAAAGGCAGTAGTCTACTTTTATTAGAATCAGCAAAAAATGTCCAAGAATTAATGCTATTTCCTAGGATCTACCATCAATTGGACTCCTACCACAAGTTTAGATGGTCTCTTTCTTTGAAGGAATTCTGTTTTTCTACTATCCTAAAAGCTACAGGAGTACCATCAACAGCTTACACTACATGTGGTGCTTTCTTATTTACCACAGGAATGTGATGAACAATGGCCCATTTGATATCCATATAGATACTTGTGACTCCACAATCAAACAAAAGTGGTGATGTGATTCCCTTAACATGAAAGAACCAAGATTGCTTTTATGAGAATAAAACTGGAAACTAGCACTTTCGGCCAAGGTCCTCTTGACTCTCTCCAACCCTTGTGTAATGAATACATTGTTGTTGTTGTTTCCCTGGTTTCTTTTGGGACGAGTAGGACAACTTTCTAATAGATGGCCCTTAAATCCACAGTATAAACAAAGACCATTTTTGCAACATGTATCCTTCTCTACCTCAGTCAAAGACTTCTAATATCATATACCCAGTTGCATGAGTCCTCCCTCTTGTTCTAAAACCTTAGGTGAGACACAGAAAAGTGCACAAGTTGGTGATTTAGTGACTTATTGTGCCTCTTTACCTTCGTGTCACCTTTCTTGCAACTTCCAGTCTATTGGAGAGTAAAGATAACTAAATCTTGAAGAGTGGCTGGTCTGAAAACTCTTGACAATTCGTCCTTCAGCTCTTTTTTTCAGAACACAGTAAACAGGGCAGAAGCAGTGCAATGGGTGTTTCTGGCAGTGATCCTAAATTTAGTCACATACGAAATCAAATCTATTGAACTTTGGTGGAAGTCTGCAACTTCTGACGCTTAATATCTATACTCTTATGTATCGAAAATCTCCTTATAAGTCATCAGCAAAACTCCATAATTGTTCATTAGGGCGCTGACCTGAATGCTAATAGAGGAAGCCCGGAATACAGCATTTCCAATACTATTACTAAAAATCACTTCCTCCTCTCCCCCTACCTTAGACCGACCAGATGAGTATATGTGAGGTATAATGGGAAAGTGTTTATTATACATATCAGGAAAATCCTTCCTCTTCTGAAGACTACCATCACATTTTTGCAAGGCTAAACCAGTAAAAGTTGGATCAAATACCCACTGTTGACGACTTGCCAGGTACTGTCAAAGAGTCGCATTCTCAGTCGTGAGACTTACTACTTGTGCCATGACATTACTGACAATAGGCATGGGAGCTGATCTATTTGAAAAGAATAATGGCATCAAACCCTATCAGTGGGTGGGCTTCAAAAAGCTTTGTGCCATGTCATCATCTGTTACAGATAATGTCTTTCGCTTCCTTCCTCTATTCTTGTCTTCAGAATGTTTGAAGGAGAGAAGGATGGGGAGAGAAGCAGTCTGCAAACCCCAGGTTGTGTACAGGGTAAAAGTGGGGAGCCAGAAAATGCTCTCAAGGGCAATAGGTCAACACAATGATCAGATGAGAAGCAGGTGCTGCAGGAAAGCAAGTAGAAGTAGGTCAAAGAAACAGGCACGAGAAGGAACTCTTGAAATCGAAAACAAGCAGCAAGAGAAATTACAATGCACTGCAGGCAGAGCTCGTCCTACTCTTATAGTGACAATGGATCCCACTTGGAAGTGGAAGACCTGACAAACTAGAAAGCATAAGGGCTTTATTTTGGACTGTAGAGAATGGATATAGGACTCCCGAGTTCAGCTCTGTTCTCAAATGTATGCCCTGGCGTCTACCTAAAAAACCAACATGGAATTCATCTCTCCAGAAAAACAGTAGCAGAGATAAACTCAAAGGAAGATGATGGATTCCTTGTTTCTACTAGAGCAAAGGGCAAGATATGGCAACTCTTTGTTTCCGCTGGATTGGGTGGTGCTTGAACAATGCACTTAAAACAGCATAGCCCTACCAATACAGTGCCGTGCTGAAAGCACCAGGCTACTGGAGGACTTCCTTCTGCCTTAACTGTGCAGATTCCATTCATAACATACCCGATACAAATATTCTCAGCTCTGTGAGGCTTCCCAGCGACAGCTGGTATCTCGGCCTGACCTGTAACTCAGTCTGCAACAGCTCAGAGAACTGCAGAATGAGCCTCTTAACTGATATCAGCGCACAAGGTGCTCCACAAATGATAATGGAAAGTTAATAAAAAACTTTGTGCCAAAATACAGCAGTATATTCCTGAATACTTCCTACACTAATCTGACAACCACATACACTATCTTGAAAAGAGTTGAACAACCCTAGTCATGAAACGCTCTCAATCACTATCTACAGTACAGGTAGAGAGCCTAATCTATAGGCAGGGTACTTTCCCTCTTTCAAGTTAGTGCATGTTGTCAGATTAGTGCAAGTGGTATATAGTCCACAATATATGGTGCCTTTAGTCACTACATTTTTAAGATCCTATGGGAATTCGTGGAAGAGGCAGATCACAGAGGGAGCAGTCTTAATTTAGTGAAAGCCCGTGGAGCATCATTCAAGCATCCAATCAGCTAAAACTTGATAGTTTACCCAGTGTATGCTTATTCATTGGTAAAATCATCCCTCAATTATCAGTTAAGAGAGATAAACTATCCCTCGTAAGTCATCGCGTGGCTCATATAGGAGGCATCTCCATTTTAATCATGTCACAAACTCATACGATAGACCCACACATACACATTGCTTGCTTTCACTCAACCGTCGGTGTTGGGCCTCTTTTGTCACGGGATATTGCGGCTGCGGGGGTCGCCCTGTAGTCACACTCTTAATTTATTTCAAAAGAAACAGTAATACAAGAAAAAATCAGAGTAATCGTTAGAGAAAAAGCCGGGTAGTTCCCAAGAGCCTGTACCCTCCTGCAAGTTGCCCTGTCGGTCTCCTCCTGCCTCGCCTGCACGACCGCGACCTTTCAGTGATGGTCCAACATCAGCAGAATTCCTCCATCTCCTGAGCATCTCCGGCCACATGACAGTGGCCGCGACCGCTGGGCTGGCGGTGCCTCCCTTTGATCTCCAGTGACACGCTGACGACGACCACGACAGTACCAGTTTTGGTGGTCTACTGAATCTCATTCACCTCCAGTGCTCTCCGCCATCCGTGTGAGCGACCATAGTTGCCGGCATCGACTGCTGCGGCGTATCTACTGAACCCCACTCCTCGTCAGGTGCCCCCGTCCCTATTGATTAGCCCTGGGCTTGGCTCAGTGAACCCTGCACCCTGCTGCTCCAGCACTGACCAGTCAAAATAAGGTTGTGTGAATACAGTCACTAATATGGCAGTTTTTTTATTACAGGTTGGACCTACGAAAAAAGAATAAAACAACAAGAAGGACAAGTATACACTTAGCCCTCGGATGCAGTCAGGTACTTGTATCTAGTCTGTACGAATTAGACAGCTCGTTGAGCTGACATACCAGAGAGGTGAGACTATTCAGCTTAATGAAAGCCCCGGACCCATTGGGGTCATAGAGTAGAGCTGAAACATGTTGGTGGTTTAGGGTCATGGGACCATTGTATCCTTAACACCCGACATATTCATTTTAATTTTTAACATCCCCCAACTACTCCATAAATAAAGGGATACCTTTGAGTAAGCTGGAGGATATTTAATCTTTATGCCCCCTGGTCTTTTTCTTTCAAGTGCTCCCTGGAACATCGTGAACCTGATGATGAAGCATGACACTATTAGAGTGTGTGAGGGTTATTTAAAGAAAAGGAGCCCTTAGTAAGGCGGAGCTCCACCAGAAGAAATTAGTGCCCCGCATGTTAGACAGAATACGAGGTGGCATACTTTTTTGTTTATATGCAGTAATTTGGGAGGACTTATCCCTCCTGTGCCCCTTCCATAAGGTGGAAGGACCTCTCTACCCTCCGGACTTGAGAAAGGGATCACCTACTCCTCTCCCAGGTACTATATATATCAGACTCTAGGGGTGTGCCAGGCTAAGGTGAACACTCCTACTCTGATTACTACTTTTCCCGCCTGTCCTGCTGCCAAAAGACTGGATGGGGGGGCGGGCATCTCCACTAGTTGGAGCTGCCCAACTCAGCACATCACAAGGTGAGAGCCTTTGAGGCTCACCGCCAAATGTTCCTGTTCCTGTCAGGGGAAAGTATGAAGTACCTCCACCCGAAGCAGGCTTTGTTTCTGACCTCCGAGTTCACAAAGGCTCTCACCCCATGAGGTCTGGTGGTGGCTGCCCTCTGAGTGCATTTTATAATAAATCCATCACTGGCATCAGTGTGGGTTTAATATGCTGATAAGCTTGATACTGTACTTCCCAGTCTTCAGTAAAGGCATCATGGAGTGGTCGAGTCTGTGTTGACGAATTCCCAGCCCATGTAATCAAAATGGCTTCACTGCACTTACAGTGTCTGTGAATGGCACAGACACTGTAGGGGCATTTTGCTCATGCAGCTATGCCCTCACCTGTGGTATGGTGCACCCTGCCTTAGGGCTGTGAGGTCTGCTAGAGGGGTGACTTACCCATGCCATAGGCAGTTGGTGGGCATGGCACACAGGGATGTGTGCCACGTCCACTCTTCCCTTTGGTGTGCACCAAAACACACAGCCTGCAATGGCAGTGTATGGGTGTTAAGGTGAGATGTCTCAGAGGGTGACATAATATGTGCTGCAGCCCTAAGAGGCCTACTCTGGTCACAAGGCCCTTTGGTACCAGGGGTACCTTTACAAGGGACTTACATGTGGCCCAGAGGTGTGCCAACTGTGGAAACAAAGGTACAGTTTTGGGAAAGAATACAGGCCCTGGGAACCTGATTGGCAGGGACCCAGGGCACACTCAGTCAAGTTAGCATCATTTGTCTGGCAAAAAGTTAGGGGGTAACCGTGCAAAAAGGGGCACTTTCCTACAATGGGAAAATTTCAAAGTTGCTGGAAATGATTTAGTATGTGAAATATATACACTAGTGTGATGTTTTTGAATGTAGAGGTTTAAAAAATGTATTAAAACAGCCTCCTATTCTTACATGTTAATCCATGTTGTTTTCTGCCAATGATGTGACATTATTACCCTGTGCAAGAGGATATTTCACAAATGGCTCATATGGAGGCATTTCATGATTTATAGTAATAGATTTTATGATCCTGTTATCACTATGTGTAGCTAATTCTTGAGATCTAGGGCCACATGTATCAACATTTGCAATAGCGAATACCTAATTGTGATTTTCAGAGAATCGCAATTAGGTTATCGCTATTACAAATGTATGAAACTCCAAGCGATTCGTAGGGGGTCGCAAATCGACCTACCTCAATAATATTATTGAGGTAGGTCGCAATTTGCGACCCCCTAGGAATCGCTAAAATCACGGGGATGGTGGCCTGCTGGGGTCAGCAGACCACCATGTCCGTGATTGCTTTTAAATAAAGCAATCTTTTTTTTTTTAATTGCAGGCCGTTTTCCTTAAAGGAAAACGGGTTGCGTTTAGAAAAAAAAATGAGTTTTCTTTTCATTTTTTAAGAGTAGGCAGTGGTCCGTGGCACAACTGCCTGCTCTTAAAAAATGTTTTTGCATACATTCACATAGGGAAAAGGGTCCCTTAGGGACCCCTTCCCATTTGAGAATGGGTTACCACCTACTTGAAGTAGGTGGTAAAATGCAATTGTTCTGCGACCGCATTTCGGTCACAAAACATGCCTACATACCGATGCGATTCAGTATTAGGAAGGGACGCCCTAAATACGCCCCTTCCAAATACCAAATCGCAAACCCATTTTGCGATTCGGTAACAGGTTACCGAATCGCAAAATAGTGTTTGATGCATATAAAAAAACTTTTTTGCATTTGCAAACGGGCTGATTCTGCGAATCAACCCGTTTGCAAAAGCAAAATTGGTTAATACATGTGGCCCCTAGACCTGTGTGATTTGTGCAGCAACGTGAAATATCTGTTGCCTAAATCTGGGGCGCCACTGTAAGTTGAAAAGGAGCTCTGCTGTCTCAGCCTGTACGATATTTCTAACCTAAGCAATAGTTTTCTAATCATGGTCTGGAGAGTGAGAGAATTGTTGAACCTGTCATTTTCCCGTCAGACCAATTACAAGTAGATTCTCAGCCCTTTATTATGACTGAGCACCTGCTTGTAAGTGTCAGGATGAGAAAATGAAAAGAAATAAAGGTAAAAGTGAAGGAGGGTGGGTGGCTTTCACTTAAAAAATAGGATGAGGTGACATGTCAAATGGCCAACCCAGTTTATGTCAAACTGTATGAAAACGTATTGCTTTTTTGCCACTGTATTTTGGTACATAAGCTGTAAGATGCTCTGGATGTTTTTAAGTAAAGTTCACTCCGGGTTTTGAATGGTGGCTGATGTTTGTTTGTTAAACAGAAGTCTTGTAATGGAATATTTGTAGTGTTCGTGTTTGGGTTCAGTTGAGCCATATCTTTAAGACTCCACAAACCTCGTAACGTAACATAACACTTAGGGGTGCCCCGGTGTCAGATGCGATAATTATCACGCTTAATACAATCCAATAAGAAGGTGGGTTTTTACCACAATTATCTTTACTGCACATATCAGAATTAATCGGGGCGCTTGAAATCGAGGCCAGTGTGCAATGATATTATCACAGATTAAATATCATTGAGTTAATGTAACTTAAATTACAATGCTAAATGCACTTTAAGTTATGTGTGCATATGCCTCACATATAATATTCATATTTATTACCATACATTCTATTTCTAAAGAGTACTGGTATTTTAAAATGCAGATGCAACAACATATGAAATAGTACTTGAGCTAATGTAAACATTGTAGTCCAACTTTTATTATTACAGTTGCACGAAAAACCACACGCTCTTCTAAATATGACCTAAAATACACAGTATCTTTTCCGGACTGCCAGGCTAGCCATGTGACAGTTCAGTGGGATGAGGTTTCACAGTTCATATACCTACATTCCTTAATGTGACGTGTCTCACTCCATAACTCAAAGCTATGGGTTAACCTGTAGGATACAGACGGACAGTAAGGAAACAAAGATCACCCTTAGAATTCACAGTGTTTGGAAATTAAATTATAGATTTAGAGGCAGAGGTAAAACAGATTCCTTGATAGGTCATTTTTTGGGGGGAGGGGCGCTGCCAAATATTCCACCCCCCCTTTCTAAAATAGGGCAAGAAAGTTGAGCAGTAAGCTAAAAGGACACTATTGAATTTGTGTGGGAAATGTACACATATTTCAAACGCGCATGAATGTAATGTAAAATTGAGGTATGTAAAGTTAGCAAACTGTAATAATTAATAAACGTTATTGCAATGAACATCTTGCCAATGCTGCATTCCACTGTGCTCCTCTTCCAAGGGCCTATCTGGGCCGCTGGAAAGGGTATCAGTAACTCTGTCTACTTACAGGTCCTGTCACTTGAGAAGCGCTCTCGAATTCCTCCCCGTCTTCCATGTGCGTTTCCACCCCAGGCACCGAAGCTGTTCCTGAGACAGAAAAAAAGCATAATGTCACATCCGCAGAACCGGCCGCCACCATTAATCTCTCGACTTTGTCCAGCTCGGAGCGGGCTGCCACATTTTTAAAGGCAGGTGACAGATCGGGGTTTGGGTTACACTCGAAATAGAATTTATATTGTGTCCCTTGAAAAGATTTTATGATGAGTGATGCCTTCTGTAACCAGGGCTAGTGTTTCTAATTAAACCACACTTTAAGCAATAACAAAAATTCAAGCAGATGCCGATGGGATCACAACGATAGTGCTCTCTTTGTTGTGTACAGGATCAAAAATTCAGCAACTTTCAATTAAGCAAGCAATAGGCCATGCCAAAGCAGCCATTCACATATTTAGTTGCACAAGACAAGAAGACATTGAGGGTCTGCGCATAATTACAATAACCTTAGGTTACTGCAGCTTACTGTACCAACAGTGAACCTATTTGCTGCCTCTTGCCAGGGTGCCTTCTGGCATCTGTACTGGAGAACAGAAGATCCTTCCAATCAGACGCAAAATACGGAATGGAATCCACTGGCTGAATTTACTCAACAACAAAAAATACTCAAAAGATGGGGAAATTCACCTGGAGCATTCTACTTTGTATTTAGTACTCTCTAGAAATGGATGCTTTTCAGTTGCTTCCAAATTATAAACGGGGGCCATAATCTGCTACAGGCAGTCGCACCTCAACCAGCCGCGGCCAGTGCAGGTAAGAGCGGTGGGGCCGGGTGGGAGGTACGGGGGATTTCGATGGACGATTACGAGGGAAAATTATTTATTTATTTAATTTTCCCTCGTCACCGTCTACCCCCCCCTCCCCCACCCCCCCCCCAGCCCAATCGCTCCTTCCCTGCACGGGCATCGGATGAGCTCAACTGTACATTATCGGAAAAATACGGGCCAAACAAGTCTGTTTAATGATACAGGGTTCTGTGTACAAAACAGTGAATTGTTCTAAACATTGTTGCAATATCTTTAATATAAAGGTGATAAAAAAATGTGTACACAATAAGCTTCTAAATTAACAAATATGTTATTAAGGGAGTAACTAGAAAATAAGACAAGCATTGGCATAGCCAATAGGTCTCGCCTTTGGGACATTATAAGTGTTTAGCCATGCAACAGTTAATGTTGCACCAAGGATATTGTGCTGCATAATTAAATACTTATAAGGTCCCAAAGGCGAGACCTATTGGCTATGCCAATGCTTGTTATCCATGAGGTTACAGCGGTCATAAATGTGGCAACGTTGTTTTTTGTGGTGGGGGTCTAGTCCGTCAAACAGGGAGTGTATCAGTTGGGTATGGTCAGCGTAGGAGAGTATGTTGATGCTATATAATTTGAATTTTGTGCGTTGAGCTGGTGAGTAAGGTGTATGCTTATGGCTTTTTCCATCACTTTTGCTGGGTAGGATAGAAGGGAGATCGAGTGGAAGTTTGCTAGTAACGCGGGGTCTGCCTAGGGTTTCTTTACTAGTGTGTTGACCATTAGATGTTTTCAGGGATCCGGGAACATCTCAGAAGTCATGGAAGTGTTCATGACACGGGTGAGGACTTCGCTGATGGGAGTGGCTCCCATGTTGTAGATGTGGTGGGGGCAGGGGTCTGTAGATGCCCTGGAATGGATGGTTCCCATGACGCTGGCTGTTTTTTCCATGGTGAGTGTTTTCCAGGCTGTCAAGTTTTTGCTGTGGGAGTATGAGGGTAGGCTGAAGGCGATGGTGTGGGATTTCAGTTGGGAGTGGACGTTGTTGTATATGGTATTGATTTTGTCGCTGAAGAAGCCTGAGAGGTTGTCCCATAATTCCTGTTAAGGGGCAATGCACTTAGTGATGGCACCAGGTGAGGTGAAGTCTTTGATGACTGCGAAGATGTCTTTTCTACTGTTAGAGCTGTTGTCTATGCACTCCGGTGGGGCCTGTTTCTTTGATTTGTTGGTAGTAGGGTCTCAGGGCTGAATTTCTGTCTTTTTGTCGTTTTCTTGGTGGTTCGTTCTCAATTTTCTTTCCAGTTGCTTGCAGTGCTGTTTTGTTGCTCTGAGCTCCTCAGTGTACAATCTGGCCTGCTTCCGCATTCTTCTCTGTATGTTGTACCTGGGAGTCGGCGCATTTTGTGATCCATTGGTCCAGGCTTTTGATGTTGCTGTTTAGGTTGTTGGTGGAGGGTGGTTGGTTCAGGCGCAGGGTGTTTACCCATTTGGAGTTCTGGATGCTGCTTTAACTTTGTTTAGTTATGTTTGCGGTGGTGAGTCTCGTTAGGCGGGAGATGCTGATACAGAATTGGATTATGGCGTGGTCGATCCAGGTGAGCGGGGATGGTTTCTGTGATTTTGATGTTGTTGTAGGTGGTGAAGACAGGGTTGGGGGTGTGTCCAACAGAGTGTTTGGGTCCGGTGATGTGTTGTAAAGTCTCAGGTTCTTTAGGCTCCCGAGCAATTCCGTGGTGTTGGAGCTGCTCTTTTATTCAAATTGGAAGTTGAAGTCTCCTAGTAGGATATCGTCGTTGTAGTCAATGGCGAAGGGGACGATGAAGTCTGCTAGGTTGTTGGAGAAAATGGCTCTAGGCCTCGGCGTTCAGTATATAAGGGTTTCGCTTAGAGTGTATGTTGCTGACGCCTGTATCTTGAAGTGCAGGTGCTCCATGTTGGGGTTGCGGCTTCTGTGGTAGTGGTGTAGGTGAAAGTGTCCTTGACTATGGTTGGGATTCCTTCTCCTAGTCTGTGTTGGCGGTTTCGATGCACTAGTCTGTATCCCGCTGGGATAGACATGGTAATACTAGGTACTGACTCTGAGGTCAACCATGTGTCCGTAACGAAGAGGAAATCCGGAACATTGTTGCATAGGATGTCCCAGATTTCCATGGTGTGTTTGCTGATTGGGAGGTTGTTTAGGAGAATGCTTGAAAGTTTATCTTGGAATGCATGGTTGTAGGTGCAAAAGGTGTGCTGCTGGTGAGTCGGGCAGGCATGTTGGGTGTTGTGTTATAGGTGAAGTGGCAGTGGGTACCAACGAAGGCTCCTTCCATGTGGCGCCGTGCAGCTCAGTAGCAGTGCGTGGAGGGGTGCGCTGTGTTCAGATACTAGAGGAGTTTTGCTGAGTAGTGTGTGGGGGCAGAAGGACCAGGGTTTGTGGCCCTAGGCGTGGACGGGCGCTGATGGCTTGCTTTCAAATAGCCACTAGGAAGGAGCACAAGGAGCAGTGGGTGGGACTAGACTGGAGTGTAGGAAGGGGCAGCAAAGCAGGGGAGGCAGAGAGAGTCAACAGAAGACTAAAAGAGAAAAATAGCACAAAAAAGTAAGAAACAGCACAGAAGGGCAGAAAAAGAATGATAAAGTACAAAAATAGAAACGAAGCACTAAAGAAAGTACGAGGAAAGGGAAAGAGGCAGAAAAAGAAAGAGCAAGAAAAGAGTAAAAGGGGAACATGAAAGAGTGAGAAAAGAGTAAAATGACAGAGAGAGAGCGTGGGTGAGCAGAAATACACAAATAGGGTGAGAAACAGAGTGAGAAAGAGCAAAAGGTCACAGTGAGGTGAGCAAGAAAGACAAATGGCAGAAGTCAACGAGAGGCACGAGTGTGAAGACAGAGAGAAAGAGGTGGCACAGGCACGAGAGACAGCGTGTGCAGAAGAGGAGGCAGGAGCCTCAAGGTGCGAGAGCCGGGTCTGTGATTGCCTCAACCGGGCGGAGGACTGGTCCAGACAGGTCTGGAGCAGCGGCCTGGTCACCTGCTTAATGGCTCATCTGCGTTATGGCCACCATTAAGTAGTCCCTGGGAGGGGGAGGAGCGCAGGAGGGGAGTGTGTAGGGCTAGAATAGAGCCTGGGAAGGAGCAGCGGCGCGGGAGAAACCGGTAAGGAGCGGGGAGGAGGAAGGGTGTTTGAGAAGCGGAAGGCCCGAAAGAGAGCGCGGGGAGGCAGAGAGAGTCAACAAGAGGCTGAAAAGAGAGCAGAAATGCCCCAAAAGGATTAGAAATGGCACAGAAGGGTGAAAAAGTGCAAAAACAGAGCAAAGAGGCACAAAAAAGTGAGATGAAAGGGCAAAGAGGTGCAAAAAGAATTGGCCAACAGAGCAAAATGACAGAAAGAGCGAGAAAAGAGCGAAATGGCAAAGGAAGGATGAGAAAGAGAGCACAGGCGAGCAGAAGTGCACAAACAGGGTGAGAAAGAATGTGAGACAAGCGCGCGCGCCTCGCACGGCAGCAGGGGGAGGGGGGAGAGGAGGGAGCCTGCACGATTCACTTGCGGGAGCGAGCGGCGCCAGGAGCGATAATTGCTACCATATAGCGCCGCACGCTCCCGCAAGTGAATCACCAAACGTGCACGCGTTGCCATTGAAGGCAATGGAACGCGTGCACGTTTTAGGCTGAAAAGCCGAATCGATGGCAAAAGGTCTTTTTGCCTATGCAGACCTAAAAAAACCCTACTTTGAACCATACTTCTATGGCACGTGGCAAGAAAAGAGAGTGCACCCAGCTAAGTACCTTGCATATTGTATTACTCATGACATGTTCTATGACATCATTGATAACATCACTGCAGAATCTGAAATGACATAATTGATGACAACACTGTGTATGGCGGGGGCGCAAGTTATAGTTACCTTAAGGCATGAGTTATAGTTACTTGAGATAACTATAATTAGTGAATTTCAGTGGCTTTGTTAGTTTCAAACGGTATCTTTCAACTGACAGTTTCACTGAGCTATAACGTCCCTTTAACATTAGTTTTTTTCGTGAATTTCTAAAGTTTGTTTTTAACATAAAGTTAGATATTGCCACAATTCCCAACTATAACTTCACTTTGCCCTGTGTTTTTTTTCTGTGAATGTTTATGTTTTTTTTGTAAGTAAAGAAATACATCCATCGCCGTGTGCAGTGTGGGGTTGAGAGCATGGCCTGGTTTGTTTTCAGGCCCTTGGGCGCCCCAACCCATCGCACTCGGCTGATTATATCATGTAATAATATAAAAGGTGTCATTTTATGTAAGGCAGGCTTATTGGCAGTATAAACTGGTCTGAACATCAATTTATATAAATAGACATATTGGGCTTTGTCAAAAAGTCAGCAATATCTATAATGAAATGTATATTTCATAAATCAACATATTGCAATGCTTAATAATAGTGATTATATTTTCAATAAAGCATTATAAAAAAAAAACATGTCTTCGAGTCTTTAACAATTTTCAGGGCACAAAAAGCAGCTATAGAACCAGCCACAAGAGGTCTTTGCACTCCAGCTGAATAGCACACAACTCCAGCTCGGAGTGCTTTCAAAAACTATGGTAAGCTCTCCTGGGGTCATAAAATTCAATGACCCAGGAGGCTTACTGTGCTTTTTTATGTTGCCGGGGAGCTGCTGCCCGCCCAGCAGCCCTGCAGAACATTAAAAATAATTATTGGTGGTGCCCCTGCCCATCTTAAGGGCACCACTAAGACCAAAAATATTTTTTAAAAGCCCTCGCAGGGCATTATGGGACACTCCTTGCACAGAGCAGTAAATAATAAATGAGGGGCTCCTGCCGCTCGTTTATTATTCCATTTCAAGTATTTTTGGGGGGTTCTCCGGTACCCACCCAGGGCACCCACAACATTGCTAGATGTTGGGGGCCATGGAGGAAGCCCCAAGGCCCTTGCCTGCTCAGCTGCTAGAACCCATACCGAGTGCCGGTGGGGGAGGGGACTTTTTTTTTTATAAAGTGGGTACCCCACTGCCCACCCCCCCAATGCACTCACAACATACAATATGTTGGGTACTGCAGGGTGAGCCCCAAGGACCCACAGCTCCTGCCGCCCTCCCTAGCCAGCACTCTTTGATGGAGACAGCGGGTGCCAGCTTATTTGCCCCCCTTTATGATTTTTAGGTCTCGCATGACAGCGCATGCTCTGTTGTACGAGAGTCTCTTGTAAATTAAAAAATCTCAAAAAGGGCTTAAGAGCCTACCCATTACTTACCTTTACTTACCATTGGTTAGAGTTTACATCACTCTCCTTTCCTTGCTTCTCCTTTGTCACTACCTCCAGCTTCCTGGTTTCTTCCTGTGGCTGTTGGGTTCCATGGATCATGGACCAAGTACAGTTTCCCTTCTGCAACCAGTGTCCTTTCACTAGCTGAATTATTGTAGAGGTACTTTTTTTTAATAATTTTCCAATGATGCACTCCATAAGAGTGCATAGTTTTGCAGAATGTTTCTACCCACCCCTCCTACCCCACCTGCATTTCATGGTTGCTTTTCCCCATCTCTTCCACTACCTCCCCCATCGCTGCTTACTCCCCCCGTTGCTTGTCCATCCCCCATCCCCTTGGCCCATGTTGCTGCATTCCCATGTCATTACTTGCCTCCCCCCTCCCTTCATAGATTTACTGTAGCCCACCTCCTTTCTCTGTCCATGCTTGCCCGTCCCCCGACCCCCGTTATTGCGTCCTCCTTCGCCGCTCCAATTACTTCTTACTCCCCCATTGCTTACCCATTCCCAACCTGCTGCTTCCTCAATTGTTGCTTGCCTTCCTCCTCCCATCGTAGCTTTAACCATAGATCACCCCCGTCCTTGCTTGCCCCCTCCCAACTCCGTTACTGTGTCCTTCTTACTCCCGACCCTGCCACAAAAAAAAGTGCTATGACAGCATCAAAGTGCTTTTATTTTCTGTACCAAAACATGGCTGACACAAATGAAAATAACAGTACTATGACTATGACTATGACAACGCTGGCCATGTGATAGCACCTTTTTATATTTACTTTCTGCCCTGTTGCATAGTGGCTATGCTGCTATGTAACATGGCTAAAAAAGCATTGACAAGGCCTATAGATCTTGTATATGTGAGCCCTACTGGTTCCTACTGGTTCACATATACAATGCTTGTTTTACTTATTTTCGAGACAGTGGACTAAGGGCCAGATGTATGACCGTTTTTGCATGCGCAAACGGGTTTGCGAACCCGTTTGCGCATGCAAAAACAGCAAGGGTCATGTACAAAGCCTATTTAGTGACTCGCAATTTATTTGCGACTCGCTAAATAGGTTTTGATGACTCGCTATTAGGAAGGGGCGTTCCCTTCCTAATAGCGAGCGCAAGCCCATGTATAAATCAGACCCTCCAGAATTTCGCAATTTGCAAAAAATCGTGAAATCGGCAGTTTTGTAAAAATGCAGCGATTTTTACAAAACTGCCCGCGAAATTTGCTTCTCGTCCTCGCGACCATTACATTTCAGCCCAATATGGCCGAACTTTGCACTTCCCCGGTCGCTATTTTTCTCTTTACACCACACCCTCCTGTTAAATTCCATGCAGTTAGAGCTACTAGGCCCGAGCCCGCACTGCCCTCCTCCCACCCGTCCCCTTCCCCTCTCTATAGACCCCCTTTCACTCCTCCACTTGCATTTATTTAGTGTATTTCCATCATCATTAGTTTCAGCCCGTTTGCCAGACTACCCATCCTCCCTCCACCCCCCCTTAAATCGTGCTCCTTCTGCCACGGATAGGCCATCTGCAGCTTCAAAGACACTGTGTGCAGGACACGAGTCTCTCCCTGCTACAGGCTCCAACTGATATTCAGACGTCCGTTTGTGTATCATGACACGCTGCACACTGTGGTACATTTTTAATTTCCTATCTATTCTCTGTCACAGATCAACATTCAGGAGTCACGTGTCTGCCCATGCTTGCTTTGCCTCATGTTAGCACGGAAGTATTCTCTTCCCCCTTCCACCCACGGATCAAGGTCCAGAAATATTCTCCGTCTTCCACGTTCGTGGATACTTCAGATAAGGGCACAGTAGTCAGATCGAGCACTTCTCCAAGACTTCCAGGGACAATACAGATTTGCAAATGCATAAGGGAGTGCAGCACTTCGTCTCCACTTATGTATCACGGTTTACGATATTCGCGTTACCTTTAGTATCACCTGTCCCAGACTTCCATGGATATTACAACAGAGTGTACTACAGTCTGATCAATGCCACAAGCATTACACACCAGAACAACTTTCATTTGGTGTCTTAAAAAGCACGAATACTGCCCACACGAGTCAAAGCAGCTGCGTCTCATAGACTCCTAGTCATACAACTCAATATTGCAAAGCTGACATATCAATGCAGGTTGTTATAAGGGAGATTTCTCACTCCATCATCCAAGAAAGATCTCTGAAAAGGGTATTAATGACTTCTTATCCCCAACTCAAGATGTGATACAGCCCACAACATGGGCAATAACGGCAACTTGTCCAAGAAATATTTCACATTAAGACGCATAAATAATCTCAGCCCCTTCTCTCAGAATCCTGGGATATTACAGATTTGGGCACAGGAGACAATGTAAACCATCATCCAGGCAGGGTCGAACTGGGGCAGTAAGTAGGCCCGGACACCAAAATGAAAGTGGCCCCCATTAGGGAAGCAGCTAGCTGAAAAAGTGGTAACATCAGAGAAATCAACAGTGAAAACAGGCGCCCACTTGGTCATGAAATCGGCCCACAACTAAAAAAGGACCACACACTGATCTGTCAGATCATCCTGTGTGGCACTGCCTGATTGCCCTAGAGGACAGTTCGACCCTGCACCCAGGCATGCCTTTGAGGTGTCAGATCAGACCCTCCAGCATTTCACGATTTCGCTATTCACAAAAAAATCACGAAATCAGCTGACTAGCATGATGGCCGCGATATTTACAGTTTTGGCCGCGATATTTACAAAAAAGTGTCTACCGGGAGACAGCAAAACAAACAATGCCCTTTTATTGGCTGTGCGCACACGTCACTACCCCTCCAATATCTGCTTCCTCCTGGCTAAGCTGTGAGAGGCGCAGGGTTGGGTTAGACATGCACAGACCCACCAGCAACACAGGAGGTGGGGGTGGGGGCTGGCTCTTTACAACTCAGTGGTCCCTCCAAGCTTGTGGGGGTTCAGCAGCAAGGACCCTGCAGCCTGCCCTTTAAATCTCAGTTTTTGGCAACTATGAACCTGCAAAACAGTGCAGTTCAGCTGAGGGCTCACGTAAGAGCGTCACAGCAGTGCGCAGGCTCCGCTCCCGTAATTTCCAGTACCCTGCGATTACCAGTTAAATCCCAAGGAATGGGGAATAACAATAGCGTTTACACAGGTTTACCGAGCACACATCTGCATGTAATCCCTCATTCCGCAGGGTTTGACGCCTTCCAGGTAAATGGAAAGGGGGGGTTGTGGGTATGTGGTGAGGAGGGTGTCTGGGGCAGCTAAGGCTTTGCTGGAGGGGGGGTGGGGCTGGCGGGGGTAATCCACACTCCCTGCGTGCCGTAGGAGATTCGTC
Source organism: Calotriton arnoldi (assembly GCA_963921515.1). Classification (NCBI taxonomy): domain Eukaryota; kingdom Metazoa; phylum Chordata; class Amphibia; order Caudata; family Salamandridae; genus Calotriton; species Calotriton arnoldi. Next base: position 562,011 of record CAWUFW010004371.1, on the reverse strand, counting down.
AGGGGTTAAACTGCACTTGCGTCCGTATCCCCTACCGGACCCTTAAGCAATATTACCAGTCGTTTTTTCTGGCCATTAAAATCAGTTCTGATTTTTCTGGTTGCCACTCAATACAGGTGTGCAAACAGTAGTGTAGAAAAGATGCCGTGAGCCTTGGTGGAAGCAGGGAAAAGGGCCCCTTTAACTGCTGTAGAGGTGGTAAAATACAGCACTGGAGGGGTTCAATGGGCCCTCAGGTCTCTGGGCCCCAGAGCCACTGCACCAATGGTAACTACATCCGTGTGGGAACACTAATACAGTCATGATGAGGCAGAGCGGTATACCATTCGGGGATACCACCATCCCTGACTCCTAATTGGAGCCATGAGGCAGACAACAGCTCATATTAGTGTTTCAGAATCAGGCAGCATGCTTCAAGACGCGCTGGCACTTTATGTGGCACAGCAGCTAGCCTCCCAAAGCATTCTGTCAAGCGGTGGGGTAACCTGTTGGTCAAGAGATGCCTTGCTTTCATACAGAGGTAGTCCATGCCCAAAGGCGCATACTATTAATGTAGCCACAGACAGGCTACCAGGTTCCTGCCCTGCCTGTGCATGGGATTTCGAGGCGCCCATGGGGCTGGTGGGAAAAAATGCAGGCCAGCCAACCCGCACTTTCAGCCGACCCTAACAAAGATTCCTTGGCTTTAAATCAGTGGATTGCGACAGCTGTCAAATCCGCGGCTCCAGCCAAGTCTGCCAGATCATCAAGGCTCTGCCCCTCTGCCCCCTGGTTTACGGAGGCACTTAGGTCCGCTAAGAGCAGTTGTAAATGACTGGAACGGCAGTGGAGGTCAGGCTACTGTGAGTCTGCCAAGACCATCTATAGAAATGCTCTGAAAGAACTCCACAGCCTGATAAGGGTAGCTAGAAGGGAGTACCTGGCTGACTGCATCTACAAGGCTGACAACTCTACTAAGGAGGTGTTCAAAGTGGTCAACTCCTTCCTCAAACCCAGAGCCGTAGAGACCACTGTGCAACCTTCACTCTCTCTGTGCGAAAGTATCTCCGTCTTCTTCGACAATAAAATTCAGGAAGTGTACAAATCATTCTCAGTTCCGTCGGAGACGGAGAAATGTGACAATAGGGAAGCACGAGTTACCGAGCCGTCTCTTACGGAGTTTACCACTATCTCCCAACAGGACGCCCTGGGCGAAATTTTGAGATGTAAGCCGGGGGCACCTGATGATCCTTGCCCCCCTAAACTTTGGAATGTGATGGCTCACTCCCTGTCGCGCACTCTGACGCGCATCTGGAACTCCTCCCTGATGTCCGGCACTTTTGAAGATATCTGGAAACATGCTACTCTCCTCCCGCTGAGGAAAAAACCGAATGGGGATCTGACCAATTACAGGCCCATCTCTTTGCTGCCAGCACCGGCAAAGACGTTGGAAAAATTGGTGCAGCGGCAACTGTCCAGCTTTATCGAGAGGGAGGGCATTTTACACGATACCCAATCTGGCTTTAGGTCGGGATTTAGTACAGAGACAGCCCTCCTGGAGGTGGCTGAGTTAGTTAGACAGGCGGCAGATTCAGGGGCATCCGCGATGTTGGTGCTCCTGGATCTGTCGGCGGCATTTGACACCGTCGACAACACCTTGCTGTCTGAGAGACTGCAGGAAATGGGCATTGGAGGCACGGTTCTGGCCTGGTTGGAATCCTACCTGGATAATCTCACACAGAAGGTTGCACTCCAACCATTTCTGTCTAAGCCAAAACAGCTCTGGTGTGGAGTCCCCCAGGGGTCAGCACTGAGCCCTCTCTTGTTTAATCTGTACCTGGCTCCATTGTTCACCCTGATAGCCAACTGGGTGGTAAAAGCGATCTCCTATGCGGATGACACCCAGTTGGTCTTCACTTTTAAAGAGCAGACCGAGGTCGCCTTTGAGAGTTTCATGGGGTGCTTGAAAGACATTGCATTGTGGATGAACAACAACAAACTTAAGCTCAACGCAGGAAAGACAGAGGTGCTGTTCTTTGGGAAAGAGCCACCCACAGCTACGGATCTCTGGTGGCCTATAGAAATGGGTCCCCCACCCTCCCCTGCAGACTGTATAAAAAACCTGGGCGTGAAGTGGGAGGCTGACCTCTCATTTTCGGCTCAGATACGTCAGGTGACAGCTACTTGCTTCTGCAAACTGAGAAATCTGAAGAAATTTCTGCATCTGCTGCCAGAGGAGTGCCGGAAAAGCATAGTACATGCCTTAGTGACATCTAGGCTGGACTATGAAAACGGCCTTTATCTGGGTCAGCCTAAGGACCTGATCAAGCGCCTGCAGATGGTACAAAATGCGGCTGCGAGACTGATCAGGCGAGTGCCTTTTCGCGAGCATGTCTCTCCGCATCTAAAAGCGCTTCATTGGCTCCCAGTGGCCAAAAGAATCAAATTTAAGGCCTTGACGCTGGCATTCCGATTATGCATGGTAAATGTCCCAGCTACCTAAAACACAGACTACGTGGATATAAGCAGTTCAGATCCTTGAGGTCCAATTCACAAAATTTACTTTGCATTCCCCGTTTCAAGAAGGCTCGAATGGGGGGCAGATCTTTTACGCTCGGTGCAGCAAATCTGTGGAACTCCTTGCCTAGTAACTTCCGCACCATAGAAACAGAGACCCTCTTCAGGAAAATGGTTAAAACCTGGCTCTTTAGGGCAGATTAAAGGCCCGGGGGCATGACTTTTAGCCGTCCATCGTTGCACTACTGTCCGCTTTAGCGCCGGGACACATCTGTTTGAGGTAGCTGTCGCGCTTTACAAGTGTCTGTATTATTATTATTATTATTATGGTACTTGTAGTGCTTAATGTTCTCAGCCAAACAAGACAGCCGCCCAATCCTACTGCCCTAATAACGGTCACCACATACCTCAGCTATACTCAACACAAAGGCGTATAACTGGGTCTCAAGGGAGGGGTGATGGTGCCTGGACTCGGGTAAACAGGACATGTGCTGCATCGCCATTTAGTCGCCGGGTTGCACCTTAACTACACCGTGTTCATATGATGCACTAATAGCACTCTGAAGTATGTCCCTTTTAGCTTTTGCAGCACCCCAGGTGTTTTGCTGCATCGGAAACAACACAGATGAGGGCAGTCTCACTGCGCAGACACTTTAAACAGTCCTATTTCACAGTGGAATACTTTGCTAATTCAGTTTACATTGATTTAAGGTTGAAAAGGAATGATTACAAGTACAATAAAGTGGCGCAATAATGCCTCTCAATTTCTGTTTTTGTGCCGCTAAATTTCCATTTTTGTGCCGCTAAATTTGCAAATCTATGCCGCAATATCCTGGGGGGTCTGATGAATGTTTTGCGACCGCAATTGTGGTCGCAAAACACTTGCAAATTACCACCCTCTTCAAGAGGGTGGTAATGTACGTGCAAAAGGGAAGGGGTCCCCAGGGGACCCCTTCCCCTTTGCAAATGCAGGGGAAAATATTTTTTAAGGGCAGGCAGAGGTCCCAGGGACCACTACCTGCCCTTAAAAAATGAAATGAAAACTTTCATTTTTTTCTTTTTTAAATTCATCCCGTTTTCCTTTAAGGAAAACAGGCTGCATTTTAAAAAAAAAATGCTTTATTTAAAAGCAGTCCCAGCCATGGTGGTCTGCTTAACCCAGCAAGTCACCATACCTGGGAGGGCCTGCCATTCCCAATGGGGTCGCAAATTGCGAGAGGTTCATTAATATTCATGAGCCTCTCAAATTGCGACCCCATTGGGAATCGCAAACAGTGTGATACACACTGTTGTACATCCAAAATGGCACCTCGCAAATTGCGAGTCGCAAAAAACTCGCAATTTGCGAGGTGCTATTTTGTGCGTCGTACATCTGGCCCTAAGTCCCGAATTCTGAAATGGCTGCTGACACATCTTTGTTGATTTGGTGGCAGCTAATCAGAAATGATCTCTAGATCTGTTGGCTTAGTGGTTCCTTCACAGTGTGAAATATACAAATATTCTGAACCTTCATTTTTCAGAAACTACTGAAAAGAGTTACACCAAATCACATAAAGGTGTGTAAAGTGGATCCATAGGCCTTAGAATTCGAAGGTCACTTTCTACAGCCAATACCATCTACAAAATGTGAACACAAAATGTTCAAATAATATGGGTCCTATTATCTTGCCATATTGAATCATTTAACATCACTAATCATCTCTTAATTAGGCCATACTTTAAAATCCTGAATCGTCTTGGTACACTAATGTAGTTGCTACCACTTCAAGACATATGCCATGTGTGGTGTTTTACAAGTTTGTAGGGCCTGGTCTACAATGTGTCAGCAGCAGTCAATAGAACTAGTACTATCATAGAAATTCTGGTGAATAAGCTCTGGTGAATGCAGCACACCATGAACCAACCTACGTCATAGCGCCTGGGTCTGTCCTGTAAATCTGATGCCCATAATACTTGTGTCTTGTGCCCCATATACCCCTCACAATGTGGGGTTTGTAGAGAATGCTTGTTTGCAAAACAAAGTTGTTGACGTGACCAGTGGATTATTGTGGGTGCCAGTGTGGTCCACTGAGGCAGTGAAAAGGTGGGAAGGCATGTCAAAGATCGCTAATGAAACCACTCCATGTTTCCCTGAATTTACCCAGCTGATCATTGAGAGTTGCAATGACCCGCTCATAGTCGGCTACCTTGTACATTTCTTGCATCCAAGAGTCAAGAGATGGGCATAAGTCAGTTCTCCATATTCTAGGCAGAGATTGAGGTCATGAAGAAGAAACGTGGTGGATCTCAGGCATCCTGCTGTGTTCAGAGTGTCTCTCACATTGTTCTCCATTTGAACCCATTCCATTTGAAAAACGGCTGTATTTTGGGGCGTTCCCAAATCACGTGGACAATATCCCCATCCGGTGATCCACATCACCAGCAAGAGGCCGTATGCTATTTATGCAGGATTGTGAAATAGCACAGTTTCAAGCGAGTTTCTTTTGCTGGTTTGTCATGTGTTTTTAGTAGGTTTGCCCAACCTCATCTGAATAGGGTGTCTGTTGTCTTGCAGACCACCACCAGACTTTCAGTTGTTGCTAGGTGTGGTTGGAGAATTGGGAGTCAAGTTGAATTGTGCAGATGACTGCCTTATATGTGCCCCATTTGCGCAGATACTCCAGGATCGGTGATGACTGTATCCCTGTCTGCATTGGGCCTATTGCTTTGCTTATGCATCTGACCAGTCGTTGGTAGTTCCAAAACTGGTGTGGCTGTAGTTTGAATTGTTCTTGGAATGAAGCGAAGGTCATTGGATCCAGTCAACAAACAGATTCGATACTGAGCATATACCCCTGTTTTCCCACCCCACCCAGTAGGGTACTTTTTCCCCCAATCTTTATTACAGCATTGTACCATATGGGGGCATGTTTATTCGTCTGCAGGTCCACTGCCATCAGTTTAGGAGCCTTTCACCAGGCTGAGGCCACTGTGTGAAGAATTGGGTGGGATGGGATAAGTCTATTAGGGTCACTTGTATAAAGAAACTTAATGCCTCACACAGTGCGTAAAAGGGCATTTTCCTTAGTTACCCAGCAAGGGGCCCAATTAACAAAAGTAAACTTAGACGTTTGGTCTAAACTTAGACCAAATGTCTAAGTTTCCAACTTTGGGTATTCACTTCACAAAGGGCATTTACGAGTGCTATCTTTAGGTCTGGATTCGGGCCAGATCTTCGCCACAAGTGCAGACATAAAGATAGTACTTGTAGATGCCCTTTGTGAATTCCCAAAGTCGTAAACTTAGACGTTTGGTCTAAGTTCAGACCAAACGTCTAAGTTTACCTTTGGGAATTGGGCCCCATAGTGTGGCTATGGAGTCAGGGAGTATATATTTAATGAGGACTAATTGGGACACTAGCCAACACGTGAATGTGTATGGCAGTCTCAGGCCCCCTTCATCTGTTGCTGCATGCAGTGTTTCAAGTGTTAGTTGTGGCTTCCATCCCCCCACAAGAAAGTTTTCAGTGATCATCACCTATTGTGTCTTTCCCCAGATAGAGAGGCTAAGCGTGACCATCTGTTTAGGTCTGATTTGATTTTTGCATGTAGAGAGCCGATGTTGAGCTCTACCATGTCTTTCAACCCTGGCAAAACCTCTAATCCCAGGTATTTCAGCTGGGCGATCGACCAACTAAGTGGAAGTCCCCAAATGGCCAAAAATTGTGAGATCAGAGCTATGAGGGCTCTAAGTAAGGAAAGTGGATTAGTGAGTGCGACCAATATATCGTCTGCATTTTTGTGTCCCGTCAGGAGTTAGTTGAATGTCTGGGGATTCTCTGATTTCCACTGCCAGGGTGTTCCAATGCGATTATGAATAACAATGGGGAGAGAGGGTACCCCTGCCTTGTGCCTCTATTGATTTCAAATGGTGTGGAAAGGTGGCCATTACAAGAGATCCTCTCAGTGGGCTGCATGTATAATCTATGGATCTAGAAGAGGAATATCAAGCCTATGCCCACCTAATGGCGTACTCGAAACATGTATGCCCACTTGATCCAATCAAAAGCCTTCTCGGAGTCAAGGGAGACTGCCAGCTTTTCATCTCTATCACTGTTCACTTGCTAAAGTATGTGGGCTAGTGAACAGAGGTGAGAAGCCGAGGTACGAGTTGGGGCAAAACCTACCAGATCCCTATGTATGAGGGTTGGTAACACTAGCTTGAGCCGATTTGCCAAAGCTTTGGCTATTTTCTTTGTGTCAACATCTGGAAGTGATATTAGCCTATCCCTGGCGCAGTGGAGGGGGTCTCTCCCTGACTTCCGGATAAGGGCGATTTGGGCACTATTGTCTTCTGATATTGTATGATTAGGTTGTGTCTCTCTAAATGTCTTGCAAGTTTTGGGGCCAATTTTGTAATATTATGTGGAGTATTCATCCATGCCTGTTTTTTTCCTGTATGAGAGGCGGTCTATGACGATCTTGATCTCATCCTCTGTTATGATTGTCTCTAAATTCTGTCTTTGGTCGTGGGCTATTGTGGGCAGTCTGAGGTCTGCTAGAGAGTCTTCTGTTGCTTGTTGTGCGTCCGTGATGTCTGAGGAATAAAGGGCCTGATAAAAGTCCCAAAAACTGTTCACTATGTCTAGTGTATGTGTAAGAGTAGAGTCATGGGCGCTCAGGATGACCGGCATAGCATTATCGGCCTCTTTTTGTCTCAGTTGCATAGCTAGTAACTTTCCTGATTTTTCATCGCTCTCATGAGGTCTTCGTATGAGTCTAAACAAGGCTATTACAGCTTTGGAAGTTTACAGGGTGTTAATTTAGTGTTTCTCCTCCATGAGGGCATTTAGTGTCTCTGCCAAATGAGATGTTGAGTATTGAGTAGTTAAAAATGCCACCCTGCTTTCGAGAAGAGTTGGGTGGTTAGTGGCAGCCCGCTTCTGGGGTGCTGCATCCCGCCAAAGCTCTCCCCTTATAGAGGTCTTGCATGCAGCCCATAACTTACTAGTGGAAGCCACCAATCGCTAGTTTTCATCTTTGTATACTTGTAGGAAAGATCTCAGCCTCTGTTTTACTTGGGGGTGGGGGGGGGCAGTATCTAGCTAAGTTTAGTCTCCAGTGTCTGGATGTGGGGAGAGTGACCATTACATCTAATTATATCTATACAGCATCATGGTATGACACCCTGAACGGCTTTACGACCGTGTCTACTAACTGCCCAAAAGTATTGTGGACACCAAAAACTAGTCAATGAGTTTCCTTGTTCCATGTACACAAGAGGTGAATGTGTACCCTCTTCCAGTGTGTTGCTGGAGTCTCCATGGACCTACCTAGGAGTAGTCCACCATCACGTCTCCTAGAATCCCTCTGCCGACCACAGGGCGAGCGAGTGGGTGGTTTGACTTGTCCATGTATTGGTCTAAGACCAGCTTCCAGTAGCCCCCCAAACAGCGTCTTGGTCTGGGTTTGCTGGTGTAGGATTCGGGGGAGCGACACCAGTGTTATTTTGTTTTGTGTTGGTGTGTGAATCAATCCAATAAGAAGAATTTGAGGGTGCAGTAACACTCTAGTAAAAATGTAGTGGCCAGAAGGGGCTTTCCATGTTTTGTGGACCCTCTGAGGTAGATTTTTTCTGACTAGAATGGCCACTCTCCTTCTGGGATACTGTTTGGAAGTGGGATTGTCATTATCTATAGGCATAGCATGAGATTCTCTCTCTACCCACTCCCTCTTTAAATTCTGTGGGTCTCCTGGATTAGGGCTGTGTCTGGGTGTAAGGAATATTTGTAGTCCAATATTTTATTCTTCTTCATTTAATGAGACAACTAATTTGACATTAAGAGAGATTATTAAGAAAGTGGTTGCAGTGGGCATAGAGCTAGCAGGAATCTGGTGTGGTCAGTTGTGTTACAAGGTTCTTCTGGCTTGATATCGCCTGGTCTACACTTTGTGATAATGATCTATTGGTATCAGCTAGTGATGTGGTTTGTGCCTTGGGGCTGCAGATGTGGGGTATAATTAGGTGAACAGTTCATTTACTGTGTTGTTGTGATGTGAAAGAAAGCAATTAGGCCTTTTCTGTGTGTAGTTTGTAGTTGGGTGATGGCAAGTGATCAGTAGCGTGTAGGCTGGGCAAGGTCTTACCATGGTTATAGCTATGTAAATAAGGGGGGCAGGGGCAGGAGACAATCTAGCCACTACTCATTTGGTAAGAAATTAGTTCTGTGATCGGGTGATTTGTCTGGTGTCCATTCATGTAGTCACATCCTTAGAAGATCACTGACCGTGGTATTTTCTCTTGCCACTGACCTGCAAAGATCATGTGTAAAAGGACAGGTTACGGGTTATAAACAAGTTAATTGAGTGCCAGGTTGCTTGGTCGTGCTGCTTACTTGTGGCTGCCCCCAGTCCGAGTTGCCAACCTTAAGGTCTGTCAGGTCACTGTAAACTTGCCTGGGCAGGCTTTAGGGGTGATCAAGATTTGTCTCTAGTCTGAGAAGTCTTGGCCTGCGATCTGTTCTTTGGCTCAGTGGACCATTCGTCTGTCGGGGTATAAGAAATTTCTTCTTGATGGTTGAGGGCAGCAGCATTAGTGCCTGTTTTTTTTATGTGGGAGTTTGTTATGCTCCAGGTACCCCTCTTGTTGTCTTGGATCTTTGAATTCCAGTGTCCTGTTGTGGATAATGAGCATGGTGGACTACTTGAGAGGGGGTATAAGATCTCCAGGCACTAGGTTCAGCTACTATTTTTCTCCTTCTCTCTGAGATGTATGAAATTGTACTAAGGCCTTTTCTCTTCAGGGGTGCATGAGGGGGTCTGCCTCTCCTCATTTGATCATTAGAGTTAATCGGGTGACCCTATGTCCCTCAGAACCTGGGTATTTATAATATATAGAACAAGTGGTTCTGTTGTGTAATGCAATTGCTATGATCTATGTATTCAATACAAAAGCAATGATGTATTTCAATTTGTTATCAACAAATGCAAAACAATTTTTGTGAAAGAAGGAATGAAACCTTATAGTAGGAAAAGACAAAGAAGAATTTTTTTTTTGCCAAAAATTGAGTTTTTTACTCTTTTGTTATTCACAGTGGGATTGAATAGGGCTGTCATAGAAACAACTAAATTGCGGCGATACAATAGTGACTATTGTGAAGAATAAGTGACATGTGGTGACACGTGAAGTCAATGGTGGATTATATACATAACATACATAAGTGACATAAATAAAATGGATTCAAAGCTTATTTCGTTCTGTCCCTTAATTTTTAAACATGAATACGAGACCCAAGGATGATTTTAAGTTAGGGTCAAGGAGACCGTATGGACAAGTATGACAATAACGTCGACGTTTCGACCCTGGAGATAGCGCAGAGTAATATGCGTCAGGGCGGGTTTTCTTCAGGACTGTAAAAGGTGGAGTGGACAGCCACAAACACAGAGCATCCAATCAATGGAATTAGAAGACTGCGATCCTAATGGGACAATCACTAGAGATTGGAGAACAAGAACCTCGACGTATTTACAGTCAGACGGCAGACGAAGCGCAAGCTCTGAAGTATTCGACCGCTTTTGGTGGTGTTATCTTATCAAGCATACTCAACATCACAAGACTTCAACCGGCTGGTGGAGGTCACGTGTTTGAGTGATTACTCGCATTTAAGATCACAACCTGTGGGTGGAGGTCTTCAACGATTCCTTCGTATTCAGAATTACTCCGGATGGTGGATATTAACCGATCACATTACCCTTGGATACCAATTTTGGATCCTCAATATGCCCTGACTATCAGCAGGGTTCTTGTTCTCCGATCTCTAGTGATTGTCCCTGTAGGATCACAGTCTTCTAATTCCATTGATTGGATTCTCTGTCTTTGTGGCTGTCCACTCCACCTTTTACAGTCCTGAAGAAGACCCGCCCTGACGCATATTACTCTGCGCTATCTCCAGGGTCGAAACGTCAACGTTATTGTCATACTTGTCCATACGGTCTCCTTGACCCTAACTTAAAATCATCCTTGGGTCTCATATTCATGTTTAAAAATTAAGGGACAGGGGCGTGGCTAACCGCCGAGCATGGTGGCCGCACATTGAAGGAGCTCCTGTGCGTTACCCGCTAAAAGTTGCAATTTATGGGAGATCTGGGGCTGATCTATAATAATAGCTCCCCTCATTAGCAGCGGGACACTGGTGGCAACACTCGCTCCCAGTGGCGATCCTGCGGACCCTGATTTGACGGAAGGAACCGCGAGCGGACTTCCCGATGAGTTGCGTAGCTCGCCGGAGTGATTGGGCGCGGCCTTTCCTGGCCGATCCGACGATCGCCCTGCACCGCCTGTCTCGGTGGCGCCACCCGCGGCGATCAAGCAGTGACCTACCAGACTCCTGTATTGCACTTCCTGTCGCCAGTGGATCGAGGTGCGGGCGGCGGTGACCATCGGCTGGGTCCGCACACAACCTGGGCCTGCATCCCGAAAACACCGTGGACGTGGTGGTGAGCGAGGGGCCTCCTGGAGCGACCCTGGCAGCCGAGTACTGACGCTGCCTTGGGCCTGAGGGGAGGTGCCCTCTGGTGTTACGGACACCTTTGGTTTGTGTTGACTGGTGCCGGGACTGCCCCCATCCCCGGCTGCATATCGGACCTTAAGCGGAGAGCTAACTGCGCCATCATAGGAATCGAGTGACGAACTGCAGCAAACACTGGCCGGGCCCGCATGTAAACTGGGCCTGCATCCTACACACAGCTTGGATGTGGAGGTGAGCGGGGGGGCCCCCCCTGACATGATCCCGGAGCGCTGGCGCTGCTTGGGGGCTGGGTGGAGGCGCCCTATGGCCTTGCAGACATTCCCGGGACATTTTAACCGACTCTAGGACCGCCCCTCTCCTCGGCTGTACACAGGAACATCGTCGAAAGCCTAACTGCGCCATAAATGTTACGGGGCAAGTCCTGTCTTCCTGTCCCCCGCGGCGTCGTTACTAGGAGATGCGAGTGGTTGGCGCGTTCCTCCCAACTTTGCCGGCCGATCTATATGTTACCGGCAGTTCCCCCTTCTGATTATTGATTGCACGCGGCAAAGGGGACTGGATTGGTGGCGCGAGCAGGTGCCGAGCTGCATTGGGCTGTTCCTGGGGCCCTTACTCTCATTTCATCTGAGGCGATGAGAGCGACTACTAGCGTAAATCGATTCGACGCCTTGTAAGTGTCTGTTTCATTCTCCTTTGGGCCCATATAAATACAATGTGCAGACAGTGATCTCTATGTCCATATATGAGGCCACCATTATCCACGCCATAGTGATTGTGCCCTGTGTCCTGGATCACCACTACAGTTCTGTCCTACAGACCATAAAGGTGCTGACCAATAGGCACACCTGTTCCTAAGGCGAACTATCCCATACAAGTACAGGTCTACGCTGGCTTCTATTGCTGGCACAGGTACCAGGACAGACATTACTCCCTGTGGCCAATCCCTCGGAGGCTCTACATATCATTAAAATGTATCACGCGCGCTGGAATGGGGCGCACGAAAGGAAAACAATCCGATATGCCTTCAGTGGAGGTACCAGCCCAAGGGGACTCTGACTCGGCCTCTCAATCATCTTCCATAAGTTGTGTCCCACCGATGAACCTAACACCCGCTCCTGATAAACTGGATCGAATTTTTCAAGAAATACGAGACTCACGTCAATCCATTGAACATCAAATTGGTACTCTCACCACTGGCTTCACCCTCCTACGTGCAGATCATAATAAGCTGTCTGATACGGTCAAAAGTCATACACAAACGCTGCAAGATATAGTACCACAACATAAAGAACATGCCAACCACTTACTGCAAATGCAAAAACAACTAGCTACCCTTCTCGATAGGGCCGAAGATGCGGAAGGTAGAGACAGACGCAATAATGTCCGCATCATAGGAATGCCGGAACGTTCGGAGGGACCCAATGCGACCCAATTTGTGGAACAATTGTTGAAGGAACACATAGCCCCAGAAAGCCTATCCACCTTTTTCTGTGTGGAAAGAGCACACCGGATCCCCACGGGCAGACCAGCGGCAGGAATGCCACCTAGACCACTAATAGCCCGTATCCTGGATTTTAGGGACCGTGATCTTTTGCTTCAAAAGGCTAGAGAAAATGCTCCAATACAATATGAGAACACTCAAATTTCTCTCTACCCGGATTATACTGTTCAAGTGCAGCGCCAAAGAGCATCCTACCAACCACTTAAATGGAAATTACAGGCACTCAATTTGAAATATGCACTATTGTTCCCAGCACGACTAAAAATCATACACAACCAGAAATCTCACTTTTTTGAATGCCCTGAGGCGGCAAATGACTGGTTGGAGTCCACCCTTTCCTCTCAGATATTGAACAATATCGATCAACAGTTACAATGTGCTCCAACACAGACTAACAAACCCGGACCCCACTGCAACAGATCACAACGAAACCTTCCCACAAAGAAACCATCGCCGGAACAGACCCTATTAGAACAGGAGTCAGCGTTGGCGGCGGCCGCTTCCATACGTGACCCTACCCAGATAACGTCACCGGAACATTCAGACGATAACTTGATGCACTCTGACTCCGAGAGTAATGATGTTCTATTCCCCTCAATCACCCCACAGATTGTAAAAGATTTATTCCGCTAGGAGACGATGGAACGAAACACGAAGGCCTGCCACTATTAAAGAACTGACCCTGAATACCAGAGGGAAGTAAGATGCTATTATTGTGCAAATATTATGTCTTTTTCTCCCCAGGTTTCAGCTAATATTGTCATATTATAGGGTCCCGACACGAGTGCGGCTCCGCCTGGAACTGTAACGTCATGCACGGTATAGGTTCCATCCCCCCTGCAGTTACTGCATTGAGTAACCGTTTGGACTTAGTATGTTATGTAAAATGTTTGGACCAACATAGTTTAATCGTTGGCCCTAGTATTGGGTTTTGTAGTTCGTTGAAGGTTCTTGGGTTCCTGGCTCATCCTACTTCATACGGTGTAAATTACTCCTCCTACCTCTCTAGGGTATTTTCTTGTATCTATCTAAATGTCAAATGGCTGTGTTGGGTAAATACAAAATAATGACATGGAATGTACGGGGAATGGGGTCAGTATACAAACGTCACAGATTTTACGCCCAACTAAATAGACGGAAAGTGTATATAGCCCTTATACAAGAAACCCATTTAACTAATTCAGAAGTGACCAAAATGCGGAAAAAGTGGAAAGGCCAAATATTCAACACATCCTATTCTGCCTTTGCAAGAGGATCACTCATTTGGATCAGGCACGGGGTACCATTTGTTCTAGTAGAACAGCGTATAGACACAGCAGGGCGATATGTACTGCTACTGGGCAGACTAGACGGTATTCCAGTAGTTATTGGCAGCATATATGCCCCGAATTATGAACAAAATGCCTATCTTACCAACCTGAACGCAGTCTTATCCGACTAGGTTGTGTATCCATGGGTCCTTGGTGGGGATTATAACTCTATTCTAGATGTCCAATTAGATCGCTCTCACCCCCTGGTTCAGGGAGCTGCTTCCATTAAACAAGCAGAGTTTCTCCAGGCCTGGGCTGCGGGATGGACACTATAGGACATGTGGCGCATGCAGCATCCTACTAGTCGGGAGTATTCATTCTATTCCCCTCCACATCAATTGCACACCAGATTGGACCGCATATTTTGTTCCTTGTCACTGATATCCCAGATTTCCGAGTCTACGTACCTTGGAAAGACACTTTCCGACCACAACCCGCTTGAAATGATTCTTGAAAGGGGGAGGGTACCCACTCCGGTCAAAACATGGAGACTGTGGCCACAAACCCTGGAAGACACGGTCTTTCTGGATAAATTAGGTACTGCCATTACTAATTATTTTACAGAACATGATAATTCTGCGTCATCCCGCCTGGTTGAATGGGATGCCTTTAAATCAGTGATCAGGGGAGCGGCAATAGGGGCAACGGTAGGGGCCCGGCAGGAAACGCATAAGAACCTTACTATAGTGGAGGACACCCTTAATAACTTGGAAAGAGATGCTATTACTGACCCGGCTAAACAAGCACAGTTACAAGAAGCCAGGATTAAACACGCTGAACTTCTTGAGCAACTTCGCCTGATAGATTATAATGCATATACCCAGCGTAGTCATACAGAGGCAGATAAATCAGGCACCCTTTTAGCACGCCTCATACGAAACGCCCCCCCCCCCTCCAGTTCCGATACCGGAAATTATTCTCCCAGACGGTACTGTTGTGCTTACTCAAGCAGAGATCAACCTTGCATTCTGTGCCTACTACAAAACATTGTATAATGCCCCAGCCGTTACATCACAGGAACACATAGTAGCCTTTTTGAGCACCCTCACATATCCTACACTGACAAAAGACGCCCAAACAGAATTAGACTCCCCTATAACTAGAACTGAAATACAAGAGGCCATTAAGGACCTCCCAAATAATAAGACTCCGGGGCCGGATGGACTACCATCTGAGTTTTACTCGGCCTATGCTGATAAGCTAGTCCCATGTCTAGAAAATTTATATAAGACAGCTTATGAGACATGCACTCTTCCACTGACTACTATGCAAGCGCTGGTCACTTCTCTTCCCAAGCCAAATAGGGACCCCTGAGATATGTCGGGTTATTGCCCACTCTCCTTATTACCCACCGAGTATAAAATACTCAGCAAAATATTAGCTAAACGCCTCCTTCCCTATCTCCCAAAAATAATTCACATTGACCAATGTGGCTTTGTGCCTGGCCGCAACACCTCCCTAAATATCAGACATCTACATTATATAATGGAAGCTGTGTCAGAACTTTCCTGTAAATCTGTGTGCATTTCCCTTGACTTGCAGCAAGCGTTCGATACCCTTACTTGGAAATATATGCTGGCAGCTATGGCAAAATATGGCATTCCACGAGGATATTTACAATGGGTCGAATTATTAAATACCGCCCCTACGGCGCAGGCCAGGACTGGCTCTCACATATCTCATCCTTACCCAGTAACAAGGGGAACTAGGCAGGGATGCCCCCTGTCGCCACTGTTATTTGTCCTTGCACTGGAACCCCTCCTCATCAAGCTTCGCAAAGAGGCCGCAAACCTGGGGATTCTAATAGGGAAATCAGTGCATATAGTGTCCGCCTATGCCGACGACCTTATACTTTTCCTAAAAGACCTCACCACAGATATCGAACCTATCCCATCTATATTCAAACAATTCAAACGGGTGTCGGGCTTAGCAATCAATGCTAATAAATCACATGCTTTTTTTTATGCGGCATAAGGAAAACCCAGACCCTATTAAATTTGGCGAATTTACTCTAACGACTGCCCCACAAACCTTTAAGTATTTGAGCATACAAATATATAGATCTCCACAAGACCTACTAGATGGTAATCTGCTGAAAACGATCAGATCCTTGCGGACGCAGGTCTCTTTTTGGACCTCGTTACCTTTGTCAGTGATGGGCAGGGTGGCCATCTCCAAAATGGTGATGCTCCCGAGACTTTTATATTTTTTCACTAACTTACCGATACTTATTCCAGCCAAAAGTTTTCGTACCCTTGATACACTCCTGTCAGAGCTTATTTGGGGTAAGGGACGTAGGAGGGTAAGTTTGGCTAAACTACAACTGAGACCTGAAGAGAGAGGGTTGGGCGCTCCGGACTTTAGGGCGTAGGGTATGGCCAGTCAACTACAATGGCTATCGTACTTGCTAGCAGGGCGACATATACACGAGATAGGTTATACACCACTGCTCCTTACTTAAGGTACTCTTCATACACTATTACTGCCAAACACTAGAGTACCGCCCAATGTTCCCCCCTGCTTAAAACGGCACTATTATACTGGAGGCGGACAATACAATACACTAAAAGAGTTTCACCATACTCTCCTAATATCCCCTCACTTGGGATACCCACCGCAACTGGGCTCATTTCTAGACGTGCTGTGTCCCAATGGTCAGAGGAAGGGGTGACAACAATTGGAACAATGTTCATAGACGGAATGCTAGCAGACCACGATAATTTCACTCGCGCTCAAGGGGTCCCTCAATCCCTGTTCATCCTCCATGCCACCATCTCCCATTATATTAAACGCCACTGGTCCCCCGAAGGAATAGAACCTCCTACCAATGAGCTCGTACATGCAGTGCATTTAATGGGGGAGGGACGTCATCTTACCCATTGGTTATACAGGGGCATCAGGACACACTCAGGAACACCGCTTACTCTACTCCGCACAAAATGGACTGAGGATTTGGGCAGGGACCTAACAGATAAAGAGTGGGCTACTATACTAGAATTCCCTAAAAAAGTATCTAGAAACGCTAAATTTAAATATATACAGTACATGACACTACATAGGGCGTATCTTACACCACACCGCCTTAATAGTATGTACCCGAATGCACAAATCCCTTGTCCTAGATGTCAGGAAGCTGATGCTGATCTACTCCATATGTTATGGGAATGCCCACGATTACGAAGCTTCTGGCACATGATAAGATATAGGGTGCAAGAAATTACTGACACTGATGTCTGGGCGACAGCAGAAAGTTGCCTATTCGGACTGCACCGGTGTCCGAAAGGGCAGAAAGTCTGTTACAGATTTGCGGACATGGCTATCCTAATAGCGAAACGTACCATCACCATGAGATGGAAATCCGCCTCTCCCCCTACACTACTTTCATGGCACGCAGAAATGATTCTCTGGGGTAACGCAGAGAGTGCGATTATTCGACAAGAAGAATTTCGCGGTTTACGTAAAATACCTATCTCCATGGAATGGGATCAGATGCTGGAATCATTGAAAACTATAGACCCACTGGCAACTCCAACATCTGAAGGTGTTGCCACACCTCCCACATCCATACCGGCTAGCACGACCGAACCCGTATAATACCATATATCCCAAACTGTCTTAATACCTAAGAGCATATAAATGTATGTGATCAGGAAAACTGTATGGTTTTAAATGAGAGACCACGACCTACCGCTAAGGTCACACTTATATAGGATGCCAGAGAACCGGGGGGAGGAGGGTATTCTTAGTTTAAGAAATAGTAGTTTATAGTTAACCGAGTAGTTACGAGTTCTATAAAGTATGGCTGATTATTTGCAGTTGTACTCCTCATTCATTATACTTGATATACCGCTGTACTGCAAAATGTCATTATCTATATGTGCTCATATACTGGTTTACAACTTGGTTAACCTACTGTACCACAAGAGCATCTACACAGACTTTTGTGTTATGGATCAGCTGTGAATTTTGTATGTCATAAACCTTTGAAAAACTCAATAAAATTGTGTTTAAAAAAAAAAAAAATTAAGGGACAGAACGAAATAAGCTTTGAATCCATTTTATTTATGTCAGTTATGTATGTTATGTATATAATGCACCATTGACTTCACGTGTCACCACATGTCACTTATTCTTCACAATAGTCACTATTGTATCGGCGCAATTTAGTTGTTTCTATGACAGCCATATTCAATCCCATTGTAAATAACAAAAGAGTAAAAAACTCAATTTTTGGCAAAAAAAAAATTCTTCTCTTTGTGTGTTCCTACTATAAGGTTTCATTCCTTCTTCCACAAAAATTGTTTTGTAATCGTTGATAACAAATTGAAATACATCATTGCTTTTGTATTGAATACATAGATCATAGCAATTGCATTACCCAACATAACCACTTGTTCTCCTCATTTGATAGCATGGGTTGGAGATGTGTCAGATCTTCTACTCTCCCTTGTCCCTCAGTCAGGTTGCCTTAACCCCTTGTGGTGGGTGTCGCCCTTATTACCAGCTAATGACCAGGAAATCAATCTATATATCTGCTTTTGCCCGAGTGATTTGTGTCAGACTTCCTTGGGTAGTTGGTAGTGTCTGTAGTCTCTCGCTTCAGTGCTGTAGATCAGGGATCAGTGCAGTGTTAGAGGAATAACATTCTCTTCTGTCACCTGCTGTTTGCTGGTGTTTTATTGTTGTTTTTCCCCCTGTTTTTCCTTCTCCTCCCCCTTGCGAGTTAGGAGGCAGTAGGGATGCTGAGGGTGTGTCAGTCAGACCCGGGTCCGAGCAGGCCTGAAATCTGGGATACACTGGCAGTGCAGTGCGCTGTTCATGGGTGTACTTCCGCTGACTGAGTCTGCGGTGGCTGTCGGGCATAGGCTGCTCTGTTCCCGGTGACTATTTTCAGTTTTTCGCCTCACATCTCTCATCTGCCCAGTGGTCTGTTCCAGCTTCAGGCAGACATGGGATCCCCAACCCTACAGTGGTGTGCAGTGCCGTTCTTCGGTGTGGTGTCTCTGTCAGTAGTGTCATGGCTGTGGAAGATGGGCACCTCTGTCCTTGTCGATGATGTCCTGCATGCGTCCCTGGCGTCACATCACCTGTGCCGTGTCCCTGTGTTGTCCCAGGATCATCCCTTCCATTCCCACAATTTATGGTCAGGGTGTCCTCCTTTAAAGTGGCCCATTAGTGTGGCTGTGGATGGAGGTTCACAGGAGTACAGCGATGTCTTCCGGCATCAGACCACACCATCATGTGTGCATCTCTAAAACTGATATTTCGACCAGCTAAAATAAACCTTTTCCCAGGCCCAAGCATTACTTTTTTTTTAATACTTATAAGTAAGCCTGAAGGTAGGTCCTAAAGGCCCATAGGAGAGGGTGCATGGTATTTAAAATGTAGGGCTTATGTACCTAAGTTTTACAAGTCCTGGCTTTGCAAAACCCCCAAAGTCGTTTTTCACTGTGGCAGGGCTAGCTTCCCAAAGACTAACACTGGTTTACCTTAATACGTTTTAAATTCAGTTTGGGAACAGCTAACAAAAATCTTCTTCCACTCATTTTAATTGTCATTTAAAATCCTCTTTAGCATTAAAGCCGGATTTTAAATTACTATTTTGGAAATGCCACTTTTAGAAAGCCAAATATGCCTTCCTGGCAGTATTTAGGGTCACATTACTGTTAATGGCCCTTCTGTGGTGTGAGGTGTATTCTCTCAGATAGTGGACAAAAGGGGCCTAAGTGTGGCGAGGTGAGGGTCTTCCAGCCAGGATGCCTGGGAAGAAGATGGCCCCTTAGCCCTTATGACACTTCAAAGAGTAGCCTAGGGTCTGTACCCAGTACCCTCTGACTTAAGAAGAAACCTGCCCTGTCACTGGCAGATGCAACTCACACCTGGGCCTGCTGCCCTTTCTTTCACTAGACAAGCTGAAGCCAAACCTAGGGGAAAAGAAAAGAACTGACCAAAACCTGACAAAGGGATGTTCCCCACCCACAGGCTGGCCATGAGTATAAAAGTGTCATCCCCAGAACATGAAATCAGCACACTCCTAGACCAAAGAAGACTGAAAGAAGAGCTGTCCTACTGTCTGACGAAAGGCTGGAACTACTTGCCTTGTACCCAGGACCTCAGAAGTGACTCCAAGGATCAGTTGGCTGACCTCCTGTTTGAGCTACAGGAACACAACAACTTACAGAGGCCTTTCCTGCTTTCTATCCAACCAGATAAAACTGGACCTGATGCACACATCTGGCCTCTGTGAGAGGGAGTCCTGAACTCCAAGTGCTGGCCTCAAGGTTCTGGACCCTTGGCTGGAGTCAGAATGTAATTCACCGATATAACTGAAGGTTTAACCATCTCTGAAGCAATAAGGCACAGAGCCGCACAGCTCTTAAACATAGCCTTCACTGGACCCAACATAGAAAATGCAGAGTCCCAGAGTCACACAACTCTCGGAAAGCCTCACCGGATTCAAAACATTGTGATGCAGGATGACTCAGGGCCCCACAGAGCTGAGCTGCACCATCTTTGCATCAAACTCAGAAGGTAAAACTTCTAGCGGGACAAACCTGGTCCTGTATCCAGTTCGTCCTCCATTGAACTTGTGACTTTTTCCCGACCCAGCTCAAACAGATACCTGCAGTTGTCGCTTCGCATCTTTTGGCGCAATTTTTACTCACAACTCTAAAACCTCATAACTCCAGTTTTACTGATGGGATTTTTGTCGTTTTGCTCTCATTTTATTTATTAAAGTTTACTCTAATTTTCTAAATAAGTTTGGGATTTTCCTTGTGGTTTTTTTTCACTTTAGTTCTGTTTGACTGCTGCATAAGTACTTCACACATTGCCTCTAAGTTAAGCCTGACTGGGCTTGTGCCAAGCTACCAGAGGTTTAGTTAGGTTTATTTAATGAGTTTTGTGGTTTACCCTGACAAGGATTGTGATTACTATTTGAAGAGGGTTTCCACCCCCTTCAGCCAATAATCTAATTTATTACATGTACCATCTCTTCCATTCTGTCCTTGAATTACAATTTACATCCACATCATGTGGTGCTTTTAATACCCAGTGGGCCCTCATACTTCAGATTGGTGCTCCACAGGGCCACACTGTTGAGTACTGAATGGGGTACCCTAAATTGTCTTCTGGCATTCAAATGTAATTACATTTAGAGGCATTGGACAGATGGGGCCCCTTCTAATTTATTTGAATGAATGTAATATTTTGTGAACATTATGCGCAGTCCTCTCTAGAGTACTCTATGCAAACGTTTGGAAAAATACATACAGCAAATGTGAACACTGCTGGCCTGTGTATAATTAACCACAATTACAACTGATGGTCACAAACATCTGTTGAGCTGCTCAAACCGCCCACCAGAGATGGAGGTAGCCTTCTCAGGGATCTAATGGCACAAACCGCATGTGAGGTGGGTGGTGGTGACTGCCTGGCGACCACACCCTTCAATGCACCTATGTTTATTATTTCCTTTCTGTTCTCCAAGTTTGTTGTGTAGTTGTCCAGCAACCAGCTGACTAGCCAGAGGGCTAGAGACCTTGGGGCCTCTAGCACCCCTGTTTGCTTGTGGATTTGAAACCTTGGTTGTGGGTGAAGCCATACCTGCCCTTGTTGCTCATTAAAGCATGCACAAACTACAAGGCCCTGTCCTATGTTCCTTTGCTGGTACAAGGTATACTGTAACAATACTTGTTGTTGCGTGTTCAGTGTACTGTTTGTATACATAATCTGTCACCAAATCGCTACAAAGTAATCATTTTGGCAAGAGATTTTGATCTTCCATTGTGATAGCAGCCTTGTATTGAATAGACTCATGTATGGTAGCTGTCTGTCAACTCTGGGTAAACCTATAAACCTCTCCATACTACACTGTATTGTTGCTGTGTTTCTCCCAGTCTCGCAGTGTTTTGAGTTTGGGAACATTAGGGCTCCGCAAACATTAAAGCTTTGAAAACATATAGCCTCTGGTTCTGGATTCATTGCTGCATAGTGCTTTTACCATCTCCTTTACTCAACTACCTGTTTCTAGATGAGATTATTGTTCTAAATTTACTTATGTGTTACATGTTACAGTTTATTACTGTTCATACTGTAAATAGGTTTCCTTATATTATGAGATGTTATTAATCATGCTGTGTAAAACACGACCTTGATTGAACATTCGTTCTTTATCACAACTGTGAGCAGTGTGTTGTACAATAGCTGCACTTGCTCAAACCACTTCCTTGGTGTTAGGCCATGGCGGTTTGTCCACAGTACCCAGAAATTCAAGTAGGTCTAGTGACGTCTACTTTCTATTTCAAGTTTTGTTCTTGTAGCACTGGTTACTGAAAGTCCTCGGTAGCCCGCGTTTTGGAGCGCTTATTAGCCTCAGCACCTGTGTACTATGAAGACCAGTCCTGATAGACACCCTCCTTATACTCTCACCTTTTAACTAGTGTGTTGCTTCTAACTGCTTGAATTTCAGTACAAGCTCTTCTTAAGTTATGTCCCAGGCTCACTGTGCCATTGGATTCAAGCTCGCCTGGCTGATGAGGGAGGATACCCCAAAACAGGTCCCACGATGCTGGTTTCTGGTCCAGGGAGGACCTGGCTTGGCATTTCGGGCTTGACTGTTCCCATGAGGAGTAGGGTCAAGACTGATTTGCATATGGCTGGGTCTAAACTGGTTGGCATGGTGAGCAAAAGAGCAATGGATTTAACCCAGATCTCTTGACTGGGGGTGAATGTCTGATTTGTTCTGCATTCGGTCCATCATTTGTGTGTCTTTTGGACTGGAATTTCAGGATGTCTGGTGCTGCCAGATGGGCCAGCAAGTGGGTGGGCTTTTTTAGTGCCATCATGGCCTGGGATGGAGCTGCTGGGAACAGTTGGAGCATGATCTGCCTTACGGAATGGTCACAGGGCTCTCTTCAAGACTAACATTGTCTTGAGGAGCAGCTGCAGGTCAACATGAGTGAAAAAGAAAAGCCATTTTGTAAAGCAGGAGTGAGATTGCCTCAAGAAGTCACAGCAGGGTGACCCAAAGGAATTTCAAAGCGTATGAACAGTATCTATTTATGTATCAATGCATATTGAGTGTTACCTGATTGCCAAACTAGCTTTAGACCAGCAAAAGGGGCTCAGACCATCATTGAGGACATAGGAAAATAACATGGTAAGGATGAGTGATAGCCACAGTAATGTCTTGCAAGATGCTTGAATTTCAGGATGAAAGTCACAGGTGTATTTATAATGTAGATTTGTGAGTTATAAAGGTATTGGTGACTATTCAGAGGTGAATTCATGTTCAAGGTAAACATAATTGTTTTTCTACTATTCCTTGCCACACTCCAAAGGAGTTTGGTGTTGGCATCCATTCTCTTTTGGGCATAATTATATTTATTTAGTTAACTGATGATAACGGACAGTATGTTGTTCCGACCGTTGGGGCAGACATTTGAAGATGAATGATGATAACAGGGGGGCGTGGTCAAGGCGCGCATGGATAGCACAGCTCCGGCACCCATGGCCTGAGTGGACTGTGATCCTGTGACCCCCCAACTTGGAACCAGTTGGGTTGCAGGTCCAAAAGGCAGAAGGAGGCCCAGGCGACTTTTGGCACAGGGACGCCCTAGGGTCTGTGAGTTCTTTGGTAGCCAAAGAGAAATCCGGCAAGGAGTGACCGTGGCCAAGATGGTGGCGCAGTCATAAAGTATATCGCAGCTGCAAAGGAGATGGGCTAGCCGCATGGAGAATTGCCTTCATCCTGGTGTGGGACTGTGGTGAGACCCCGTCCCCGCGAGGGTCAAGTTGCAGGGGGGGGGGGGGAATGACCCTTTGTTCGGTGTGGCCGAGGAACTTAGGGGCGTGGCACTGACTGTGCAGTGATGGACGTGCAGCAATGAGGCTGGAGACGCTGGTAGCCTGGCGGAGAGCCAGTGGACCTGGGGGAGCTATAGAGACAGAGTAGCGGGTTACTTGACCGCTGCACGCTGTCCGGATGACGCCGTGTGACTGCCTACAGTGCATCGGGCCCAGCTAAAAAGGCATGAGTAGCCGGGGCCCCGCAGTTTGGTTAGTGGAGGTGGGCACAGCCTGTGAGTGCTTTGAGAGGAGCTTGGGCAGACTCCTTAAGATTCCTTGGTTCTGGGGGCTTCTTTGGTGGGGGGCCTGCACATATAAGCTAATACTAACTGGCACATGAAACCTGGAAGAGTGAATGCATGCTCCCTATTGATCCACGAGGGGCCTTCGAGATCTGACTGGTGGTGGTGGTCGTGATCCGTATTCAGACTAGGGAGGAAGTGACTGGGGACGAGGTCCTGGTGGGGATGCTTGTGCCCGGGGTGCCACGCTGTGAATGGGCGGGAGATGGGGGAGCCTATACTGTGTGTGGCTGTTCTCCCTTCTGCTTTCTCCCCACCAGATGAGTGATCTATGGTGTGCGGTCCCCCGAATGCATGCTTCAGTGCAGTGGTGGCGTCCATTGGTGGCAGCCCCCGTATCCGCTCTTCTTTTTTGATGTCGACTTTTATAGGGGGCTTGTTAGGGTTTCTTCCCAACGTCACCAGTCTTCTATTTTCCCTGTCAACACCTGGCGAAAGCTGGATCAACGGAGGACCTGAGGGGATGATGCCTGGGCGGGAGTGGCTACTCCCGGTACTGGTTATTGACTGATACCTTGTCGTAAGTCCACCGGTCAATGGACCATTGATTGGGGGTGCTCGTGCCTGGGGTTCTGCCTGCGAGCACTGTGCCAGGGGTGACGGTGTGGAACTGGGAGTCTGGTGCCACACTACCCTTAACTTTTACAAGGCGGAGCCTGTTGGTGGTGACCCCGGATTGAGACACTGTGCAGTGTAGCCCAGAGAAGCACCGGAACCCATGGCAGGATGCTGTCTCAGAAGGAAATTATGGTGAGGCCAAATGTGGTCAAGGCCCCCAGTTGGACATGGCGCACTAAATGGGGAGGACACGGTACCAATGGAGGGACCTCTGGACTGAGACTTGGAGTCCCACACAACCATCATTCTGGAGGCCATAAAAGACCTCAAGATAGCCATGGAATTCAGAATTGACACAGTGACCCAGGAAGTGAATCTTCTCCAGGCTGACCATAGGAAATTGGTAGATCATGTAGCTGAGAAGGAATCTGCGCTGGCTCTTACACGGCCGATGGCCGACGATGACCGAATACCTTACACGTTTACAATGAAGGTCCTGAAACAGACAGAAAGTCCCAGTATGGACCTCTCTCTTGAAGAATGATTGTCATTGGTGGTGCTGGTGGGGAAATCTCCAAATGGTTTATTGTGAAACGTGCTCATAGGGTACCAGGTAGCCCCCTGCCACCCGGAATAACTTCGACAGCAATTGTTGTTCGACTGTTCAATTTTCGAGACCGGGATGCAATCCTTCAGGTGCAATGTACGCATGGTCATGGACTGTGGAGGGGCAATCTGTTAACATCTATCCGGACTACACAGTGCTGGTCCAGCAACAGAGATAGACCCTTTTGTGGTCAAGCAGCACCTGAGAACCTTGGATATCCGCCATGCCTTATTGTTCCTGACGAAATTGAGGATCATTGACAAGGACTACTCACACTTTTTCACCTCTGAAGTGGAGGTCTGGGACTGTCTCAAGCAGCAGAGATTCCAGCTACCGACCAATAGGGGACACAACACTCAGGGCTAGCTATGGCAGGAGCAGCAGAGGCATCGACATCGGAGGTCTCCTTTGCAGGCAGTCTCTGAGAGAGCAAGGGGGGGTTTGCGGGTTTGCAATGGGCCCATTGGCCAGAGTCCAAGAACATATGAGCATCACTGGAGAAGGTTGTGCCTGATACCCCTGACAAGGACGGGTCCCGTGAGGGGGCCACAGAGGAGGGGTCGCCACGGCGGATCACACCTATTATATCAGACAAGATTATCTGAGATGCAGGCTCTTGGTCCCGGCAAGGGCGGGTGTGGGAACTTGAAATCCCCCC
Source organism: Calotriton arnoldi (assembly GCA_963921515.1). Lineage (NCBI taxonomy): Eukaryota > Metazoa > Chordata > Amphibia > Caudata > Salamandridae > Calotriton > Calotriton arnoldi. The sequence goes on along the minus strand of CAWUFW010004371.1, from coordinate 536,224 downwards.
AGATTACTGCTTGGGACTACATAATGCTGCTATGGGCCACAGGGAAGCTGTGATTGCAGGTTCCTGATGTTTGTGTTCTAATCGGTTTATGTATCAGGGCAACTGATGGGCAACTGATATACCATGAATTGGGATGGCAGCTAGTTCAAAGGCCACAGCACGGTAAGGTACGGAGGGGAGTTAGTTGGGACAATGTTTAATGGTTTGCAGTGGTGTGGGGGTTCCCGACTTGTGACAGGAGCCTTCCTGACCATGGCAGGTTGCAGGGACACAAGGAGGGGGTATTATTGCATGAGGATGGCATGTCATACCCTTAGACTGTTGAGATGGAACATGAATGGCAGAGGGAACAAGATCAAAAGGGGACAGGTAACTAAGGCCCTGGCTACGTATGTCGCAAACATTGTGTTCCTACAAGAGACACATATGAGGGGAGCCAATGGGGTAGTGTTGGCACAGTGGGAATGCACAGTGCTTAGCCACACAGGCTATTCTTCCAGTGTGAGTGGGGTGGTGGTCTTAATACATAAAATTGGTGGCCCTTCATGTACGCCAGACTTGGGTGCATACCTTGGGGCAATGTGCGGCAGTTTTGGGTGACTGGGAGGAAGAACCGCTTGCCCTTGTTAACGTCTATGTTCCACCGGGACTCCAAGCAGACACATTGATATATTTGGGCAGACTGCTCACAGAGCTACCACAGGCTATCAATATAGTGGGGGGCGATTTTAATATGATGCTGGATATTCACCTCGACAGGGCCCAAAGTAAACGGACTCATCGGTGGGTGTAGGGAAACTTGACAACTTCCTCCAGGCTGTGGGTATGGGTGATGTATGGAGAATGCTCCATTTGACCCATATGGGCTATTCCTTCTACTCTTGTGCGCATGACACACACTCTTGTATAGACTTTTTCTTCATCCCGGTAAGGACCCCCCACAGATATGTGGAGGCTGACTATAAGGCGAGAGTAATTTTGGATTACCCCCCACTTAGCATGGTGCTGTACTTGCCTCACAGTCAGGGTCAAGGCTAGTGGAGAATGGCAACAAGGAGACTCACCAAAGAGGTGAAATGTCTGCAGACGGCCACAGCCCATTATTTTAAGGAAAATGCAGAGTCGATGGTGGAGGTGGCCACTTTATGGGGAGCGTAAAAAGCCACAATTAGGGGTGTGATTATCTCTGGGGAAGTGGGATATAAGCATAGGAGGGGGGAGTGTTGTGCAGAAGTGGAATGGGACCTGCTGAGTTGAGAGGAAGAGAATGCATTGCCCGCCTCCGTTCCCGCAAAGACACATCTTCTAAGTAAGATGGAGGAATACGAATCACTGGTAACAGATGCGGTTAAGCTGGACTGTATTGCACAGAAGAAGTGTCTATACAAAATAGGGGACAAGGCAGGGAAGATGTTAGCATGGCTCAGCAGGAGGGACCAAGATAGATACCATATAAAGAACATTCTGGGCCCTTATGGGGGTTTAGTGGTGGGCTCCGAGGCTATTGCGGAGATGATGGGGGCATATCTGAGAGACTTCTATGGGAGTCTGGCACAGCCGACCATGGAGGATCTGCACGGATTTGTGCGGGACTGCCCCTGTTGACAGCTAGGGCTCGAAAGGTCACTTGAAGGAGATTTGACTTTTGAGGAGGTGCGGCGGGGGCTGACCCAGTTACAATAGGGGAAACCCCGGGCCCCAATGGGCTGCTGGCAGAATTATTTGGGAAATTAGAGGGTATTGACTCCGCACCTCCACAGGATGTACATGGAGGCATCTCAACGGGGCAAGCACCCTCAGGATATTCATCTGGTGACTATAATATTAATCCCGAAGACCAGGAAACTGGCGGATCAGTGGGATTCATATCGGCCGATATCGTTTGCTTACCGTGAATGCTAAGGTGCTCTACAAAGCGTTGACAAACCGCCTGTGGGGAGGGATCCTGAACATGGTCCACCCTGAGCAGAATGGCTTTATGCCCCGTAGATTAACTAGGCTTAATCTCCACTGCCCGCATAATAATATTGTGGTGGCCAGGGGAGCGAAATTCCCACTAGCGGTAGTGTTGTTAGATGCGAATACGGCATTTGACTCAGTGGAGTGGGCGTTCCTTTTTGAAATTTTGAAGAAAATGGGCTTTGGGCCCAAATTTTTGCTTTTGCTTGGACTCCTTTATGGGACACCCAAAGCCCGAATTAAGGTGAATGGAGTTCTTTCCCAGGAGTTTCTTATAGGCCGGGGAACCAGACAGGGATGCCCCATGTTGCTAATGTTGTTTGCCCTGGCAATAGACACATTAGCGGACTGGATTAGAGTGGACGTGCAGTTTGAGGCTGAATATGGGGGGATGCGTGGGAGGAAGGATCTCCCTATATGCTGATTATGTCCTCCTATACTTGGCGGAGCTGGAGCTGTCCCTGGTCTGGGTAGGGGAAATATTTAGCATATAAGGTATGTATTCAGGACTGGGTATTAACTGGGAAAATACCCTCATATTCCCCCTGGGGACATGGGAGGTCTGGGGTGCTCTCCCCATGCCTCTAAGGGTGGTGTGGGGTCATTTATGGTACCTGGGTCTGTGGATGTTGAGGAATGGGCTGAGTCATTATGATGACCCCCCTATAACGCAGATTGGAGTAAGACCTCCGACCCTCGGTCTAGGTCCACTCTCTCCCCGCAGCTCCGCTGTGCCGTCTCTTGCCTCCAGACCCCGACCTCCTCCTTGGGAGGTTCGAGGCTGCTGCCCGCTCCTGCGCCTGCTGCCCGCTCCAACTGGGACCAGACTGCCTGCAACCACCATAACCTTTCTCAGCCGTTTTTTTTTTCTTAATGTTTTCCTGTTGTGCCACTGTTATTGTGCACATCTGTGTCTTGCTCTAATTCCACCACTGTTTTTATTTTCTTGTGCCTGCCTGTTCCTTTCGCCTTTCGCCGCTGCTGCCCCTGCGGCCCCCCCCCCCGGAATTTCCCCCTGGAATTACCCCGCTCCCGCCTCCCAGCCTCTCCTCTATCCCCTACTTAATGGCAGCCGCTGCGCGGTCGCGCAGCGGATGCGCGCCAAAGGCAAGCCCGTTCGCGACCCGACCGCGGTCAGCGCCAGGAACCCTGGACCTCCCACTACCCATCGCTACGACACCACCACCCTCCTCGCACTCAACCCTGGAAGACTTAGAAAATGCCAACAGGCCTCGCTGAACACAACCCACGGCCAGTTCTCCTGCCTCCACTGCTGCCAGACCCTCACCGCCACCCCGGCCTCCAACACCGCTGATGCCAGCACCGGCGACACCCTAAAATGCATCCTCCTCAACGTACGCTCCGTACACAAACACGCCATGGATATCTGGAACCTACTCGACTCTCTCTCGCCCGACATCACCTTCTTCACAGAGACCTGGACCAACGCGTGCTCCGCCCCCAACATCAGCACCGCCATCCCAGACGGATACAAGATCCAAAGGAAAGACCGCCCCAACCACCCAGGAGGGGGCCTCGCCATCGCCCACAAGAGCACCCTCCGCCTCACCACCTCCAGCGAAACCTTCCCCTCTGCCGAACACCTGCACTTCCAGATCCAGACCAGCCCCAAAGCCTCACTCCGAGGAACCCTCATCTACAGACCCCCCGGCCCCCGAACACCCATCACCACCACCATCACTGACTTCATCGCACCCCACGCCATCGCCTCAGCAAACTACATACTCATTGGAGACCTGAACTTCCACCTCGACAACCCCAGCGACCCCAACACCACTATCCTTCGTGACAACCTCGCCAGGATCGGACTTAAACAACTTGTCAACACACCGACCCACAGAGCAGGACACACCCTCGACCCCATCTTCGCGGCAGGAAACAGCGTCCAATTCAGCCACACAACGCAGCCGCCATGGACCGACCACCACTGCGTACACTTCGCCATCAACAAACCCAAGGCACCCAAACCAGCCCCATGCCCACCTCGAAGGAACTGGAGCAAGGTTACCGACGAGCAACTTAACTCCACCCTCACCCGAGACAACCACACCTGGGCACCCGACGCAAATGACGCAAACGACGCAGCCAGAGAACTCCACACCTGGATCTTCAACTGCGCAGACGAGCTCGCCCCGCTACGCAACCCCGACAGACAACGCCCCAGGAAAGCCGCCTGGTTCATCACCGCTCTCCAAGAAGCCAGACGCACCTGCAGACGCCTGGAGAAACACCAAGACAACCGAAAACCACACCACCTACAAGGACGCCATGACGGACTAACACAACCAGATCAGTGCCACCAAGAGGAACTTCATTCACAACAAAATCCTGGCCAACTCCACCAACTCCAAGGAACTTTTCAGTGTCATTCAGGAATTCACCAACCCCCGCAGCGAAGCCACAGACATCACCCCATCCCAAGACCTCTGCGACAAGCTTGGAACCTATTTCCACCTCAAGATCAAAAACCTCTACGACAACTTCATCGACCATCCACCAGGCGCCACAGACGGCCCCCCGCCCCCCAGAAACACCAGCCAGCCCACCATCTCCAACTGGACACCGATCACAGCCGAAGACACCGCCTCGACCATGAAAAGCATCCACACGGGGGCCCCCACCGACCCCTGCCCCCCTCACATCTACCACAGAGCCGCGGCTGCCATCGCACCCGAACTACAACGCACCATCAACACCACCTTCACAGATGACTGAAAGCACGCAGAAGTCAGACCCCTGCTCAAGAAGCCCACAGCTGACCCCTCTGACCTCAAGAACTATCGGCCCATCTTGCTCCTCCCCTTCGCAGCCAAAGTTGCAGAGAAAACAGTCAACAGGAAACTGACACGATTCATTGAAGAGAACGCCGTCCTCGACCCGTCCCAATCCGGATTCCGAAGCAACCACAGCACAGAGACCGCCCTACTCGCCGCCACAGACGATATCCGCACCCTCCTGGACCAAGGTCACTCCGCAGCCCTCATCCTACTCTACCTATCAGCGGCCTTCGACACAGTCTCCCACCGCACACTAGTCCACACTCATCACCAGCAGACTGGACTATGGAAACGCACTCTACGCTGGCATCATCAAGTCCCTACTCCGCAAACTCCAGACAATACAGAACACCGCCGCCAGACTCTTCCTCGGCATCCCCCGGCATGAACACATCAGCCAACACCTACGAAGTATCCACTGGCTCCCCGTGTAGAAAAGAGTCACTTTCAAAATCCTCACACATGCCTACACAACAACGGACCCAAATACCTCAACGACAGAATCAACTTCCACGTACCCAAAAGAAATCTCTGATCTTCCAACCTCGCACTGGCTGATACCCCACGCATCCACAGAGCAAGCGGAAGATCCTTCTCTCACATTGCAGCCAAGACCTGGAACGAGCTACCGGCAGACATCAGACGCGCCCCATCCCTGAACACCTTCAGGAAGACCCTCAAGACCTGGCTCTTCGGCTAAACAGATCTGCGGACCCCCTCCCCCCCCTCAGCGCCTTGAGACCCCTCACAGGTGAGTAGCGCGCTTACAATTCCCTGATTGATTGATTGATTGATTGATTGATTGAAGGTGGATGTCACCCACTGGAGGGAGCTCCTGCTATCATTGATGGGTAGAGCAGCGCTCTTCAAGATGATCACTCTTTCCAGGCTAACATATTTTGCAGAACAGTCCCCACCTGATACCGGTGGCATTTTTCATTCAATGATTGTGTGAGGACCTTGCTGTGGATGAATGGATCACCAAGTGTGGCACTCTGCACCCTACAGCGATCCACATATGATGGTGGAATAGCCCTGCAAGATGTCTGCAAATATTATGAGGCTGCACAGGTCTGTATTGTGAACAAGTGGGCATATGTGGCATTGGAGGATCCGGCCTACCGACATGATCATGGAGCCTTAGGTGCCAAAAGCCATCTCCATGTCCTTTATAGTGGCAAAATTAGCCAAGTGCCCTGGTGGTGACACAGTGTGCGCAGTTTGGAGTACTCTCCAGAAAGAAATGGGATGGGAAAAGCGATTGATGCCCAAAACCCCTCTGTGGCTGACCACGAGGTTGGGGCAGTTTCCGCTCTGCAGAAAAATGAGATCTCATCAGTCTCTTCATGCTCTAGGACGTGGGGATGCAAATGGAATAGTACTATATGATCATCATAGAGAGGAGTATGACATGGAACCCACACAACTTTTTAAATATTATCAACTGCAGCACGCCCTGTGGGAGAGAATAGCTCCAGAAGAGGAACAATGGAAGAGTCCCTCCCTTGAGAGATGACTCATGGGCAGCCCTATGACTGCCAAGGCAATCTCCCTTATCTATAAGACACTCATGAACAACACACAAGGGGTGTTAACACGCTTAAGGGAAAACTGGCAGACATATGTGAGGGAGCTGGAGGATGAGAATTGGCAGGAAGCACTGCAGTTTCCTACGGAGGTGACCATACATGTGAGATTCCATGTGATCCAGTTTAAAATTCTTCACAGGATATATTACATGAGGACACTCTTGCATAGGATTGGTAGAGCAGCAGATGATGCATGCCTGCTGGGTTGCGGTCAGAGGAGGTCCTTCTTCCACACGCTGTGGGAGTGCCCCAGGACTTGCACGTTTTGGGAGGGGGTGAAAGCTCGGTTGGAGATGGCTACTGGGGAGTCCACTGCAAGCCAGGTCCCATTGACGTTGTTGAGGGTGTGGGGAACCTCTGATCTTACCACCCATCCGAAGATCTTGGGGAATCTGGGGTTTCTACTAGCGAAAAGAGAGATTGTGTGGAGATGGGGGAGCACATTGAGCCCACGATTACAAGACTGGAACAGGGAGATGGATGTTTGCTGTGTGTAGTAGAAATCAGTATACGAAGGTCAGGGTGCCCAAGGAAATTCGAGAGAGTGTGGGGGGTGGTCTATGGAAGAATAGGGAAGGGGAACCGTGATGCTTAGTGGTGGACACCAGATAGGGGGTAGACAGTGGGGGAGACAGAGGGATCGGTGTCTTGGATATTTGGAACAGACTTGCCTCAACCTGATGTACCAGTGCTAGACTTGGACATTCAACAGTGCTCGGAGTCATGTGCCACCTGTTGGGTTGGGGAGAGAGGCCAGGGGGGCATCGGACAGCACCGAAAAGTTTTGGTGTGTTGTTGTTTGAGTATATGTTTCAAAATCAATTAACATGTTATATAAAAACAAAGTTGATAACAGAATGGGAAAAATCACTTGATTGACCATACATATTTTTTAGGGATGCAAAGCTAAGTCAGACCTTTATGCAAATCCTACACAAGGTGTAGAAATGGGTGATCCAGGATAAGCTTTGCCTAAAAAGTTTGTAAATGCCCAGAAAGCTGATAGTTTACTTATATTCTCAAACTTTTCTGCAGTCCTTTTCCACCTTGGGAATTGTCTAAAATAATACATCCCATGCTGAGAAGGGGAAGACAAAACAAACCCCCATTTTAGGCATTTTAGGGAAGAGATTTCTCCATAAGAAAATACATTTTCCTAGCAGAGAAAATAAAATTGACGTTGCAAATAGAATGCTCACTGTGCCATAGGACTGAAGCTACTCCCTACTGACAAATCCCAAGTAGGGCGAAACTGGCCTGGGGTTGCTTGCGGGCCCTTCTGGAGGGGGCCCTCGCCTTGCAGTTCGAAACAGACTGTTCCCATGAGGAATGGGGGCGATACTCATTTGTATAAGGGGGACCTTTCTCTAGAGTGGATGGTGGGCAAAAGTGATGGATTGGAGTGTGGACCCATGCAATTGTCAGTGGCAGAGATTAATTTAAGCGTTCATCACCTTATTATTGTTGAAATTGCAAAACAAATGGCATTTCCTCCTGCATTATGTAAACATGTCCAATTACACATGCAGAAATGTTTCCATAACAAGAAACAGAAATAGAAATTCATAAATCGGTTTCAGAACTAGAGTTGGAGTGCTGCCACTGTTGCGGTTTTCCTTAAAGTTGCGATTCTGAAGTCAGGCAAGGTCAAAATGCTGTGGGGACAGATTTACGACTTTGTGAATTGGCCTCACCTCATTTGTAGGTTGAGCTACAGCGCGCATGCACTGTCTGCAAGACCTTTTGTAATCAAAGAAAAACACTTTTTTCCCGCCTGCTACTTATGATAGGTTCAATCCACTGTCGCTCTTCATTGCTGCTTCCTAACTCGTTGGCTTTGCCGATACGTCACTTCCGTTCAAGGCAGTGGTGCACCGGTAAAGTACAGTTCCCAAACACTTTGGTTCTTCAGCTGTTGTGTCGGAGAACTCTTTTTCCCGTCACTGCTTGTTCTTCATGTGCCTGAGTTTCCCCCTCTCCTCCTCTGACCGTGTCTTCCCCTGTAAGTGCGTGCTTGTTTCCTCCAGAGAGTTTGCCTTTTTTCCATGTTAGTGTCTCGCACCCTGATGCTAGTTTGTTTGCCTTTCCTCCTGTGAGCTGGCTCGTTTTCTCTGGTGCTAGCGCTGCCGGGAGGCGGATCCGAGCCCTGGCTAGCCATGGGCACAGGGAGCTGATGCAGCCAATGAGGCGCCTCTCCCAGCCTGCCCTCTCTACGAGCAGGCTCCTCAAACAGCGGCATGCGGATCCGAGCCCCCGCAAACCATTTATCGCATCGAAGATTCTCTTGGCCGTGGGCATTTCAATTGAAAGCAATCAACCCATTCATGTTCTCAAGTATTGTAACTTTTTTCCATCGGCACCGTGTTTTTCAACAAAGTACCGTGTGTGTGCGTTTGTGAAGTATTTTAGTTTTTTTATTTTAAGTACGTTCAGCGAAATGACTACTTGCTGTTATTGCAAAAACAAACACCCTTTTTCTCACGTTACACATTGTGCAAAGTGAGTGTGTGTTGCCTGCGTGTCTTTTCTGGAAGCACTCGGAGTTACTGTCTGCAGTTCTCATGCGTGCTCCGTGGGGGTGTAGGAACGGTGGGATCTCTCGCCAAGACCATGGCTGGATGGATCTAGCCCTGAATGTGCAAACAAATGCCAGTTGCCAGCTTCAAGGCGGTGATATATGGTAAACAGGTTTCAATAATATCAATGCATACAGTAGGGATCTCATATAGGTCTATCAGGAGTCACCAGTAGCTCTCTGGTGAAGTCGTGCTGCTCATTCCCAAATTGGAGGCTTAAGAGAAGACAATCCAAATGCAAGGGGTGAACCGTGTTTCTTTAGATTCCACCCTGCCCTTCCTTGCATGCGCTCCTTGAAAAGGCTTGCACGTATTTTCCGTAGGAGACAAAACGCTGGTACCACTCAGGACAGCTCTCCAACAAATGTCCGTCCAGGCCCCCCCACAACTCGTGGTGATTCCGCAAACTACATGCCTCTGCCCTGGAAGAGTGGACTTGGTTGTCATAAAAACATAACTTTTTGTTTATTTCATGAACCACCAGAACATTTCGCTATTCCGATGTACTTCAAAGCAAAATATGGGCAGCTGAGCAGTCACAATTTACTGCTGAACTATCTGAAACTGACTGTAGACGTGCTCTCCGTCGCTACCTCTTCTAATATTTCTCTCCTCTCTCCCTATTTGACCTCTTTCTCTCTTTCCCTCTTTTTTACTGTCTATCCAGGCTTTCTCACCTCTTTCATTATCTCCTTTTCTCCCCCACTATCTTCACTTCTGTCTTTTTCTGCTGTGAACCCTCATTTCTTCCTTCCACTTTATTCCCTCCTGTCTTCCGTCCACCATCTATGTATATCCAAGTCGCCAGTCTCACCTCTGCTATTTTCTTTTCTCTTTCTCCTACACCTGTTTTTCTACCCCCTCTACCCCCAGAATGTGCCCACTTTCTTTTCTTTTCTTTTCTAATCTTCTCTTTTGTCTAATCGCTCACAACCTTCTTACCCATCTTTCTCCCTGTTTCAACCCTGCATTTGCTTCTCTGTCCGCCTTTAACAATTTATTTTCCCTTTGACTTTCTACGTTTAATGGTCTCTATCTCTGTGCCTCTCTCCAGACTGCCAACCCCTCGTTCTTTCTGTGTCTCACTCCCCGCAGTCACTAACTGCATCGGCTTATCGTTGCCAAAACAGTTCTCGAGTATCTATTTCCAACCTCGCATCCAGCAACAGGCTGTACCAGAGTGACGTTTTAAAAATCACGCAGCAATTCGTTTAAACAAACCATGGGGAAATAGGTCACTAGCGCAGCCATTTAAAATCCAGGCTGTGTTTATCCTGGCCGCATTCGGTACTTTTAACTGGCCTGTCCGGCTTCATGGAGGTCCCCCCAAACAGCCCTTTTTTGCATTGGCTCAGGGGAGTTCGTATATACACGTTGCTTAATCAGCTATAGAGTGCACGTGATCTCTGGTGGGGCCTGCCTGCACTCTCTGCCTACATCACAAGGGTAGATGGTCTGTCTCTCTATTTGTGTGACATTGTTTGCCTTCTCATTGGACACAGTGCAGCGCATTATTATGTTTCTCCCAGTGGTATTTCTAGTAGACGACCCCCAAAGTGTACACTTTCCCATGCACACAGCACTCTGGTGCCAAAAATTACTTGGATGCCTTTAGAGGAAGTTAGACTCCCAGGGTTAATCAATCAATCAAATCAATCAGGATTTATAAGTGTTGCTGCAGTTTGAAACATCTTGTCATGGAAGTTTCTTTATTTATCTTTATTCAAGACTTCTCTGACCTCCATGCCTCTTCAGTGGATAGTTTGTGATTTTTGATTCTAAGTTTGTTTGGCTGTCGCTTGGATGCAAGTTACATAGAACAATTTACATGAAAGTTTGGTTCTCTTTTTATTATGCTCTGGCAAGTATAATGCTGTGGATTCATGTAACTATTATTGAAGCATTCTGCCTGTGAAGCTGCTGGTTGTCAGACCTCAGTTGTGGGCTATACTGCATGATGTGTTACAGCAACGGTGTGATGTTTATTCTATGCCAGAGCCCCTTCAACCAAAACTTGAAATAAGAGCCAATTCAAATGCTTGTAAAGAATACATTTCTTTCTGGAGGTCTCTTAACGTCATTGCTGGAACCACACACATCCACTCCATAATACATGGGTAAAATACATTGTCATTTACAACGCCAATAGCTCTAACTCAAGCAAATGCGAGACCTATTGCATTTCCAATGCTTGTTATGTGACTGTGATTGAAGAAACATGTATATAGGTTCACAAATGGTACATGGCAGCTACAGGTGATTTAGTAAAATGGTGATTCAGCAGTGTATCTATGTTTACACAACACAATTACCAAAAACATACAGAAATGGTGTGGTGCTGAGTTGGTGGAGGCCTAATGTGCCCCCACATCGCTTGGGCATCATGGAGAAAGGCAACACCTACTATGCACAACAGCGAGCCCAGAACTTGATGAGCTACAGATAAGGTCAATAAAACCATTATATAAAGATCACAGGGGCGTCATCTGCTCATTTGAAAACCTTTTCAACCCCAAATGTGGCTGATGTGGCAATGGCTCCTGGGCGGATGTCGCTCCCGTTCGTTTGAGGCCTACATTTCTGTTTATTTGAGATGCATAGAATGCAAGCTCGTAAATACATGAGATAGAAGTGCACACAGCAAAAAATGTGTTAACATTCTTTCAACTTTAGCAGGCTTTTAAAAATCATTTTGGTAGGATATCACTACTACAGACATGAAACACAATATCACTGAAAGGTGTTCAGTACGCAAATCTGGAAAACATTATTTTGCTTTTTATTTGATCTTGATTAAAGTGGCTGGTATGTACAGTAATTAAGAAATAGGTGGGCAAAATGCCACTTTTCTGCTTTGTTTATTGGAAGGTTTTGATAATACAGTGAATGAACTACTGGAAAGGTTCTAAGAATGACTTATTTTCAAGTGGAGCAGTATGTCTTATCTGTGTGATAATGGATTGTTTGTTTTACATTCTGGGCATTTTTGCTATGAGGTCAAATCGGGCATGGAAGAAGCGTTTATTAGTGCTGGGCCCAAAATTTTACAGAGCCCCTATGTGGTTCCCGATCAACGGAGCAGCTCGTACTTAAGAAAACATCTACACTGGGGGAAAAAGTTAAACATACTATTTCTGTTGGAACTGGGGTTTCTGGTTGTCAGAGTATTCAACCTGTACAAGCAGGAACCACCACTCTAGTCAGGGTAAGCTAGATACACACTAAAAGATAACCTGTGCTCACCCTCTGGTGTCTTGGCATAGAGCAGCCAGGCGTATCTAAAGAGGCAATGTGTAAAGTATTTGTACAACACACACCCACAGTAACACAATGAAAACATAACAGGAATCCCGATGGGGAATATCCTCAGTGACATAGGGTGTGGCCTCAAGCAAATCCTCTGTATATGTGTTGTATTAGAGACTTGGGTGCGGGGGCAAGGGCGTTGTTGGGAGGTGCACTGGTTGTCCATCAACTATGAGGTGTTGTACAACCATTAAGGCCTAAGTGCACCATTTAGAAGAGGAGCATAGGGTTCCCTGGCAAACCCAGGCAGCATTCCCAGGGACATGCAGTAAGACACTATACCCACCTGCAGGGGCATCCCTGACCTGTCTTCAAAATGTGGACAGGCCCACTGGCAGTGAAAGATGGAGTGGTGGCTTTATGCCATTTCTCCATTTTTCATTAATGCACTCTCCTCAGAGCTGGTGTGAACTGGGAGAGCTTGTGCTTGCACTGGAGGAAGTGCATTTTTCATGCATAATGGGACGCACTGAGGGACAGTGCATCCTGTATCTAATATGTACCCTGGTCTTCAGACACACTCATGAGCCATAGTGTAGAATGGAAAACAGACTGTGTTCAATTTCAAGAGATTAGAACCAAGGAGCCTCATGTCTGTGCAGAACGATCAGCAGGTTCTATTATTAAATGGGTCATTTTTCTTATTAACTTTCCAACTTGCATTTTCACCCTACAACATCTCTTGCCCGTATAGTATTTCACCTACTAATTGCTACAGGTCATCACACATGACTAGAAATGTTTTCATGTTGAAGTGACAATTATATTATATTTTAGTTGCATTTATTGAGCTTCATATCCCTAATAAGGCATTAAAGCAAATTTGCCGAGGGTGGTATGCTCCTTCATAAGAGTGCTATTAATGGAAAAGCGTGTTTCTGTCTTGTTGCCAATGTGAGTAGGGATTTGATAACTTGTGTGAGGACCAGTGTTTTGTTCTTACTGGTCCTGATTCACTGAGGTGAATATACATGTGCATTTTCCTTAAGTGTAAATTTAATCTTACATCTAGTTGTAAATCTCCCCCTTTTTGCTATTCAGCATTTCAAGTGGAGATTTACACATGTGTGTAAACTGCCATGCCTCCACTTCCTCCAAAGTCGGGGAGAAGACTCCTGCAGATTTATTTATGGTTGTTTTTTTATGTTCCAGGTAGTTGGCAGAGATGTCCACCACCGGGTTGGAGACCTCCGCCAGGGAGATGGAAATCTCCCTATGAGAAACCATATGGAAATTTTATAAAGTGTATTATTTAAAAAAAAAAAAAAAAAAAATACCAAATACATGTAAATTAATTAAAAATATGTCTGGTTACCTGGAAATAATGAAATTCCATTTTACAAAGCAGTGTCTTTTCAGATTGAATTTGCGTTAAACAATAAATTGAAATATATTAAATGTATAAATATTAATTTATAACCAATGATATAAAAATGTACTCCCACTCAGTAACATATATTTATTTAATGTTTTGTAAAATTGGTTAACACATATCTTTAAGTAATTTAATAATATTTTAATTATTTTTTTAACTAAAAAATAAATGTAAATTCTTTTTATTTTATTTTGTGTAAATTTCTTTATTAAGATTTGTAGTACATACAAATACATGAAGCATTCATTGAAAAGCGTGGTTTCAAACCTTCCAAAATTATACATCAGTAATCATAAATTCAACTCAAACAATAACATCAGGTACAGAGTGTGACCTAACATCTACAATAAATGTCACAGCAATCGAGTTCGACCAACCAGTTCGTTTCACAGTTCTCTATGCGCTGCAATATGTTCTCTATCTGAGCAATTTTATTCACCGTATTACATTGTACACCACAGATGATCATGTCCTACCCATGTCAAATCACGACCGTCGTGCGGTCAGTCACAGCACAAGCTTGAAACAGGCTTAATACTATTCATATATGGCATTCCTCCTCCTCCTCCCCGGATAGAAGCATCAGTGAGGGAGGGCCCTCCTCCGCATATCACTCTCTCTTAGTTATGTTGCCTGAAATGTATAAGTCGGTATCTAAATGTGAACTTCAGTCCTCGTCCGGGGGTTGCGACTGCAAATAGGTTTTCAGTGGTTGCCAAATATCCAGTGGCCGCGAGGTTAGGGGCTGTAGTGTGGCATATATTTCACTTGTAGTGTCGCAGTATAGCAGGTCTCTGATCCAGACCTTTACTGTTGGGACTTGCGTTCTACCCCATTGTAAAGAAACCTGTCGTTTCGCTATCAATAGGGCTATGGCAGCAAATCGCCGTACACTCTTCTTTAGAGGCTGTACATACCCCAGCAACGCCATCAATGGCGTCAGGTGTAACGTGTGTTCTATCATTAAGGATAAATGTCAAAAAATCTCCCTCCAATATGCCAGAACAGGTCCACAACTCCAAGCCAAGTGGGAAAAATAAGCACGGTCGGCAGCGCATCTAGCGCACACATGCGGGGTATTAGGGTCAATTTTAGCTAATAGGTATGGTGTAATATATGCACGGTGCAAGTACTTAAAGTGTAGCAATTAATGGCAGTGGTTGTTTGATACATGGCGTGTTTGATCGCTGCAGTATAACCACATTTTGTCTGTTAACGACAGTCTGAGATCTTGTTCCCAGGCTGAGCGCGCCTTTGCACGGACTACGGGCCGAAGATTCAGGGATAAAATGGTATAGCTGCGACACCAGATGTGTCCCGTCTGGTGAAGTTATAATTAATGTAAGTGGGGGAAAGTCTGGGGGTTCAGTTGTCACGTCTGGGAGCGCCCCTGTCAAAGAACATCGAACCCTGTGCAGGAGAAATCTGTTCATGTAGGATGCATCACCGCAGAGGGGTAGTTCTCCAGCAGTGCGTAATCGAGAGTCACAAAAAAAATCTCCCACAGTGCGTAACCCATGCCTACTAAGAGTCTGTTTAGTAAGGGTCTCCATTGTAGGAGGTATCCAGGGATTATCGGCTAGGGGTATATGCGCGGAATATAAAACCTCTGTATGTAGATATCGTCGCAATTTAGACCATGCCCAGCAGGCTGTGGCTAGTGTCTGGATTTCAGTGGGGCTGCGAGGTAGGCCCTGCAGTAGTATAGTTGATAGCAGATTAGGATATATCTGAGATCATTCTGGTTTTAGAAATTGGAGGTGGGCATCGGATGATACCAATAGTACGTGAAGTGTACCTGTGCAATGAGATAATATAGGTAAAAATCGGGACCCCGAACCCCCCTCGCTCGTATTACATAACTAGGGTGTCCCAGCCTATGCGTGGCTGTTTTCCAGCCCATATGAGCCGGAGCAGCAAGGACCGTAATGTATCGAGAAATTTCATGGTGAGTGCGATGGGAATGTTTAAGAAGAGATAGAGAAAACGCGGGAGTACCACCATTTTCATAACGGCGATTCTACCCACCATAGAGAGGGGAAGTTTGATCCACCGCTTGATTTGAGTTGTAAGTTTATCAATCGCCGGACCGTAGTTGAGGCGAATCACCTCCGGCGCACTGCAATGTAGGTAAATACCAAGATATTTCAGAGGATCTGTACACCAACTAAGTGGGAATTCGACATCAACTTGGATAGTGGCTGTGGTCAATGCAAAAACCTCTGATTTAGTCCAGTTGATTGTTAGTCCCGAGTATGCTCCGAATTGGACCACCTCCCGTAACAATGGGGACAAGTTAGTGCCCGGTTCACGTACAAAGAGCATTATATTGTCTGCGTAGAATGAGGCTACAAGAGGGCATGCATGAAACTGCAATCTGCGATGGAGATGTCTCTCCTGTATGTGCCTAGCCAGAGGATCCATGGCTATAATAAATAATAGGGGCGAGAGATGACATCCCTGCCTGGTGTCACGCGTCAGGCTAAATTGAGGGGTAATTCCGCCATTTAATTTCAGGTGGGCCACTGGGGCGGCATACAGGAGCCGAATTAGAGTGATAAACCCGACCAGGACCCCCAGGTTCTGCAGCACAGCGTAAAGAAAGGGCCACTCTAAGGAGTCAAATGCTTTTTCAGCATCAAGTAGAACGGCCGCCGCTGGTAGAGTGGGTTCCAGCAGGTTAATAACAGCAAATATAGCGCATAGATTTACTGTCGTCGAGCGGCCAGGGACAAACCCTGCCTGAAAGGGGCATATGATTTAATCCACTAATAGTGAAAGGTGGGTAGCTAGGACTTTGGCTAAGATCTTGTAATCCTGGTTGAGAAGCGATAGTGGTCTGTAGGATGTACAACTTAGAGGAGTTTTACCTGGTTTGAGCAGGAGCGTGACTATAGCCTCCCGCATAGTAGGGGAAAGAACTCCCTTCTGTAAGGCCTCATCATACACCTCCAGCAGTTGAGGAGCCAGTATGTGCTGATAGGCTTTATAAAATTCACCCGTCAGGCCATCCGAGCCAGGGCGAGGGCACCGATTGCTTGTTTGATTTCGTCCTCATCTATTGGGGAGGCCAGAAAGTCGCAATGCCCCTTGCGTATCCACACCATGGCTATCTCATTCAGATGATCTATAAGGGCCTGTCCCTCAGGGGGCGTACGTGTCGTGTATAAGTGCGAATAATAAGACAGAAAAGCGGCCGTAATATCACTGCCTCGTGATAATATGACATCATTGTCCGCCTCTAGGTGTGTGATATATGTTGACTGGTAGTGAGGATGAAGTAATCTAGCGAGTGTTCTACCAGGTCTCTCTCCTTTGCCGTATGCCCGAGCCCTCACGTGTTTGCCCAGATATTTGACCTCACAGTCCGCTAGTTCAGCGAACTCTGTCAATAATGCAGCTCGGTCATGTAATGTCAAGGGGGAAGCGGTCTCCTGCGTTGCCACATCAACGTCCTTAAGCTTTTTCTCTAGTGCCTCCAAATCCCCTCGTATAGAGCGCAGCACACCTGCATGTTTGGATATGCACACCCCTCTTATATAGGCCTTAAAGGCGTCCCATAGCGTGGATTGCAAATCTATTGTGCCTTCATTTAACCGAAAATACTCCTGAACAGCTTCCCCCACTTTGGTATGGAAAACCGGGTCAAGAAGGGCTTCAGCGGGGAACCTCTATTGATTATGTGGTCTCGGTATCGTGGACAACTCTAATGTAAGGAGGACCGGAGAATGATCTGACAGCATTCAGGGTAAATAGTCAATCTCCTGGACCGCAAGTAGAAAGCAGGGCGTAAGATACCAGTGATCTATTCATGACCATGTGCCATGTGCAGCTGAATAAAAGGAGTATGCCTGATCAGAGGGGTGTCTTGTCCTCCAGGGGTCCGATAATGGTGTGGACTCGAATACCGAAATGAGGCCCTGTGTTGCATGCGGTTTAGTGACACAGCCTGGTCCCGTGGTATCTATAGTGGTGTCTAGAGTGAAGTTGAAGTCTCCTCCCATTAAAATGTTATCTACGTTTAGCCGCGTGATATGTGTGGCGATCTTAGGGAGGAAGTCTGTTGTGTCTACGTTTGGTGCATACATATTAATCAGCAGAAGCGGTTCACCACTCAGTATGCCCGATACTAAAATGTATCTGCCTTCCTCATCTGCCACCACCTCCCCAACCTGAAAGGGGAGTGAATGATGGATCAGGATACATACCCCCGGGAGTATGTACTATAGCAGGCAAAGAAGCGATTATTGCCCCATGTCGATGCAAATCGGTGTACAGGAAGTGGAGCATAGTGTGTTTCCTGTAGGAATGCTAGCTGGACGGAATGTCTGGACATATAAGCCAAAACTTGACGCCCCTTCTTAGGGATTGATAGTCCTCTGACATTCCAAGACATACATCTGAACTGTAAAGCATGCGCTGGGCACACTAGGAGGGGTCATGTAGGCAGCGCGGTTCGAACCACAACACTTTGCAGCTGTGTAATTCTCACTGCCCTATCTAAGCGAAGAGGCATCACTCTGTACCGAAAACATACATAACTGATAATAACCCACAACATTTCCCACCCCAACCCCCACCCACATCGGATACATATAAAAGAGCACCCGGGGAATCCCATTGGGAATCTTTCAAGGAAAGCAAAAAAAAAAACAAAGAAGGGGGCAAACAGTAGGAAAGACCTTCCAAAGGGGGTAGGCAACACTCCTGAGGGGCCATCTATGTAAAAATAAACCTGACATCTATCTGCACTCCCGTCTCATCCGAGACAGTTGCACGGTCGCTAATGTTTTTTGTTGCATAAATGTTCATAGTTTATTCGTAGCTCACAGATTTGCGCCATAGTTTCATAGATGCGGTACCAGTGGAGGCATACAGTTCTCATTTGTGGGCGGCAGGGCGCGGGGACAATTTTGTCTTCAGGGAACCCGAGAGCTGTTAGGATCTAGATTCTCTGTCCTCACCACGTTTCTGAGGGGCATTCGTGTTTTGATGATGCTTCCAAAATGTTCCCACCTGTTAGACTTGGCATCTTTTGGCGTGTTTCCCCTGAGTTTTTGCTTTCTGACCTCCCGGTTTTGACTCTGTTTTGCTGGTGTAACGGTTCTGCGTGCTTTTCGCACTGCTGATCAGTGGTAAAGCGCAGGTGCTCCTATGGTAAATTGTGTTATGGATTGATGTTCCCATGATTGGATATTTGATTTACCTGTTAGCCCCTAGTAAAGTGCACTGTGTGTACCAGGGCCGGTGAATCAAATGCTACCCGGGGGCCTGCAGCACTGGTTGTGCCAACCCGTGAGTAGCCCTGAAAACGGTAACTCAGACCTGCCATTGCAGAGTCTGCGCGCAGTTTGTAACTGCCATATCGACTTGGCCAGTGCACATACTGGCCGGTCCCTAACCTTCCCTTTTCTTACATGTCAGGCACCCCTCAGGTAGGCCCAAGGTACCCCTGTGGGCAGGGTGCAATGTATGTGAAAGGTAGGACATGCCCCGGTGTGTGTGGCCTGTCCTAATAGTGAATTACAGCCAATTTCGTTTTCACTATTGCAAGGCTACCAGTTCCCCATAGGACAGAATGGGAGGTTTGTTCATAACATCTTATGAACATAACTGGCCCAGGGAATTCGGTAAGAAAATGAAGTTTTGTATGCCTGAACTCAGAATCTAAAGATGCCTCTTTTAGTGAAGGTGATTTTTACATTCTGTGTTTGAAAATACCACTTTTGGAAAGTGAGTATGTTCTTGCTCAGTCATCCCGTGTGCCTCTGCTGGAATGTGGATTGCCTGTCTGGGTTTTGGATGACAGAAGGCTGGGGGAGCAGGAGGGGCGCCAGATGGTCTAGGTAGGTCAGGAAAGGGCTGAAGAGACCTGGGTTACGATGGGGGAAGGGGAGGAGATTTCCTTGCACCTCAAAGGGCCTGCTCTGCCTCTGACAAATGCCGTCTCCACCTCCTGCCAGGAATTCACACCAGAGAAGCCAGAACTGGTCCTGACCGGGCACAGGCCCTCTCTGCCTAAGAGATCAAAGGATTTTTGGACATAAATGCTGGGTCCCAGACCCTGAACTTTAGAACTCATCTGAACAAGAAGACTGCCAAGAAGAAGAGCCGGAGAAGCTGCGAAAAGGAACGACTGCTTTGCTGGGCTGACTTGCAGTGGCTGCTTTTGTCTTGGGTAGTGAAAGGCCTGGACTGGACTTTCTGCAACCTAAATTTGTGAGTCTCTCCAAGGGCTTGAGGTAGAGCTTGCCCCCTGTTCACGAAGTCTCAGGAACAGCAAAGACTTCAAGTTCTTCGAGCCGCAGCACTGGGGACTGTGTGTTTTGTGCTGCAACCCGAAGAACACCAACTCGACGACGTCTACGACGCCACTGCCGACTCCGTGTCCTGAAGGCAACGCAGGGGGCACCGCCGCAATGCCGCACCGCAACCCTGGTCTCACCGACGACACCTGTTGATGCCGCCACCGAGCCGCTGCTTGCACCGCAACCTGTGGGCACCGCACTCTGCACCGCCTCGCTTCACGCCGAAGCTTTGGCACCGCAGAGGGCACCGCCGCAACGCCGCACCGCGACCCTGGTCTCACCGACGACGCCTGTTGATGCCGCCACCGAGCCGCTGCTCGCACCGCGACTTGTGGGCACCGCACTCCGCACCGCCTAGCTTCACGAGGACGCCTTGGCCTGCCTGACGCCGCCACTTCCCGCCGAGATCGACGCCGCTGCTTGCACCGTGGTTCGGGGGCACCGCTCGTAAGTTACACGACGCACCGCCCTCATCCCACACCGCAGCCTTGGCCTACCGACGCCGGCACCATCGACTCCAGTTCGTCAGCCGACGACAGCGCTTCAGCAACGACGATGACGCTGCTTGCACCGTGATCTGCCAGCACCGTGACGAGCACCGCCTTCTTCTCGCACCGCGACCCTGGTCTCACCGACGACGCCATCTGATGCCACCACCGAGCCGCTGCTCATACCACGACCTGATGGCACCGCACCGCTGCACTTCGCACTGCAGCACCCGACGCCTGCCGACGCCAGCGCTCCTGACTCCATCAGAGAGGAGATCGACCTGCAACGCGTGTGACTTCGAGGGCCCCATCGCCCTGCATCTCTGAAAGGTACTGTTTGCGGGACTTCCCGACACCGTAGCTGGCCTGCGACCCCGCGGTCAGCCAGAACTGTTTTGGATTTGTGTGTTCACGACGCCATGGTAGCCCGGACGGCGCTATCCACACAAGGAACTCTTTTTAATCAGCGTATTTTTGAATTGTGAACTTTTAAGTATAGTATTGTGGTTCTTTATCGTTTTTGGTCTTGTTTTAATTATATAAAAATATTGGATATTTTTCTAAACTGGTGTGGTGTCCTTTTGTAGTGCGTACACTGTATTACTGTTGGGTATGTGCAAATGCTTTACACACTGCCTCTAAGATAGGCCTGGCTGCTCGTGCCAAACTACCAAGGGGTGAGCAGGGGTTATTTTAGAAGTGTAACTCCCTTATCCTGACTAGAGTGGTGGTTTTGCCTGGCTTTGGCCCGCGCCCTAGCCTACCAAGAATCCCATTTCTAACATTGGTTGTCAGCGGTGAGGATAGGACTTGCGTTTGCACTTGACTTACAGTGATTGGTGTGCACTACTACCATATCGCAGACTATTATGTACCACATACTAACCCGTTTTCTTTTTGGCCAATTTTTGTGATCTTGCCAGGTGAACTTTCTACTTCACCATGCCGGAATCAATAGCATCATCTGTTGCATCCATGGACATTGCCTTTGAGGAGGATAGGTTGGAGCTCTACACTGTGAGAGAATTGAAGTCTGTTTGTAAAAACCTAAAAGTCCAAATCAGAGGCCTCACTAGGAAGGACGAGCTACAAATGGCGCTGAGGACCTGGGTAGCAGCCAGAGACGCAAGTGGGCAATCTGGTGACCTTAGTGGAGAGGCGGAGGAGCCTAGTCCTAGGGTGGATGTGCTTTTGGGAGGGGGGGGGGCCCTTCCGACCAGGCAGCAGTGGCCTGTCCCCAGAGGAGCTGGAGGACAGGCGGGAAGCAAGGAGAGCAGCCACAGAGCTAGAAAAGATTAGATTGGCCATGGAGGAGAAGAGAATGCTATTGGAACATGAACGAGGTCTTAAAGAGCTGGAGCTGAAGAGTAGGCCCGGCTTGGATGGTGGCAGCAACTCGTCAAGGCAGACAGACCGAATCGTACACATCCCTAAAAATGTGGGCAGAGAGTTCAAGAAGGGGGATGACATACAGAGGTGGTTTCAGGGTTATGAGGCAGCGATACACATGAATGGGGTCCCTGAGGAGAATTGGGGAGCAGGATTGTGGTCTCTGTTTCCAGAGGAAGCCAGGGATACTTTGACAGCTTTGGGTAAGAGGCCTAACCTCACCTATGCTGATATGAAGGAAGCCCTTCTCACTAGGTATGGTCTCACTCCTACCGGGATCAGTTTAGGTCCTGGAAGAAATCTGATGCCAACACTTGGCTGGAATGTGTGGAAGGGGTTTTGTCGGTCGTTGGATGGCTGGGTGAAGGGCAGTAATGTGACAGGTTTTCGGGGGCTCTACAATTTGATTGCATGGGAGCACTTGTCTAGTCTATGTTTTGCAGATCTGCGCCAGCACCTAGTTGATAGTAAGCTAACTGACCCCAGGCAGCTTGCTATGGAGGCGGACCGCTGGGTGAGTACCAGGGTCCACAAGAAAGCGTTTGGGGGGACTCAGTCAAAGGTGGGCAGGGTCCCCAGCAGAAAAGTGGGGGGACAAGGGTAAAACACAGGAGTTCTCAAAAGGGCCCCAAAATAACACCCAGGGTAAAGGTTCCCATCCCCCGGAGATAAGAAGCAAGGGGTCTCGACAGGAAAGCCTGCCGAGACCGTCCCCGCAAGTGTTTTGCCTGTGACCAGGTGGGGCACATGAGGGGAGACCCCCGGTGCCCAAAGGGGACACAGCCACCCACCGGTGGACCGTCCAAAGTGTTGGCTAGCGTAGCGCTGGGGGAGGAGGAGTCCCAACAGGAGGGTGGGGACCCCGCAGAAATGACCCTCGTCTCAGTAGGGGACAGTGAGATGGTCCCAAGAGCCCAGGTGCCCCCTAACACAAAGAAATACAGCACCTGGTGACCATCAACGGGAAAAGGGTAGAGGCTCTGGAGCCAGTGTGACCTCAGTTCGGTGTCACCTGGTCCCTGAGACGCAGGTAGTCCCCAGGGCATTCCACCAGGTGATTGCAGTCGACAATTCCGAGCGCCAGTGTCTGGTGGCACAGGTTCCCTTCGAGTGGGGGGGGGGGTCTCAGGTCCTTTAAGGGTAGTTGTGAGCCCTTCCATGCCTGTCGATTGTCTGCTCTGTAATGACCTGGAGCAGTCCTTATGGAAGGATGTTGAGCTCAGGTCCCACTTGGAGATGCTGGGGTTGCCAGAGTGGGCATGCGTGTCCACTCGGTCGATGGCGGCCAGAGAGGGTGATCAGAACGACCCGGAGCCTGAAACAGTGGCCCAGGTCCCTGCCTAGAGGAAGGGCAAGGGGCGCGGGAAACCAGCCCCTGAAGTTCCCACGGCCCGGGGGACGCCCCGGTGCCTACAGGGGAACAGGTAGCCGAACTGGAGGACATCTCTGAGCTGACCCATTGGCAGCAAGAAGGGGGTCCCACCAGGGAGGAGTTCTGCCGGGAGCAGAAAGAGTGCCCTTCTCTGGAGGGTCTGCGGCAGCAGGCCGCAGCCCAGGCGACTGGTGATCAGTCCGGATCACATTGGATATATTGGGAGAATGATCTCCTGTACAGCGAGCCTAAGGTGGCGGAACCTGGGTCAGCCCGTGTGCTGGTGGTACCCCAGCGCTTCCGGACCTTCCTACTGGGTCTGGCTCACGACGTGCCTTTGGCAGGACATTTGGGGCAGGACAAGACCTTTGACCAGCTTGTCACCCACTTCTTCTGGCCTCGAATCCGAAGGCAGTCAGATGTGCATTGTCGGTCCTGCCAAACTTGCCAGGCAAGTGGCAAAAGTGGGAGGAAGGTCAAAGCTCCTCTCCAACCGTTCCCCGTGGTGGGGACACCCTTTGAAAGGGTAGGGATGGAGATCGTGGGGCCACTGGATCCTAAGACAGCCATGGGCAACAGGTACATCCTGGTCTTGGTGGACCATGCCACCCGGTACCCGGAGGCAATCCCTCTCAGGACAACGACGGCGCCAGTGGTGGGCCGGGCATTGATGGGGATCTTTTCCCGCGTGGGGTTCCCCAGAGAGGTGGTTTCTGACAGGGGGACCAATTTCATATCGAAGTATATGACATCCCTGTGGAAGGAGTGTGGTGTTACGTACAAGTTCACCACTCCTTACCACCCCCAAGGCAACGGTCTGGTGGAAAGGTTCAACCAGACCTTAAAAGGCATGATCAAGGGTCTCACTGTCCCCATGAGGTTAAGTGGGACGTCCTCTTACCATGCCTTCTCTTTGCGTACAGGGAGGTACCCCAGAAGTCTCTCGGGTTCAGTCCCTTTGAGCTTCTGTACGGTCACCCTTTGCGGGGACCTCTAAGCTTGGTAAAGGAAGGCTGGGAGGCCGCTCCCAGGAAGACCCCCCCAGGATGTGTTCAGCTACATGCTGGCCTTCCGCAACCAAACTGCCCGCTTCAGGAAACTCGCTCTGGCGAACTTCGAGGCCATCCAGGAAGAAATGAGGAAGTGGTATGACCAGAATGCCACTCTGGTCGAGTTTCAACCTATACAGAAAGTGTGGGTCATGGCCCCTGTGGAACCTTGTGCCTTACAGGACAAGTGGACGGGGCCCTTTGAGGTGGTGGAGCGCAAAAGTGAGGTCACCTACCTGGTGGATTTGCAGGCTCCTCGGAACTTGTTACGGGTCCTCCATGTGAACCGCCTCAAACCCCACTTTGAGAGGTACGAAGTGAGCATGCTCTTGGCGACGGATGACGGGGAGGAAGTGGAGAGTGAGCCTCTCCCGGACCTCCTGTCTGCCCAAGAGGGGGATGGGTCGGTGGATGGTGTGACCCTCTCCCCGGCCCTGACCGCTGAGCAGCAGAGCGAGTGTCGCCAGTTGTTGGGGCAGGTTGCCCCACTGTTCTCCTTGACCCCAGGTGTTACTCACTGGTGTACCCACGACGTGGATACCGGTGACACCCCCCCGGTGAAACACAAGATTTACCGGTTGGCTGACCGGGTCAAGGCCAGCATCAAAGAGGAGGTCTCGAAGATGTTGGCGTTGGGGGTGGTTGAGCCATCCAGTAGCCCATGGGCCAGCCCCGTAGTCTTGGTCCCGAAAGCAACGGCACCCGGGGCCGCCCCAGAACTGCTGTTCTGTGTGGACTATCGGGGGCTCAATGCCGTCATGCGGACTGACGCCCACCCCATCCCCCGAGCTGATGAGCTCATCGACCGGTTGGGAGTGGCCAGATTCCTGAGTACGTTCGATTTAACGTCCTGGTACTGGCAGATCACTCTAACCGAGGGGGCCAAAGAGAGATCAGCATTCTCAACCCCGGACGGGCCTTACCAGTTCCGGGTGATGCCCTTCGGATTGAAGAATGCCCCTGCCACCTTTCAGAGGTTGGTCAACCAGGTGTTGGCCGGGCTGGAGGAATTCAGCGCCGCGTACCTGGACGACATTGCGGTGTTCAGTTCCAGTTGGGATGAACATCTGCAACACCTCAGGGAAGTGTTGAGGGCGCTGCAGACGGCAGGCCTCACGATTAAGGCCAGTAAGTGCCAGATCGGGCAGGGGTCAGTGGTGTACTTGGGACACCAGGTAGGGAGCGGCCAGGTGGCGCCCCTACAGCCCAAGATCGACACCATCCTGGCTTGGGAGCCACCCAAGACCCAGGCAGCGGTGAGGGCCTTCTTAGGACTCACCGGGTACTACCGGAGGTTTGTTAAGGGATATGGCACCATCGTGGCCCCCTTAACTGAGTTGACTTCCAAGAAGCAACTGAGAAAGGTGATCTGGACTGAGTCTTGCCAGAGGGCGTTTGATACCCTGAAGGCCGCCATGTGCACGGCCCCCGTGCTCAAGGCCCTCGACTTCTCCAAGGAATTTGTCGTGCAGACCGACGCGTCAGAGCATGGAGTGGGAGCAGTGCTCTCACAACTGAACGAAGAGGACCTAGACCAACCGGTAGTCTTCCTTAGCAGGAGACTACTCCCAGGGAGCAGAGGTGGAGTGCCATAGAAAGGGAAGCTTTCGCTGTGGTCTGGGCACTGAAGAAACTGAGACCATACCTGTTTGGGACTCACTTCCGAGTTCAGACCGACCACAGGCCCCTCAGATGGTTAATGCAGATGAGGGGGGAGAATCCAAAACTGCTGAGGTGGTCCATCTCCCTACAGGGAATGGACTTTACGGTGGAACACCGCCCTGGCACAGAGCAAGCCAATGCAGATGGCCTGTCCAGGTTCTTCCGCCTTAGTGAGGAGAGCCCCCAGGTAAATGGTTAGTTCTCCCTACTTTCAGCTGGAGGGGACGTGTGTTAGACTTGGCATCTTTTGGCGTGTTTCCCCTGAGTTTTTGCTTTCTGACCTCCCGGATTTGACTCTGTTTTGCTGGTGTAACGGTTCTGCGTGCTTTTCGCACTGCTGATCAGTGGTAAAGCGCAGGTGCTCCTATGGTAAATTGTGTTATGGATTGATGTTCCTATGATTGGATATTTGATTTACCTGTTAGCCCCTAGTAAAGTGCACTGCGTGTGCCAGGGCCGGTGAATTAAATGCAACCCGGGGGCCTGCAGCACTGGTTGTGCCACCCCCGTGAGTAGCCCTGAAAACGGTAACTCAGACCTGCCATTGCAGAGTCTGCGCGCAGTTTGTAACTGCCATATCGACTTGGTCAGTGCACACACTGGCCGGTCCCTAACCTTCCCTTTTCTTACATGTTAGGCACCCCTCAGGTAGGCCCAAGGTACCCCTGTGGGCAGGGTGCAATGTATGTGAGAAGGTAGGACATGCCCCGGTGTGTGTGGCATGTCCTAATAGTGAATTACAGCCAATTTCGTTTTTTACTATTGCAAGGCTACCAGTTCCCCATAGGACAGAATGGGAGGTTTGTTCATAACATCTTATGAACATAACTGGCCCAGGAATTCGGTAAGAAAATGAAGTTTCGTATGCCTGAACTCAGAATCTAAAGATGCCTCTTTTAGTGAAGGTGATTTTTACATTCTGTGTTTGAAAATACCACTTTTGGAAAGTGGGTATTTTCTTGCTCAGTCATCCTGTGTGCCTCTACTGGAATGTGGATTGCCTGTCTGGGTTTTGGATGACAGAAGGCTGGGGGAGCAGGAGGGGCGCCAGATGGTCTAGGTAGGTCAGGAAAGGGCTGAAGAGACCTGGGTTACGATGGGGGAAGGGGGAGGAGATTTCCTTGCACCTCAAAGGGCCTGCTCTGCCTCTGACAAATGCCGTCTCCACCTCCTGCCAGGAATTCACACCAGAGAAGCCAGAAATGGTCCTGACTGGGCACAGGCCCTCTCTGCCTAAGAGATCAAAGGATTTTTGGACATAAATGCTGGGTCCCAGACCCCTGAACTTTAGAACTCATCTGGACAAGAAGACTGCCAAGAAGAAGAGCCGGAGAAGCTGCGAAAAGGAACGACTGCTTTGCTGGGTGCTTTGCTGGGCTGACCTGCAGTGGCTGCTTTTGTCTTGGGTAGTGAAAGGCCTGGACTGGACTTTCTGCAACCTAAATTTGTGAGTCTCTCCAAGGGCTTGAGGTTGAGCTTGCCCCCTGTTCACGAAGTCTCAGGAACAGCAAAGACTTCAAGTTCTTCGACCCGCAGCACTGGGGAATGTGTGTTTTGTGCTGCAACCTGAAGAACACCAACTCGACGATGTCTACGACGCCACTGCCGACTCCGTGTCCTGAAGGCACCGCAGAGGGCACCGCCGAAACGCCGCACCGCGACCCTGGTTTCACCGATGACGCATGTTGACGCCGCCATCGAGCCGCTGCTCGCACCGCGACCTGTGGGCACCGCACTCCGCACCGCCTAGCTTCACGAGGACGCCTTGGCCTGCCTGACGCCGCCACTTCCCACTGAGATCGACGCCGCTGCTTGCACCGTGGTTCGGGGGCACCGCTCGTAAGTTACACGACGCACCGCCCTCATCCCACACCGCAGCCTTGGCCTACTGACGCCTGCGCCATCGACTCCAGTTCGTCAGCCGACGGCAGCGAGTCAGCAACGACGATGCCACTGCTTGCACCGTGATCTGCCAGCACCGTGACGAGCACCGCCTTCATCTCGCACCGCGACCCTGGTCTCACTGACGATGCCATCTGACGCCGCCACCGAACCGCTGCTCACACCGCGACCTGAGGGCACCGCACGCCGCACCGCTGCACTTCGCAGCGCAGTACCCGACGCCTGCCGACGCCAGCGCTCCTGACTCCATCAGAGAGGAGATCGACCTGCAACTCGTATGACTTCGAGGGCCCCATCGCCCTGCATCTCTG
Organism: Calotriton arnoldi; assembly: GCA_963921515.1. NCBI lineage: Eukaryota > Metazoa > Chordata > Amphibia > Caudata > Salamandridae > Calotriton > Calotriton arnoldi. Next base: position 508,140 of record CAWUFW010004371.1, on the reverse strand, counting down.
AAAGGTACTGTTTGCGGGTCTTCCCGACACCGTAGCTGGCCTGCGACCCCGCGATCAGACAGAACTGTTTTGGATTTGTGTGTTCACGACGCCATGGTAGCCCGGACGGCGCTATCCACACAAGGAACTCTTTTTAATCAGCGTATTTTTGAATTGTGAACTTTTAAGTATAGTATTGTGGTTTTTGTATCATTTTTGGACTTGTTTTAATTATACAAAAATATTGGATATTTTTCTAAACTGGTGTGGTGTCCTTTTGTAGTGCGTACACTGTATTACTGTTGGTTATGTGCAAATGCTTTACACACTGCCTCTAAGATAGGCCTGGCTGCTCGTGCCAAACTACCAAGGGGGTGAGCAGGGGTTATTTTTGAAGTGTAACTCCCTTATCCTGACTAGAGTGGTGGTTTTTGCCTGGCTTTGGCCCGCGCCCTAGCCTACCAAGAATCCCATTTCTAACACCGCCTCATCAGGAGTTTCAAAAATGTGAGGTTTGCCGCCCAACTGAACACGCAATCTAGCTGGATACAGCATTGCGTACTTGACATTCACTTTCTGCAATGTGCGTTTAATGTCTATATACTTACGCCGCGCCTCTTGCACCATTGGCGTAAAGTCTGGGAACAGTGCTATTCCTGATCCTTGGTAAGAGAGCGAACCTTGCTCGCGGGCCAACCTCAATGCTGCATTGCGATCTTGATAGTTAAGGACTTTGGCTATGATCAGTATTGGGGGCACCCCCGGCACCGGGCCCGATCCCAGTGTTCGGTGCGCTCTCTCGATCGCAAAGGTACTTGAGAAGGCCTCCTTGCCAAAGTGATCTATCAGAACAGTCTCCACAAACTTAGCCATACAGCCGGTATTCGTAGACTCGGCTACTCCTGCGATGCAGAGATTATTTCAGCACGAGCGCGCCTCCAAATCCTCAACCTTGGCGGCCACCATTTTTAGAAGGGCATCAGCTCTGTCCAGTCGCTTATGGATATTCGGCTGCGCATCCTCCAACGCCGATATGCAGTGTTCAACCTCTCCAATTCGGGCATCTTGTATCTCTAGGCGTCCAAGAATGTCGTCTAGCCGAGATGTAATGGTGTCAAGGGGAGTGTCGATGGCCTGAAATCCAGCCTTTAGTTCGGCCATAATGGTGCCGGTACCCTCCAACGGTGGGGCCTCGGCCTCAGAGGGGCACTCGGTTTCTTCACGCCTGTGAGTCTTTGTGGTGTCAAAGCTCAATTGGCGCTGTTTGGGGTCCATTCGCCCCATCGTGTGCAATCGCTCTCAGCAAGGCATGTAAAATGGATAGGGCAGATCTCTCGCAAGTAGACTGTTCCCGCGTAGGACTCCGCCGCAGCAGCCAGGCCGAGTGAGCACAGCCACAAACCCCACACCGTGCTCACACCGCCAAGGGGAGCTAGTATAGGAAGTATGGCGCCCAGGGGCTCAGATCGGAGGGGTAGCCCAGCACAATCAGGCGCGCGAGAGGGGGGTACCTGAAGCGTGTCTGCGCTAAGCCGTCATCACCGTTAGCCGAATCTCCCTCTCGTTATGCCGGGGTCAGCAGGCATTTGCAGAGCTGCAGAGCGTCCACACACCAGTAAGGGCGCTGTGTAGTTAGTCCCCGGGCCAGGCCGGTCATCAGTCTCCAGCGTTGCGCTTCGCCTCTCAGCGCGCACTCACTTGTGGGCCATGAGTTGTCGAGGGTGGGGTTCAGTATCCGCCCCCCGTCCACCAGACGATCCTACACCGCTCCGTCGAGGTGCGCCGCCGGATCGGCCCGCACGTCCACTTCGTGCTGCCTAGGCCCCGCCCTCAGGCTCACCCAAGACCCCTGTCGTCTCAGGCCCTTCGAGGGCCGCGTCAGACCCAGGCTTGTGCAAGTTGTATCTGCACATCACGTCTGTTATTTAGACCCGCGGGCAGGTCTTTGGGGCGCTGTTCGTTTACTGCACCTCAGCTCGCGATCCCATGAGCTCCAGCCGGCATTGGGAACGAGACGGGAGGGTGATTGTGAGCGACGGTCTCGGAACTTCAGAGTCAGGCGGCCATCTTGGTCGCTGGCTCGGCCATGCCCCCTAATTAAATCTATAATTAAAGAAAGAATAATTAAAATTTTATATTTTTGTCATCTCTTTGTTAAAGGTTGAACTAATTTAATGAATTCAACCTTAGTTGCTATGAGGGTTATTTTAATCCCCTGCCTTTGATTTCTGTGGCAGTGTGTTGGAGTACCATTAGTTAGCCATGCAAGGTGACTGACATACTCCAGAATTAGACTGAAGCTCATTTACACCTGCTTTGACACCTTTAGGTATGTAGTAATTTTGGAAATTTACTTTTGGAATTGTAAATTTGTTACTCTTTGGTGGGTGTGTATTTTGTATTAGTATGCACCTCCCAAACCCCTCTTTGAAAAAAGGCTTCCCACATTTAATACTAATTCAGTGCTTTAAATGTACAAGTATTGTCCGGTACTCAGTATCTGCAGTTCTTTAATTTGAAAGGGAGAGTACCTGCACTCCTCAGCACTGCTGCAATACATTTAATAGGAGAGTACTGGCACTTCTCGGGAGCAAACAGGAACTCTAAAGGCTGCGTACCTGCACTTCTGTATTTCTATTTAAAAACACTGTACTAATTTGTATACCTATATGTACAGAGATCTCTGCCACCATGATACACATCTCTGCACAGAAAAGATAGGTGAAGTAGAAGTCTCCTGCAGTAGGTTTGTGAACTGCATTTTGTAATACATAAATCAGTTTTACTACTGTAGTACTACTTGCATACTACTAAATTCAGTCTGTGAATCGGGCCATCGTGTTTCGTCCCTTTCCCTATGCACGATTTGAAGCAAACATGAGTAAGAGATAGGATTCTTAAGCATGAAATGCTGGTGTATGGGTGCATAGGTTGTGTGTGAATGCTGTGTGGGCAATGTGGGAAGTGTTTCAGTGTTGAGTGTATATGGAAGAGGATGCTCATGTTACAGCAAGTATTTAGCTGGGCCTACACATAGATATAAGAGAGAAGTGTGAGAAAAGATATGGTTGTGCGTCCATACGCATAGCAAGCGATCCTTCTCACCCTCATGCACTAGTCCACCGCACTCGAGCACACTACAAATTATTCGCAACAGGTGTCAGGTCTATTATATCTCAAGCATTCTCCAAAGACCATGTCTGCAGACCCTCGCCATACAGTCTCTTCATAGGCCCCTGAGTAGATTTTGTTGTATCAGTCTGCTACACCAACTCTGGAGAGCATCAGGTCCCCTTCTTGCTTCTCGGTCCATGGAGATCTGTTTCAGGGAGTGGATGCTTAGGATGTATCATCTCATCCTGCCAGAGGACACAAAAGCTCTCACCAGAGTTGCACACGTCAATCACAATGTGCGCATCTGACTTCATTTCCTATTACTAAGGAGACCCATGAGCTCGGGGATTAGAGACATTTGGAAGGAAGTGATGGAGGCTAAGTCCTGGATCCCAGGGGTTGCGGGTTGAATGATCTTTGGAGCACCGCATTTTGGGGTTACACACCAGAAATAAAAAGGGTAAATGGGTAAACTTTAATTTAAGTTTGCATCCTTATTACCAGTACTTGCTAAACGTCGAATAATGATAAACTGGATACAACCCCTGGGGCCCCCCCCCCCCCCCAAAAACAAATGTGGTACAAAGATGTCAGGAAATGGTCCGTAGCAGAAGAAATCAGAGTGTAGATTGTGCACCCCAATGAGCTGCTGCTCTTGGACTGGTGGGAGATGACACATGGACTCCTTGAAGGGGACAATGATACCAACCCCCTCATACCTGATCTCATAATAAAGTAGTGTGTGTTCGGCTGTGCGGGCAACTAGGTGAGAAATGGGCTATTTAAGAGTTTGGAAAATATGCCTTTTCATCCTAACTGGTGGCTGATGATCTTATAAGATGTTACTGTATATGTATGGTTTCTCATTTGTTTGACTTATTTGTTTTGTGATAAAAATACAATAAAATGTGTTTCCAAGGGAAAAAAAAAACCTAAAGACACTCATGATATGTATTGAAGATTTTAGGGAAATTAGGCATATGGGGAAACTCGGGGTTGTAAACTTACCACTAGGATCAGGAACTGCTTGCTCAGGAGTTAGCGTCTGCTGTGGGAGAGCCTCTGCACCTTCCACCAGGTTTTCTCCCTGCAACCTGAATGTTTAGAACATGTGAGAAACGTTTGCAAGGAGCATTAGAAAATCTCTTGACAAAAAGAGGAGTGCATTCATATGAAGCAACAGCAATCAAAAGCAAAACGATGTATCGTTTGTCAATTTCACTGCCTGATTTAGTAAGTGGAACGCAAATTTAGAGCCTGATTTAGATCTCTGTGAACAGGTTACTCAGTCACAACGTTGATGGATATCTCATCTGCCTAAATATAAATCTCATAGGATATAATGGGATTTATATTTCGGTGGACGGGATATCTGTCACTGTTGAGTAACCCGTCAACCACAATCGAAATCCGGCCCTTAGTCTTTTTCTTTACCCAAACTCTTCCTGCCTTTTCAGATTGCAAGTTGGATCTGTTTCTTTGCCTATCACAATCTTTACATGTGTCCTTTTCTTCATGGCAATACTGTGGAAGCAGTTCCAAGCAGTAGTAATTTCCGCCAACCCTTTCGTTGTCAAGTCAATGCTCCCAGTCTTGAATGAGATGGTTTCTGTGTGCCTACAGAAGCTTTCTATATCAAGCTGTAGTCATGAGCATAGGATACCTTGTCAAACATACAGACTCTGCAGATACGCGGATTCATAGCGCTTTGACCCTTTTCTCATCCACTCCACTGGAGAAGACACAGAGAGAACCAAAATCCACCTTGCAAGCTTTGCATTTAAAATATTATTAAACCTGTAAATGATCAATGACCTTTAGGCTAAATAGCAACAATCTTAATGTCCTCTTTCTTTGAATTCACTGTTCTGGTGTGTGGTGCCTGATAAGGTTCTAGACATGTGCAAAACTGTCCAGACTATGCCACGTCTTTTCACTTGTTGGTTCTCCTTATGTCTTTTAATTTGCTTAGAATGGGTAGATCTACAGAGATTTCTATCCGTACAGCAGTAGCGGCTCGTTGAGGGAGTGGCGCGGGGCGGTGGGGGGGGAGGAGCAGGGTGCGGGGTAGTAAACTACGGCATACGGCAGAACAGAGGTAAGTAAACAAATAAATAAATAAAACGAATTTCATTGCGCGCGCTGCATTGCCAAATGCGATGCAGCGCGCGCAACGAAAAATTTGTTTTATTTATTTATTTGTTTACTTACCTCTGTTTGGCCGTATGCCGTAGTTTACTACCCCCCACCCTGCTCCTCCCCCGCCCCGCCCCACCACCCCGCGGCACTCCCTCCACGAGCCGCTACTGCCGTACAGCTCCAGATGCAGTGTGAAGGGTATTTACAACCAAGGGTCAAACAAGGAAAGACGCACATAGAAATATTCTTCTTAGTTGCACGGAAAAAAACATGACGTCACCGGAAACTAACACTGGGAAATCTAACATTTAAAATGTTTTGCTTGCAGCAAATAACATCTAGACTATTATTATTATTTTTTTTCATTTGCCCTTTATTGAGTTTATATTACATGTTTGCCAACTCGGTGCAAGAGCATATAAAAATGCTATAATAAACCACATCAAGAAAAAGCATTACATCAAAATAAAAAAATTAAAAGAAGAAAATTACTTGCAGATAAAAGGGCTATTTAGGATGATAGTGAAACAAAAAATCAGTCTGAGCAGAGTTGCCTGAAGAGGAAAAGCTTTCCAAAATGTGGGGTTGTGTGTACGGGGGAAAAGGAACAGAAGCACCATTGAGCCCATAGGGTCAAGCAGCAGGCAATAGATATAGGGAAGCACAGCGAATTCTTATTTAAAGGTGTGTGAATATGTACATTTAAAGATGATACATAAAAATGAAATGAGAAGGAAAGAAGAGCCATCATGGAGAAGCAAGAACAGTAGAGACATGAATTGGTCTTAATGCACCTAATCCCCGTTGCCCGTAACATGCAGGATTTGCAGGCACTGGGGGATCAGGTGCATTCGATGGCCAGGCCCCATGGAGTACCTGTGACACCTGGGTCCACCAGATTCATAACTTTCTATAGGGTTATTAGTGCCCCAGTACAATATATAAGAACTCCGGCTAATACCTCAGCATCCAATGTCCCATTTTTCTGGGAATTCCTGGATAGGAAGAATGCACATGTGCGCATGGCATAAGTGATGTTTAGACATATGGAAAAATATTAAACTTAGGACACAAGGTGAACGAGTGGGGTATTGTTGGTCCTGGTGAAAGTTGGAAGTTTGGAAACTAACTGAAACATGTAGACCAATTAGATGAAGGACCACAATTAATGCTTTCATGTGCATCAGCTTTTCTTTTTAACTTGCCAAGGGCACCCTCTAATAAATAGCACTGTGGTATCACCCTTAAGCAAGTTTAACTATTTTCCCAAGATCCACACGACATTCACAGTAGTTGTCTACTAATATCAAAGTGCTCCCTCCAAAAGTGGGGTTGAGCCTATCCAGTATATGCACATACACTGGGTGAGGATCCAGGGATGAACTCAAATATTAGGTGAGGTATCAGGAGAAAAATAATGTTTGAGTTCTTTCCCTAGGATAGGTCTGTGTAGGCCAATCCCCGACAAAGAGACAGGTCATTCTGGATGATTGGGCATAGCAGGAGAACATTTTTGTTCCTTCATTATTTGTCGTGGGACTCATACCTGCAGTGGCCGAACTGAGGTGGGTGGCTGCATGGCTCAGTTTATAAGGATGAACTTAGTTTTGATATACAGCTGGGATCCCGAGTTGATGTGGTCTTTAACTGTTTGCTAAATGTTTTCAGCTAAATATTTTGCTGATAGTTAATTTGAACAAAAGAAATTGAAGGCCCTATTGACAGAACCGTTTGCACACTTGAGGGCAGATTTATCAACACTTTGCATCTGTGCAAAGTCACAAAACCATAGCAAACTGGTGCAAATTGTTGATAAAATATTTACTTTACAGCGCAAAACATTTTTTGTGCTGAAAAGAAACCCTAATTGTAATGTAAATAGAGCTTTGCGCGCCTTTGCATTACTTTGCATTAAAGGGGCATCCCATGGGTAGTACATGAGCATTACCACCATACTACCAATGATTTATTTTATGCAAAGCCCTAACTCCCAACAAAGGTAGACCGGGCGTTGTGCAAAAAATAACCCCTCCTCAAGACAGGCGCTAACATGGAGAAATGTTTTTATTTCTCTTAGGCATTCACAGCTTGAATGTGTGCTGCACTTTATATCGCACATATAATGTGTGAAAAGTTTTAAAGTATGTCTAAGCATAGTATTCTGTACTGGAGGGTGTGGTTGTGGGTGGCGCTGGCAGCCTGAAAGATTGCCAGTGCTGTACAAGACAGCTGAGGCATCATATCTGAACAGATATGGTGCTGCCCTGTTTTCTTTTTCTAGCTATAATTTAGTAAATCTCATCTTTCAATTGAACATAGGTGTGTTAAGACCATGATTTACATGTATAAATTAACACTGTGCATTCACACATTATTGATTTACAGTTGTAACCAGATATTACTTGCCTATTCCTTGGGATTAAATCTCCTCACAAGGACAGCGAAGGGGCATTTCTGGGTAGTTCCATCTGCCAAAGTAAGTCAACACCCAACACCTCACAGGTTTGTGGGTATTCACAAACATTTACATGCAGTTTCCCACCACACAGTGGATATTATTTCCCTCATGGTTTGCAAAAACATTTTAAAGTGCAATTGCACTATTGCAAGGTATGCAAGTCTCTGTAAGTGTTCACCATGTTTTCTTGTGTAGAAAGGCTTTGAAATGTGAATAACTTGGCATAACCAAAATACTTCCAGAGCTGCTCCTTAGAAACTTCAGCTGCCTGTGAATTTCATAACATTTGCAGAAGTACAATGCAGCAATGTGATTGTCTAGTTAAATTAATACAAGCAATGCCAATAGGTGTGGCTTAAGAATAAACACCCACAAATTCAACAACATATGCAGTATAAATTAAAAGAATACAATTAGAGAAAAGGAAACATACTGCCTTCTCAACACAGTGGGCATATGCTTGCAATAACAAACCTAAACATTGCAGCAGGGGTCTGTCTTGCAGATGTATTGTACATAGTAGAGATGGGCGAGCCAACAAATTATTAGAGAAAGCCAAGCCAGAGCAAAAGATTCGTTCTAGCTCTAAGAGCCGGTGTATGAACAGAGCCATGAAAATATTTTGCATGTAAATCATGCAACAACCGTCATGTTAGAATATGATAAAGTGTCTTCAAAATTTTAAAAAAGAGTATTTCTTTAAGACATGGATGTGTTTTACCTTAGCACATCAGAGTATATTACTGCATTGACAGTTTTTTAAACATTCACGGAGAAACATTTCTGCCCCAGCCTGATGACAATGCTATCAGTGACCTAAGAGGCAAGTCAGTCATGATGTGCACTCTGTATGTGGGCTAGAATCTTAATATAGATGGAGCAAAATTATAGGCTAAAAAATCAAACTTAATGGAGGTTTTTGTACAACACACATCTGGAACTCAGGTTTTCGAAGGTGCTGTCATGTGCAATAAGGAACAACAAGCAGGCTGTGTGAAATAAAGTACCAGCTCAGAATCACATAATTTGGTCAAGAATGGAAGCCAGTATTGATTCCAGATGTTCCAGTATCACAGTGTGAAATTCAGCCACTAGATGGATATCTCTTTCCAGGGCCGGACTGGCCGTAGCTGGCACCGGGCATTTTCCCGGTGGGCCGCCAGGGTGGGAGCCGGTCTTGGACCCCCTGGGGGCTGTTTTTGTTACCGGGGCCCCCTGTAACAAAATCGGCTGAAATCGGCCCTAGAAAACAGCTCGGCTGCACTCCCCCCTCTTCCCCATGGGGGGCCGGCTGATCTGTGCCAGGGCCGGTTTCGGTTCCCAGTCCAGCCCTGTCTCTTTCTGACATCAAAGAGTAATGTTTTGTGCTTACTCATTGGAGGAAGAATGCTTCACAACAGACACATGTCACACATTTGTTTTGGGCACCGGAAGATTTGCTGCGATTTACAGGATGCTGAGCTAAGGAACGGATTTGACACACAGTAGGCAGTTATAGCCACTAGGCACATTGCCTCCATGAAAGCTTAGCTTATTTTGGGCTTGCGGTTGCAAGAGGCCCTTGAGCTGAGCCAGAGCAAGGCATCTAGCTCACACCTGGTGTGAGCTTTCAGTGGCTTGCCCACCTGCAGTAAATACCATTGTTTTAAAGTGCAAACATGGCTGCTACGTTTAGAACCAACATGCTGGCCATCTTGGAATGATTCCAAGATGGTCTCATGGTTTATAGGAAGTAGTCACATAGGATGAGGGGCACTGCAGCTGAAATGAGTGGCAAGTAAGTGACGAGAGGTAAAGATATAGAAGGGGAAGTATAAAAGGAGAAACATTGATATTAAAGGTCTAGCTAACCAGCCCTGGCACTCAAGTGCACTCATTTTCAGATGGATGTACATATGTGATCAGAAAATGCTGTCATTCACAGGGCAAGAGTTCCAATGACTGATATTGACTGACCCATTACCTCATACGGTACACATTCATAGATGGAGGCAGAGCGCATAAGACACACATACAGACCAATGGCAGAACAGAGCTGACCCAAAGGCCCTCTGTGTATCTATATGGCTATATAATTATATATATATGCTTCCTTCTCCCATTACTGAAAGCTTGACATTTGGGGAGGCCGCATTTTCACTTGTTCGGGCACATTGGCCTGTTAATAGTGCATTGACCCTGGATTTAGGAGGGTACAACGCTTATATTTGAACGTCACCTACTCTTGTATGATGGATTGGATACTTTTAGCCTGAAAAATTCGACCAGGCCTTCTCCATCGGTTCTATTCTCAGGAACGATTACAATTTGTGCTTGACCCTGTTCGGGTGGGGTCCTATTTTATTTATGACCCTATTATATTCTCTGAACACACGACCTAGTTTCCTTTTTACTTAAGGATTATCATTTTTTTGGGCTCTTATCAAGGAGACCCACGTTATTGGTGCATTATTGAATTGACATACCGGGAGTATATATCCGAAATAGGCTGAGACCGGAGTGGGCTCTCAGCCCCTACTATTGAGCAGGCGCCTTATACGCGACAACCAACCACACACAACTCTGCCCTGACAAAGTTCATATATTGAACGAAACGCGTTGGCTGATGCTGTGCCTTAACTCTTAAGGATTGTGAAAAATAAAGACGGATATATTTTTTTGATCATGAAGATACTGACTGTGCTTCTTTATTGATTTGAATTTGACTGGTTAGTGCACCGCTCCACTGTTCTTTAAAGTACTTTATATCTGCATTGGCAGTTGGCACTCTTCAGCGGCGGGTGCAGGAGCGGTTTGTGCACACCGACTCGTAACATATCAGTTAAAAGCAACTATAGGGAACATAAAAAGGAGGTGCGGCCACTGGAGTCTGCCGTTGTTTCTCAAATCTCATATATATATATATGGATGTTTGCATTGTTCAATGACTTTTTGATCACAAGACCCTGGGAGAGAGCTAAGAAGAGATTCTAGGCCAATCATTAAAGTCATATCTTCCCTTTAGGTTTGTCAGAGGAGGTAATCAACACCAAAATCCTTCCCTTCAAAGGTTCTCTGTGACATTCCATATGTAACAAAATACCTATCTGTAGGCTTAAATACAGATAAACAACAATCCACCCAGAAATGACTATTGACTGTAACACATGCTTTTCACAATCATTATGACAAGCCTAATGCATTTATCATAACTTTTCATAATGAACAGATTCGACCCATGGATTTGGAAATATTTTTCCTAGGAAACTGATCGCCTCTAGCTATTATCATTGGCTTTTCACAATGCCCAACTGAGGCCTCTTACACTGAGCTTAAGCTTTCCCACAAGACACCATTCAATCATAAAATTACATAGTATACAAAATTACAGTTGTCCAAGCAAAATACAATCTCTTGTAAATTAGCTTTACAATGATTCTGACAGAGCAACCTATCTATACCCATGAATTGTCAGAGGGGGTAACCAGCACCAAACCCCTATCCTACTGTGGCAATCAGTGAGATTCCATGTAACAAAATACTTAAAAGTCTATTGCCTTTAACACATGCTTTTCACAATGAGTAAAAAAGACCTACTCGCTTTATCATAACTTTTTATTATAAACAGATCACAGTCTGGTATAATTTTTCCCAGTGAACCTAAAAGTCCTATTGCCTTTGCCATTGACTTGCCACTATATATACACCACAGGCCTCCTGAAGGGTGCATACACTGGCAGCAATCAGGCATATACTGAAAAAAAATACAAATATGTACAAAATGACAGTTGGCAAAACAATATACATCCCCACTCAATACGGCCTAACAAGAAACATTGCAGTGCAATTCTACTCCCAGGGTTTGTAAGAGTGGGTGACCAACATGAAAACCCCTGCTTACTATGGTAATATGCACCAACAACAACAGTGGTTCACACAGAACTCATTCTATTCAAAATTCTTCGATACACACAGTGGAAATTACTGCAGCTGATTTTATACAAATTTCTTGGAGACACCCAGCAAGAATTACTGCAACCAATATAGTATAGTATCATTACAATTCTGATAGTTGTTTTACAGTGTAGCCATGCAAATGTATTCACATCATAAGTAAGTCTGGGCAGTGAACTCCGCTCCGCTCGCGAAGTTTGCGTAGATTTCCGCACTTCGCGTTACACGGAGCTCGCAGAGTTTAAAAAAACTCTGCCTCACGTAGCGGAGATTTTTCCCTCGCTCGCGTTCGTGAACATCAAGTTGGCGAGCGCAAGCATGGAAAATCAACCTCCCAGCGAGATTTCTCAATGCTGCGGTCAGATTTCTCATTGCGAGTGGTCGCGGATGCTCGCGACCGCTCGCGTTGAGAAACGGTCCGCTCGAATTGAGAAAACTGCCGCTCAAGTAAAAATCTACTCGAGCAGCAGAAAGGAAGCAGCGCCTGCTTGCGCTGTGCATGGTGCCGTTTGCGATGATTGCACAGTGCAGACAAGCACCTGGCACTGAAAATCACCGCGAATAGCATTTGTCCAACGCACTCCACCGCTTGCGGAGCTCCACTTAGCGGAGTTTTTTTGCACTTCGCGGAGTTCCGCATAGCAGAACTCCGCGAACTCCACCCAGGCTTAATCATAAGTTGCATAATTTGCATTACGTAGTCAATATTTAAAACAAGATATGTGCAAAGTAACTGTCATGCAAGCAACAACCACAGTCAAACAAAGTGAAACAAGTGGTGAAAAATCGGAAATACGTTGGTATGCAAACAATCACAAAGAAAAGTCCTATTAGACCAGGCACATAGTTGTCTAATCACACATGTTATGGTGTATCAGAGGGTTTATTTGCAAACAATGTTGATCCTGTTTCAATCCATCAAGAGGTACAAGGGTCCCATCAGGGCTAAGGGACAGCGTGGGGAACTGGGGACTCTATGTGAATTGGAATAAGCGCAGTCCGTGAGTTACTGAGCATAAGGTGGTTACAATCACCAAGTGCGTACAGGTAAGGAAAAGGATACTCATGGGTGCTTTATCTGTGAGATAAATAGGTAGGTGAAGGATAGCCAAGATGCATGGGGAAGGGATTAGGCAATCCACAAAACTCCACAATAGGAGAGGAGCTGGCAAGCAGTCTAGGTAGACCGTCAAGGGGGCTTCTTCCCGGCAGTTACTATCCCCACGGTTTGCTCGGGTGGGTCACCAACACCAAATCCCTTGCCTACCACGGTAATCTGCGAGATCCATGTAACAAAATACCTGCCTAAAGGTTTTGGCATAGTGTAATAGCAATTCATCCTTAAAAGCCTATGCCTTTAACATATGGTTTTTACAATAAGTAGGTCAAGCCTATTGGCTTTGTCATAACATTTCATAATAAACTCATTAAACCTATGAAATCTGGCAGGACTATTCCCAAGGAACCGTTTACCCTTTACCATTTGCTTTGCACTGTACACAACACCGGCCTATTCAAGTGCACATAAACTGGCAATCATCATGCATACTGTTATATAATACAAATATACAGACTAATACAGCTTTCAAAACAATATACAACCCCTCCCAACAGAGCCGAACAAGAATCACATAGTGAAACCCCCCCAGGGATGTCAGAGTGCATAACCAACTCAAAAACCCTTGCCTCCTTTGGTAATCTGTGAGATTAAATGTAACAAAATACCTGTCTATAGCCTGCAACACAATAGAATAACAACCAACGGTTGAAGGCTTACTGGCGTTAAGATATGCTTTTCACAATGAATAAACTTGACCAACTGCCTTTGCCATAACGTTTCATAATAAGCAGACCAGAACTGTGGCATCGGAAATAACGTTTGCCAGTGCACCAATCTGGCATATCGCTTGTTACCATAACCAACTCAGGCCTAGAGTTTTGAGTGTAAGCTTTTCCTCAAGTCAACTATCAGATACACTGTGATCAAATTAGAAAGGTATACAAAAACAATAGGTGGATAAGCAAAATACTATCTCTCCTAAGAGGGCCAAACAAGGATTCTCACAGAACAAACCTATATCCATGGTTTGCCACATGGGGTAACCAACACCAAAACCATTGCCTACTAAGGTAATCTGTGTGAGTTATGTAAGAAAATACCTGTCTGTTAGTTTTAATATAGATTAGAACATTGGAATGTGGAGCACTCCATTGAATACAATGGAGTGCTCTGAGCTTCTACGGGCCGGTAAAAGCCCGCCGAGCAACATTCCAATGTTGTTTTACAAAGGCCTCTCGGAGTCTGAGGGGATTTAAACCCCCTTGCGCTCCGAGAGGCCTTTGTTTTATTTGTTAGAACATTCTGCCCTCTATAATAACAATCCGCACTTAAATGCCTGTTGACTAATATGTGCTTTTCACAATAAATACTTCCGTCCTAGTGCCTTTATCATACCATTTCATAATAAATAGATCAGGACTATAGCATGATCATTGGATTGTCACTATAAGCAACTAAGTCCTGCTGTATCAAGTATACACTTTGCAACAAGCCAAAAAAGTGCAATACAAACAGTCTTTCTAGTGGAAGCACACAAATTGGCCCAATCGAGTTCTGTACTCAGGGGCACCAACATGTGGGTGTAGCCTAAGCCCCTTTCTCAGTAGTACTCTGAAAGGTCTTTTTTGATTATCTCATACAGTCAGGCAACAGTTGCATTGTCAAAACACACCTAAAAATCCATGTAGATTAGTGTGGTCTTGGCCATCCAAACTGACTGGAAAACAGCAATACATTCCTCATGCCCTCTGCCCTCTTCCCATCTATGCTGCTGCCAGAGTAAAACAGAGTGTGTTAGATGACTAGATCATTTACTGTGTTTAATAGTATTGCATGGTCATGTGCAGGGCCCTAAAAGCTCGAGCTGCTGGATAAATAAACAAAATAATAACAGCTGGGATCAGGAGAAGCACTTTTTGTTTTGTAGAAGCTCACAACTTCTGTCCAATCAAAGCATGTACTCCTGACTCCCAACATGCGGGCAGAGCCAAAGCCCCTTTCTGTAGGACTCCTAAAAGCTCTTTTTAGACTGATCACATTATGTCTAGCAACAGCTGCCCTGTCCAGCCAGACCTGAAAATACAAATTAATCATTCTACATTTGTAGTGGTTTATTTTTGGACTTCATCTAGAATATTCTGCACATTTTTGTGTACAAAAAATAATATTCTCCATTTTCTTGATTGTGGAAACTTCATCCTCACAAGCTTCTTTCCTATTTTAAGTGGCAAAAAGAACCCATAGTTCAGGCAAACACGCTTTGACAGATAGCACCGTGTAGCTTTGTGGGTAGAGGCATGTATTCTGCCACAATACATGAAAACAAGAAACATCGATTGGCCAATGCTGCCCCCCAGTGACGCTCAAGGTGCGCCTGTTTGCTCACGGCAGGTCTTCGATGCTAACCCGCCTGCAACTAACAAATCCATGATAAATATTTAATGCTAAGCATAGCTTCTTCTTTGGGTAAACGTAAGTAATGTTAGTAACAGCCCCCCATGGATGGTTCTTACAAAAAATGTTGTCATGTATTGTTATGCAGAAATTGCAAATAAGTTAATGAACAACGTTTTTTTAAACCAGCAGTAACGTCCATCAAATCACCCATAGATTGTCTTACTCTCTATACATTTCAAAGTCACTAAGAGAAAAAATGCAAGCAGGAAAACACTAGGAAGGACAGAGAACTGACTGGAGCCAGGAAGCAGGGTTAGGAGTAGCATTTACCACCATAAACTAATAGGCCGGCCGCAAAAGTGGCAGTGCCTGGGGTGACACTTTATTTATTTATTATTTTTGTAGCTTTAAATAGCGAGAACTCAACCCGAAGGTATCAGAGCGCTTTACATAGGCACCAGTTGCATTAAAGACGGACACATCATTTTGAGGCAAGGGGAGATTAAGAGATTTGCCCAGAATCACAGGATGTTTGAGCATCCCTGCCAAGACTCGAACCGGGTTCCCCAGCTTTAAAGTCGGAATAACCGCTCAGCTGAGCTGCAGGGAAGGCCAGTCAAACGGGCTGAAGCAGTAGCTTGGGGTCCTTCATCAGGACAGGGACGCTGGGGAGATAGATGCACTTGAAACTTTTGGGACACTGACATGAGTTTGTCCGAGGAAAGATATGTGTCCCATGGGACAGACATGCAAGCATCAGGATACAAGTGTAGTTCTTAACATTTTAGAGCAGCTTGGAGGATAAAAACCAAGCCTCAGTGTCGTTGGTGACATCATCTGACCCCAGTGACATCACAGCAAGCGACATCACACAACATTTTACTCAGTGGCATTACAGGACGCGATATTTCATCATCTGTGACCAGTGCCTGAACCAAGATGGTCCTCCTGTTGGTGCTACAAATGCAATCTAATTCTCAGATGTGGAAAGTGGGACAGCTCCAGTGCGGAGACCAGACCTCCTTATCTATGTCTGTTGAAAAGAAAGAACAAGCTTTATCAAAGCCAATAGGACTCTTGCCCTTGACAGTCGTAAGTTTTGCCAGTGGTTGTTTTTTTAACTAACTGGCCACAATGCGTGTGCACACAGGCATGGTAGCCTTCTTGGAAATATTTTTCTTTTGTTTTGAGAAAATCATTCAAAGATGGAGGTAGCAGATGTCTTTCACGGCCGGGAATGGGAATATATAACACCCTCCAAACTGGTACAAATGCATTGCCATTTTCTATTGCATTATCTGCATCTGTGCATAAGAGAGCGCATGCATATAACAAAAGCTAATTCACCGATGGTTTCCTAGAGTATTCTGGGATACCTGTGACTGCCACAGGTTCCTTGGCATACTTTTGGAAACGTTCCTGAAAACTCTGAAGTTGTAAAAAGTTGTAAGTCTGCACCCATGTGATGCTGTAACAATGCAGTGCAGTTTTCCAGCTTCATGTTGTGAATTGGGTCTTCTGGCTCGTGGCTGTAGAAGTGGAGCGCACCCGGGAAGGGACCCTTGGCCACATGCCCGGTGTTTTTGGAGTGCACAGCGGTCCTGTTGTGGCACATTTTTAGGTCGGGCCTAGAGCCAGCGCGCTTGCACTGCTCTGCGAAACTTATTGTAGGGGAGTAGGAGAATAAAAGCTCTGCCCACTCTCCGCCCATATTTGCCATTGGCTTGTGTCATTGTCTGTCCTAAATGCTGGCCTCTGATTCATCAATAGGCTTGTTAGTCCCTCCTTAGTACCGCCTCCACTTCATTTCTCACCTCCCATGGCGACTGGCCCCTTTACTTCGGTTGTTACATGGTACGTGTTATTTAGACTGTGAGCACTATTTTCTTTAATGAGGTTCTTTTACTGCAGGCATGACATGCTTTGGTGCCTTCTTTACTCCCCCCCTCCCTCCTGTTGTCGTGCCTTCTCCCCCGCCCCCCGCCCTCCCTCCCGCTGTCCGTGCCTTCCCCCTGCCCACCCTCCCGTTGTCCGTGCCTTCTTCTCCCCCGCCCTCACGTTGTCCGTGCCTTCTCCCCCCGCCCTCCCTCCCATTGTCTGTGCCTTCTCCCCCCCGCCCTCCCTCCCGTTGTCCGTGCCTTCTCCCCCGCCCGCCCTCCCTTCCGTTGTCGTGATGCCTACCATTTGCAATGCAATAGGTCTCGCGTAAATGCGAGACCTATTGCATTGCAAATGCTTGTTACATAATAGACCTCAGTCCTACCCAGTTGAATTTTGATGTAGCAGACGGGCAATACCACTAGGTATCGTGAAATACTACGTTTTTCCTTCCCCAGAGATTTCGATTGCAAACCAAAGATGGGCCCAGTTGAATTTCCAGTCACAACAAGAGGTTCTGACATCCCTGCTCTGTCTCTATGTCCTTCTTCGACCTCCACCTCCTTATCTGTCCCCGTTTGTTTGGGGCCTTCATCTTCCCTGCTTTACTCTCCTTTTTGCCACTGTAAAGAATTGTTATTGGCACTCTAGTCTGTCTTCTGCTTTTTCTAATGTTCAGACGATGTTCTTGCAGTAGCTTTAATATAGTCCTCACTTCGCCCAAACTCGAACAGCAGCTTAGCCCTCATGAGGCTACAAATAATGCTATATTTGGCCATAAGTATCATGTTTTAATTGCTGTTTTCGAAATAGCAGCTTTGTACCTTGGTTGTCTATATATATTTTTTTTATTTTGCTCCTACATTATTAGTGAGTACATTATTAGTAAGTAACATAACCAATCACACTGTGATCACATGTTTATGCTCTGCACATTTATATTTCTATAAAAATGTACACAGCTGTTTTCTGTTCCATTCATGGACAGATTTTTTTGGCAAAGGACGGCTCTTTTCTGGCCCACATACTTTATAAAAAGCTGGCCACACTACTGAGTTTATAACGTGTGGGGAAGATCACGGAGGGCTGCGCCGCATCTTCCTTCGTGTGGCTTTCTATATCTTTTTCTAGGCTTGTAATGTGATTTGCTGCTGTTTTGGCTAGATCTGTGCTGCATATATGTGATAAAACATAAAGTAAGCACAACTGTCCAAAGGTTCATTAGGCCGTAGTATTCATTTAGTGTGATCTTACGCTAATAAATCACGCATCTTGTCGTTCTCAATAGCTAATTATAATGTATGATGACAAGGGTGTTTTTATTGAATGATGCTCATAAATATTTGCAAAAAGAACAAACGATGGACGGAATGCTGAACAATGCAAACATTCACCCCCAGTCTCAAAGATCTGGGTTTAATCCATCGTTTTTTTGCTCGCCACCGCCATCACAGGAGATGAACTAGACCGCAAGTCAAAGTGAGTAGTAGTCAATGACCACAATCCAAAAGTTAGTTGCATCCTTCAAGGTACCAAGGGGACTAAAAATATTCAGATGCAACTTGAATCATGCCCTATATGGCACAAGCACTAGATCCACAGGACTTGGCACTGTCACGTGTGATTTGTTGCTGATGGCACAGAGCTGACATTGTCTCACATGCTGCTCCACACTTATCCAAGCCTGGTCACCAGAAGGGCCCCCTTGGTCTATGCTTCATGGCCCTCCTCCCTATTTCACCCTTCTGCGCATGATTCACCAATTTACCATGCAGATTACAGGGAAGAAAGTACTCTTAACCTGTGGTTTCCATATTATAAGAGGACAGATATTTTAAACTAAACCTAAAGACAGATTAGTTGGGCGTTGCTGTCACCAGAAAGAAGAACGGTGGCAGGTGGCAGTTAAGAGGTGCTTGACAGAATACAGGTCTGTAAAGGACAGCAGCCGCTTCCGGGAGGGCTTGACGTAGCAGCAGCTGATCATTATTTGAGTCGTGAATGCACCACTCCCGCGCACTAACCGCTGATGCAAGAAG
Source organism: Calotriton arnoldi (assembly GCA_963921515.1). Taxonomy (NCBI): domain Eukaryota; kingdom Metazoa; phylum Chordata; class Amphibia; order Caudata; family Salamandridae; genus Calotriton; species Calotriton arnoldi. The sequence continues at coordinate 489,143 of CAWUFW010004371.1, read as the reverse complement.
TACCCATTCATTAATTTAAGAAGGCGGTTGGCTATAGATGGGGCCCACCCACTGGCATTTGTTTTTCCTTAATAGACTTTGGTCCAGAGCAAGAGAGAGAGAAAAAACACAAAGGAGAAAAGGAGGAGAAAGTGAAAGACGGACAAACAGTGACAAAGGGGGAAAGCAGGGATGAAAAATGATCTGTAAGAATGAGATAAAGAGCCAGGGAGTGTGTGGTGGTGGATAAAAGAGGCCTGAAGTAGAATCAAGATTGAGCAAACTTAGTATACGACATCTGACCTTCAAGAGCACCAGCTGCGGGCTGGCCCCAGCACTTATTCTTTCACAAGTAAAGCATTGGAAGCAAAAGCTATATGTACGTCTCTGCCTGAGAAATATACTTTTAAAAAGGGGATTTTAGCAACTGAAAATATTAAAGAAGGGAGAGCCAAGGCTTATGTAGTCAATATAAAACCTAGTTGTAAGAGTTTCATGCTAGTGGTTATGCAAATAAACGAAAAAATTTCATTTTGAAACGCTGTTGATGCCATTTTAACTCTGATTGTGTTGCGCCGCGGGCCGAACGCGACGCTGCCCATTTCCTCTTCATGGGCTGCAGTGCAGCCCGCGACACCTCTCTCTCCTTCTAGAGCGCGTCGTGGAGCAACATGGCGGCCCGCTATTGTCATTTTGGCTTCGCGGGTGCTCCCCGCGACGCCTGCTGCCTCTTTGCATCGGGCACGCCGCTGAATTGCGCGGCGGCCCGTTAGATGTTTCACATAACGTCTTAGGAATACCGCAGTTCCCAGGTGGATACTGCAGCTTCCTATGCCTTTTGGGGGACACTTGCACTTACCATTTGCCATTTGCATGGTATTAACCTGTAGGTCATCTCCTTTGGGGCCATCTTGTTGCCTGTTCTCCTTCTCTCCTTCACAGTCGTGCTCCCAGAGGGCCTTGGGGATAGGTTGTTCTACCTTCCTAACATGGCGGCCTTCATATTCTGCTCTTCACTCCTTTCCCTATCCAAGATGGCAATGGTCTTCTTCCTGTTTTGCCACTTCCTGTTCCTGTCTTGTCACTTCCTGTTCCTGTCTTGTCACTTCCTGTTCCTGCTTTTTACTTCCTGTTCTTGGGTATAAAAGGGGCAGAATCTTTTCCTTCCCTACGCTGCGACATTTCTTGTTCCTGTTGGTGTGTCCTCGCTCCTGTTGGTTCCCTGCTCCAGTTTTTGGTGGTCCTTTCCTTCCGTTGACGCTCTCCTTCCCTTGGCACCTCGTGCTCCAGTATGAGTTCCTGTTTATCTCCTGCTCCATCTTGGGCTTCTGGTTTCTCGGTGTCTCCTGGCTCATATCTTCTCCGTCGTTTCTGGAGTCTCATCATCAGAGGTTTTTCCCTACTGGGTTTTTTCTTCTTGGGACTCCATCTGGTTGGCACTGGCTGCTTAGGCTTTTCACGGCCGGCGGGACCGTGGCTACCGGAAGGGTCGCCCATATCTCGGACAAACCAGGACCTACAAGAGCCAAAGTCGAGAACCGTTCCACCATCTTAAAACCGGTAAGAAAGACTCCAAACATGGCAGATTGACAGAGCAACAAGGAATCCCAGAGTGTACCATGTATTAAAATGGTAGCCAGTGATAACTTCACATTTTAACTCTACTCCTACGAAAATTATCCTCCTTAACTGCCTCTTGAGGTATGATCAAGAGACCCTGGGTAGTCGACGTCTGGGATAGGACAGTGAGTGGATTATTTCCCTGGTTAAATGTCCAGGATTTACAGGCCTGTAACAGAAACATCGCTAAATATTAAATGGTGTTACGAAAGGAATTAGAAAGCACTCAAATTTATCTAAAGCAAACGTGATCGTGCTTTAAGTACTCCTACATCATTATTCCATAAAAGGATCTAGAGTTTCTCTGGGTGTACAGCGTCATGAGGGAGCTTACTACAATGGCTTGTGTATGCAAACACCATGCTACTGCAAGGCTGCGCTTCTATTCAACCACAAACAAACATAGGGGAATTAAAATAACTTTAAAACAGACTAAATAATGCAGCAGTGCAATACTGATTCCCCAGTCGGTGACAAATGGCAAATCATTATACCTCACCACTTGGAAGGGGGCTCACCATCCCTTTGTGTACGGGCCCAGAACACAGGACCCTTAACCACACCCGGGAAAGATTATGTGAAGGAGTCTTAAGGTGAATTACCAAAGAGACCGTCACTCTACTTTTCTAGCTACACTTCTCTTACTCCGAAAGGATTCCAATAGATTAGCCATGACAATCTGAATGAAAAAGTGTCTTAAGTGAGGATTGTTCACAAGTCACTTTGCCTGTATAACTGTTCTATAAGGGTGCTAAAAACTTCAATCACGGTGTCAGTGAAACACTGGGTGCCAGGTTTCTAATGTGAATCACTCTATACACAGAATAAGGAACCAGATGATGAAAGAGCGAGTGATGAGGCTTCGTAGCATGAAGGATTAAACAAAATAATTATTTGTTAAAATGACATCTGGTCAAAGTAATTATTGTACAAATTCCTGAAAAGGAAAAGAAGAGTGCCGAAGGGCAGCAAGAAAGGGAAATCAGTAATGGGAACTAGCTGGTTCTACAAAAGAGAAAAACTTAAGTGAGAAAGGCATATGCTTCAATAAAAAGAACTTGGAATATTGATGCTTATAATTTAATGTTATAATGACGTTAGATATTCCCTTTACAGTGTATGTTGGAATGAAAATATTTTCGTTATTTTGTATGCGTATTATTCTATGTAAGTTAGCATTTGCGGCACCATTTTATGTTTGTCCGCCATTCTGAACCATGATCGAAACTAATCCTTATTTTCTACTTAGAAACGGCTTGTGGTAAGTTTCGTTTCTCCAAGGTTGGGCCTTGCTTTGCTAATGAATAAACTGTTCCTATTACAGGCCCGCCAAGTGTCACGCATCAGGCGTGACACTATCGTGTTCCGCATCACCGCACTGAAATTGATTGTCACACATTTTAATGCCACTCTGCTGTTCCAGGCTCCAGCGCTGAAATGGCTGCTAGCGCGCCCGCAGACTTCATGCCGGCCCGGGCGCTCGCTGAACAATGTATGTAGTCCTGGCTGCAGGAAATTCCCACCCACTGAAGTCACGCCCCCCGCCGAGGCACTAATTCTGTGTGCGCGTTGCAGCGCTGCGTTCTAGTGGCTGTGGCGCCGCGGGGGAATGTCATGTGACCTCACCTCCTGGCTGGTCCTGGAAGTGAGGTACGACCGGATTCAGGAAGCGGGGATAATTAATGGAGGCGTGTTGCGCGCCGGCGGGGAGGCGCGTGGAGAGTGCAGCCCAGCACTGCCGACCAGGCCTCGTGGACATAATCGGGCCCGAGGAGAGGTTGAGACACAGCAGAGGGAGTGAGTGCAGTTGAGTTCCTGAGTTGCGGACTTGGTCTGGATGGCGGCCGACGCTGCTGCAGGGGAACGTCATTGTGAAGGCTGTCCCATCAATCTGAGTCATTGTGGCTATCCAGGCGCAGGAGCAGAGCTGGGCAGTGCCCCGGACAGGTCTGACTGCTCAACTGACAGAGAGTGAGTAGAGTTGGTAAATTTTTAGGTAGCACTAAAGTTCTTGAAAATATTATTACAGCCTGCCTGAGCCTCAGCTCACTGCTCTCCTCAGGCTGCACGGTGCTGCGGCGGACTGGGCAGCGCTGCGCGAGTCAGTTGAGTACATTTATGATAGCAGCTGAAATCCTGCTATCATGATCACCAGGGAGGAGCCAGGAGTCCTGGTCGGCGCAGGCTGGCTCAGGCAGGGTCTCAATCATTGTTTCTGCCGCCCGGTGTTCGCGACGGAACGCTGGCAACAAGTGTCCGAACTATGCTGTGACTCGCTGCATGTTCAATTTCCTGCCTGTGCCCCAACCCGAGCCCCCAGAAATTGTTGCTGCCCTGGCAACTTCAACACATGTCCGACCTCGACTCTTAGCAGATTCCTGCTGCATTGTCACAGGCCCTCTACATTACGGAACATCCGCAAATGCACACCACAGTTTAATCGCCAACAAAATCTCGGCGCTCAAGCTTTATTTATTTTTCCTGACAGAAATATGGCTAAACCATCGCTCCCAGCTCATTATTCACTTACTAGTCCTTCCAAGACACTCTAGTACCTGCTCTGACTGACACTCGGCACAGGCAATGGTCTTGCAGTAATTCACCATGACTTTGAGTCCGAGAGAGCTGAGCAGGTGCTGCTGAGTATCTTTAAAAGGCCTGCGGCCGCCTCTCATGACAGCGCTGCCACCAGTTCTGCAGCTGAGAGCTCCTCTCACCGGCGTCCGTCCGTCGTGACTGAGACGGACTTCAATGTCTCATTGCTACAGCAGCTCAGTGTCTGCAGCCGACTGAGTCAGTGAGTATGTGACACAATGACCAGTCCAAACGTTGGTGCAGTCAGGTTGCACAGTGCCATTCCATTTGTGGTGCTTTGCAGGAGCTTTAAGATCTTCTTAAGAGTTTCTCATTGCTCAAATGGGTGTAACTTATGATAGTTATATGTTTCCCTTGTCTTCATGACTTAATTTTGCTCGGGGAAAGTGTCACTCATAATTGTTGAATGTCACTCATAATTACACTGAAATTATGAAAATGTCACACATAAGCAATCTGAAACCTTGGCAGCTATGCTATTAGCGCATACCTTTCCCACTAGATAGAGGCCTTCTCCCACTAGTCTAGTGGCGGGCACGGACAGAGTGACCTTGGGTAGGCGATAGTGTGTGCCCGGCCTCAGAATCGAAACCTATCCTTCTGTACTTCTTTGTTCAACTGCATCTGCCTGGAAAATTCCATTATGGGCGTGCCTTCATTGGTTCTGAATTGTACATAATGTATCTCCATGTTTGCTGATGTCACTCCCTCTGCAGCAATCCTAAGAGACTGGGCAGACTGTGCTACACTCGAGTGTATCTGAATAAATATATTTGGTTTGTATTCTCTACTGTCTGACCGACTCTTCATTTGTATGGAAAGCTGAGAGGTGGTCTCGAGTGACCCGGGTGACCCTAATCGGGTCACTTCCTTCATGTATACTTTATAGTGTAGTGCCATAGTTTAAATTGATGAGGTCTATCCATTCCATTGCTATAGGATAGAGGGTTAGCAGTCAGATCACTTCCTGTTAGTAAGTGGCCCATTGTGGATCATATCATTGCTAATGGTAATTGTAGCACGGGTGGGGTTACTGGGGAAACCGTTCTGTCATGCTGCACTGTGTTAATACAAAATCATCACCCAGAAAGGTTTGAGTTTAATTTTATACTTGACAGTGTACTTTTTGTGATCAATCACTAACATGCCCATAAGAACAAAGTAATATATTCATTATAGCAAAACAATTTGTAAATAAATGACACATATCAACAGCTTGCAGATCCAAGTGTATCCTGAAATATGTGCCCAAGTACACCCAATTGAACCATACTCCGATGTGCTTGGCTAAAGACAGCTAAAGACAACAAATATATCACAGAGGAAAATAAATACAATACATCACAAACATGAATATTAGTTATATCATTTGTCTATCTCCGAATACAGCTACACTGCCTATAACAACCCAGTGCATAAATGCATAAAAACGACTGCAACTTTGAAAAACACCAGAGTACCCTTTGCTTGAAAGTACAAATGGCTTTAAGTTATATTGACAGGCATAAGTAATATGGCCATTTGAAATTAAATCTCTAGCAATCATCACAACATAATTGGGTGTAATTGAAATGTTAAATTATTTAGCATAAATAAAGTACTCAGTTATGGCTCATTTCAAACGAAATCAACATCTTTCTGGCGCAGTTGCCAAAATAATGCACACAGCAGGAACATTTTTAGGCATTAACTGTAATTGAGGTGATTACACAGTTTTGCGCTATTGTCCAGTCAGTGAAGCATCTAAACAGTTTTGATCTGTTGTGTACGGCAATAAAATGTATGTACTGAATTGTTTCAGATTGGATAGGAGGAAGCATTTTTTTGAAGCCATGATCACATTTTAACTATTCCTTAGAAAATAATAGTCTGAAGTCTCCCTTTAAGTATGAAGAAAAAGTTTCTGTGACACTTGCAACTACTGCATCCCATATTACAGGATATCTTTTTAGGTAACTGAATGAATTGATTTAATGAGGTGCTTAAACTTCATGTTATCTTTCTGGGACAGGTGTAGGATAAGTCTCATACAAGTAAAGCCTCACAGGCTCTGGGGCACTGGAGCTAGAGGAACAAAGGGTGTCATGTAATGGATATTTCATCATGAAGTGCTTTTCAAAATCCACCCACCATTCTGTACTTGGAGCTATAAATGGCACATCTTGCCCCTGCTCATGAGTATCTTGTCTCAGTATCTGCTGTTGGCCTTCCTTCTTGTATCATGAAGTATATAGGCAGTAGTCTTTTGCATGCATCCTCAAAACACAACAATATTCAGACAGATAAGCTGTTTAACTTTTACTGCCAGCTTTTAGGCAAACTAGCGGGATAAATAATGTTCACTCAAATATAACATTATTAATGGCTGAGCGGCCTAAGATGTCTCTCTGTAATCCATGACATCGTCTCACATACACATTTTAAAAGTAGTAGCCCCCTTTCTTGATTTGGAACCTCATCATTAGCTTGTCTCAAAGTCAATGGGGAATATCAGACTTCTCTTATGTGTTGAATCACCAAATTCATAATCTCAGTGTCTACTATCTCTAGGTCTGGTCAGTTACATTTTTAATGTCACCGACTTAGCGAGGTATAGTGAAAAACTGCTAGCCCACCTCCTTCTGATGATTTTCTCTTCCTGTATATTCCACAAACAGGACATCCTACAGCAGGAGATGGCCAGAGCCAGTAGCCCTCTCATGATCCGTAGGTAAGAGGAGTCATTGAGGCCACATAAAACTATAATGGGTGAGGGGGTACCAGAGAATCATATTCATTTGTGGGGAGTGGACTGCACCACTAGCCAGCAAATCCTTACAGAGGAGGAGCCATTAGGAGAGGCATGGAGGATGGGCTTCAATGGAGTGCATGAGGGATGGCTGCAAAGAGGCCTCAGTCCATCTGCTATCATGCACAGCAGTTTGCGACAATCTCAATGGTTTCCTGGCACTGGAAAGGGAGACTTAAATGTTCCATATTTTTCCCCAAAAACTTCCAAGGTTTGTAAGGTGAGAAGCTGATATTTTTTTTAAATGTGAACTTGTGAGTTATTTTGCTTGACAAATGTTTGGAAATGTGCACACACCTTTTGCACATAATGCTTTATATCATTAACACATGTCCACAGTTGGTTAAGAATCCACTTTCTAAATTTCTCTTAGAGTGTTTTGCCTTGCTAGGTCAGGCACATATTGAAGATTACATTGTCGGCAACTTCCAGGACAAAATCATTGCCTGTACTTTGAATATGGATTGCAACATTTAGAATTCCAGTTAATTCCTAAATCTCAAATCTCTGTTTTTAAATGTACAACTTTCTGGCTTGAGTTCAGCCTTTATACTGCATTCCCCAACCCATTTTATTCTACATATTACTTTAGATTTCTACTCTATAAAGATGGAGGGAATTGAATCTCTATTTTCATTAACCTGCTCAGGGCTTAAAGTCTGTTAGTGGGCCAGCTGCTGTCAGAAAAGACTCATTTTGTAGTCCAGATCCAATAAGAGTGATGTATGTTTTTATACCGCTAAGAATCCAGTGACAACCATATACAAAATAATATGTTGGTTAGAAGTTGACCCAGAGAAATGGGAATAGGATACGACCGAAAACACATACACTGGATATCGCCACTCAGGTTTGTCATTCAGCGGATCATTGACTACTTCAACTGGAGTGCCATTAACATCTTAAGATAAGAAGAGGCCTTTAGTCCATTATTAATCTTGCTGTAGTGTCTAGTTTCCAACATTTCAAAAGATATGCCTTCAAAAGATGTCTACATTTTGAACTCTCTAAGCTTTGTGAAAGACTAAGCCTGCCTAGAGTCGAAAAACAGTTCTTATCTATGAATTGACTGTCAAAAGTAATTTAGAGTAATATTCGTTTCTCGTCACATACAACTACCTTATAAATTAGAAGAAATTGCTCTGTCACAGATTCATAAACTGAAACATAATGTAAACATATTAGTATTATAATGTTCATCTGACAACAAGGAATCGATTTGCCAACCCACTTCAATACCTTGATACAATATAAGATTATCAAAAAAATATTATAAAAGTATGTGAAGGGATGAGGATACTTTCTGTTTCTCGCATGGTATAACAAGATGTGCAAAGTACAAATCCATAATCCTGAAGGGATAGTTTCTGAAAGACTTCATAGAAATATAGTATAAATCCTCAAACAGAAATTTTGTCCTGGCATATTACTTCATATCAAGTTCAGTCTTTAGTCAAATCCAAAAGTATTGCAAACAATCTTCAAGGTTTCTCTTAACTCTGGCAGGAACACCCTTCAGCAACTATGTATCTAGATTGCCAAGCAAAGATGCTTTGGATCGCAATGAATTTATACTCTGACTTCAAAATGGCTGCCACCACCCGCACACCTCACGAGAGTCCTGTGGCTTCATCAGATTTGTAGTTACTTTGACTGAGCTCAGGTGACTTGTGAAGGTGCAAAGAGCAGTATCCTGTGTGTTCCCATTCCATGTATGTTTGAGCTGGTGCCCAAAGTGCTGACAGTGAACTATGTAATAGAACGTTGGTTTGTAGCTAGGAGATAGTGATGGCTGGAGGTAGGATATAGCCCTGACCGGACCTACCTTGCTGTTACTGTAACCTACGGGTCCAACATGAAAAAAAGAACTTACCTAATACGGAGTGGCTCCAGTCTCTAGTATGAAGTCTCTGCACTCAAGCTTCAAAACAAAGCCTCTGTCCAAATGCTGCCAACAATCCTTGCACACTGCCAGACGTTTCTGCTTCTGAAGAAGAGCATCATCAGTCAATCTGGAATACTGCACTTTCACAGTAGTCAAGCATGAAGGGTAAGTGTAGGCCACTGATCAAGACAGCTGCACAAACACACACTGAATCAAAGCAATCTCCTAAGCACCTACAGGAACCTCAGGTATGTTGATTTTTAAGCCCACAGACCTAAGAGGAAAGGTCTTCAACTGAAACTCCAACTAAAACCTTATAACCGTGCATTCATTTTGCACAAATAACAAACTATCTGGATTTATCATTCAACTAAGAACATTTCCAATGCTTAGTCCCACCCAAATGCCATAATTTTCTCTGTAAAACATATGATTCATCTGAATGGTCTTTGATTATAAATTTTAAAAGCCTTTGGATATATCTAATAAATTATATTCTGATCAAGATTGGGCACCTGAACTAGGAAATGTAGGACCTGATTTAGAGTTTAGCGGATGGATACTCCATCAAAAATATCATGGATATCCCTCATCCCCCAAAAGGGGCAAAGTTGAAAGGTAGCAAAACATTTTCATTGTGCAGACATCAGGGGCTGTGCTGGGGCTGTGCTGGGATCAACAAATCTACCGCGTGTGAGCAAGGCCACTTGCTGACTGAAACAAGTCATGTGTTGGTTGAACTGCATTGCTGAATAAAGGCAAATTTGGATCTGCTGTGAGTGAGTGCCATGGTTTTGTGTGTTATGCTTCTCCTGAAAATGCGCAACAGACTCCGCCAGGGTCGATGCACATCGGGAGCATGAGGTAAATTTAAAAAAGTGCTCATTTACTAATAACTGTGATATTTCATTTAAATACTTTATTTCGGCCAAAGGCCATAAAAGTTTCGTAGTAATACAATCGTTCATAAAATAATCTAAAATACATCCAACCGTATATTGTATAGTCTCGATAAAAGGGTCAGAAGATCCTCATGGAGTGAGGTTTGTAAAATACATCCTCACGAAATTAAGTAACCCCATAATAATGTATTGACTGCATGAATTAATCAACTCTGAATGCACACATTTACATAACGGGCAAATGCAATTTACATAATACACTAAACCATGTTGGCATGAGTATGTATTCATTGCTTGCGCATTGAAAAACCGTACTACTGCATGTTTATGCTGTGTTGTACATTACACATTTTGCATGTTGTGCAGAAAATAACGAAAAGGTTGCTTTGAATTAATAGCTTTTGCTAGGAATTTATTAACACAGGGCATTAGTATGGTGGAAGGTAAACATAATGGGTTTATTTTCATGAATTACGGGTTGCCTGCTCGCAGACTGTAGAGTGTACCAGATGATGTAATTCGTGTGAAGGCCATGTTGACCTGTGTCTTATTGTTTATGTGCCAAGATGCGACAACGAATGTGGGAACAGCCATCACTACGTGCAATTCGAATGTGAAGACGGATATCAATATGAACAATGTAACCGAATGTATAAATATGAATGCTAGTGGAAAAGGAAATGAATTGGTCTTAAATCCTTCCTTTGTTAGAACTAGTATAGGATGGGTTTGTGGGGAGAACTGGATGAGGCGACCCTAGTATGATTTAAGGCAACCAATCACAGACCGAGTTTTTACTGATACTGCAACATTGTATGATAGCGTGCTGGAGAGAAGGGTATAATTGATATCACAATTGGGGTGTGGCAAGGCAGTATGGCGAAGCAGTGCGGTCCGGTATAGCAGTGCAGTCCGGTGTAACAGATCAGAGAGAAGAGCCGATCAGAACATACGTAGAAGATCCAAGACAGAGAGAGCAGCACAGAGTCAGAGAACCTTTAGGTACGAGAACGTTGCGGGAGTGCTTGGGAGGAGACTGCGACCGAGGAGGTAGATTAATTGGGAAATTAATTTAGTAGTTAGTTTATGATAAGTTTAGCTGCATCTGTCCTGTTAACTTTGTCCTCTGAGCCTATCTCGGGGGACCTCTTGCCACAACCTCGGCCAAGAAAGTGGTTTTCCTGATTCTTTGGTGGGTATTGCCCTCCTTTATTGCTTTAATTTGCAAGTATATTTCTGCAAGTATTTATGCTGCACCTTCTCTTCCCCATTCCTAGGCACACTTTGATATCGATGCAAACGATTCATTTTGATTACATTGCTTGATAATTTGTTCTCTTATATGCAATCTTGTGTATGCACTGATGATCGATCTAAGAGCATTTAATAATATAAAATCATTAACTGAAAAAGTGACTTAGTGGTTATTTAGTTAAGTATTAAACTGTTTAGTCAATCATAGTCACCATCAACTCTTCAACTAATGGTCCATCGACCAAAGGAAGAAGAAAGTTGAGATTACGAATAGTTAGAATTATATACAAATGTTATTAATGTGAAGCGTAGTGTTCTATTTAATAAAACTGACAAAATAAACCCCCCAAATCCAGCGCCTGTCTTCAGGGATCATTTATGGGTATTGTGTGATGGGCCCCGTTGTTTGGTAAAGCAATTTATGTGTGATGAGTTTTCCCTTGGTCCCTGGTTTCAGAATTTAGGGGTTGCACTGGATCAGTTTTGCTGGTAGAAGAATGATGGTTATTATTGATTAGTTTGGTGATTTATTGATTATTGATTATATGTTTAACATTCTATGTAAAGTGAGTCAGTGTTACGTTTCTATGTAGTCTTTGGAACACAGGTACAGAAGGGTATCTGGGAAGCCGGCAGAGTAAAAAGTTAGCCTGAAATAAGGCAGAGGAAAAGTGTGAGAAGTGAAACCACACGGGAATAGGTACATTGTCTGTTTAGGTTATTTTAGGGACCATTGAGTGTGTATGTGATAGCGAAGGGTCCACCTGTGAAACTTTGGCTTTATCCCCAGAAGAGTAGTAAGACCTCCTTTTTTCCCAACAAAAGGGTCCGCTTATGAAATTTTGGCCTTATCCCTAAGGAAGTAACAGGTCCTCTCCTAGCTTGGGTGAAGGGAAGGATAGCGGAATTGTTTTACTTGCCCGTATTGAAATAAATGTTCTTGAGAGTGAAAAACTATCTCTCTATGTAGTAAACAGACAGTGTGGTATTGTAACTAATAAGTTATTGTAAAGGAAACCGGACTTAGAAAAGTGCCGATAATTTTTGTAAAGGGAGGGAGGGTCAGCGGCAGGAGGAGAGGCTGACGTCACAGAAAGCCGCGCTGGCATTGGTCAGTCTGTAAAGACCGAGTGAGCACCGATTGGTTGGTTGGTGTGAGCCGCGCTGGTATTGGAAAAAATAGCGGATTCGCAGAAAGCTCCGATTGGAAGAGTTAAGATTGTGTCACGCTGACATTGGTCAGGTGTTTAAGGAAGTAAAAGAGTGCAACTGGTGAATTATAGTGGATTGTTTTGATAAAGATTTGTATCGAGTAAAGGTGCTGAATAGCAACGAAAATGTATTTCCAACAACCGAGACAGGAGAAATTTACTTTGTTTGACAAAATTAAAAGATTCTTTAAAAAGGACAAACCAGTAATAACGGGAGAAGGAGTTCCTATCCCTCCACCAAAGACACCAGCGTCTTATATGATGTTAAAATATGGTTATCACACATGAATTTGGTTAGAAAATTGGGTAGGATATACGAAGAATGATGGTACACTAGCTTTTCCAGAGCATGGTTCTTTTAATTTGGCAGTATTATGTATTTTGAGAGAAAAGATGATGGCATTAGACCCAAGACCTAGACCTACACAGTTTGAAGCACTAGTAGAATGGGAAGATGAAATGTATGAAAGATAAAGACATAGAGGTGGTAGAGTTAATAGATTTATGTTTGGAAGATTTCATGATGAAAGACACGAAGATAGAATGAAGAGGTGGAGAAATGGAGAGATAACTGAAGGATTGTATCCAGTTTTAATGGTAGGAGAGACTGCAGGAAATAAATGTAAGGAGAAGAAGAGACATTTAGAGCAATTTGGTTATGGATATAACCCGAATGAATCTGATGATGAGCTGCTGGATGATATATTAGTTAAACGACCACCACCTTATCAGGAGAATTCAGCGATGGAGACACCAAATGCACCGTCAATGGAAGCCCCAATGACACCTCAATCGACACCAGTTCCATATGTAAGCGATGTAGAGCAGGAAGGAGAAGTAGAATTTGCCATGCAAACTAAAGAATTAGTTGAAAAATTGAATCAGATGAATATGAAAATAGATGCAATAACTGTGCCAGTAACTATAGGTCCAGCAATACCTGTATTCGAAAATAGACTTATCCATGAACCTTCCTTAACTGTCCCATTAAATTCTGCTATAACATCGGCTAGTAGTAGAATTAATGCTTTAAGTGTCCAAAGTGAACAGCCCACTACAGTTACCAGATCAACACCTCCGACTAATTGAACAATAATCGAAACACCTAAGGAAATAATGCAATTACAGCCCAGAAGGATAGAGTTGGATGAGATTCCCAGAAGTGAGGTTTCAATAGGTCCAACCACTGAAGAATTAGATGATTGGGTGAGAGGGTTACAAAGGAGAAAAACACAACCACAGCCTATTGATGTATGTAAGTTAAAAGTAGATCTGGAAGAAATGATCATTGGGACCATAAGTCCAGACAGGCTAAAGACTTATCAAGATGATGAATTGATGTATCTGTGTAAGAGTATTACTTGGAAAGCGAAGAACCTACATGAAAGGTTAGTGGAAGTTGCAGAGGAGTTGGGAATGGATATAGGAAGATCAAAGGTGTTGCAGAAGACAGAGTGGATTTTACTGAAAAGGATATAGAAAATATGAATACGTCTGGTAGACGATTGCAGATAAAAGAGTTAATGGTTGTTTTAAGACAATGGGGCGACGTGGAAAAATGGAAGGGTAGATGGATGAGGAAGAAAGAAGAATTAACTGCTAAAGAAATACATTTGCGTCCCGTAAGAGAAGTGGAAAATGAAGCTTTGGAATGTCCCATGAGGGAAGTTCCAGGAGGAGGTTATGTGCATGTTCCCTGGACTAGACAGGATATATTGTCTTTCACCAATGAGTTTCCTAGGTTGAGAGAAAAACTTGAGGAATGGTATAAACAAGTTGAGAGGTTCATGAAAGTATCGAAAGTATTGTTAAAAGATTTAGATGGATTATTTGAAATTGTTGTCCCTGCAGATTTATGGACTGAATGTAAGATTACAGTTGATTGGCCGAAAGATGAATATCCTAGAGATGCCAAAACAGGAGCACCTTCTGATGAGGTGATGAAAAAATATCATCAAGTGATTACTTTCTTGAAAAGCAAAATTTCCCCTAAGGAAACTGTTTGGGTAAAAATCGATATAGAACAACCCAAGAGCCGAAAGAGTCTGTGCATGCCTATTATGAGAGGTTATTACAAGTCTTTAAGCAGTATAGTGGTTTTGAGAATATTGGAGACAAAGATATGGGTAATTTTGTGTATAGGTTTGTGTATGGATTAAGACCTGAGATTAGTCAGATGATATAGCAGCAAATGTTGTGTTGGCAAGCCAAAACGATCGATGAGATCTTGAGGTATGCGAAGTATTGTAGTGACGACATTGAGTCCCGTCATCACAAATTAAAAGAAAAGATGATGTGGGCACAAGTAAAGGTAGCGGAGCAGCAAGAAACTCAGTTGAATTCTCAGGCTATAAACCAAATGGGAGGAGTTAGTCAGAATGCTCAAATCTAGTGGAGGTAGAGGTAAAGGACAAATGAGCAGAGAAGAGGCGAAAAAGAAATTTCCTTGTCATGGGTGCGGAAAGTATGGACACTGGAAGAATGAGTGTAGATCAGTGCAGAGGACTAATGGAGGAAATCAAATTTTAACCCCACAGGTGCAGAGTGAGATAGTTGTGCAACAGACACCGCAACAGCAGGTAGTTACTATCCAATTTCAGGTGCCGCAACCACAGTTACCACATAGTGTAAATGCTCAAAGATACAGTGCGGATACAGGGTTTCACGGAGGAGACCAGGTTGGCAAAAATACTAACACAAATGTGATTCCCCAATTCTGCATGCAATGTGATGGAAGTGATGTTGAATCGAGTCAATGACAGTGCCTGAGGGGGGAGGAAGAGTGCGTGCTTGGCGCTACTCTAGAGGTAGATCAGTCAGGTCCATTTGTTGATGGAAAAGTGGAAGGTAATGATATCACCTTTCTTGTGGACACTGGTGCTACCCGTTCTACTGTGAGAGCAGCAGAAATTCCAAACCTACCCCTCTCGGGAGAAACTATCCAGGTAGTAGGAGTCTCAAATAAACAGATAAATACTCCAGTTACTAAACCAATTGAAGTGCATATTGGTCCCTTTAAGGACATGCATCGGTTTGTAGTGTGTGACTCGAGTCCAGTGAATTTGTTAGGAAGGGATTTGCTGTGCAAAATGAATTGCACAATTTACTGCACACCGGATGGTATTGCATTTCAGGCACCTGATGAGGATGTCGCATTTAAAATGGTGTTAGCCAAAGCAAGGAACAGACGTGAATGAGTTATATTCGCTTCTTACAGACAAAAGTGTGCCTGAAGAATTAATGAAGGTAGTGAATTCAGAGGTATGGGATTTCACAGGACAGGAGATTGGGTTGATGAAGAAAGTGGATCCGATTAGAATCATAGTGAAAGATGGTATTAACTATCCAAATACGCCACAGTATAAAATGAAGCCAGAAGTTATAGCAGGAATAACTCCTGTAATTGATCAGATGATTGAACAAGGGATTTTAAAAGAATTAATGAGTAGTCCTTGTAATTCACCTATTATGGGCTTGAAAAAGCCAAATGGAACTTATAGAATAGTACAAGATTTGAGAAAGGTAAACAAAATTGTTGTGCCTTGTTGTCCAGTGGTGCCAAACCCAGCAGTGATTCTATACCAAATCCCACATGACGCGGAATGGTATACAGTGATTGATTTGTGTCATGCATTCTTTTCGATTCCCCTGCATCCAGATAGTCAGTATTTGTTTGCTTTTCGGTTTGGGGATCGTGTTTTGGCATGGTGCCGAGTTCCTCAAGGCTATACTGAGAGTCCTTCAATTTTTAATCAGATATTGAAAAAGTGTTTGGAGGATTTAAGGATGTCTGAAGAGTCTGTTTTTGTTCAGTACATTGATGACCTATTGGTGCATCAAAGACTCGAGACGCCTGTGTTGCAGACACAGTTGCTTTACTGAACCATTTGGCAGAGGGTGGACATAAAGTGTCCCCTGCAAAATTACAATTCTGCCAACGAGAAGTCCAATACTTAGGTCACAAGATTGAGAAGGGTGTCAGAAAGGTAACATCAGAGCGTTTCCGAGTGATTTGGGATATGAGACCAACAACGACACAAAGGGGAGTGCGAATGTTTTTGGGAGTGGTTGGATATTGCAGACAGTGGATCAGTGGATTTTCACTGTTGGCAAAACCTCTACAGAGGTTAACGAGGAATGATGTGAAAGATCCAGTTAAATTGGATAAAGAAAGTATGGATGCTTTTGTTAAACTGAAAGACAGTTTGTGTAAGGCTCCGGCATTGGGAATGCCTGATTATTCAAAGGATTTTGCATTGTATTGCAGTGAAAGAGATGGATGTGCACTTGCAGTTTTAACTCAAAGGCATGGAATGTCAAGACGACCTGTGGCATATTTTTCAGCCACGTTAGATTCAGTGTCTGCCGCATTACCTGGATGTTTGAAAGCAGTAGCTGCTACTTGTGTGAGTCTGGAACAGAGTGAAGGGATCATAATGGGTCATCCTGTGAGAGTGTATGTGCCACACTCAGCTGAGATCCTTTTAATAAGAACACTGACTCAGCACCTCACCTATAGTCGGCTGACTAGGTATGAAAGAGTGATTCTGGGTGCAGAAAATGTGACAATAGTGAGATGTACAAATGTGAATCCTTCTACTCTATTGCCAGATGTTTGGGATGAAGAAGTAAAGGATGAAGCTGAACATGATTGTTTGGATGTGACTGAATTTTGTACCAAGCCCCGTCCTGACATCAAAGATATTCCTCTTGAGGAATCTGATTGTTGATGTTTGTTGACGGTTCTTGTTTGCGGACTGGAACAGGAGTGTTGAGTTCTGCCTATGCTGTCTGTACTGTAGCAGAAATCCTGGAAGCATCCTGTCTAAAAAGGGTAAAATCGGCACAAGTGGCTGAATTGATAGCTCTAATTCGAGCCTGCAAATTGGGAAAAAGTCAGAAAGTGACCATAATTACTGATAGCCAATATGGCTTTTGCATTGTGCATGATTTTGGAGAACTATGGATGCAGAGGGGATTCCTGACCTCTTCGGGGTCCCCCATCAGGAATAGTCAATTTGTAAAGGAATTGCTGGAAGCATTACAATTGCCAAAATGAATTGCAGTGGTCAAATGTGCCGCACATAAGTCAGGAGATGATTATGTGACTCAAGGCAACAGATTTGCTGACCAAGTAGCACCATATTGTGCAAAGAATGAGACTTCCATAAATCGGGGAAAAGCAAAAGAACATACGGTTTTTCAACTTACGTTTACTAACACCATTGAAACATGGGATGAAGTGAGACAATTACAGGAAGAGGCAGGTGATGAGGAAAGACAGGAATGGGAAAAAGCAGGGTGTAGGAGACGAGAAGATGATGATGTATGGGTATATATTGATGGAAGACCAGTCATGCCAGATAGTTTACTTTCTCAAATGGCAAGGATGTACCATGGAGTGACACATGTTGGCCAAGACGCCATGGTCAGATTATTCAAACAAACGTGGTTTAATACTAGGTTCAGGACTATTGCAGAGAGTCTTTGTCAGAGATGCCTAAAGTGCCAACAGCAAAACCCAGGAAGAAAGACAATAGTTAGTCTGGGAACAATAGGGAGGGCAGGAGGTCCTTTTACCAGACTACAACTCGATTTTATCGAGTTGCCTCCTTGTAACAAGCTCAAATATGTGTTAGTAATTGTGTGTTTGTTTTCCCGATGGGTAGAAGCTTTTCCCACAAGGAGAAATGACAGCCTGACGGTGGCAAAACTTTTGTTGAGGGAATACATTCCTAGATATGGTTCTCCAGTCAAAATGGAAACAGATAGAGGGACACACTTCACTAGTGAAATAATCAAACTGATTTGTGAGGCCGTGAGCATTCAACCAAAACTTCATTGTGCCTATCGTCCAGAGGCTTCTGGAATAGTAGAGCAGATAAATGGCACAATCAAAAACAGGTTAGGCAAAGTGTGTAGATCCACAGCACTGAAATGACCTGACGCTTTACCCCTAGTTTTGATGAGTCTCGGAAGCATTCCTAACAAACAGACAGGATTGAGTCCGCACGAAATATTGATGGGAATATTCGCAGGTACAAGCATTTGTACCTGCAAACAAATTGATAAATATATCTGATGATCTCATCCTTGACTATTGCAAAGGATTGGCTGATGTGGTACGTTCTGTGTTTCATCAGGTTGGAGCAGACGCGACCACAACACAGCAGACTCAAGCTCATGACCAAAGCCCTGGTGAGTGGGTTCATGTGAAAAGGCATAGAAGAAAAACTTGCCTAGAGCCCCGCTGGGAAGGACCATATCAGGTCATATTAGTAAGTAAGTAAGTCTGTTTTTATATAGCGCAGCTACTCACCCTTACGGGTCTCAAGGCGCTGGGGGCCGGAGTGGAAATTAAGTGAGCTATTGCCCAGAGTCACATGGTGCTGAGCTGAGCTGCCGCCGGAGCCGGGGATCGAACCGTGAACCCCGTGCTCCGAAGTCAGCTGCCCTGGCCGCTGCACCACACCTCTCCACCATATTGGTGACGACTACAGCAGTAAAGTGTGCTGGTTTACTAAATTGGATCCATGCCAGTCACACTCAGCGAGTCCCAAGTCCATTTGAACCACGAGTAGAGTGGCATCTGGCGTAACCCTGGGCATCAAACTCCGCTCGCTGAAATTGCGGAATTTAGGCAATTTCGCGTTCCACGGAGAACGCGGAATTGCCAACAATTCCGCGATCCGCGGCGTAGCGGAATTATTTTCTTGTTCGCGCTTTAAAAATGCGTTCTAGCGCGCGTGATAGCGACTTACCGGGATTCCTGCGTTCGCCGACGGGTTTTCCTATCCGTTCGCGTGCGCCACGAGATTTCGGTAGCCATCCGAGCGATCCTGCGAGAGTTTGCGATCGCGAACACGTCATTCGCTGCACCATCGGACAACGCGAGAGTGTGCGATCGCGAACACGTCATTCGCCGCGCCATCGTGCACCGCGAGAGAGATTGCAATCGCGAACACGTCATTCGGGCGCGCCATCGGACATCCGGCGGAATGTTGGTAAAGCTCGCGATCCCGAACACGCAAAATTTTCAATCTGGAGAAGAAGAATATCGCGAGCAGCATAAAACCTTCTATAAACTGATGATTTGGATGAAAAAAAAACCTCAGATTGATATTTGGCTGTCCTTTTTTGTCAAATTTTTTTGGGGGGAGAGGGAGGAAGTGCCACAGACTCCTACTTCCTGTTCCTGTCCAGCAGGCTCCTCCCAGTGCTTTGTCCATCTCCTGTTCATTTTTCACTTGGATTTGAGCTGGAAGGATCACTCTTTGTGTCTGCTGCATCATTATCATTGGAATGAGGATTTTTGGATTTGAGATTTTACAAGTAAGTTGGTGTTGTTTGATTGGGGCATTGCAGTTGCTGCAACTACAATTTTTGTACTTTTCATCATTTTTAAAAATAAATAGTTGTGGGTAGCCAGTAGGCCCAGAGCTAGTCATGGGTGGGTGCATGATGAAACATGATGAAACAACTGTTCCTTTGCTGTGTGATGTATTTATTAATTTCAAACATCATTTAGGGGGCATGGATGGCATTGGATTGAATTGCAAAATGTGTATTTTTGGGTGTATTTCAGTTTTTTGGGCTGTGTGTTAAATACATGCCTTAGTTGTGTGTGGTGTGCTGCAGGCCTTGTTTAGCCCTGTGGATTTTCGTTTTTGCATTTTATTGCATTACAGGCAAAACAGTGTGGTTTAGCATGCAGCCTTTGCCTGGCTATTATAGGCCTGTTTTCAGTACATTGTTTTCCAGGCCTCCTGCTTGTGGATTTGTGAGTGTCCATGTGGCTGGTAGCCATTTCTGGTGGGAGTTATAAGTGTGCTGCTTTTGCCATATAGGCCTGCATGTGTTTCCTTTGTGGCCTAGGCTTCTTGTTGTGGTCCTGGCCATGAGGCTGGCGGCCATTTTGAAGCCAGGCAGTGTGCTTTTGCCATAGGCCTGCATTGTCTGTCTTCAGTTTCTTGTTGTTGTGGGCCTGGCCATGAGGCTGGCGGCCATTTTGAAGCCAGGCAGTGTGCTTTTTGCCATAGGCCTGCATTGTCTGTCTTCAGTTTCTTGTTGTTGTGGGCCTGGCCATTTTGAAGCCCGGTAGTGTGCTTTTATCCATAGGCCTGCAAGCTTGTGGCCAAGTCTGCCAACAGGCCTTTCATCCAGTAGGCTCAGAGGTAGTCAGGGGTGCATGAAACAACTGTTTCTGTGTGTTCTGTTGAATTTAAACATCATTTAGGGCACATGGATGGCATTGGATTGAATTGCAAAATGTGTATTTTTGGGTGTATTTCAGTTTTTTGGGGTGTGTTAAATACATGCCTTAGTTGTGTGTGGTGTGTTGCAGGCCTTGTTTAGCCCTGTGGATTTTTGTTTTTGCATCTTATTGCATTACAGGCAAAGCAGTGTGGTTTAGCATGCAGCCTTTGCCTGGCTATCATAGGCCTGTTTTCAGTACATTGTTTTCCAGGCCTCCTGCTTGTTGCTTGTGATTTGTGAGTGTCCATGTGGCTGGTGGCCATTTCTGGTGGGAGTTATAAGTGTGCTGCTTTTGCCATTTAGGCCTGCATGGTTTTCCTCTTGGCTTACTGCTTCCATGCATCCCCTTTGCCAGCTGCAGCTCCCTGAATGATGTGATGAGCAAATAATTTAATGCCAAACAGGGTCCACTTCTATTACATTTGTATTTTTGTTGTTGTTCCTCTTCTTTCCTATCCTTCCTGACAGTGTACACAGTATACCATGAAAGCCCTTGTTGACAGTCTCACAAATGGCTACACTAACTTATATATTTTATTTGTTTGTTTGTACTACTAGTAATTGAACCACAACAAAAAATGCAACATTTCACTGATGTTCTTCTCCTGGCTTCTTTGCTTTTAGGTGCACAAAAAGACAGAGGAGGAGGTGTCATCATCATCACCCGTTGTACTGCCAGACAGAAGTCCTGCTGCGCGTCACGTCCACGTGTGACCACAGACATCTCTGCAACTTGTGCACCTGCGTCCTGCTGACATCTGAAGAAGATGGCCCCAAAGAAAGGTACCAGGTCCTCCAGTACCAAGAAGGTTGCCAGTGAGAAGAAGAAGGAACAGAAGAAGGAAGTGGCACTTGCCAAGACTGGTGTGCCGGCCGATGTGTTTTTTGGTAAAAAAAAACTTATGCCTGCAGCAGCGGTGTCCGGCGGGGACCAAGCTGGGAGCAGCACCTCCGCATCAGCGGGCCCACCCCAGCAACCTAGGCCCATGCCCATGAGTGTGGCAGAGGTAGCCAGTCTACTAACGACCAGTGATGTTGAAATGTCATTATCGCAAAGTAGTACCCAATCCACGCACTCGCAGGCGGAAACTCAGCAGATAAGTGGGCAACCACAGCCGCAACCCCAGCCGCAACCCCAGCCGCAACCCCAGCCCCAGCCGCAACCCCAGCCCCAGCCGCAGCCACAGCCCCAACCGCAGCCGGAACCACAGACACCACCACAGCCCCAACCGCAGCCCCAACCGCAGCCCCAGCCGCAGCCGCAACCACAGCCGGAACCACAGCCCACAATAGTAGTTGTTCCACCTGAAGTAGGGGCAGTTCAGGAAATCAAGCTTTTTGCAGACGAAGAGGAGCAAGCCACTGTTTCAGAAGATCCATTGTCTTCCAGACCCCCAGCAAGGAAAAGGAGGGTTAGTCCATCAACTTCTTCTTCAAGCCCCGCTTCTGATGATCTAGATGCCACTTGGAAGCCACCAGCTCAGCCTGAGAGTGATGCACGCCACAAGACAAGGCTAGTGAAAAGGAAGGTTCCAGAAAGCCTTAGAGTTATGGAGGTAGATGTAGACGAGGGGGGTGATGATGATGAAGAGCCAGTCATCATGAACATCACTCCTGGGCCTGCGGAGATGGAGACCAACATTATTAGACTATCCAAAATCGCTGCGAGAGATGTTGCACAGATACCACCAACACAGGTAACACTAACACGACCTCCAGCTTCCATATTTGCCTTTGCAAAGGCCCGTCAGGGACCTACATCCAGCTCAACCACCACCTCAGTAGGTGGTGGTAATGTAAGTGCACAGAGTCAAATTCCAGGCACACCCTCCAGTTCATCTGGTATTGAAAGTGGCACCTCCAGCAGCGCCAGAAAGTTCTCCTCCCCAGTTTGGGACTTCTTTTCGGTTAGCAGTAAGGAGGAGAACATTGCTATATGCTCAATTTGTCGGCAGGCTGTTAGGCGGGGTAAGCTTGGTACAAACTATGGTACCGGAGGACAAACAAGTCATCTCAAAAAACACCACAGTATCAAGTGGGAGGCTCACCTACTTCACTTAGAAAAAAGTAAAACTGGACCCATTGCTGTTGTTGGGGATGAAGAAGTAGGGGGAAGATATGATCGCGGTGGAAGGTCAACAAGAGGGAGACATTTCTAGCCCTACCCCCAGCAGTGTAGTGGTAACGCCCACATCCTCAGCAACATCTCAGTGGCACCGTACTAAGAGTCAGCCTGAGACACCAAGGCAACCGGGTACTGCAATGAGCAAAAGTGCGGCGTCGTTGAGCCTAGCTGGGTTCAAGAAGAAAGGTGCACCACAAAGGAAAATATTCCAGCCTACCATTGACAGCATGCTTAGGTTGGAGGGGCAGTACCAACGCAACCACCCAACGGCACGGTTGTACAATGCGAAGCTGGCTAAAATGTTAGCGCTGGACCTTCTCCCTTTTTCATTTGTGGAAGGGGTGGGTTGCCTTGAATTTGTGTCAGCCATCTGCCCTAAATGGAAGGTTCCCAGCCGGTCCTATTTCGCCCGAGTTGCTGTTCCAGCACTACATCACGATGTGCTGGAATTGGTTGGACAAGCTTTGCAGCAGAGTGCTGTTCACAAAATCCACCTGACAACAGACATGTGGACCAGTTGCCAAGCCACTGATTACATGTGCATCACTGCACACTGGGTCTCTTTTGTGGGGGTTAGAGAAAAGCTATCTGAAGTAGGTGCTGTTGACACAGCTGGGATTTTTAATGCTTCTCGGAAACATGCAACTGTAGCCATGTTCGCCATGGAGAAATCTCATACTGCTGCAAACATTTTGGAAGAGTTTAACAGCAAGGTCTTTGAATGGCTGCGCCCAAGAGGGCTTAACATTGGTTTTGTTGCCACGGATAATGGCAGTAATGTACTTCAGGCCATGGAGGTTGGTGCCTATTTCAGGGTACCGTGTTTGGCGCACTGCATTAACATTATAGTTCAAGACTTTCTGAAAAAAGAACCCATAGTGAGCAACTTACTGACCACCTGCCGCAGAATATGCACTCATTTCAGCCATTCTTTTAAAGCCCGGAAGCAGCTGAGGATCATTCAACGTGACTATAGAATGCCAGTCAAAGCACTCATCCAGGAGGTGGCAACACGTTGGAACTCAACGTATTACATGCTTGACCGTCTGTTTGAGCAGTACAGACCAATCAATGAATATGTCATGCGAAGGGCGGATGCTACTGTGAAAGGCATGACCCTTCAGATGGACCAATGGTGCCTAGTTAAATCTCTTACAGAAATGCTTCTTCCTTTCGAGGTCTTCACACGTTAAGTCAGCAAGGAGGACTGTACTATGGGCCAAGCTATCCCATTGTTGCACATGCTAGAGCAACAGCTGAAGGAGGTGTCTGAAGCGTACATAGGTGTGGAGGATAAAAAAGAAGCATATGATTTGGTGGAGAGCTTATCTTGTCGCTTAACTGAAAATGCAAGGGTGCAAACTAAGATTGTCACAAGAACATTACATTTGTGCCACAATTCTGGATCCACGGTACAAATCGGCACTGAACAGTAAGATATTACTCCCTTTTTCAGAAGTGGATGTTGCCCGGTACAAAACTTGGATAGCTGAGGCAGCCAGTAAATTGGAAAAGGAACGGCTGATAATTAAAGGCCTCAAACCCACAACAAGTACTGCAGCAGGGCATCCGGCGTCAAGTTTAACTTCAGAGCCTGAAGGCAGTGCATTTGGTTCACAGCTGTCACCAACGCCAACACTATCGACAACAGCAAGAACCGGATCATCAGCCCCAGTAAAAACGGCACAGGATTGGTATTTACAGCAAGGACTTCCTAGGTCCAGTGCTGATGCAAAGACAAAAGAGGCCGAACAAAGTGTAGCACCCCTGAACATTGACCGGATGGTCCAGGCCTACCTGGATGACCCAACAGAGGTCTACATTGATCAAAACCCATTGCGGTATTGGTATGGCAAAAGGGGCCAATGGCCAGTGCTCAGCAGGCTGGTGATAAACTATCTGGCTTGCCCTGTCGCAAGTGTCTCTTCTGAACGGGTTTTCAGTGCTGCTGGTTCCATTGTAACAGTGAAAAGGACCAGTCTCTCACCAAAAAACGTGGAGAGGTTAACCATGATCAAAATGAATCAGCAATTTATACCACCGAATTACACAATACATGAATCAACGCAGGAAGATGAGGACAGCGGCTCAGGTGACGGAAGTAGCGTGTTAGATGCTGATTACCTACTTCTGGTTGAACCCCCAGAGTTTGAGGACGAGCTATACTTCCCTGACAACTAGGCTTCCACTTCTTACTGTCGTTCTCCCTTATTTACTTTTATTTGTGTGTCTATCTTTCTGGTTGGAAACTTCAAATCACAACAAATCCATCACCACCGTCTTCGTCTTTTATTGCCATATATGAGTTTCAGCTGTCTGCATTTCAGTCCACTCCTCCGAGTCCTGCTCCTCCATCCTCCTGAATCGACCTAAATCTATTGCCCTCAAGCCACATGATGATTGGATGTAGCATAATCAAAGAAAAACGAAAATCTTGCCTTGTTGAGTCTCTCCAAAAGAAGTGGAACATGATGACTACTATAGCTATCCTCCTTTCCGAGCCGATACAGACTGCCCATTAACTGAAGATGAGAAGGAACAGGTAATGAATGATGACATGCATTGGACGCTGACTGAGTGATTTGTGTTGTTGTTGTTTGTAGTGCATGAAGGTAATTCATTGTGTACTATTATCTAATCTACACACTAAAAGTAACTCAATGCAATGTTTGTTTCCATTCTTGTTTTTTAATAACAACTTTCTACTTCTACTGCAGGCCGATCCATTGCATTTTGAATATGGAAAGGGGACTCAATCTGTACACTGCACACTGAGTTGGACAACACACCATGATGATGACCACAGTGACATAATATCTTCGCAGTCACTCAGTACGATCCGAGATGATTGATGGAATAACTCAGGGCGTTTCATGAGTGCCATAAAAGGTAACCAAGTCAACAACAACCACTGCAGACCTACATGTCTGTGTAGTGGTGGAGTCGAGTGTGGTGGTATGACTGACAGCGGGGCATTGATTTAGTCACTTAATTTGTAAAATGCTATGTTGCTGTATATCTGCATTGTCTGCCTCTGTCAAAAAATGTACGCTAAATGGAGGATGGGTCACGGGTGCCGTGGGCCTGCTCTGTCCTGTTGTTGTTGGAGGTTAATGCTGGAAACAGACTAGAGTAGACATGATGTATCCATGCCGCCTCGGAAAGTGTTCTTGTTGCACTCCACCGTAATTTATGCATTTTTTTTCTACTTGATTTTTCAATATCCCTTTTGTTTTCCCATCTACAATTACAGGCCGGCCCTTACCCTGTGCTATACTGGGAAAAACAACTCTCCTTACCTTACCAATGAATCTACATCTGCCAGGCAGGCAGTGGCATCACCCAAGATTGATGGCCGGAGCGTCCATGGAAGGGAGGACCAAGAGGAATGCCGAGATGCAACTCCCCATTTTGACCAGGATAACATACAGTAACAGTATCAACTTTCATCATCTTTTAAATTTGATTCATTTTTTGTCTTCAATCATTACTACTGTGTGGTGTTGTTGTTGTTATGTTTGCTCTCTGCTTATAATTCAATTCATCCCTACAGCTATTTTTGAATTTTCTTTGCTATCTTTAAGCCCGGGCCGGTACAACAGAACAGAAACTGTATGTAATTCGGGTCTCTCGGAGGGCAGACAGGCAAGGCAAATTGCATAATATACTGCTGCCCTGTACTGTCTAATTGTCTAGTAGTAGTTAGTAAGTACTACTTATCATTAACCATCAAGTTATCATCATCATGCATGCATTTCCTTTTTCTCCCTTAACAGATTTATGGATATGGTTGCCTGCCAAGATTGTGTTTTGTTGTTGTCCATGCGTACTGTTTTTCTTTGTCAAACCTTTCCCAAAACCCCCTTCCCAACCATTCATCAAACCCTAACCCTCTTCCCCCGGGCTGTGTGACTTATTGAGGTGTGACTAAATTAAATGTACACCAATAATTTATCACACGCTTGCTGGGGCGGATGTGGCAAAAGCAACACTAATTCAATTTCAAGGCAGGGCGAGGATCTTCTTCTGCTTGCCCACCCATGAGCAGTATATTTGCGAGATAATTTTTTTACCAAAGGAACCTAATCCATCAGCATTAATTGCCGGCATCGATTGGATTTGTTGTCATCCTCCTACACAGCACTAACGGTTACGCTTGTGTCGAGTGTACTGTAGGCCTAGTCGAGTGACTCGACACAGCTAGAGTTTGTAACTCTATGTACTAGGCTATCCCCGCCACCATTATGTTTTATTGTATTTTGGCATATTATTGTTTGGCAGTAAGTTCCGTACTGTACTTCATTCTACTACTCCTCCCACAGTCTCTCTCAGGCGACTGACTGTCTCATTTTCTTTTTTTTGCAAATGCTACTGCCAGGGTCTACTACTACTACCACCACAACCATGGCATGTTGGGAAAGAAAACCATCATCACCATGCAGCCATCGCCGTGCCCAAGTTAAACATCAAGCACAGGTAAGAGAAGAAGTTTGGGGGAGGCATAATTAATAATGGACATTTTTTCATTAATTCTATTTCACACACCCCTTTGAGTCCAGTTGCAGAATGCATAGACTAGGAGGAGAGTTTGACAGTACTAGTAGGACAAGTCCCTCAGTGAGGGGTTCCGCATCTATCTGTTTGTGTCTTAGTAACTCAGCCAATTATTTAAATCAAACACTGGCTGTGGCCCTGCACCAGCAAGGAAACAGTGTGACGTAAAACAGTAACCCCACCCACAAAACATTAACAACATCGTATATAAAGTATAAATATATCATTTAATCCCCTAACAAAAATAAACTATGTAAAAAAAATCCCACAACACCTGACCCACCCCTCTCCCTAACCCCAACCAATGTCCATTTCCCGGAACGAAAAAGTCCAACAAATGAAATGTCCAATTGTCCAAAAGTGAAAACCCCAACGCCCGATTCCCACCCACCAAAATAAGCAATAAAAAAGGGGCAATAAACGGGGTCTCAGCGGGCTCGCCTCTCCAGGACACGAATGCGCTCCTCTAGACGGGCCACGCGGCGCTTCAGTGCGCGGCAATTGCATCCACAGGGGGGGGGGCAGCAGTGCTTAATGTAGTATGGCGGCGGGCGGCTGCCAGACGGTGGCGCCATAACACTGGAGGGGGTGGCTGGGGCCCGGGGCATTGGAGGAGGCTGCAGCTGCTGCGCGTCCTCCTCCTCCTCTAGAACCACCAGCCGCCGGTATTCAGCTTGTATGGCCTCCAGCTTCCGGCGCCGGGCCTTGGCTGCCAACTCCTTCCTGTCTACTTTCACTTTGGAAGGAGTAGCTATATCAAGAAGAAAAAACAAGACTATTGTAAAATATACTCTTAGCAAAGCAGTAAGACAAATTAATTCTACACATAGTGGCACAGTAGCACTAGCAAGCACAGTACATAACATTTGTGGTATGTATCTATCCTCCCACTACCTCGGCCTCTAACATTTGTGGGAGTTTCAGGCATTCCACCACCCATGCATCTGATTCCTATCAGACACCTATGCATGCATCCCACGTATCCTTCTCTGCCAGTCATAAATATTAAATCTCACCTGTCCTTCCTCCTTCCACCCTTCTTTCCCTTTTCGTTCAACCCATCCATCAAGGTCATCTGATCTGACTTTTAGTCTTCTCCATAAAACTTTCACAGCTGAGTTGAAGTCCGATAGAAGAGGCCATTGGTTACTCAACAGTACACTCCCGTCGCTAATGCTATTGCTAATGCTAAGTAAAGGGTGTCTTCTTCAACCGTTCACAACAACTTCTTACTTAAGTCTCAACAGTACAGTATACATTACACCCTTGCAGCGAGTGTAATGTCAATAAGTAAGGATTAGGAATATAACTTACCACCGCCCGCCACTGCTGCTGGCTCACCCCCTGCAGCTCCTCCTGCAACTGCCGCATCTCCTGCACCCTCAGCGGCCGCGTCACCTTCGCCGCTGGCCCCGGTACTGGTGGTCGGTAGTACGCCTAGAAAAAACATTACACATTTTTCAGATGCCATATACACCTCCCCTATTTTTCACTAGCAAGATTGAAAAAAAAGTTAATACATACATAATACATATACAACATACATCACTAGTACAAATCAGGTAGTAGAGTAGACACTAGTAGTGTTATATGGTCCCTAGGGTCATTCTAGTCTTTGCTAAGTTACCCCAAGCCATGCAACCATTTTAGCTTTGTGTCTTTTATTTTTGCGCAAGTTACCTCGCAGCTTGTTGTGTAAGACGCCTTTGAGCCCACATGAGCTCATACTGCTACTGTCTGAGCGCTGCGTACAACGTAAAAAAAACAAGCCACTTTGTTATGGAGTTCTGGTGTTAGTCCATATTGCTTATCCATAAAAATACTACACTTTTTGGCACGACTGAGAAATGCTTGCACTATACTAACGCGCACCATTTTTCTCATAACAGACGGAAGATTCCCTTATACGAACCACTGCTTTGCAGAGCTTATGATGTAACCAGTACTAGGTTCTTCTAAGGTGAGGGGTCCCCAGAATTCTCAGATCTCCATTTATAATTTTATATAAACTATATTCCTACCAAGGGGAGGGTGGTTCTTCCACCACTGTTCAGTTATCATGATTTCGCCTTTTGTCTTCTATGGACTTGTAGTTGTAAGTGTAACTAAGTGTAACAATGTTTATTGTTTTAATCTTATGCATTTTGCTGTTGCTGCTGCATTATAGAACAACGTACAGAGCTTGTCAGTTGAAAATAAACCTTTTGAACTTACATAGACTCGGTGCTATTTGGTGTGGACTTACACGAGTGAGTGAGCGAAAGGGTGTGCATTGCTTCCGCGACAGAGGTCGGGAGTGTTATGTTGTCTGGGTTGTCTACTCATTGGGTATTTTGGGGGGGCGTTTCGGAGACTAATGAGACACTATAACTAGTCGGTCAGGGGATTGTGGTGGCTTCTGATTGAGGTGTGAGGAAGGTCCAACCTCCCATCACCAACGTCCTATTTTCTTGTGCAAAGTTCTGTATGTGCAGAATCCCTACAACAGTAGTAGTATGTCCTATCCTATCAAAAATAGTAAAATCTGGTTGGGCATTTTCTTGGTGGGAATTGTCGAAAAGCCTCAAGATTAAGAAGACTAGAAGTAGTAGAAGAGGACAACCCAAAGGACTGGACTCAATGGCTAGAGCTATTGGTGAATCTGAGTTTTATTTAAAATATTTTAAATAAAGAGTGGCCAACTGGGCAAGCTTAGCTACAGACAGACTAATAGTAGTAGTACAGAGAGTCATAGCAGACGCAGTTAGAGGCAGGGATAACAAGAATTTAGAAACAGATAGTATAGATCAAAGAAGAATTTGTAAAAAATAGAATTAGGATACCGAAATAATAGTTCGGAAAAAATAAGGTGCAGGAAAAGTTAGGGAAATATAATTATTAATATTAACCACTGGAGGACTTACTGGGGCCAGCAGCAGAGCCCTCGGTAGAGGAGCGGTCCTGGCCCTGGGAGGCATCTTGATGATCTTCTTGTCCCGCCGCCTGTGACCCCGTCTTCTTGCCCCTGGGTGCTGATCATGTAAGATTTCATAAACAAAGAAACAAAAAAGTTTGGTGTGAAACAAATAAAATATTTTAAAATACGCTCCAAAAACATTTTTGTGAACAATTGCAATAAAATTGACTAATCTGATCGACTAGTAGTATTGCGAGATTCACGGACCGTCTAGTAAGCCTAACTACCACCTGACCTAGCCCACCTATTCCAATCCAGACGGGCCAATTGTTCAGTAAGTCTGCATTTCCATTTATTTTAGTCCTCAAAAATGCATAGATGGAGGACACATGCATACATTTTTGCATACACCAAATTGTTGGCTGGTTGCTGCTGATGTTCTGCTAGTGATGATATAAACTACAAAAGGTTCTACTAAGGACTGGGGTAAGCAGCACTCAGCAGCACGTGACGTGACAGAGGATGCGTCACGCACACCACTTAAAAATTACCAACTAATAAGTAACTAAACCTATCAATCAACCACTATCCCTTCTTAGTGGCAGGAGGACAAAGGAAGGACTAGAGTCTCTCTTGCATTACCTAACTTAAGTTCTCTAAAGTAAACTCTTACATAATCATCAGGCCAAGCGAGCGCAAAGTTGCAAACAAGTAAGATTAGTAGCGCCGAGCGCCTGTGTCATAACAATCACAGATTTTTAAACGTAATTTACCTGCAATGTAAGCAGCAGCATTCTTGCTGGTTGGAAAAAATATATATTCGCAATATATAACACAGAGCAGAAGAACACAAAGTAGTAATATTAAATAGCTACTCACCAAGCCCCGGGACCTCCACTCCTAGCAGGTCCTGCTCCCGGTCCAGAATATAGGACCACCGGTGCGTCAGCTGATTATTGGTGCGCCGGACACCAGAGCAGCGAAACACTGCCCGACGCACCTTGCCCCACCGCTGCCGACGCTCCCGGAGCCCGTACCCGGACCCAGGCCTGCCGCCTGCTGCCAGGGTTAAGGGGAGGCGGCGCTGAACAAAGAAAACCAGTGCGGCCACCTCCGCCTCACCGAATAAGGCCCGTGCCTGCACCCCTTTTTGGCGCCGCCTTCCACAAGGAAGGCGGTCGCGGCTCTGGCTACGAGCCCTGTGGCCCTTTGCCATGGTTCTGGGTAGGCGGGGGGGCGGAAAAGAAAAGGTAGGAATTAAAAAAGTAAGTAAAAGAAATTAAAAAGCAGGTAATAGAAAAAGAGTAAAAAAGTAGTGAAAAACACACAAAGTTGAGAACTCAAAATATAGAATCAGGAAAATAGAGAGATAGATAATAAATAAAAAATTAAAAAAAAGTTTCCAGAAACAAAGGATTGAAAAGATAGAGGGAGGATTGAAAAGCAGGCCCAGAACCATAGCAATAGAGTGAAAAACAAGATAGCCGCGCCCATTGCGACCGCATGGGCAAGTTTGCGCGATATTTCCCCCCAGAGCACGCAAAAAGCATCGCAAACACGTAATGCGCGTTCCCAAACGGGAAATACTTATCGCGAACGGGCGGGAGCATGCAATACGCGACCCGGAACTGGAAATAAGCATCGCGGGCGGGAGCATGCAATACGCGACCCGGAACAGGAAATAACCATCGCGAGCGGGCGGGACAAGTGAAAAACAAGATGGCCGTGCCCATTAGCGACCGCATGGGCAAGTTTGCGATATATTTCCCTGCGAGCACGCAAAAACACATCGCGAACGGGCGGGACAAGCAATTCCGCGTCTTCGCGGAATTTTTACGTGCTCGCGGAGATTTTTAACAATTTTGCGGAGATTTGCGTAGCGCGACTACGCAAATTCCGCCCACCCCTAATCTGGCGATCTCAAGTACAAGCTCTGAATCAGAGGTTGAAGCACAAGAAATTGGGGAGGTTAGAGCAATAGACTCTGAAACTGGCGAACATGACCAAAAGGACTCTGAAGAGTAGCTTGATGATGAATTGATTAGCACAAGTCAAGTAAAGTGGGCACCAGCTACTGGGATTGAAGAAACTGTTGTGGAAAAAGAAGAAAGACAAATCTTAGGTGAAAAGGGAAAGTGTAGAGAAGAAGTAGGTGAAAGAAATACCGAAGAGGAAAATGAAGAAGAGGAAAGCAAACTTAGAGTAGGTACAAAGAAACGGAGGTACGAATTGAATAAAGAAGAAGAATTAGTTCAACCAAAGAGAGCAAGGAAAGACGAGCAGTGGCCAAGTGGAGTTAAAAGACTGAAATATAGGGTGGTGAAAGGAAGACCAGAAAATAGGTTAGAACAAATAAGCGAAACTTCAGATCAGTTATAACAGGGAGAGTCAGATGATGAATCAGTCCGCGCCCGTCCGCGCCCGGCAGGGACCAGGGGCCAGGACCCCTGCCCCCATCACCTACGAGCCTGAGAGCTCCCTGTCCTACTCTAGAAACGCTATGCTGGCCTTAAACAGACATTCCACCTCAAGGCACACTACCTGTGCAAAAGCGTCCCCAGAACTTGTGGAAGGGCCATTTTCATGCCTAACCTGCAGATGGTGTAGTCTGACTAGGGCTGAGAAGCCACTAAAAGAAGCAGGCGACCCAACCAGACTTAAATGTTTATATTTGAACGCCAGATCAGTTCCCAAACACTCGTTAGAAATATGGGATACTATCAAGGAGGTAAACCCCGACCTGGTCTTCATTACTGAAACCTGGCTGGGCGATAATAACTGCCCCAATATTGCTACTGCCTTACCACTAGAATACAAAATCTTAAGACAAGACAGACAGGGGCGGAAGGGCGGAGGACTCGCAATAATTTTCAAAGATTTCCTAACCTGCTCCTCTATTGTAGTAGCCCAATTAGGAGAGCACGAAATACTTCCATTTCAAGTATCCAAAGGAAACCATACCCTATTGGGTGGAGCCGTAATCTACAATCCCCCTGGCTACCATGCAGAACTCAGTGCCAAGCTACTCACACAGCTATTCCCTGCTTGTCTAAAGTACAGACACTTTCTAGTTGTGGGAGACTTTAATGTTCATTTTGAAAAGACAAACAATACAATGGCTAACCACTTGGACAACGACATGCAGATTCTTCAACTCGAACAATGGATTAAGGGACCCACCCACATAGCAGGACACACTCTGGACTTACTTTTTCTAATATGGAATCTATCCTCATCGAAGAGATCAAACCCGTTGCATGGACCGACCACTCACTTATCATCTTTTCATTTACCCAACCCACAATCTCAATGATAGCTTATACACCTACACCCGATTCCTATCGAGCTTGGAAATTAGTCACTCCTGACCTCTTCCAGCTCCATTTTCACGTTGACCACTTAGAGGCTCTAGGTTCGCTTCCCATTGATGAAGGCGTGGCATGTCTTGAAGCAGTAATCAATAGGTCACTTGACCACTGTGCCCCAAAACGTAGGTCCAATTCCACGAAAAGACGCCTATCGGAAAAGTGGTACTCAACTGAACTCAAGGCACTGAAAAAGCAGTGCAAAATAGCTGAACACAACTGGAGATTGTCCAGATCGGTCGCTGACAAATCTCTATACAAAACTAATCTTAGGAAATACAACAATGCCATTAAGGGAGCTAAAAGAACATATTTTGCTTGCAGAATAAGTGAAAACAGTAACTCAGCGAAAGAGTTATACAAAATTATACATGAACTTTGTAAACCCTCGTGCATGTCACAAACCCTGCAACCATCATTAGATAGCTGCGAAATTATTAGTAACTTCTTTATGGACAAAATAAGTACTATATACTCATCTTTTAACGTTACTGCTTCGACAGACTTCATCTACTGGGAAATTATGGATCCTCTTCCCAACACCCCGGCACAGCTGGGCAGCTTTGCCCCTTTTTCTGTAGATGAAGTCGCCAAAACAATGGGGGAAGTCAAATCAGGATCCCCCCTTGACCCCTGCCCACATTTCATCTTTTCTCAGGCTATCTCTACTCTCTGCCCTTATGTTACGCAGCTATTTAACAAATCACTGGAGACAGCAACTTTCCCTGCAATATGGAAGCAGGCCATGGTCACTCCCTTGCTAAAGAAGGCAGGCCTAGATGTGACAAGTCCAGCAAACTATAGGCCGATATCCCTACTCCCCTATCTCTCCAAAGTAATGGAGAAACTGGTCAACAGACAGTTGTCTGCCTACTTGGAACTAAATGGCCTGCTGGACCCTTCTCAAACAGGCTTCAGGGCTACAAATAGCACCGAGGCAACCCTGCTGGCTGTCTTCGACAATGTAAGAGTACTACTGGACCAGGGTAAGTCAGTTGCCCTGATTCTGTTAGATCTGTCGGCGGCATTCGACACGGTCTCCCACCTGCTACTACTTGAAAATCTCCATGCAAAAGGGATACATGCAAAA
This sequence comes from Calotriton arnoldi, assembly GCA_963921515.1. Classification (NCBI taxonomy): domain Eukaryota; kingdom Metazoa; phylum Chordata; class Amphibia; order Caudata; family Salamandridae; genus Calotriton; species Calotriton arnoldi. The sequence continues at coordinate 454,623 of CAWUFW010004371.1, read as the reverse complement.
GCCCTTCAATGGCTCAGTTCATTCCTTAATGACAGAACGCAAACTGTACAACTCAGCGCTTTTTCATCCAAGCCAAAGAACTTAAGTTGTGGCGTCCCCCAGGGAGCATCTCTTAGCCCAACCCTCTTTAATGCCTATGTTTCACCTTTGGCAAAAATAGTTCCAAATGGGGCTTCGATATCTGCTCCTACGCGGACGACACGCAACTAACAATAGCTATTGGAGATGAGCACTAGGGCCAACCTCAACAATTGCCTTACCGAAATGGCAAGCTGGATGTCAGATCACTGTCTTAGGCTTAATGCAGACAAATCTGAAATTCTGCTCTTTGGCGGAGCTAACAATATCTGGGATGCTTCATGGTGGCCCCGCTCTTTAGGATACGCCCCAGCACCCAAGCAGTGCGCAAAAAATGTGGGTGTCCATGCAGGATCATGTTCGGACTTTATGTGGGAAAAGTTTTGCCACATTGAAGCTTCTAAAAAGACTCTTCCCTTGGATTCCTCTAGAACACAGGAGGACAGTCACACAGGCTCTGCTTGTAAGTAGGCTGGACTACGGAAATGCCCTGTTTGTTGGTATGCCAGACTACCTGTTCAAACGCCTGCAGGTGGTGCAAAACGCTGCAGCAAAATTAGTATGCAATAAGGGCAGATACAGCTCAGCAACTGACTGCCTGAAACAACTTCACTGGCTGCATGTGCGTCAAAGAGCTCGATTCAAGCTCCTGGGACACACTTTTAAGGCACTTCATCGTACTGGCCCCAAGATTCTTCACAGTAAAATCCAATTCTACACCCCTCCTAGATGCCTGAGGTCACACCACCAGGCTCTCGCCAAGATAAACAGGATTAAAAAAGCTAGGGCTGGGGGACGCTCCTTTTCTTACCTCGCAGCATTACAGTGGAATGGGCTGCCAGTAGAGCTGCGGCTGGCCACAGACTACAAAACCTTCAGGAAAAAACTAAAAACATTTCTATTCCCTGTCTGAGTAGTCCTTTATATTCTTAGTTCCACTCGTCAGTTCTAGGATCTGCCTCCTCAGCGCCGTGATATCCCTCTGGGATGAATGTTGCGCTCTACAAATAAATAAATAAATCAGTGTTGCGACCAAAGAGAGTGAGAAAACCAAACAAAAAGTTCAAGTCACCTGACTGGATTTGTATAGTGTTGGAAGAGATTGAGGAAGAAGATTTAAACAAAAGAAGAAACAGCCCTGACAACGAACAAGAAGAGAAAAGTGATCTAAATCCACCTTAAGAGACTGTAAACAAACTAAGGTGTCGCGTTATCAACTGAAAAAGTTTCTCTGAAGATTCAGAAGACGTTCTGGAAAATTGGATTAAGTTAAAATAAAAGAAGGGGTAAAGAAGAAAGCTTTGAAGTGTGGGATCACACTATATTTACTTTTGGTAGAAACAATAGAAATAGATTTTAGAAAATGTATTAGAATTTTGTAGAATTAATATTATTATGGCAGATACACAAGTAACTAGACCTAGATGTAGCCTTATGTGTAGATGTTATAAGGTTTGCTTATGTTTATTGTGTATATTGACAGTATTCTGGATAATATTAACAACTGTAATACCTTTACATTTGATAAAAGAAGATACACCCCGTCCTAACAATTTAACAGGTCCAAGGGTAGACACTGACGTTAGACAAACACCAATTACTCACTTGAATGAAATAGATGCTAGTAGTTTGCATCACAACAGATTAGTTACTAATGTTTCTCTGAATGTTTTCACTAAATTACTTTATGAATATGTAGAAACAATGGATGTGAGTGACTTATGTATGCATACAGTTGCCATTGTCTGTTTCCGAAGGTGTGACTTATCACCTTCCTTTGACTTACGGTGTGACCTGTAGTGTCTTATCAAGTTTGTTGTATAGAACAGGTAAACTAGACTATTATTATTCCAATGTAGATACAATATTTTCTAAAATCCCTGTAGTACCTGAATTGAATAAGATAGCACATGCAAATGTCATGGGAGATTTTTTCCTGACAACCAAGCCTTTAGATATAGAATACGCTAATAAAAACAACCTAACATGTAAATTGAAAAAGGAAGAGAAAATCTTTTTGGAGATGGTAGAGGAAAGAAGGGCTAAGTTTTAGAGAAAAGCTGTTGAAGAGAAATTGAAAACACCACCTTGGGTATTCAGAGAAGGCAACTATGACAAAAGTGAGACTTATGCTGCAATGGCCCTGGATTGGTCACAGAAGGGAAAATTATGCTTACGTAGGGAGAAGACTAACTATAACAATTACTTCATCCGTTCCAGCGAATGTGAAGATACCTATAAAATTATTGGGGGTTGGGGATTAAAGGGAGGAACTGACCCTGTCTTGCCAGGCATATATTATGTCTGTGGGAGGAGAGCCTATTATTGATTACCAGATCACTGGTATGGGACTTGTTATGTTGGGATTGTCTTTCCAAAAGTCTATCATGTAGACAAAAGTACAAATGGAATCGATGAAGTAAAGTAAGGACTAAAACGTGCAAAAAGAGAGTTTTTCATAAATTGTAGGCGATATATTTGGAGAATTGATACCTGGAGTTGGGGTTACACTGAATGCATACAAAATTCGACAATTATCCACAATGGTTGATTGTTTATCAACAGATACCGCTGGAGGATTCTGATGATTGACACTGAAATGATTGCTATGAGATCTATGGTTATGCAAAATCGGCTTGCCCTTGATATATTGTTGGCAAAAGAAGGAGGAGTCTGTGGAATGCTGAAAGTTCAACATTGTTGCACTTACATTCCAGATAAAAGTAAAAATTTGGCAGGATACATTCAGAATATCACTAATTTGCATAAAGAGGTAACCCAACTAGAGGTTGATGGTGTTTGGGAGAGACTAAGTAAAAGTTTCTCTACCATAAGCAATTGGTTTTCTTCTATAGGTAGTTCCTTAGTAGGAAGAATAATAGTACCAATAATTTTAGTAGTTAGCATGATATTCATGATACGAATGACTTATACTTGTGTGAAGAAAAATCGCAAGGGAAAGAAAGAAAGACAATTAAGTAAAGAACATAAAGAAAGGGAAAGAGAGATAGAGGAAATAGAGATGGAAGGCTTTAAAGAAAAATTGTATGAAAAATGTAAAGAGCAAGGGTCAAAAGACAAAATAACAACTATATAACTTGAAAAACCGCATGTTTTGGCATTTTATGATGGTAAAACCATCAAAGGGGGGATTGATGGAGTGAGGTTTGTAAAATACATCCTCACGAAATTAAGTAACCCCATAATAATGTATTGACTGCATGAATTAATCAACTCTGAATGCACACATTTACATAAGGGGCAAATGCAATTTACATAATACTCTAAACCATGTTGGCATGAGTATGTATTAATTGTTTGCGCATTGAAAAATCGTACTACTGCATGTTTATGCTGTGTTGTACATTACACATTTTGCATGTTGTACACAAAATAACGAAAAGGTTGCTTTGAATTAATAGCTTTTGCTAGGAATTAATTAACACAGGGCATTAGTATGGTGGGAGGTAAACATAATGGGTTTATTTTCATGAATTAATATTCTTTTGTGTTTGTTTACTTTAGTACGGAATTGGGCCTGCATGAAAATGGCCTACTTGTCGCAGTGCGACTGTTTGGCGCAATAAATGTGTGCCTTTTTAGATTGCTTTATCTGCATTCCGTGACTTCGGGACGGATCACGGCAACAGTTCGCACGCAATTACTGAATTACAGCACGAAATCATTAAGGAAAGGAGTGCATTCTGCTTTTCTATATCTCTCGTTGAAACCAGCATGTGGTTGGCCTGGTCGGTGTAAATTGCCCATGCGCCAGGACTGGTTGCCTGCTCGCAGACTGTAGAGTGTACCAGATGATGTAATTCGTGTGAAGGCCATGTTGGCCTGTGTCTTATTGTTTATGTGCCAAGATGCCACAGCGACTGTGGGAACAGCCATCACTACGTGCAATTCGAATGTGAAGACGGATATCAATATGAACAATGTAACCGAATGTATAAATATGAATGCTAGTGGTAAAGGAAATGAATTGGTCTTAAATCCTTCCTTTGTTAGAACTAGTATAGGATGGATTTGTCGGGAGAACTGGATGAGGCGACCCTAGTATGATTTAAGGCAACCAATCACAGACCGAGTTTTTACTGATACTACAACATTGTAAGATAGCGTGCTGGAGAGAAGGGTATAATTGATATCACAATTGGGGTGTGGCAAGGCAGTATGGCGAAGCAGTGCGGCCCGGTATAGCAGTGCAGTCCGGTGTAACAGATCAGAGAGAAGAGCAGATCAGAACGTACGGAGACGATCCAAGACAGAGAGAGCAGACCAGCACAGAGTCAGAGAACCTTTAGGTACGAGAACGTTGCGGGAGTGCTTGGGAGGAGACTGCGACCAAGGAGGTAGATTAATTGGAAAATTAATTTAGTAGTTAGTTTATGACAAGTTTAGCTGCATCTGTCCTGTTAACTTTGTCCTCTGAGCCTATCTCTGGGGACCTCTTGCCACAACCTCTGCCAAGGAAGTGGTTTTCCTGATTCTTTGGTGGGTATTACCCTCCTTGATTGCTTTAATTTGCAAGTATATTTCTGCAAGTATTTATGCTGTACCTTCTCTTCCCCATTCCTATGCACGCTTTGATATCGATGCAAACGATTCATTTTGATTACATTGCTTGATAATTTGTTCTCTTTTATGCAATCTTGTGTATGCACTGATGATCAATTTAAGAGCATTTAATAATATAAAATCATTAACTGAAAAAGTGACTTTGTGGTTATTTAGTTAAGTATTAAACTGTTTAGTCAATCATAGTCACCATCAACTCTTCAACTAATGGTCCATCGACCAAAGGAAGAAGAAAGTTGAGATTACGAATAGTTAGAATTATATACAAATGTTATTAATGTGAAGAGTAGTGTTCTATTTAATAAAACTGACAAAATAAACCCCCCCAAATCCAGCGCCTGTTTTCAGGGATCATTTATGGGTAATGTGTGATGGGCCCCGTTGTTTGGTAAAGCAATTTATGTGTGATGAGTTTTCCCTTGGTCCTTGGTTTCAGAATTTAGGGGTTGCGCTGGATCAATCCGAATAAAATAATTTAAAACAATGTGAGACAGTGTAAACTGGTCACCATAACATTCCATTGTTACCACCCCAGTGAGTTCTCTTTTAAAATTCATTAAACTTCTTATAATACAATAAAAGGGAGAAGTGTCTGGTTGTTTATACAATTCAAAGATGTTTTCACAGTCATAATTGTATTGGTCCTTGGCGCATCACAGCTTTAGCCCCGCTTTTTTCCTTATTAACCCCACTATAAACAGATATCTAGATAGGGCAAATATGACATGTGGTACGGTGCTAGTAGTCAGTACTCTCAGTGCCTCTTGGTGCTTTCTGAATCCCATTGAATTGCATAGTGGTCGGATCCATTTCCTCCTTGCCCTATCATACGCCGGACAAAAAAACAAAATATGTGCTGTGTTTTCTGTAGACCCTAAAGTGCGTGTAGTGCATAGAGTGCAAGAACGATCTTCCTTGCCCCCTCCCCCCCAAATTGCAGTATGGCTCTTAATCTGTAAGATATTGTACCTTAACTTTAGGTATAACATTCTTGCTAGGTACGGCTGTACATTGTCATTTACTAATAACTGTGATACCTTTTCATGAATCAGAATGAAAGTTGGCATACCTTTAACATGATTAGCTTTCTGTTGGCATGCCAAGTGAAATGCAGATCAATCAAGTGAGAGAAAATTTAAAGAGGACCAAAAAATCTTTGATATACCAATATATTTGTTGCTGTATCATAACTCTATAAAGAACTTGGTAGACCCATAGGATAATTAGCTTACTTTTAATAAATTGGGTTTTGGGGTGCCTGGGACAGGATTGACTATGAAGGTGATGGGGTGGGGGTAAGGAGTGGGCAGCATACATGACAACCACAAACCTGGGCAGCATGACTCCTGTCACACCAGTGCAGATGACATCCTGAGTGACAATGCCCCGAGTCTGGCTGTGCTATGGCACCATTCTAAAGCTGGGGCAGAGGTGGATAAAAGGCAGTTTGCTGAGAGTGAAAGCAATCTTGAACCTGCCCCTGTGAGCTCGGAAGCTCCATTACTACAATCTGAGAAAAGCACGCAGCAGGCACCGCAAGCAGGGGTTGTTTCTACCCAAGGGACTGTGCCCCCCAAAAAATGGAACTGTGCAGTCTAAGCAGAGAAAACTTGCAGATCAAGTTACTGCTCAGGCTTCGTCTAAATCCACAAAGCATTGGCTGCCTGGCAAGGCTAGTGTGCAGGGCGCAAAGTGTAGCCCACTAAGGAAGTGGGTGACTTCTAAGGGGGAAGTTAAGGCAATTATCACTCGACTATTAGCTCCACTCCACTCTCAGGATCTTCTGGCAAGTTACAACACTCCGAGCAACAAATGCAATGTCCTCAGCAGACATACTCTACTCCGAACATTGGTTCTCCCTCAGATATATCCTCGGGGACATTATCGGATCAATCTCCTGTGTTTATGACTAGGGAGCCGGTGGGGGAGATGGAAGAGTCTGCGTAGGAACACTCTTTAAGATCTATTATGTTAGCCCTACAGGAGCAGAGGGTTGAGGCACAGGCCTATTACACTCAGGCAAGAGTGGATAATGCACAGATGCAAAAGTCGCTGGAAGTAGTCTCTGGCAGATCAGTAATCTTATGACAGAAGTGGCCTGAAGTGAGGAGACATCGACGATAACGACTAAGATGGTAGAGAGCCATGAGAGCCAGCTCAAATTCCTTCAAACGAAGATGGAGGACATCGAAAATCGGAATAAGAGAACCAATCTGCGGATTTTTGGGATACCAGATGGCAAGGAAGGTGCTGATCCTCGGCAGTACATTAGGCAATTATGCAGAAGGGCTTTTCCGGAATCTGAGTGATTGGGACTGGGATTCACAAATTCAGTGTGGTCATCGGCTTCCCCTTAACCAAACTTAGCCAATAGTGATAAGGGGGTACAACCTCAGCCTCTGCTGATATACACTGGGAATTTTCTTTTGAGGCAGGCCATCTCTCTTACTGCTCGTCCAATATCTCCAGTCTTAGTTGACAATATATCAATTGTTGCTCGGTCAGATTTATGCAGGTCTACAATGGACCGGAGATAGAAGTTGCGACAGTTTATTGATCCACTAAAAGCCGCCAGCCCACAAGTATTTCTGCAAGAACCTGCCCGCAAAAAAATCATTAAAGATGGATGCTTTCAGATGTGCTTCTCCGAAGAAGATGTCTCGCCCGGATAAATGGGACTAATAAGCATACTTGAGAAGATCTGTAATAGGAAATGGGCTGGATTCTCGAGGTGTTTTCTGGATGGGGATATCATATAAGGGGGATAAATGATGAGCCAGAATATTACTCTCTCTTGCAATCCCGTTTTTTTTCTTTTCTTTTCTGTTCTTGGCTTATGACTTTTTGTGCTTCTAGCTGCTTTCTGCCTCTTTTTCTTTCTTTTTTGGTAATTTTGTTTCATTGGGTGGTGGGGCGGTTGGCGGGGTTTCGGGGAGTGGACGGGGGGCTCTTTCGTGGGCCGCTTTTCATCAATGGCCCAGGTGGGGTGATTTCTTCCTCATGGAACGGGGGGGTTGGGCGGGGTTTGGAATTATGGGTGGTGTGGGACGCAGGGGCAGGTTGGGAATGAAAGAGTATGTTTTGCTGCTAAGCTGGCTAATTCATGGAGAGTTGGGGTTGGGTGTGGGGGAGGGCTTGGGCGAAATTGGTCATAGACAGGGGTTTCATTCAGGATCTATGCAAAGCTTTTTAATCGATATGCAGAATCTGTACTCGATTGTCAATACAGGGGAAGTTAGATTTTGTTTATATTGTATAGATGGATAAAATGGTCCAGATTCAATATATGTGTTGGAATGTGTCAGGGATTAATGTACGGTCTAAGCGGCAACTGGTCCGAGAAGAGATTAGGTATTACAAACCTCATTTGGTAGCTCTGACTGAGACCCATCTGGCATATAAGGATAGGGCCTTACTCAGACAGCTGGATTTTGATGTTGTTGCTTGTACATACCAGACTACATCAATTCGAGGGGTGGCTGTTCTTTCCTCTAAAAAATTTCCAGGTCAGGTATTAAAAACCTCGGCTGACTCTAGAGGTAGTTGGGTTTTGGTACAATTGATCTTACATTCTGTTAAATTTGTGTTGCGTGTCGTTTATGGACCAAATATTGATGACCCCGAAATATTTGATGCACTTTCATTTGAACTATTGGATTGGGCAGGTGAACTGATCCTTATGGATGATTTTAATTACGTAATGAATTATAGTATTGATTCTACTAATCGTAGGGCTACATCTCGCAAACCCAGAACTAGGGCCTCCCTTATTTATTTGATTAAACTACATGGTCTATGTGATTGCCATAGGTTCACCTTCCATCACCATTTACTAATTAATAGTGAGTATATACAGTCTACTTCGAGCTTTCTTAGGGAATTTTTTTTATAAAGGATCAATTCTCCCTGCAACAGTATGGGATGCTATGAAAGCATATATCCGCGGTACAGCGCTCCAATGCTTGACCAAGCAAACTAGTGCTGCTACTGAAGAAGCGTATAGCCTACGTCAAAATGTTCGCCAGCTCGAGCTATTGCATGCTACCAAATGTACACATGGTGCTAATGATGAGCGCCAAGTGTTTGGGCAACTGATAGAAGTGCGATCTCTTGCTGGACACAGATTAAAAGAACAGGTTGCAGCTAGATTTGTGAAGTATAAGAAACTTCAGTATGAATATGGGGAGAGGGTCGGCCTTATATTAGCCTATCAAATTGCACAACAACAAATGAAGGCCATCAGGGGATTAGACGTTGGGTCCTATTCTAAACCTGAACTTATTCTAGATCAGTTCGCACAGTTTTATGGTAGGCTGTATAGTCAGTCACAAGTGTTTGATATTGAGAAGTGTCAGGAATATATCCAACAGTGCCATTTACCCTCTCTTACAGAGGAGCAGGCATCCGACCTGCAGACAGACATCTCAAGAACAGAAATTGAGGCTGCACTTATGGCCCTGCCATCGGGTAAGGATGCTGGGGACGATGCACTTCCTATAGAGTTTTATAAAATATTCAGAGAAATACTGAGTGTAGAATTTTGCCATGTTATACAATTCAGTCGGACTGACTGGACTATTTCAGACAGTTGGAATAAGACTAATATTGTGGTTTTAAAAAAAAAAGGATAAACCCGCCAACGGTATGGGTTCTTATAGACCCATCTCATTGATCAATACAGATGCTAAATGGTTTGCTAAAATCTTAGCTTGCCGCGTTGCTCCATTGATCTTGGTGTTAGTATCTCCACAGCAGCATGGGTTTGTCCCAGGTAGGGACACTACAGAGCATTTAATACAGCAATGACTGCATTTGATATTGCGGGGAAATGTAGCATGAATATGGGCATGATATTACTTGACACGGAGAAGGCATTCGATCATGTCGTCTGGGATTGCCTGTGGGTATGTTTGCCTGCCTTCTGCATAGGGGAGGGTTTTGTTAAACTGATTCAGGTGCTCTACAAGAGTCCTCGTGCTCAAGTTGCGTACGCTGGGAGTTATTCAGAATTTTTTCATATACATAGTGGGACAAGGCAGGGGTGCCAACTCTCATCCTTCCTCTTCACTCTATATATAGAGCCATATTTGCAGTCCTTCCTCCGGAGTATAGGCATCCAGCCATGGGCATTTGAGGGTCGACAACTTAAACTGAATGCGTATGCTGATGATGTTGCAATTTTTTCCACCAACCCGGCAACAGTCATCACCCATATTTTACAGGAAGCACGTATTTCTGGTGAATTTTCGGGGTACAAACTGAATCTTGGTAAAACACAGGTTCTTTTGAATTACACCCCCAGTGTCCCAATACAGGGGGCTACTACCTCAACGGTTTATTTAAGTATTAGCCTGTGCTCCGCGGTTTTTAACATCGTAAAGTTAAATTATGATACTTTGCTATCAGCCACAGTTACCAAATTTAAACCTTGGAATAAGCTCTCACTCACTATTATCGGCCGAGTGAATATTATTAAGATGAATATTTTGCCTAAGTTTCTTTATTTGTTTAGGGCAATTCTGCTGAGGGTCCCTAATTCCTTTTTTTAGGCGATTGGAAGGCGCTATTAGCAGCTTTATTTGGGGGCATAGACGAGCTAGGCGTGCTAGCCGACTTCTTAAATCCTCCTATAGAATGGGGGGGCTCTGACTTCCAGATTTTAAGCTGTATTTCTGGGCCGCTTTCATTGGTCGCTTGCGTAGCCTATTGATATATGATGAAACAAATAGAATACCGCTTTGCTATCAGCTTGCCTTGGGTGCAGAAGCTAGCCTTTTTTTAACCGACTAGATGATCCCAACTATTTCAAGAGGGTACGCTTCAAAGTACTTAAGGATATCATCTATATTTGGAGAGGGATTTGTAAGAAATATACTATTGGATTTATTAACAGGAGACCCCAATATGGGATAATCCTGCTTTTTCTTGTGTCTCTCAAGATCTAACATGTCGGGTTTGGGCAGATTGTGGGATTATAAAAATGGGCCAACTATTTGATCTTAATGGTTTTAGATCTTTTTCTGATCTACGGGCAGCATACCAACTGCCTCACCATTCCTTCTTTAAATATCTCCAGCTGAGGGACTACATGCGGACGGTTTACCGACATGTGGAGGGCATCGACAGTTCAGAGGTTTCCTTATATTACTTTAAACCTGGTATTAAACCTACTATAAGCATGATGTATCAACTATTTTCACAGTATACTATAGACGATACCCCGCTATTAGCTGCAAAATGGAGCAGACTGCTCTCATGAGAGGTTTTAGCCAGAGAGATTCGGATGGCTTTAGATTTACTGGATCGCTCAGTACACTCCATTAATTTTAAATTGCAGCAGTGGTGTATACTGTGCTTTTTATATTATACCCCATATGTAATTCTAAAGTGGGGAGTACTCCCCTCTATAGATAGGACGGACAAAACAAGATGTCCTAAATGTAGGCTCCTGGCTGCAGATGCCCTTCACATGTTTGTGTCTTGCCCCTCACTACACAAATTCGGGCAAGGGGTGACTAATGGTATGCCACTTAGCTTTGGCTTTGCGGTACAACTATCAGCTAAAGAGAAAATGATGGGTGTTAAAAATGAATAAGAAGGAGGCTTGCAGAAACTAGCTATGATTATGCTGGTATCTGCCCGGCTCTGCATAGCTCGAGCTTGGGTCTCAGAGGAAGTTCCTAAAGATGCAGAATGGGGCTACCTTCTCAAGCAAATTTATGAATTAGAATTTGCCTTGGTTAAAGTAGGAGGCTCCCTCTCGTTGTTAAAGTTTGATAGGATCTGGAAGAATTTTAGATGTGATGTTATTAATCATGGTAGTGATTATTTGGATAATCAAATGCCATAAAATTATTAGGCAAGCAAACTTCTGTTAGTCATTATAATCCCTTTGGCCACTTATTGACAAATCTCTGTGCTAGAATTGGATTTATGTTGCGATTTAATTGGTTCTATTCTCCTCGTGTGTATGTATTCGCTTAATGTTCTATTTCGTACGGATTGTATCTGCTTATTTGTTTATCGATTTTGTACTATGACCTAAAATAGAAAAAAAAAAGACAATGCCCTGAGCAAGAATTAGAAGAAGCTGCCAATAATTACCAGGACCATATGTGAATGGGAGTGGAGATGAGCACCTGTGACAAGCCATGACAGAGGCTAGCGGTCCATATATATCTAACTTTTAACCCTTCCAAACGCACCAACACATTTTTGTACTGCTAATTTCTCATACGCTGCTGAACAGATTTCCACCAAGTACACCAAACCAAGTAAAGGCACTTCCCTGAATACATATCTTGTTTTGTGGCAAGTTTGAAGTCATTTCATTCAGTATTCTGTTCTATAATGGAGAGGAAAGATTCCTAGGGAAGTTAAAATGTGAAGCATGACTTTTTTAAGCATCCCATTAAAGTTCCTCATTGACAGAGGTTCATGTAACTCAAAATAGCAAGAGTAAGTTAAACATGCCAGGTGTCACCCAAGTATTGTGCAGATCCATAAAACGGTGCCAATGCTATTAGCAACTCAATGATTGTATGACCCCACATTTAAGTTTGTCAGCACATGCTGGACTGGGAAACAGTATTGCCAGTCAGACCTCTGCAATGCCAGGCCTGTACACCTGTTCATTTGCCTAGGGTTAAGCACCCAGTGTCTTATTCTGAGTTGAGGACCGGTGGTTAATCTTAGGAGGTGTCTCCAGATTACATCTTTATTGGGTTATGGGGGGGATGTAGTACCTCTTCTTTCTTGAGGGTGTAAGCCATCATTATAGCCTTCTGTGGATGGATGCATGTGGTCTGAATAAGCAATCCTGACCATAGTGATTTGATAACACCTTTCCTCTACCTTGTCCATATGCAGATGAGCCTCTCCTTCCTGCACCTCTTGCCATTCCTGTGGTTTCTACTGGTTCCCAAAGCCACAAAGCCTTTCTAGTACTTTGTGGCTCTGCAGTCTTGCCCCTATGTCTCACCCTTTCAAGGCACATAATGTTGATAGATACTGCACTTGCAACCACATTCTTTATGTTTACACAGAATGTGTTGCAATATAGCCTACTGGTTTTGATAGACCCTCTCACATGCAGCGCTTTCTTACCACTAACATTCTCTTACACCAAAACTCAACCAACACACTCTCACAATAACAACAGCACAGACTCTTAACATAGGTCATTCCTACTCAAATACACACCATGTCTATTTATCTCTTGCTTGAGCATTCTGGAGTCCTTTATCGCTTTGCACCATTTAGCCACCTCCCTGCACTTGTCTCCTATGGTAAAATTGATAGAGGAAGGCTGTAGATATATTATAAGATGCGCTGGGTAGTGGACAGTTATTACTTATTATGGTAGATCAGTGATTAGATGTCTAGTTTACATTTGCATTTTAAATCCTGCTACACACTGATAACACAATTCAGCTGTAAATATCTAGAAATCTAGAAATTACTGATGGCCTACATTTAAAAACAGACCACCTCAGAAGGGAATGGCTACCTTTGGCTACTGCTGATAGTTTTACATAGTGACCAGTGCCTTTATTTTAAAATTAACAATAATGAGAATAACTGCCACAAACCGTTTTGGCACGGCCAGTCATGGGTCAGCAGTTGCTGGACTTGGTCCTTCAGGTGGACAAATGACTAAATGAAATATCAAGTGGTGGCAGTCGACCAACATCTACAACTAATCCCTACCATCAATCTTAAGTATTATATAGACCTACAGGGGCTTTGGGCCTTCTTGTGGTAGGCTTTCATTACAACCTTTGAATTCTATGTCATGGCATAGCCAATAGGGGACTCACAAAATGGAGGAAATATGCTCTTAGTGGACAGTCCACAGAAGACGCGCTGTTGAATTCTATATCAGCTGGCTTTCTATTAATGCCCGTATGGGATGTCCCAAAACTGTTCGCATTATCTATACAGAGTTTATCAATCCCCTGACCCTGGTGACTGCAGATGCACTAGTGAATTAAGAAAATATATTTTTCAAAGTATACAAAAGCTACCAGCTTGTTTGTGACACCTCATTTAATCAGTGAGATTCTGGACAATGTTTTAACTCATGCAAACACTAGTTACCTTACTAAATGTAATGGTGATGGGTAGAGATTCATTTTGCAGCACACATAGTAGTAAATCGCCATCATTTCTGAATGTTTTTGTGTATGAGGGAACACCTTCCTGCACAAAATCACTAATGGCATTTTGCTCTATGTGTGCTGAATGCAGCACACACTGAAAACGCAAAAACGAGGAGAAAAAAAAGTATTTCTCCTTGTTGCGCCAATCTAACGCCTGCTTTTGCATGGCGTTAGTTTTTGGTGCTGCCCCAGATTTACAGATCCTTGTAAATCTGGGGCAGCGTCAAAAACCAATGGATATTGCGGTGGAACACCCACAGCAACACCCATTGCACGCCCATTTCACACAGATACCTGTGTGAAAGGGTCCAATATTTACAAAGCGGTGTTAAGCCACAAAGTGGCTTACTGCCACTTTGGAAATATGGAGCAGGGCATTGCACCATCGAAATGTCGGTAAAAGTGACGTTCCGGTGGTGCAATTCCCTTGTAAATATGGCCTGTAATGCTTTATACATGTATTTTGCATATGCTGGAGGGCAACATAATGATTGATCAGGACGCCAACACAAGCAGGTCTCGGGCAAAGCTCCTATTTTATCTACAGAGACAAAATACTAACATTTATTTTTGCTGCCGGCAAACAGTGATGCCTAATTCAAAAAGTTATGGAGCTCAATAGCACACACTCTTAATAATGTGTAGAATGGTTCTAAATAGAACTTCTCTGCACAATAGCACCACCAGGGCAGGATATGCAATCCAGCTCTTCATTCTATTCTATTCTTTTGGATTTTCCAAAAGAAAATTTCCACGACAAGACTAAAACACTAACAAAGATTTTAAAATGTAAATTATAGTTAAATACATACTTAAAAGCATTTATAAAAGGAAAAAAGCATTAGGAAATGTTCCCACCATGGAACATCAAACAGCACTATGTTTCAATTTGTGAAGAAAACACAAACTCTCAAAGTTCACGAAAGCAGGACGAACCTTCATGCTAACTTTATTTTGGCTCTCTCTATAAGCCACCCAGTAACTCTGTAAAAACATGAAAGTTGGACAGTTCCTATTACAAAGATAACGAGCCTGATGCACAAAGGGTCTGGTGGTAGAGCAGTTCTTTGCATTTTGCTGATGCCAGGCTTACCCTTTAGGGAGCAAGGGATTCTCAATCCCTCAAGGCTCCAAGTGGTTGTAGATTTGGCTTTACAAACAGTGGTGAATGCTGGCCCAGAGACCTGCATGTGACAGTGGACCTCGACCCCCGCACTCGCATTCACAGTGTGCCTGCATTGTGACCACCTTGTCCCTGAGTGACGCTCTTAATTTAACATCGTGGAGCACATGCACCTCCTGTTGTCACCAGCCTGCAGAAGCACAAAGTAAGTTGTCAAATATTGGTAGCGATGCTGAGGGCCTAATTTGGAGTTTGGCTGGGCGAGAGTGGGACCACCCTGCTCCTGCACCGCCAAACCCATGTACGAACTGCCCGCCAAATCAGGAGTTTTCTCCTGTTTGGCGGACAGTTCTTTGGTGTTCCCAGGGCGGTGTTTACGAAATAGGCTTCGCAATAGGAACGTCAAAGGCAGTACCTGCACGGCATGGGCTGCTGCAGTCCATGCCATGCAGGTACTGGTGTGCATGCACACAGGGGGGCACATGTTGAGCCCCCACTGTGCTTCCAAATGGCGTGAGGCACCTTTATTTCCTTACCTCCACACTTCTCATGGCAGTTGCACCACCATGAAAAGTGTGGCAGTGAGGAAACTCATAATATGCTTGGCGTGCCGCAGCAGACCTGCCAAATTCAAAAAGAACAATTGATGGACAGAATGCAGAACAATGTCATACATTCACCCCAGTACCGAGATCTGGGCCTAAATCCATCGTTTTTTTGCTCCCCATGCCATTCCAGTTTGAACCCAAACATGTGCAAATCAGTCTTGACCCAGCGCTCAATGGGAACGGTCTAGCCCGAACTGCCAGGCCAGGTCCTCTCTGGACTGGAAAAAAGCATCCTAGGACCGGTTTCAGGGTTTCACCCCTCATCAGCCAGGATAGCTTGACTCCAGAGGCATGGAGAGCACGGGACCCACGTCTGGGCATATCCGTCCCACTCGGGGTGACAAATGCAAAAAGAACAATTGATGGACAGAATGCAGAACAATGTCATACATTCACCCCAGTACCGAGATATGGGCCTAAATCAATTGTTTTTTTGCTCACCATGCCATTCCAGTTTGAACTCAAACATGTGCAAATCAGTCTTGACCCTGAACCCAATGGGAACAGTCTAGCCCGAACTGCCAGGCCAGGTCCTCCCTGGACTGGAAACAAGCATCCTAGGACCGGTTTCAGGGTTTCACCCCTCATCAGCCAGGGTGTAAAATATGTGCCTAGAGTCACACAATTAGGATAAGCAGGGAAGCCAGTATTGGTTCCAGGTTATCTGTTTTTACCTTTTGAAATTCAGTCACCAGGGTCCATATTATGGATGTGGTGCATTTTCCTGGATTGCGCTGGGCACAGCTTTCAAAAGGTGCGCCCAGTGCAATCCAGGGAAATGCGCTGCATTATGGTGAATGTGCTGCCCCCAGGGCTACCAAAGTGCCCAGGTGGCGCGCAAAGTGGGCACAAATGCCCGTTGCGCCCCCGGAGCACTTCTTTAATACGGCCCCTGATGGATATAAGTCTCTCTATCTCCTGTTTACTTCAAAGGTCACTGTTTTGTCTTTCATTGGTGGCTCATGACAATCCTACACAGAGATAAAGTCCTGACTCAGGGCCCCCAGACCCACCTATCAAGCCAAGAATACATATATTTGGTGGGTGTCAGTGTCACACCCTCAGTGTTTCAGAGAGTCTCCTTTATCTTTACTATCACATATGAGTGCACCTTAAATACTTGAATTCAGGATGTGTGTTGAACAAGCACCTATTATATTTGATTTAGTAGGCTGTAATGTTTCCCCATCTATAATAAGAATGTAGGCCACAATAAGCGTTTACATGACTACTGACTTGCCTAAATTCACTAATGGCATTTTCACTGAGACGTGAGCCATGACTGTTTCTACAAACTACCACTTTTAATAAATGTCTGTCTATGCAGTGATATAATCTGATGTACTAAGGTGAAATGCATCCACATGTTAAAGATTTACAATCTCTTCAAAATTATGTATCATATTTTTACATTATGTTTGTTGCAATATATACTTGCAAACGTTTACAGGGCTCGGATAGTGCACGGACTCTTAAAGCCAAGCCACACATGGCTTGCCTCAGCTTGCAATATTAACTTCCCAGCGCGCCCTCCTGTATTTGCGACTTGGGCTTAGTACATGGGGATGTCAGTTACTTGATAAAATGATTTGTAAAAGGTGAGAACTAGAAATATGGAGCTCTGCCCACATGCACCAATTTCGCAACTCCACCATCAAAGCTTCTTGTGGCAGAGTCGAAGAAGGCTGCATTCAGTAAAAATATATTTAAAAAATAATCCCAAGGCAGAGACTCCGGACTGCTGAATTCATGAATTCCCAGGGAAAACTACCAGGCCCAGGTGGGATGGGCAGAAGTGTAGCTTCAGTGGGGGTGTTTGCGGTGAGACACCCCTCAAATGCAGTCTTGGTTTGGTAATGATGTCAGGGGCCCTGAGTTGGGTCTGCAATGTCTTTGCTGGTTTTTGTAGCAAACAGTGACTCCGGGTTCGTTGTGATACAGGTAGGTTTATTCGTATGTACATATACACACGATCATCGCACAATGGAGGTTTAACTCCTCTCTAATCGTCTTTCCCAGAATGTACCCAACCTTTTTCCTCAAACATTCTAACTACATTATTCCAACCCCATGTTCCAGAATATAGAACACACCTATTCCCTTTAGAAAACTAATACCAACAACAAAAACAAAATACATATCATCTACATTGATGAATAATCAAAACAAAATGTGAAAGATAATCACAATAACAGAGTAACGGAAATAACAGTACAGCATATCATAGGCTAAATGCATGCCAGGATTTAATATTTGACATATTCCACATATTTAACAGGAGGACGTTTAATCTGTGAACTTCTTCTTAAAACATCTTCGACATCTTTTGAATTTGTACCATTTTTTTTGGTCACATTCAGATTCATTCAAGCCACAGCATTATCACACACTGGTACATCCATGAAAACATTGCTCTCATCCACCCTTTCTGGAAACTGCTTGATACCACTCAAACTAGAACCAAAGGCACTTCTACACACAGACACTCTACTCATATTCCAAATTTTCCCTCTTTTGACTTTCACAGCTCTGTCAAAAATCTTCACAACTTTTATGTCGTCGGACCATTTTGGTAATTCTGTTCACAACACCACTGTCTTCCTGACACGAACCCAGTCACCAGGGCAGATGGTGACACCAACAGGTTTCCCGCTGTTTTTATTCATAACTTTCTTCGTTTTTCTTTGATAAACTTCCACAAGCTCCTTCATTTGCTTATAATCAATACACACATCAGAATCTCTACCACACTTCTTCATCCGCCAAGGAGCCACCATGGTCCCCTGCTTCCTTCCACAAAGTAATTGAAAAGGTGAGCAACCTGTAACAGAATTTGGCATAGTGTGATACGATAATAATGTGGCCTGCAAAGCTTTTCTCCAAAGTAAACCACCTTTACAAGCCAACTGAATGGACTCCCTACCCGCTCGATTAAATCTTTCAGTTTGACCATTCGATTGGGGATAATAGTTGGCAGTTTTCTTATGTTTTATACCACATCTTGACAGATAATCTTCAAACACCTCACTTACAAATTGAGACACATCTGAAACCAACTCCTCTGGTAGCCCTTCTCTGCAAAAACATCCTCCAAAAATTCAATTCGAATTTCAGAAGTTATTCTCTTAGTCATTTTAAGTTCAGGCTATTTTGAAAAATAATTGACTAAAACAACGGCAAACGCTACTTTTTTGGGAATAGTACAAAATAGACCCAACATATCCATGCTTAACATCTTCCATGGACAAGAAGCAACTTCAATGGGAGAAGACTCTGTAACACACCGTTTTACCTACTTAACACTTTTGGCACACAAACTGCATCCTCTCACCAAATCATCGACCATGCCATCAATTCTTGGCCACCACTAAAATTTACGAATCCATCTTTTGGTAGTAGACATTCCAATGTGTCTGTCATGTCCCATCCCAAAAATTCTCCTTCCTCAAACTTACTGGCAGAACCACCTTATCGCCTCAAAACAACCAAAACACATTAATTCATTTCTCACTTTAAAAAACACAGCCACTTCTCCACTTAACTTTCATTCTTCTTGCCAACCTTTAGACATGTAGTCACACACCAACATCATCTCGACATCCTCTCTCATGTGATTTTCCCAACTTTTTTTGGAATGGAAATCATACTAGAATTGTCACATGACAGCTTCCAGCCACTAATGTCCTTCATGTTATATGCTTCTTCACAATCATCCCTTGGTTCATTGTCATCAGACTTCATAACCAAATGTAGACATGACAAGAAATCGGCATGAACATTAATCTTTCCAGCCACATATTCAATCCTAAATTAATATGATTGTAGTTTTGCAGCCAAACGAGCTAACGTAGCAGTAAAACTCCTACTCCCTCCTGGAGATGAAACATATAGAAAAGGTTTGTGATCAGTCCTTATAACAAACCGTGTACCCCACAGAAATGTCTGAAATGATCAGCAATCCAAGTACATGCCAACAACTCTTTCTCGATGACAGAATAACTTTTCTCAGAATCTCTCAATGCCCTTGAGGGCATAAGACACAACATACTCTTCAGTTTTCTTCCTTTGTAAAAGTGTTGCCCCAAACCCATAACTACTGGCATCCACAGCAACAATGCATTCCCTTACCAATACAAACAACTTTGGAAAAGGAGAGATAACCAATTCTTTTTTTAGATCCACGAAAGAATTGTCTTGTTCAACCCTCCGCAAAAAAATAATTTTTTTCTTAATAGTTAACATAAGGGCTCAACTTTAGAAGTGTAGTTGTCAATGAATTTAGGGTAAACCTCTGTCAGTTCCAACAATGATAGTAGTTGTTCCTTTGTCTTTGGAACAGGAGCTTCTTCTACAGCTTTAATATGGTCTTGTTTTGGTTTAATTACATTTTTTGTGATACGGTGACCCAAATACTCCACTTTTTCACATTTCAATCGACATTTTTATTCTTTCAAAGTTAAACGTTTCTGACCTAAATGTTGAAGAACATTTCTCAAATTAAATAAATACGCGTTCTCATCCTGAACATAAGCCAAAATGTCATTTTTGAAAGCTATTGCCCCTTTGATACCTTCCAACGTACCCTTCATCAATCTGGAATACAGATGCTGCACTAGCCAAGCCAAAAGGCATCCTGCAGAATTGAAACATGCATTCCGGTGTAACAAATGCTGTTAGATGTCAAGACTCTTCCTATAACTCAATTTGATGATATGCAATGGCAAGATCTAATGTGGAAAAAACTGTTGCCCCTGCCAGTGTGGAAACTAATTCATGCAAATTAGATAATGGATATCTATCATTCCATATCTCGTTGTTCAGACTCCTACACATAATCTGAGATCTCCTGACTGTTTTAATGCAATAACCACATGTGAAACCCATGGTGACGATTCAATCGGTTGAATCACACCTTTGTCACATAAATCTCACAACATTTTTTTCAATTTTACTCAATATGTAAGAGGTACATTTTGAACCCTATGCATGACATGCACAGCATTTTCCATCAGAATGATCTTGTGTTCATAACCCACAAATGTTCCCATTTTTTCACAAAAAACATCTGGAAATTCTGACTTTAAGTCCTTCACAAATTGTTCCTGTTTCTCATGGACTACAGTATAAATAGGAGTAACTGTATTATCTTCTAATTTCATATTCAGCTCTTGTTGATGAGGCCATCCCAATATGGGATCACCTTTGGCAGCCACAAACTTTTCCTCGTGTTCCACTTTCACCAAAGTGAATGTTGGCTCAGAAATAACCATGTAGATCAATCCTGTGACTCGTGTATCCTCCAGGTTGCACATCTGGTTCTATCAGCTTCACATTCTGCCAATTTGTTTCCTATAAAGATTTACTGATAATGCTGTACCAAGCACAAGAGTCCACCATGACTTCCACACTCTTTTCATTAATGTCTACTACACATTTTGGAAAACCATTCACACCTCCATCCTTAACACACAATATACAATTGGAACTTAATTCTTCATCTCCATCATCATTCACTACATAATTGACGCTCGTTTGCACACCCTACCATGATGTCCTTTCTTCTTACAATGGTTACAAGCCTTCTCAACTGCAGGATACCCTTTGAAATTCCCAAGATGGAAACTACTGCCATACCTACAACATTTTGGAAATGTTTTCTTTTTGTTAGAAATAATATTTTTTCCTTTATCACTCCTAATAGAGTTAATCTCTGTAGACATTTCAGTGTTTTTGGAATCTCCACTACCGTTTCCATTGCTTCCTCTAATTTCTTGTAAACATTTCTCTGATTTTTGAATGTTCTTGGAAATACTAACAGTTGCAATTAGTGTCACGATGGTTCCTACCCACAGTCTTTCTTGCACTTTCTAACTTTTGGTTTTCATCATGAACTGGTCTCTCAAAACCTAGTCATAAGTTATGGTTTCAAATTCACACGATGATGCTAATGCTCTAAGAGCTGATACATATTCCTCTATACTTTCTTCTTCTTTTTTCACTCTTAAATTCTATTTAAATCTTTCCATAACACTATTAACCTTTTTGCCATACCTATAAGTCAATTGTTTGATAGCATAAACAAAAACAGTTATAATCCCTGGATTTTCCAGAGGAGGTAACGTTTTGAATTATTATAGACCCACTCCACCTAATGTGTGTTTTAATAGAGCTAACTTTCTTTGAGGAGTACAGTTCTCGCCTTCTAAAACTTCCATGTATGTCAAAAACATTGGATACCATAGTTCCCACTCCATGGGCGGGACACCCTTAACTTGTAAAAAGGAAGGTGGTGGCGCAATGCTGGACATTGTGGAGGAACAACCAAATGTTACTAAATACCAGTAACTCACAAAATGTGCTAAATGAAATTTGTGGACAAAAAAATCCCTGAGATATGGTGAGCGTATCACCGATAACTATATTTACTGGTGTGGGTCACCATAGAATTATAATTCTGCCAGACACACAGCTATTTAGGTGGGCGAATCACCATCATAATCCGTTGTGATCGCACTATATCTTTTTGTGGTCTTGCCCAATAACTTTATAAAAGTTACTGTTGAATAGGTGTGTGTGTGTGACTGCAAGACAACTTCCATCAGACTCGCTGAACAAGCAACTGTTTTTGGTGTGCGAGTCACTGTAGAATGAATCTGCCAAATACTGTGGGGCTTATTTACAAGCCCCTTGCGCCACTTTTGCGTCACTTTTCCCATGTTAAAAATGACACAAAAGTGGCGCAAGGGGCTTGTAAATAAGCCCCCATGTTCTCAGCATGTCAGAGAGCAGTCTGTAGTAATGAAGTACATGCAGGTAGGATGTAGTTTAAGTAGATTTATTGAAGTAAGTTACATATAGAAGAGTTCTAGTGTAGCAGCCCCACCAGGAGCAGCCTGCCTGCTGCTCGGCCCATTCTCCAACTGTCACACTTCACTTCACAGGCACCCAACATTCCAATACGCATCATCACTCCAACATTGCATGCAGCACACAGCACATTCACACTGGCTGAGCAGGAGGAGAGATTATGGCAGGACACTCACATGAACAGGATACTACATATCTCCCTTTCTTATATAACAGAAGCATAGACGTGGTTACCCGAAAGAAGATAAAAATAATGTGAACCAAGAAAAGGAATAAAAGAGAGGAACACAAGTGCAGCTGAAAAGATGCAATGAAGTGAACAAAGAGGAGAGAGCAGAAAGATAGGTGGGAGTAAATGAAGAGAAAGCAATAGATAAATTATACACAGATTGGTATAACCCATCCTCCCCTTCTATAAATTTCAATAGAATAGAATACAGAAGTAAGGCACAAGGAGCAACGTGGTAAAAGATAGACATAAAAGCACCAATAACTACCTCCAAACACGCCCACTGGCCAGACAGGCATGCAAGAAGGAAAGACATAGCATGACACAAACTAAACACTAGCCTTACACCCAGACACACAAAGTAGTGAAGGAAGAGTATCCTTCTAGGAAAGGAAGAACGAGAATCACACTACAATAAGGGAAAGACAGTGGACAAAGAAAGACTAACAAAAAAAATATAGTCCAGAATCCAAGGATGACAAGAAGATAAAACATCACGAGGAGAACTGAACAAGCGAGAAAACAGAGAAGAAGAGAAGAAAATACAGGAAGTATCATTCATCCTCCCCCATTTTCAAATTGACAATGTAATATAATATAAACATAACGTTGCGTTTACAAATTGACAATGTAATATAATATAAGCATAACATGGTGAGAAAATAACAGCAAAGTCTAAGTGTAGACTCAAAATAAACTGTACCCCAACGGGGGATTGATACTGTATAGGGTAGTGATGAGAAAAATGTAAGATGGGAATGACACCCAGAGGGACAACCCTCGAGAGAAAGGATAACCACTAGCACAGATCAGACTGACACCCAATAAGACTCACCCTGTGTAAGGGTAATAATGTACCACAAGTACGTGTGGATGGGACTGACACCCATGACCTACCCCTGACATAAGGGTGGATAGCTACTGCAAATGGGACTGAATCCTTAACCTACCCCCAGACATAAGGGTGGGAAGCTGAAGTAAATGGGACTGACACCCCTGACCTACCCCTGACAAAAGGGTGGGTAGCTAAAATAAATGGGACTGACACCCATATCCTGCCCAGAGACGTAGGGAGGTAAGAAAAAGTAAATGGGACTAAGGCCCATGAACAGATACCCTGTGTAAGGGTTAACAACGTAAATCCATGTAAATGGGACTCAAACCCATACCAGTCCCTAACGTAAGGGAGTGTGAAAATGAAACATAAGAAGTGTAAACACCCACTAAGATATAGGTCCTCCTTCACGTAAGGGTACCTATGCTTTAAGTAAATGGTAAACAAGCCAAATACGTAATCCTATGTGAAACGGATAAAACATGCACTGTAGAAGTGTAACCAACAATATGGTATCATGACGAGCAAAGTCAACTGTTGTAATCCTTGCCAAAAACTGACAAGAAAGAAAGTAAACAGTTGACACCACAGGAATTCTTTGGATAATGAGAAGACAAATTCCTCCAAACGTGTCCCAGCGTTTTTTATAACTATGATAAAGAGACAACCAAAATGTCAAAAATACTGGGGCTATACCACACCGATCATTCATCGTGGGGAGGATAAGTCAAACGAGATCACACGACGTGACGAGTCTTATCCACGGTCACAAATCTCTAGATACTCACAGCAGGCTCCCAATACTCGTGCCTGGCAAAAAGAGAAACAAAACCATCCAGTCAGACACGTCAATTACATATCCGCGATGAAAACGGGGAGAGTCTAAACCCAAGATGGCGGCACGCTGTGGACATGCATGCAGAGAGGCTCTCAGTGCGTTCGTGCACCAAAACGTCTTTGGAAGGTTTCATTCAAAGTATGACGTGACAGTAGCAGCTCCGGATCAGGCGCTTCATGTGACCACAAGAAACGGTAAGTTGCGTGCGAACATTTTGAAATATTCTACGCGGACCTTT
Source organism: Calotriton arnoldi (assembly GCA_963921515.1). Classification (NCBI taxonomy): domain Eukaryota; kingdom Metazoa; phylum Chordata; class Amphibia; order Caudata; family Salamandridae; genus Calotriton; species Calotriton arnoldi. The sequence continues at coordinate 430,062 of CAWUFW010004371.1, read as the reverse complement.
TTGAAAGATGCGTTGTGTCAACCGTAGAGTAACCGTTTAACTGGTTTAAGTGCATGCAAGTAATTGTGGTGGTGACAAAATAAAAGAGAACTCACCATAGTGTCTGTCGTCAACATGCGGCTCGATCCAGCTGCCAGTAAAGAGACCGCGTAACAAATAGTAAATACTGAACATTTCCCAGTGACCCTAACGCACGCAAAGTAAATCGCATAAAAAAACCAATACTTCCTTGCGATGCCAGACAAAAAGTCACTCACAAAATATCCTTCAGAGACAGACTCAATTAAGACAGCACTTTGAGTAGAATTTCAAGCAAGTTCTAATCTTGTGAAAACACATAGACATCTGAATATCTTGTAAAATGCCTCACTTGCTCAACTTCTCCATTGTTGAACACCATCACTGTCAGTTGGAGGCAAAAACTTCACAAAAGAATGTTCTCCAGCCCGGATGGGCTGAAGTACTTGAGCTCACACAGGTTGACACGGCAGCAAAGCTCACTGTCCTCCAAAAACACCAAAACATCACCTCAATGCGCCGTACATGTAGAGATATTCCTTTGGACCCTGTTGAGCCCAATGACAAGTCAAATTTTTTCTTGTTTTGCCAATAAGCTATGAATTTCCTTTGTAAAAAGCACACACCAGACTGGTGTAACTTTCCAAAATAAACAAACATCCAAATAATGATCATAAGCACAACACGCCTAGGCTGGGGCTGTCCGATGGAAGGACACTGGTGGGGCTGAGAGGCGTTGTGCTTCATCTTCACAGGTTTCTTGTGGACATCTTTGGTTTTCTGTGAAGAATAACTTGGTTTCATGTGAGCGCTTTTGCTTTTCTGTAGATACCTCCTCTTGGTAATGTTCGTTACATTGGCAGCATCTGTAGGCTCTGTAGTTAGCTTCATCTTCAGGTCCTCTTTTGATCGCCAGGTCCCTGAATTCCAGTTGTAACACTTAGGTTAGTCACCAACTCGTCACCAATATAATGTAGTAATGAAGTCCACGCAGGTAGGATGTAGTTTAAGTAGATTTATTGAAGTAAGTTACATATAGAAGAGTTCTAGTGTAGCAGCCCCACCAGGAGCAGCCTGCCTGCTGCTCAGCCCATTCTCCAACTGTCACACTTCACCTTACAGGCACCCAACATTCCAATACGCATCATCACTCCAACATTCCATGCAGCACACAGCACATTCACACTGGCTGAGCAGGAGGAGAGATTATGGCAGGACATTCACATGAACAGGATACTACACAGTCCCAATCCAAAATGCCTGTTCTCAACATAACCTCATACAGCGTACGATGTTGATGACACCCTCACTTCCTGACATGTCAGGACCTCTGTCTCCGTCTAGCCACAACATGTTTGCAGGCAAAACTTGCTTAACAGCTTTCTTCAGGTCTTCCACACAAGAACACTGGTACCTCCAAAAAGCATTAAGTGCAGCGGGTTCACCAAACCTGTAAATATCTTCAGGTTTCCCTGATGTTCGCGCTGTACCAGAATACCAGCAAAGACCTTGTGGCTGCCCCTGCTCCCCTGTCATCACCAAATATGTATCAAAGAGTGACTTTGGGTTCATTGCGATACAGGCAAGTTTATTTGTAAAAACATATATGGAGATGGCCACGATCATCGCACAGCGTAGGTTTAAATTATCTCTAACTGTCTTTCCCAGAATATATCAAACCTTCTCTCTCGAACATTCTGACTACATTATTCCACCCCCATGTTCCAGAATACAGAATATAACACATTGTCTTGTTGTTCTTATTTCACTAAGAGGTTTTAACTTGTTCATTGTTAGAATTGGGATCTTAGGACACAAGTGTACTTTTTTTTTTTTTTTTTTTTTAAACTTTATTTATTCGTTTTCGTTTGCATGAACAAAAATAAGCATTGTATTTGTGTCTTAGATCGCTTTTACATCAGTGTAAAAAGTCAATTCACATTTACATCATTAACATTACATTTGGCAGCCTGTGGAACTAGAAACAAAAACTGTAAAAATCAATACATGTACAGGTTATCAGAATAAGCAGTAATAGGGGGGTCTCACACCGGACACTAATCCCAGTAGAAATCTGTTGGGGCGCCATCTGCACCCCGGAGACGAGCATGCCCTCACTTTACCATTGGCCGCATTGGCAATAGGGCGGAGGTGTTCCGCAGTAGACTGCCTACCCCACCCCCTCTGGCACCAAACCCCGTTGCAGGGATCGGTCAACCTCCTGTCGTACTGCCTCAATGTAAGACCGGTAAGGATCCCATATGTCCTTGGGACGGGACGAACTGGGCAACGTAGTGGCATAGATTTCACTGTTGACATTGCAATAAGCTAAACTCCTCAACCAGCTCTGTACAGTTGGGGCCGACCTGCGGCCCCAATGAATAGCTATCTCACGTTTAGCCAGGAGCAATCCCAGTGCAGCAAACCGCCTGACTTTTTTAGGGAAGTTAACGGTATAACCCAATAGGGCCACCTCCGGGTTAGGAGTCAAGGCAAGATTGATTATCTTCCCTAATATGAGGTGTATGTGCTCCCAGTAGTGATGTATTTTTGGACATGTCCAGGTGAGGTGTACAAAATCCGCATTGGGAGCGGAGCATTTACGACAGTTATGCGATTGGGTGGGGTCAATCTTGTGTGCTAGCACTGGTGTGAAATAGATGCGCCGTAAAAATTTGAAGTGTAGAAGCTTGTGTCTGCTGTTTAACGAGACGTCTCGTGTGACTGCGCAACATGCAAGCCATTGATCGTCCGTTATCGTGAGTCCCAAGTCGGCCTCCCATGCCCCGCGAACCTTACTGTCGTCCACTGGCTTCAGTGCCATGCATGCCTTATAGAGTAGTGAGATGAGATGTGTGTTGTCTTTGTGCTCAATAACCCTGGAGAGAGGTGGAAAGGAGACTGGCTCTAGCGGAAAGGAAGGGAAGGTGGAACGTAGGGCAGAGCGGATGCGTCCCATGACGAATCTGTCCATAGTGGTTCCTGACTGGAACCGATCATCGTCTGCGAGGGAGAATACGTGGCCATCCGGGTATAGGTCGCCTACTCGTGCGATTTCAAATTTAGCGAGAGTGCGTTGCACCAGCCGTTCTCCCGTGATTGGTATTAAGCGTGGGTTTATAACGGGCAGAGCGGAGGAATACAGAGCTGTCGTGCCTGTGTATCGGCATAGCTTCTTCCACGCCCAGCTGGTGGTGGAAACGGTTTGGATGTCCAGTGGGTCTCTGGGAAAGCCCGTAGGGAGTATGGCCGCAAGTTGCTCTGGGAGTACCAAGTCGGCCTCCGGGCGTAGGTAAGGAATCCGGGCATCCGGGTGGTACCATGAATGAGCGTAGCTGCACTGGGACACTAAATAATAAAGCTGCAAGTCTGGGACATTGTAACCCCCTCTCTCATATGGTAAGGTAAGGACTTCCCACCGGACACGTGCCTGCCCCCTCCCCATACCAATCGGGTTAACAGGGTGCGGAGTGTGTGAAAAAATTCATTGGTGAGTGGGATAGGTATATTATTAAACAGATACAGAAATTTAGGGAGAATTATCATTTTGAGAAGCGATACCCGACCAGCTAGGGACAAGGGTATCCGCAGCCATTTCTCTATTTGAGTTGTAAGTGCGGCAATGGCTCGTCCATAATTGAGATTTATCATCTGGGCAGCCTCTAAGTGAATGTGAATTCCTAAATATTTCACTGATTCCGCACACCACTCTAAGGGGAATTCACATTCCCATTGTGTCGTGCTGGCTGTCAACGGCAATATTACCGATTTATGCCAGTTTATCCCTAATCCTGAATAGCGGCCAAATCGAATTATTTCTCTAATTAGTTCGTGCAAATTCTCCTGCGGGTGGCGAACATAAAGGATTGTGTCGTCCGCGTACAGAGACACCAAGAGAGGGCCAGTGTTACATTGTAAGCCCCTGTGTAAATGTCGTTCCTGAAAGTGCCGTATCAATGGGTCCATGGCCAATATAAATAACAATGGAGACAGTGGACAACCCTGCCTGGTGCCCCGGGATAATTGAAAGGGAGCGGAAAGCGTACCGTTTAACCGCAACCGCGCAGTTGGATTGGTGTACAATAATGTGGTGGCGTCGATGAAGCCCATGGGCATGCCCATGCGCCTCATAACCGAAAGAAAGAAGGGCCATTCCAATGTGTCGAAGGCCTTCTCCGTGTCCAAGAGTACGGCAGCAGCCGGGGTGTCAGGATTAATCCTGTGCAGTACCGAGAAAAGCGTTCTGAGATTTAGGGATGTTGATCGATGTGGCACAAAACCAGATTGAGCTGGAGAAATAATAAATTCCATTAATTGGGACAGCCTATTAGCGATCACTTTGGCTAGGATCTTGTAATCTAAATTCAATAGGGATAGGGGCCTGTATGAACTGCATTGTGTAGGTTCTTTGCCCGGTTTGGGAAGGAGGACTATGACAGCTTCCCTAAGTGTAGGAGGAAGTGATTGTGTCTCCAGTGCCTCGGCATACACCTCAATAAGCTGCGGGGCTAGTAATTCTTTATATTCTTTGTAAAAGTCCCCAGATAAACCATCCAATCCGGGCGCGGACGAACCGCGAATGGTCTCTATGGCCAAAAGCACATCCGCAACTGAGATGGGCTCCGCCAGGAAGTCCTGCATGTGCTTTTCAAGGTACACCAGGGATATCTCATTCAGATAGGCCTCTTGGTCCTTGTGATCGCTCCCAATAGTGGAGGAGTACAGTGCAGTAAAATATTCCAGGAACCGGGACTGAATGTCCGCCGTAGAGGTGTACACGTGTGCTTCTGGGGAATGTAGTTCAGTGATATAGGTTTTATGATACGGGGGGCGTAGGAGTTGGGCCAACACCCTGCCCGGTCTGTCGCCCTCACCGTAGCGCCGGGCAGTCTGATATTTCCCCAGATATAAGATCTCCCTGTCGGCCGTTTCCCTATACTCCTCCATTAACACCAGTCGTCTGTTCTCATAATTAGAATGTGCGTGGCATGTGGTGTCACTATCTAAGGCCAGGAGTTTGCGCTCTAAACGCGCCAATGTGTTACGGAGATCCCGGAGGACTCCCGCATGCTTCGCTATACACGTGCCCCTTATAACAGCCTTAAACCCCTCCCACAGTGTCGCCCTCGTGGCCACCGAGCCCGTGTTTATGGCAAAATAGTCCTCTATGGCCTCCCGAATTTCTTCCTTGAACACCTCATCGAGCAATGCATGGCTGGGGAAGCGCCACTGGCGTTCGAAGCCCTCTAGCCGGGGGATCCGAAGGCACAGCGTCACCGGGGAGTGGTCAGAGTAAGTTCTGGGAAGGGTCCCGACCGTCTCGCACCAGCCATAGATGTCTGGGGTGAGTAGCCAATAATCAATCCTCGTCCAGGTATTGTGTTGACCTGAATAGTGGGTGTATGCGGTAGAGTTGGGGTTTCGTCTGCGCCAGACATCCAACAGTGTGAATCGGGCACAGAGATCCAGTAGTGCTCGACGGGATCATGGCTTAGTGTCAGAGGCCTTTGAGGTGCTGTCTAGTTCAGGGTTAAGTAGGAGGTTAAAGTCTCCACCAACAATTAGTGTCTGCGGGGGTAGTCGCATGAGCTGTGCCTGCAGGGAATGATAGAAGTCGGGGGAGTCAGTGTTGGGTGCATAAATACATAGCAGTGTAATGTTCCTGCCCGCTAGGGTCCCAGACACTGCGATATATCTACCCCCATCGTCCTGGAACGTTGAGCTAACATGAAAGGGGACTCGCTTATGTATTAGGATGGCGGCGCCCCGGGCGTAGGAACTGTAATTGGCAAAATACCGATGTGCCCCCCAGCTGGCCCCAAAGTGTGTGGAGTCCGTAGTTGGGAGATGGGTCTCCTGCAAGTAAGCAACATCTACCTTGTGTCTAACTAAGTACTGCAACACCTGTCTACGTTTTCGTGTATCGTTAAGACCCCGTACATTCCAGGACATAAGTGAAAGATCAGAGGGACCTGCGATATTACCAAACCTGGCCATCGATGCAAAAGAACAGCATCAATGTTGTATTGAAAATAAAACTGCCAATTATGTGCAATAGTGAATGACTACTAACAATACTTGAGACCCAATTTCCAAAGTGAAATATCCCCTCTCCTCCCCCACCCAACCCCACCCCAACCAGGGAAGGGCCATTTCCCAATTAACAAAGAACAGAAAGTACCAAAATGTCACACAGTAGAATGCTAAACCCAAAAAGAGGTACCCTAGATCAACCCAAACTTTTCTCGATGGATACACCAAGGGGGGCGGCAACGCCCCGGCTAGCTGTCAGCTAAATTGCAATGTTTTCTAAAAGTGTCAAGAACATATTCCCAAAAAAGAGGAAAAACACAGTTGAACCTGTGAGGGTGAGACGTCACCCGGTCCCAGCGCTGGAGAAGAGGTCAGCACTGGCGTCGGATCCGCTATGCGAAGGGGAAGGGCCGGTCACTGCTCCGTCGGAAGGTAGCTTGTTCAGTTTATACATACGGCAGAACTCTTGTGCTTCAGTTGGAGTATCAAAGATTCTAGCCCTGCCGTCCACGTCGACCCTCAACCGGGCCGGGTAGAGCATGCCATAACGCAGCCCCAGATTTCTCAAAGCAGCCTTGACCCCGTTGAATTTACGCCGTGCGTCTTGTACCATGGTTGTGAAGTCCGGGTAGAATGAGAGTTTTGAGCCCTGCCAGTCAATGTCGCCTTTTTCTCGTGCCATGCGAAGTGTTGCGTCTCGGTCTCGGAAATTCATGACCCGGGCCACTATGGGCCTGGGAGGCATACCAGGCCTGGGGCGAGGGCCTAGGGATCTATGCGCCCTCTCGATCACAAAGCCGGCTGTGAAGGAGTCCTTACCAAAAAGTCCGAGCATCAGTGTCTCCACAAACAGGTCCATGCGGCCAGTGGGGGTTGTCTCCGGGACCCCAATAATGCGGAGGTTGTTGCGTCGACTACGGGCTTCAAGGTCCTCATTTTTCATGGTCACTTCCTTCAGGATACACTCAACCCTTTCCAGACGCTTCACCGATTGCGCGGTCCCATCTTCTATATCTGATATACGAGCCTCAGCCACATCGAGCCGCCGGTCGTGTACTTGGATTTTAGCGCCCATGCTGGAGATACTTTTATCCAGCAGATCGAAGCGGGTATCCAGTGCTTTGAAGCCCGCTCTCATCTCCCGGAGCAGGGACGCAGTTGTGTCCGCTGGAGCGGCCTCCCGGTCTGGCTGGTGCACCGACTCGGCCATGGGTAAGTCCTGTGGAGGTGCGGGCTCTGCAAGCTTCTCGAAAGGCAAAGTTTTTTGCCTCAGGTCTTTGCGGCCCATGCCGCGGCAGAGTTGCGTTACAGGAACCTGCCCGGCGCTGTATTTGCACAGGATCTCAGAGCGGCGTGTCGGGGTCGTGGACGCCTGGGTCAACAGCCGGAGCCGGCGGAGCCCGGCTGAGGGGGGGACAGCCCGAATCCGGCTCGCCGCGGACGCGGCAGAAGGCAGCACCCTAGGGGACCCGGACAGGAGATCGCGGAGCCCCGTACGTGTGTGGGAGCCCCAAGCGGCTCCAGCGCCGACCACCGGCCTCTCACGACCAACCACCCTCCGATAATGTAAAGAGCCGGCCGGAGGTGCAGGCCGCCGGCCCCGATCAGGGGGGGCGCACCAATCCAGCAGGGCAACACCGAAAAGCAGCGCGGCTCCCGCGATGCGGGGGAGGGCAGCAGATCACATCCCCCGGCAAGGCCCCTGGTCCGGTAGTGGCAGATCGCCGCACACAGGCCTCACAGCATCAGCGCCGAGGCCCCCAGCCCCCGTCCCGCAATCCAAGCATGAGAGCAGCAGTGGCGGGGGGGGGGGGGGGGACAGCGCGCCTCACCAGTGACCCGAGGCCGCAACAGGCCGTCAGCAGCCCCACAGTCCTCGGTCTCGTGTTGATGGCAGCTCCGCTCAGCAGAGAGGCAGTCGGGCGCGAGGTCCGCGGCCAGGTCGGGCGCCCCTATTCAGCTCGTCGCCACTGACGATTGCAAGCATCGATCAAGGCCACTGTTGCACCGGTGGGATCCGTGCATCTTGCGCTGTGTTCCGCTGCGGGGTTCCAGGATCAAAAGCTGTTGCAAGTGGGGGAATATGTTATTAAGCTGACTACGCCAGACGGAGCTTCAGTGCCAGGCGGCCATTTGTGTCGCCGGCTTGGCCACGCCCCCACACAAGTGTACTTCATCCCCCGAGCAGCAGTGCACCAGGAGGTGTGTTTGCAGAGTGCTGTAAAAAAGGGGCGTGGCCTCGGACCACTCTCAACAATCCAGCTGTGTGGGGCTTACTGATGGGCTAGTGTGCCCCCAGGGACCCTCAGGAGACAAGGGGACTTCATCCCCCAACCAAGAGCGCGTCAGGATGTGCGTTTGCAGAGTGGTGGAGAAAGGGGGTGTGGCCTGTGTCCACCTCTCAGCAATCCCACTGTGTGGGGCTTACTGGAGGTAAGAGGTAGGCTAGTTGGCCCCAAAGGACCCCCAGCAGCGAAGGTGACTTTAATCCCCATCCAAGAACGTGCCAGGGAGTGCGTTTGCAGAGTGGTGGGCAAAGGAGGCGTGGCCTGCTATGAGAACTTAGCAATCCTGCTGTGTGGGACTTACTGGAGGTAATACGAGGGGTAGTTGGCCCCCAAGGATGTCCTTGGGGGCCAACTACCCCTCTTGTTACCTCCAGTAAGTCCCACACAGTAGGATTGCTAAGATGTCGTCAGAGGCCATGCACCCTTTCTCCACCACTCTGCAAACGCGCCTCCTGGCAGACTACGGGATGGGGGATGAAGTCCTCTTTACTCCTGAGGGACTTTGGGGGCCAAGAAGCCCTCCTGGTACCTCCTGTAAGTCCTACGCAGCGGAATTCCTGAGCGCTGGTCGGAGGCCCAGCACCCTTTCTCCACCACTCTGCAAACGCGACTACTTGTTAAAGAAGCATTTGCAATGTAATAGGTTTCGCATTTGCGAGAGTTAGAGCTATTGGCGTTGTAAATGTAAAAGTTTTTTACTAATGTTTTTTGGTGTAGACTGGATGTACATTGTGTGTAGTGGAATTATGTGGTATGTTGTGCAGTGAAATTAAGTGAATAGAAAGTATGTGGTATTTAGTGTATAGGAATTATGTGGAGTGGGATTGTGTGTTGTGGAGAGTAATTATGTGGTATTGTAGTCTGTGTTGTGGAGTGGTAACCTCAGGTTTAGTCTTCCTCGTTTCCATGGAAGCTAAACTATAAACTCAATGAGACACAAAAAAAGAATGAACCACTGAGGAGCACTTCTGGACCTAGTCGGAGGAATGAGCAGGGCCACTGGAATTATGTGACTGTTCGGCTGCACCAATTTTCACATAATTAAACATTTTCCGCATTTGCCAAATATTCCATCATCTGCTGCCTAATCTGCAGATTTGAACAAAAAAAGCCTTGTTTCTAGCTCAAACAGCTCAAATGTCCTGAAAAATGCAGCGTCACGTGTTACAGTGTGGTGGAAGGCCCTTTGCAAAGCTGGAATGGTCATGTGTTACTTATTGCAAAATGTGGGTGTTTAACTGGTACTTATGGTGAACAAACTTCATTTCTTTCTGTGCCTCTCTTGCCTCTTTCTGCATTTCTCTTGCTTCTTTCTGCACCTTTCTTCCTCTACCTCACTGTCTTCTTTCTGCACTTCTCTTGTCTCTTTCTGCACTTCTCTTGCCCGTTTCTGTACCTCACTTGCCTCTTTCAGCACCACTGTTGCTTTTTTCTGCAGATCTCTTGCCTCTTTCTGCACCTCTCTTGCCTCTTTCTGTACTTCTCTTGCCTCTTTCTGCACTTCTCTTGCCTCTTTCTGCACTTCTCGAGCCTCTTTCTGTACCTCTCTTGCCTCTTTCTGCACCTCAAGTGCCTCTTTCTGCACTTCTCGAGCCTCTTTCTACACTTGTCTTGCCTCTTTCTATACCTCTTGCCTCTTTCTGCACCTCTTACCTCTTTCTGCACTTCTCTTGCCTCTTTCTGCACCCTTCTTGTCTCTTTCAGCACCTCTGTCGCTTCTTTCTGCACCCCTCTTGCCTCTTTCTGTCCCCTTCTTGCCTCTTTGTGCACCTCTCCTACCTCTTTCTGCACCTCTGTTGGTTCTGTCTGCACTGCTCTTGCTTCTTTCTGCACCTCATCTGCACATTTCTGCATCCCTCTTGCCTCTTTCTGTACCCCTCTTGCCTCTTTCTGCACTTCTATTGCCTCTTTCTGCACCCCTGTTGTCTCTTTCTGCACCTCTCTTGCTTCTTTCTGCACCTCTCTTGCTTCTTTCTGCACTTCTCTTGCTTCTTTCTGCACCTCTCTTGCTTCTTTCTGCACCCTTCTTCCCTTTTTTGCATCCCTCTTGCATGTTTCTGCTGGTCTTTTGCCATTTTCTGCACCTCTCTTGCCTCTTTCTGCACCTCACTTGCCTCGTTCTGCACTTCTCTTGCTTCTTTCAGCAATTCTTTTGCCTCTTTCTGCACTTCTCTTGCTTGTTTCTGCACCTCTCTTGCGTCTTTCTGCACCTCTGTTGCCTCTTTCTGCACCTCACTTGCTTCTTTCTGCACCCCTTTTGCCTCTTTTTGCACTCCTTTTTTCTCTTTCTGCACCTCTCTTGCGTCTTTCTGTACCCCTGTTCCCTCTTCCTGCACCTTTCCTGCTGTTTCTGCACCTTTGTTGCATCTTTCTGTACCTCTGTTGCTTCTTTCTGCACTTCTGTTGCTCTTTCTGCACCCCTCCTGCCTCTTTCTGTACTTGTCTTGCCTCTTTGTGCACCTCTCCTACTTTTCTTTTTTTCTGCACCCCTCTTGCCTCTTTTTGCACCTCTGTTGGTTCTTTCTGCACTGCTCTTGCTTCTTTCTGCACCTTATTTGCCTCTTTCTGCACTTCTCTTCCTTCTTTCTGTACCCCTCTTGCCTCTTTCTGTACCTTTCTTGCCTCTTTGTGCACCTCTCCTACCTCTTTCTGCACCCCTCTTGCTTCTTTCTACACCTCTGTTGCTTCTTTCAGCAATTCTCTTGCCTCTTTCTGCACTTCTCTTGCTTGTTTCTGCACTTCTCTTGCGTCTTTCTGCACCTCTGTTGCATCTTTCTCCAGCTCTCTTGCCTCTTTCTGCACCCATCTTGCCTCTTGCTGCACCCCTCCTGCCTCTTTCTGTACTTGTCTTGCCTCTTTGTGCACCTCTCCTCCTTCTTTCTGCACCTCTCGTGCCTCTTTTTGCACCTCTGTTGGTTCTTTCTGCACTGCTCTTGCTTCTTTATGCACCTCTTTTGCTAATTTCTGCACCTCTCTTGCCTCTGTCTGCACACCTGTTCCCTCTTTCTGCACCCCTTTTGCCTGTTTCTGCAACTCTTGCCTCTTTCTGCAGTTCTATTGCTGCCTTCTGTACCTCACTTGCCTCTTTCTGCACTTCTATTGCCTCTTTCTGCACCTCTCTTGCTTCTTTCTGCACCCCTGTTGTCTCTTTCTGCACTCGTCTTCCCTCTTTCTGCACCTCTCTTGCTTCTTCCTGCATTCTCTTGCTTCTTTCTGCACCTCTCTTGCTTCTTTCTGCACCCTTCTTCCTTTTTTTGCATCCCTCTTTCTGCTGTTCTCTTGCCATTTTCTGCACCTGTCTCTTTCTGCACCTCACTTGCCTCTTTCTGCACTTCTCTTGTTTCTTTCCACACCTCTGTTGCTTCTTTCAGCAATTCTCTTGCCTCTTTCTGCACCCCTCTTGCCTCTTTTTGCACCCCTTTTTTCTCTTTCTGCACCTCTCTTGTGTCTTTTGGCACCCCTGTTCCCTCTTTCTGCACCTTTCCTGCCTGTTTCTGCACCTCTGTTGCCTCTTTCTGTACCTCTGTTGCTTCTTTCTGCACTTCTCTGTCATGATTAGGCATAGATAGGACGGAGAGCGCACATAGACACTCACATGTGTATATGAAAATATGAAGGTTGTACTACATCTCCCAGAAGCCACTGGGAGAGATTATCTGTTTCACCTGTGTGCTCAGGTACATAAGCCCCGCCTTTTGTTTTACTCGGGGCTTGTCACTCAAGTTCAAACGTCTTGCCAGATAGCTGCTTCCTGCTACTCCTACCGTTAGTGGCTGCCAGATATTCAACCACCCTCGTCTACCGAAGAAACCGGGGCTTTCCTGAATCCTAGGAGAGATTGCCAGTGACTGCAGTGCAACTGCAATTCCCCGGCTGACTTCAACCTCTGCCTTCAAAGTACGCGCGGCAGCGCGAGGAATCCTAAAACGCTACTGCACGCATTTACGCTGTAGCGCGACCGATCATTTAATCCCAGACAGTGGGTCCGATCGGAAGACGCGCGCTGAAGCGCATTTCTACGTGCGTTCCCTGGGGGGCCAAGCCTTGTTCACAGTACACGCTCCGGAGTGTGAGGCAGTAACAGAGACAGGCTCAGAAAACATCCAAGAGCTGTTGAGAGGCTCGGAGTGCTTGCTGAAATTTGTTTTCTCTTTTCCATCGAGCAAAAGGTTGTGTCGGTACACGCTGAATTGTGTATCAAAGCAAAAAGACTTCCTTGGGACTCCAGTGGAACTACTCGCTGCTACCAGAGGATTATCCGACCTCAGATAAGTACCTCTAACCAGACTTAAAGACATGGTGTTTGATTCCTATTATTACCCTATAGGAATCTTTTTGATTTACTTTTTTATATATAACTTGGCGTTTATGTTGGAATATATGCAGCAGCATTTCCTGTAAGTACCTTACACATATAGAAGTATTGATTATGGTAGCATAAAGGGGAGCTTCATGTATGTGTCCTTGTGTCTCACTTACAGGGCATTTGTAGGAGTGAGGTCTACGACTCCCGAAGACTGCCTCGATACATGTTTTTCTGCTGCGACTTTAGTGTTTCATTTGTCCCTTTTTTCCCTTTCCCCTACGGTGGTGAGACTAGTAGAGTGATACATATATACTCACTGGTGTTTCCATATCAAGGGAAAGGGTTAAACTAGCAACAACCACCGTTCCCGCTGTATCCGGCTTAAGAAAGGTTAGTGGTTAACCTTCCTCTGTTGTGACATTCTCTTGCTCTTTCTGCACCCTTTGCGCCTTTTTCAGCACCTCTGTTGCTTCTTTCTGCACTTCTCTTCCTTCTTTCTGCACCCCTCCTGCCTCTTTCTGTACTTGTCTTGCCTCTTTGTGCACCTCTCCTACTTTTCCTGCACCCCTCTTGCCTCTTTTTGCACCTCTGTTAGTTCTTTCTGCACTGCTCTTGCTTCTTTCTGCACCTTACTTGCCTCTTTCTATAAACTTCTCTTGCTTCTTTCTGCACCCCTCCTGCCTCTTTCTGTACCTTTCTTGCCTCTTTGTGCACCTCTCCTACCTCTTTCTGCACCCCTCTTGCCACTTTTTGCACCTCTATTGGTTCTTTCTGCACTGCTCTTGCTTCTTTCTGCACCTCTTTTGCAAATTTCTGCATCCCTCATGCCTCTTTCTGCACCCTCTTCCCTATTTCTCCACCTCTCTTGCTTCTTTCTGCACTTCTCCTGCTTCTTTCTGCACTGTTCTTGCTTCTTTCTGCACCTCTCTTGCAAATTTCTGTATCCCTCTTACCTCTTTCTGCACCCCTGTTCCCTCTTTCTGTACCTGTCTTGCCTGTTTCTGCACTTCTCTTGCACCTTTCGGCACCTCTGTTGCTTCTTCTGCACTTCTCTTGCCTCTTTCTGCACCCCTCTTGCCTCTTTAAGCACCTCTGTTGCTTCTTTCTGCACTTCTCTTGCTTCTTTCTGCACCCCTCTTGCCTCTTTCTGTACCCCTTTTGCCTCTTTGTGCACCTCTCCTGCCTCTTCCTGCACCTTTCTTGCCTTTTTCTGCAGTTCTCTTGCCTCTTTCTGCACCTCTTTTGCTTCTTTCTGCACTTTTCTTGCCTCTTTCTGTACCCCTCTTGCCTCTTTCTGCACCTCTGTTGGTTCTTTCTGCACTGCTCTTGCTTCTTTCTGCACCTCTGACTTAGAGGTAGTTTTAATCCCCCCTGCCCTATTATGTACTAGGGCCTTACAGGGGAGGTCATGCCAATCACAGGGGTACCCCAACCCATAGTGTACCCTAGTGTATGTAGGTGTTTTCACTGTATTCCAAGTGTCTTTTAGCATAGCACTGGCTCCGGGCCTGGTTAGTCAGAGTCAGTTACCACCAGTACCAGTCAGCAAAACGTTGGGGGCACAGGATGACTTTGCAACAAGGCCTCTTTGTGCACCTCTGTTGGTTCTTCCTGCACATCTCTTGCTTCTTTCTGCACCTTTCTTCATCTTTCTGGACTTCTGTTGCCTCTTTCTGCATTTCTCTAGCTTCTTTCTGCGCCTTCCTTCCTCTTTCTGCATATGTCCTACCTATGTAGGCATAGTTAGACATTAGCATTTAAAAAACCTTAGAAATTCACTGAAAAAACCATAGGTTTCAGGGACGTTATAGTTATTAATTAGCATTTAAAAAACCTTTGAAATTCACTGAAAACACCATAGGTTTCAAGGACGTTATAGTTAGAAATTAGCATTTAAAAAACCTTAGAAATTCACTGAAAAAAACCACAGGTTTCAGGGACGTTATAGTTAGTTGGACATTTCAGTCGTACAAAACTAGAGAAATTCGGCCGTTATAGTTAGTTGAGGTAACTATAACTCGTGCCCCCGCAATGCACTGCTGATGACGTCACATATTACATCACTCATGACATGGTCAGTGACATCACTGATGACATCATCCACGTGATAATCTGATGCACCTCCTCACACCCTAATATAAACTTTGATACACCCACTCTAAAATACAGACTACCATTTTCGAAACCAAAGACACACCAATACCAGTTACTACATACCCACTCACTGATTCCTAGGTCTACACACGCAGTCACTCATCAATACAGAACTATCATATGCACTCATACACCTATACAGACACACACACACCGCCACTGACCCATAGAGTTACTCACACACATAGTCAGTCATGCAAAGAATCAATCACACTCCCATTTACTCACATACACAATTATTCACACACCACCTCACTTATTCATACAGATACTTACACATACTTACTCTCTTATACAATCACTGACACTAGCACACACTCATCCATACAGCCACTCTCACAATCACTCACTCTCACATATAGTCATTTATATAGTCCAATACTCACATATACTGCCTTCCACATATGTAGTTACTCACACATGTACCACTGAGACATCTAAACACTCACCAACACACCCATACACACACTCACCCACCCATACAGCCCTTCACAAACGCACTCTTAAACCCATACACCCAGTGAATCACCCACTCACACATCTATGCACAAAGTCACATACCCCCCACCCACCCACACAGGCACCCATACAGACACCCAATCAATCAATAACCCATATAGACACTCATGTAGCTACTAACCAACCCATGCAGCCGCTTACACACCAACTGACAGTCTGATACAGACATTCACACAGTTTAGTCACTAACCCATGCATTCAGTAAGGCACGTTTAATCACTCACTTATACAGTCAGTCACGCACCTACTAAGTCATCCATACAGACACTCATACACCCAATCATTCTTCAATACACCTTTGCATATATATATATATATATATATATATATATAAAACATATTTAAACTTTTTAGAAACACTCAGTCACTGGATGATGTCATCAGTAATGTCATTTGAGATGTCATCAGTGATGTCACTGACCATGTCATGAGTGATGTAATATGTGACGTCATCAGCAGTGCATTGCGGGGGCGCGAGTTAAGGTTACCTCAACTAACTATAACGGCCGAATTTCTCTGGTTTTGTACAACTGAAATGTCAAACTAACTATAACGTCCTTGAAACCTATGGTTTTTTCAGTGAATATATATATATATATATATTTTTTTTTTTCCACCAAAGGGCCAAGAACTTTTGAGAGCGCACACACGGCAAGCTGAACCACCTGACTTTCACTTTCTGGCACAATCTTGCATCATTGTTCGCTGGTAACATATTACAGACCTGACGCGTTTCTAGGCTGCTGCCTTTCATCAGAGGTCGCTCTTGGAATGACTCACAGGCAGTTCTGGTATACTTATTTTTAGCATGCCACGCCCTCAGTGGGTTTACTTTTCGTTGCATGCTGGGTCCCGTAGTTCCCTCCAGAACAAATAATACCTTTAGTAGGTCCTGCTATCGTCATCACTTTCCAAGCATGTTTTCTCCACCCTTAGTGGGCCCCAGAACAAGGTGCAAGTAATTCTCACCACAGTTCGCCGTGCCGCAAAATGGGTCCAGGCTTGGAAAGTGATGACGATAGCAGGACCTACTAAAGGTATTATTTGTTCTGGAGGGAACTACGGGACCCAGCATGCAACGAAAAAGTAAACCCACTGAGGGCGTGGCATGCTATAAATAAGTATACCAGAACTGCCTGTGAGTCATTCCAAGAGTGACCTCTGATGAAAGGCAGCAGCCTAGAAACGCGTCAGGTCTGTAACATGTTACCAGCGAACAATGATTCAAGATTGTGCCAGAAAGTGAAAGCCAGGTGGTTCAGCTTGCCGTGTGTGCGCTCTCAAAAGTTCTTGGACCTTTGGTGGAAAAAATTATCACGCGGCAGTCCTGTCGCGGGGAGCAGCACCGTCCTTGATAATTAAAGGAAGCCGTGGGTCGGAACTGGATCTGGACCCATTTTGCGGCACGGCGAACTGTGGCGAGAATTACTTGCACCTTGTTCTGGGGCCCACTAAGGGTGGAGAAAACATGCTTGGAAAGTGATGACGATAGCAGGACTTACTAAAGGTATTATTTGTTCTGGAGGGAACTACGGGACCCAGCATGCAACGAAAAAGTAAACCCACTGAGGGCGTGGCATGCTATAAATAAGTATACCAGAACTGCCTGTGAGTCATTCCAAGAGCGACCTCTGATGAAAGGCAGCAGCCTAGAAACGCGTCAGGTCTGTAACATGTTACCAGCGAACAATGATTCAAGATTGTGCCAGAAAGTGAAAGCCAGGTGGTTCAGCTTGCCGTGTGTGCGCTCTCAAAAGTTCTTGGACCTTTGGTGGAAAATAAATAACTAAATAACTAAATATATATATATATATATATATATCAGAAACCAAGAAGCTCTTTCCTGGATCCCCGCCCGTAGTCCGGTGGCACGTAAATGCCGGCAGAGCAAAATCCGGCAGTTAATTTTCCAAACTAATCAAATAATGACGCGCTCTCAGAGATATGGAGAAGTGTAGCGTTTAATCCTCAGTAGTTACGCGTTTCAACAAACAGTTTTAATCACGGGACTACGCCACCGCATGAAGTGCGGGTCCGTTTCTGCTCACTGGGGCGGATGATGTACGGAGCAGGAAGAGCTCTTTGATGGGTGAGAGCCAAGACTAGAGACATTGTGTTGCCTTAAATAACTTTTTTAACGGAGATTCACAGCTTCGTCCCACATGGGTTGAACACTGACACTACTTGTCCCAAAATGCAATGGTCGCTGATTGACATGTGACCATTGGAAGCAATAAAAGGGAAAACGCTAGTTTGTACGCACACTGTGTCTTTTCTACAAGCAGTCCATGATGAAGGGCGGTGGCCTGAAACGCGTAGGACTGGCGATTATGTAAGGAATGATGTCTGTGTCGAGAGCTAGCACAGATGAGCTGACACTTACCTGAAGGCGATAGTCCCACGGAGGGGTAACTCTTGTTGGATGGATGTTTAGTGGCCGGCCTTGGTCACGGGACTACGCCACCGCATGAAGTGCAGGTCCGTTTCTGCTCACTGGGGCGGATGATGTAAAGAGCAGGAAGAGCTCTTTGATGGGTGAGAGCCAAGACTAGAGACATTGTGTTGCCTTAAATAACTTTTTTAACGGCGATTCACAGCAGCGTCCCACATGGGTTGAACACTGACACTACTAGTCCCAAAATGCAATGGTCGCTGATTGACATGTGACCATTGGAAGCAATAAAAGGGAAAACGCTAGTTTGTAAGCACACTGTGGGGCATATTCACAAGGACTTATCGCCGAGTTATCGCCACCTTAACGCATCAAAAGTGGAGATAGATTTAATGCCCCATTCACAAGCTGGTGCAAACTGCAGACATCGCCAGTATTCCCGCGATAACTGCCGCAAAATTTACCTCCACAGGTGACACCACCAACTAACCCTAATGAGATGCAGAGTAGGCGTTCCCGTGCAAAAACACATGAAAACACCACTACACCACATTCACAACGAACTGCCAGATCTGCAATGCGAACCAAAAACAGGCGATAAGCCGCGGTAGCAGCAGGGAATTAGCACCTGCCTTTTGCTGGTGTTAAGCAGGACGACTACCTGCATCATGAAAGGGAGCCCAGCCAAGAGCCACACCTGAAGACCCACAGATGCCATGGAGACAATGATCATGCAGCTCGGATCGGAGACCCATGAGGGCCACAACACCCACCGCCACCACCCCCAGGCCCGCCACCACCCCCAGGACCCGCCCCGCCCCCCGGACCACCACAGAGGCAGCGTACACAAAGACAGCGGACCCACCGTAAACGCACCAGCCGCACAGACCTAACGCCAGAGGAGGACATTGCCCACTACAGGCCCAAAGGACAACCATCCCCCGCATCCTGACCCACAGCGCCCACCTGCTGATGGCACCAACACAGCGGACAACCAACATCCCTCCGCAGACAAAGCTGCCGGCTGTGCTGCACATGTTGGCCTCTGGTACCTTCCAAACCACAACTGCCAGAGTCGGAGGAGTCTCACAGCCAGCCCTATCCAAGTTCATCACACCTGTCCTGGATGCCATCATCAGCCTGGTACCCCAGCACCTCCACTTCACCCACACTGCGCAGGAGCAGCTGGAAGCCAAGCAAGGCTTCTTTGCCATAGCTGGATTCCCTCACGTGTTGGGGGCAATCGACTGCACACATGTACCCCTCGTGCCCCCTGCCGACACTGCACACAACTACCGCAACAGAAAGCACACGCATTCCATCAATGTGCAGGCAATAGTGGACCACCGGCGACTCCTCAACAATGTTGTGACCAACTCCCCAGGCAGTGTGCATGATTCATACATCTTCCGACAGTCCATCATCAACCAGCGCTCCCAGGATGGCACCTGTGGAAATGCATTGCTCGTTGGTAAGTACCAAATGAACACACCACACACCTCTACTCCACAGTCATGCAACTCACGACACTGGCAATGGGCATGCAGCAAAACTACATGCAACATGCCACACAACATGCCAACCGACCAGACACAACAACATGACTCCATTGGGAACCTGGGCTTGCCATGCACACAACCCAGCCACAGCATGGCACCACAGCCACACAATAGCAGAATGTGAGGAGAGGCTTGGAGCAGGCATGTGCGAGAGCGGCAAGTGACTAATGAATGAGAACCTAACCAATGCCAGGTGTGGCGTGGATGTGCTGGACAGACTTCAGTGTGCAAACCACGGAAATGGCCATGTGGATATTAACTGCTGGTGCATGGAGTGTAGTGGCCAGTGGACGCTACCATGTCCCCACAGGCTGTGGGGCAGAACGCGGAAATGTCGCTCGTTACGTCACCCCCTGTATGCGCGGGCGGAGTGGGTTGGCCCTGCGTACGCCAGGCCTGTGTAGGGGTGTGAATGAAAAGCCCGTCGCACTGGGCGTGGTTCTCATTCGGCATGGCCAACGTGTCTGCCAGGGCGGTGCCTCTCAGCCCGCCACGAGGCCAGCGCCGTGCGCGGCGGGGCCTGCATCCCTATGCGCCTGCTGCACCCCGGGGCGCTGGTCCCCAGACCCGTCATGCCTGCCCCAACGCACCAAGGAGACTCCGCTCATCTGCCAACACCTGCGTGTGTCAAAGAGGGCCCACCACGTGCTGGTGCAAGCTCCAAGCCCCAGTCCCGCGACCTCTGCAGCCTCCGCAGACCATCGCTGGCCTCCACGACGCTGGCCCACAGTACTCCTTTTTCATTGACATACTCCACCGGCGTACTCTTCGGCCCAGTTGTTGGCACATGTTGTACTGAGTCATGAGTTTTGAATGGCAGTGAGCCCAAGTCTGTGGCAGCGTCCACATCACTATACGACACGTGGATGAGGGCTCAGGCCTACACTGCGGTCCAGTAGGTCCCACATGTGGAACTGTGTCCTGAGTTTAGAATGGCAGTGACCAAATGTAGAGTACTGCGTATATATCACTGAACTCCCTTCGATCAGTGTCCCAAACTCTGCGTCGCAAGCACACAACATGTGTCTGTGGGCCCATGCTGATCGCTGCCCCCGGCCTACACTGCAGTCCAGTAAGTCCCACATCCAGCACTTAGTCGTGATTCATGAATGGCAGAGTCCATACCAGTGAACGCACGGAGAGGAGTAAGAGGAAGATGCGGTTCAGTCCGGATGAAAGCCGGATCCTCGTCACGGAGGTGACTGAACAGTAGCAACAACTGACCTGGTGCCACTAACTCTGTGCGCAATGAGTCATGAGCACTTTCTGGTTGGACTTTGGTGGCGTCTGAGTCCATGGCCTGGGGGGTTGTCTGCATCATCATCTGGCTGGGACGGACTTGGTGTTCGACATGTGTCTGTTCCATTCATCTCCACCATGGTGACTGTTTCTGCCCTCTGCATCATGCCCAGGGGGTACACCTTCCACTGTCCACCGAGACACTCCGCGACAACCCCCTTTGTCATCTACGAGAACCTGCTCTGCTCTCGTGACCCTGCCCCAGTGCACCGCAAGTCAGCGGCCCGTGGCGGTAGGCCTGTGCAGGACGCTGTGCATCCGGGGCCACTAACTCTGTGCAGCTCAAGTCATGGAGCATTTATGGTTGAATGGTTGTCCTTAACGATGTACACTGTTGTCGTTTTTTGACTGCACCAGGCACTCCATGACGGCTGGTGTACACACACCCCACACACATCCAACACAGGTGTCACTCGACATGGCCGGGCGCACGTGCCCGTAGCCATTCACACCATCTAAGCAAGTGTGTCCGTGTGGTCATTATGTCAGCATGATGGGCCCGAGCCCTGCAACATCACAGTGTGTTGTCTTCAGCGGATGATACCATGTCACCTCAGCAGTGGCCAAGACCTTGGACATGTAGCTTCGCCCGCCCCCCCCCTGCATGCACAAGCGGCATGTGCTGGTCCGGCGTTCGTCAGGTCAGCGCCGGGGTGTGCTGATTCGGCAGGGGGATCAGGGCGTGACTCTGGTCTGGCCTTGAGCAGGAAGTGCGGTAAGCGTGTCTCTGTGTTGGAGTGTTGTCGCCACCAGGGCCACAGTAGTCAATGTTGCAATGTAGCATGCACCCGGAGGGCGGGCCCGCACGTACGGGGAAATGTAGGAGCGCAAGACCGCTCGGGGTCTTGGCTCATGCATGCCAAGTGTTATGTGTATCAGTCCTGCGGCTGCATAAGTCAGATGCCTAGCCTCAATCGCAGCGCGATCACAGCCAGCCATGGACTGTACACCTGTGTCCGCCCTGTCCGGACCATTGGCCTACACTCACGTGGCCGCACACCCTCAACGGCCAGCTTCACGGTGTTGTTGGCATGCAGCTGGACATGCGCAGACAGGCATGACAATGGTGTGCCGTAGGAATGCACGTGATACAACCGTGCAGCGCACACAAGTGTGGGGGCTCGTGGGAGGGAGGAGCAGCTGTGAGGCAACGTAACACACAGTGAGGCCGCTCATGTGCCATGTGCTCGGCATATCATCCATGATTTCCTGGGTCGCAGACATCCCACCCCACCCACGACCAGCCTCTGTACATCTCCTGTATGCAAGCAGATGGTAAAGTTACTGTAGGGATGAAAGGTCCTTTGTCTGAACTATCAGGCGATAGCACATCTGCAGCTCCAAGCTGGGACTTGCATGTGCCCAGCACCCCCCCGACAGATACGATAGCATTTGCTGGCGGCTTCCACACTACGCACTGCCCGACGTGAGACCAACGTCTACACATCCCACACACAGAAGTCCTTGGTCGTAGTTAGCATGCGTGAAATGGCCTTCACACGTACTCCCACCCCAGGCCTGCACCCGTTGCAAACAGACACTGCTCATTGATCTGAGCTGTGCCATTTCATCCACAGGACTGGCGCGGGTCAGCATAGTGCCGCTTCAAGCAGAGCCACTGACGCAATGGCAGACCATCCCGGACACATGCACAACTCCAGTCACGTGGACCGGTACCGTGCACGTCTGCTGCATGTACTGGGGGCACTGCCATTGGCAGTGCTGCAGATCAGTTACCGGCTAAGCTTCCGCTTTGCCAAACGTCACCTGCGTTGCATTGTCGCTCGTGCATATTCGAATGGACCATGGATGTCTGCCTCTCCAACGTAACGGTAGCTGACCTGTATTTCGACGTGTGCGCCCCCTGTTGGCCCACGACCAGGAGTGTCACTGTGTTGCCCGTTTATGGCATGCCTGGATGATTGGCATGCATGCTGGCAACTGGACCTGGGAGATTGCACCCCTATTGGGCTTGAGTGCCAATTGGGGCCAGGGGTTGGAGTCAGCACATTTGTCCGGGACCGCTGATCGGTTACGTCGCCGACATGTTAGATGTGGTGGACAACGAGCTCATGTTGGAAATGTTGGCCTACGCTGCTGCACTTGCGTTCATGGACGAGTGACAACGTACCTGCAGCCACAACTGAATGTGACCCATTGCACGTGTCCCGGCGCCTGGTTGCATGTTTGGGATCTGGTCACATGTCCCAAGACGACAGTGGACATGGCTGCATTGGCCTGGACTCCGGATACATGCGTGGACAACCAACGCGCGTTGGCACTGAGTTGTGTGGGTGATGGACTCCCCCGGGGTGGACCTGGGCGCTTTCCAACGTTCCTCATTCAGACATGCTGCTGCATTGGTCTGCATGTTGTGGCACTTCTCTTGGCCGTACTGACATGCAATTGTTGATGAAGTTTCCGCACATTCACTTGTCTCCAACTGTGATGAGTGTTGATATGTATGCAAATGTGTGTGTCACGGCCTAACTGGGTCCCTGCCATACATGCATTGCTACCCCATCAGGGCTGTGGGTTGGTACTTGTGCATTATCATGTCCCTGTTTCGTGCTTTGCTAGATGCGTATGGCCATTTACCGGCCACAAGCGGGTGCACTTGTGTTCGGTTGTGCAAATGTTGCTGTTTGTACCACATTGTGTTCGATGTTGGGGTGCTCTGCTTCCTATGTGTGTGTGCTGCATTGTGTGTGAGATGGCCCTTCAGCTCTGATTTGGCTCACCCTTCTCCCCTTCAGGCAGTGTGGTTTTCACTTCTGTGCTTGTTCAGTGGTGTGATATTGCCGACTTGTGCTCTTGGTTGGTGTTGTTACTCTTGGGCATGGTTTGTCTGCAGTTGTGCTGTGCTTAATTGTCCATGTGTGCCATTGTGCCCATCTCCCCCCGTCCCCCCAGTCCCTGGTAGTTCCTCTCCCTGTTGCTGTTGTGTCTGTTGATTTTGAGCAGTTTCCGGTCCCCGACTCCTGCCACCATCTCCAGACTGATGTGGTGGACACCATTTCCTCCATGTCATCCAGCTCCTGGTGTGGCGCTGGACTCCCACCTCCGGTGTGCATTGCTGCCTTCTGGTTATTGGCGTGTTTCTGGTTGTTTGTGCATTTCGCATCATTCCAGCTGTTCTGGCTTTCTTCCATTGTCCTCCTTCGCTCTCCGGCTGCATTCACCTTGTCCACGATGTACTGCCATGTACAATGTTTTGTTGCCAATGGGGCTTGTGGGGTTGTGTACTAGCTCCGGCTGCCTCCATTGTGCTTCGCTGTTGTTTTCTGTTTGGTTTGGCTTCCTTTTTCCTGCTTTTGTTGTGCTTATTCCCGCATGCCGTGTGTGTGTCGCGGGCCTGGCGCTGCTTATCACTGCTTTCCCCATCGCACATTTTTTGATGTTGGGGTTTGTTTTTTTATCTCCGTCGCGGTGGTTGTATCGCGGACATTGGCCGCGTTTTCGGCAAACTATCGCATGGTACCGCCGTGTTGTGAATTCCACGTTAACACGGGGTTATTTTCCCGCGATAGACTGCGATGTGTACAGTTGCGTTAACATTTTTTGGAGATGTTTAGCGCACGCTCTTGTGAATATGTGAATATCCCCCTGTGTCTTTTCTACAAGCAGTCCATGATGAAGGGCGGTGGCCTGAAACGCGTAGGAATGGAGATTATGTAAGGAATGATGTCTGCGTCGAGAGCTCGCACAGATGAGCTGACACTTACCTGAAGGCGATAGTCCCACGGAGGGGTAACTCTTGTTGGATGGATATATATATACATACACAATCCTGGCCCACCGCTTTCTCGATGAGACAAATAAGGTACGGACCACCAGACGCCAGAAATGCTAAAATTCAGAAAAGTGCTTTGATTTCTTTTTCGGCATATAGTCTAATCCAGGATATATAGATATAGATATATATATATATAGATAGATATAGATATAGATATAGATATATATATATATATATATATATATATTTGATGTGATCAAGACCGGGGCAACCCGGTCGAAACGCGTCATGCAGTGGAGATCCTTTGGTCAATAAAGCACTCATCTCACTGAAAGCTGTTTGTGGTCTGTACCTGATTTACTGTTCGTAAGGAACTTGGCTCAGGATTTGCAAGCATATATATATATATATATATTCACTGAAAAAACCATAGGTTTTAGGGACAGTTATAGTTAGTTGGACATTGCACTCGTACAAAACCCGTGAAATTCCCCCGTTATAGTTAGTTCAGCTAACTATAACTCGCGCCCCCGCAATTCACTGCTGATGACGTCACATATTACATGGTCAGTGACATCACTGATGACATCACTGATGACATCTCAAATGACATCACTGATGACATCATCTAGTGACTGTGTTTCTGTAAAGTTTAAATATTTTTAATGTATATAGGGAAAGGCGTATTGAAGAATGAGTGGGTGTATAAGTGTCTGTATGGATGATTTAGTAGGAGCGTGACTAACTGTATAAGTGAGTGATTAAACGTATCTTACTGAATGCATGGGTTAGTGACTAAA
Source organism: Calotriton arnoldi (assembly GCA_963921515.1). Taxonomy (NCBI): domain Eukaryota; kingdom Metazoa; phylum Chordata; class Amphibia; order Caudata; family Salamandridae; genus Calotriton; species Calotriton arnoldi. The sequence continues at coordinate 404,958 of CAWUFW010004371.1, read as the reverse complement.
CTGGGTGAATGTCTGTATCCGTCTGTCTGTTGCTGTGTAAGTGGCTGCATGGGTTTGTGAATAGCTACATGAGTGTCTATATGAGTTATTGATTCGTTGTCTGAGTATCTGTATGGGTGCCTGAGTGTTTGTGTGGGTGGGGTGTGTGCGACTCTGTACATAGATGTGTGAGTGGGTGATTCACTGGGTGCATGATTTGAAGAGTGCGTCCGTGATGGACTGCTTGGGTGGGTGAGTATGTGTATGGGTGTGTTAGTGAGTGAATGTATATCTCAGTGGTACATGTGCGAGTAACTACATATGTAAAAGGCAGTATATATGTGTGTTAGAGTATTTAAAAGGCTATAAGTGAGAATGTGTGATTGTGAGAGTGGCTGTATGGATGCGTGTGTGCTTGTATCAGTTATTGTATAAGAGCGTAAGAATGTGCTAGTATTTGTATGACTAAGTGAGCTGGTGTGTGTATAACTCTATAGGTGAGTAAATGGGTGTGTGATTAATTTTTTGCATGACTGACTAGGTGTGTGAGTACCTCTATGGATGAGTGGCGGTGTGTGAGTGTTTATATAGGTGTATGAGTGCATATGATAGTCCTGTACTGAGTGACTGTAAGTATGAGTGACTGGACGGGTGAGTGAGTAGATGTGTGTGTGTAGACCTAAGAATCAGTGAGTGGGTATATAGTTATTGGTATTGGAGTGTGTATGGTTTTGCGAATGGCAGTCTGTAAATAAGAGTGGGTGTATCAAAAGTTATATTAGGGTGTGAGAAGATGCATGAAATTATCACATGGATGATGTCATTTGAGATGTCATCAGTGATGTCACTGACCATGTCATGAGTGATGTAATATGTGACGTCATCAGCAGTGAATTGCGGGGGCGCGAGTTATAGTTAGCTGAACTAACTATAACGGGGGAATTTCACGGGTTTTGTACGAGTGCAATGTCCAACTAACTATAACTGTCCCTAAAACCTATGTTTTTTTCAGTGAATTTCAAAGGTTTTTTTAAATGCTAATTTCTAACTATAACGTGCCTGAAACCTATGGTTTTTTCAGTGAATTTGTAAGGTTTTTTAAATGCTAATTTCTAACTATAACGTGCCTGAAACCTATGGTTTTTTTCAGTGAATTTCAAAGGTTTTGTAAATGACAATTTTTTAATTGTATTAATTGTTATATTTATTTTTTTGATACTGATTTACAACATTTTTTTCAACTATTTATTTTTAGATATTTTATTTTTTAAATTACATTGTAATTACATTATACATTACATTACAAAATATACTTTCTCAGAATGAATTACTTTAGTTTAAATACTTTGCAAATAGGCAATAGACTTTTAAGTACAGTAGTTACAGTTGTTGCAATGGGCAACACAATTTCAAACAAAATGCAACATTGAGCTCAATGTGTATTTCTACTTAAATGCAATTAGTTACTTTATGGATTTCTTTTCTCACCACAGGACTGGATCCTAGATTCAGTCCTGGGACATCTCCTGTAAACAGTTGAGTAAAAGCGTTTTGGTTACAGTAGTGATTTTTAAGGAATATTATTGTATTTTAAAAGTTGACACTTGGAAACTTTTTCACATAGAATCACCAATGTTATCCTATGGGAGGAAATTCACTTAGCAGGTAAGTAGTGTTATCGTTACTTTTTCTTACTCAGTGGTGGATCCTGGATCCAGCACTGGTGCATCTCCTGTAAACAGTTGAAAGAATGCGTTTAAGTCATACAGGCGATTTTTAAGGAATATTTGTAGTTTGTGAAAATCGACACTTTGAAACTTTTCTGCTGAAAACCAGACAATGGATTCCTATGGAAGGAAATACAAGTTACTGGTAAGTACGGTTAGAATTACTTTTCAGGGTCAGTGCTGGGCTAAAAGATGCAGCACTGGGTTCTCTCCTGATGACAGGTGAGTAAATCGGAATTCATAGTTCGGCTGATTCTAGAGAAATATTATAAAGTTCCAAAACTCCACACTTAGAAGAATTTCCAAGTGAAACCAGTCAATGTTAGCCTATGGAAGGAAATTCAAGTTACTGGTAAGTACGGTTAGAATTACTTTTCAAGGTCAGTGCTGGGCTAAAAGATGCAGCACTGGGTTCTCTCCTGATAACAGGTGAGTAAATCGGAATTCGTAGTTCGGCTGATTTTAGAGAAGTATTATAAAGTTCCAAAACTCCACACTTAGAAGAATTTCCAAGTGAAACCAGTCAATGTTAGCCTATGGAAGGAAATTCAAGTTACTGGTAAGTACGGTTAGAATTAGTTTTCAAGGTCAGTGCTGGGCTAAAAGATGCAGCACTGGGTTCTCTCCTGATAACAGGTGAGTAAATCGGAATTCGTAGTTTGGTTGATTTTAGAGGAATATTTGCACAATGGTGAAGGAAGGGGGTGGGGCCTGAGGTGACATGTCTGCAAACACGCCCTGTGGCGCGTTTTAAGTTGGAGAATTAATTCCTCCTCAATCCTGAGGGTCCCTAGGGGCCAACTAGCCCACCAGGAACCTCCAGTATGCGCCAGGGGGCTGCGTTGCAGAGAGGTGTACAGAGGCCACGCCCCTTTTTACAACACTCTGCAACGCAGCTCCGTGGCGCTTACTGGAGGTACCTGGTGGGCTAGTTGGCCCCAGGGACCCTCAGGATTGAAGAGGATTTAATTCACCATCTTAAAATGCGCCACGGGGCCTGTTTGCACACATGTCACCTGAAGCCCCGCCCCCTCCCTTCACCACTGTGTAAACGCGCCCCGTGGCGCATTTTAAGTTGGGGGATTAAGTCCCCTTGAATCCTGAGGGTCCCTGGAGTCCAACTAGCCCACCATGTCCCTCCAAAAAGCGCCACAGAGCTGCGTTGCAGAGAGGTGTAAAAAGGGGCGTGGCCTCTGTACACCTCTCTGCAACGCAGCCCCCTGGCGCATACTGGAGGTTCCTGGTGGGCTAGTTGGCCCCCAGGGACCCCCAGTATTCAAGGGGAAATCGTTCCCCATCTGCAAACGCGCCAGGGGACGCGTTTGCAGACTGCTGCAGGGTGGGGGCGGGGCCTCCGGCACGATGCCGGTCTTTTTTTTGTATGGGAGGGGGGCTGCGTGGCCCCCTTTCCCTTGGCCTCTTTTGGCCCCAGGGACCCCATCCCCCGGGGCATGCCCTCTTTTTTTAAATTTTTAAATATTTGGAGGGGGGCTGCATGGCCCCCCTCCTCAGGCCATTTAAGGCCCCGGGGACCCCATCCCTCGGAGCCGGCCTTTCCTTTTTTTTCAAATTTTTTTTGTTTGTTTTTGGGGAGGCGGGCCGCGTGGCCGACCTCCCGGGCCACGACTTGCCCCGGGGACCCCATCCCCCGGGGCTAGCCCTCTCCGTTGGGGACTGTGGGGGGTCCCCAATCCCCCCACAGTCCCGCCGGCTCCCCGCGTCCCTTGGGAGCCGGCATTGCTTTTCCACATGGGGAGCTGCTAAGATGCAGCTCCCCATGTAGAAAAGCAATGTGCTTTGGATATTGGAAGCGAGAGCAGGTTTCCCTGCTCTCTCTTCCAATATCCAAAGCAGTTCGCTATGACAGGACGGGAGCCGCGAGGCTCCCGTCCTGTCATAGCAAACTACAGTGTCCCGGGGGTAGGCACCCCGGGACACTGCAGGAGCCGGCCATGGGGGGTGGCGGTCCCCAGGGCCATCAAGGGCTCCAGGAGGGGGGCCGCGCGGCCCCCCTCCCTTGAATTGCACAGCCCCGGGGAGGTGGTGGTCCCCGGGGCGAGTTATTTAAAATTTAAAAAAGAAGCCCCGGGGGGTGGCGGTCCCCGGGGCTGCGGGAGGGCAGGAGAGCCCTCCCGCACCATTTTTTTTTATTAAGCCCCGGGGGGTGGCGGTCCCCGGGGCTTGGGGGGCCTTAGAGGCCCCCCATATAAACAATAAACCCACCCCCCGCATGCCCCCGGGACTTGGGCCACCCGGGGGCAAATTTGCATCGAAGCGCGGGAGACCGCACTTCGATTTTTTTTTTTTCGGCAGGATCCGCGCACCCTGAGCGCATCCTGCCGATTTTTTTTTAAAAAAAAAAATGCTTTTTTCTGCCCAGGGGGTCCTTGTGGGACCCCCTGAGCAGACCTAGGGGGTCAGGGTGTTTCTGCCCTGCCCCCTTTGTGCGTTTTGCGCACTTGTTTCTGTCCCTCGGTTCTACCGAGGGACAAAATGGCTGCCAACACTTCCTGATTTGGAGTGTTGACAGCCAATTAGCATGCAGCTCGTGATCGGGAGGGTGCGCGAATCCGACGCGGCCATAGATATATATGTGATTTTCATTTTGATTTTCACAGGAACTACTGAACGGATTTACACCATTTAACAAAAAGGGTTCTTTCTGAACCAAGAACTACCTCTTTGCCAAATTTGGTGTAATTCCGTTCAGCAGTTCGGGCTGCAGCCGTGGCTAAAGTTTCCTATGGGGAAAACACGTTTTGGGACCCCCCTTTTTTCTCGGCCCCCGCTTGACGAATCACACCGAAACTTTCAGGGTAGGAGCGGACCGGAGCGGGCCATAAAGTTTGAAAATTTCGCGAAGATTCGTCAACCGACGCAAGAGTTATTTCAAATAGAATGTCGCGGATTTCCTATGGAAAATAGGTCCTAACTATAACTATCTACTGGCGACCGCCAGTAGATTATATATATATATATATATATATATATATATATATATATATATATATATATATATATATTTTTTTTTTTACCCCTTAAAACTCAAAAAATATCCTTACTAATCCAACCCCCATACCTCCAAAAACCCTAAAATTACCCCTACTACCCCAGTACCCATACCCCCTAAAATCCTAAACTTACCCTTACCACCCCAATACCCATACCCCTAAAATTACCCTTTCCACCCCAAATCCCAAACCCACCCTAAACCCTAAAATTACCCTAGCACCCCAAAACCCATACACACCCTGGACCCCAAAATTAACCCTTGAACCCCAAAACCCAAACTCACCCTGAACCCTAAAATTACCCCTGGCACCACAAATCCCAAACACACCCTGAACCCCAAAATTACCCCCGATACCCCAAAATCCATACCCACCCTGAACCCCAAAATTAACCCTTGCACCCCAAAACCCAAACACACCCTGAGCCCTAAAATTAACCCTGATACCCCAAAACCCATACCCACCCTGAACACCAAAATTAACCCTTGCACCCCAAAACCCAAACACACCCTGAACCCTTAAATTAACCCTTGCACCCCAAACCCACCCTGAACCCTAAAATTACCCCTGGCACCCCAAAACCCAAACCCACCCTGAACCCTAAAATTAACCTTGGCACCCCAAAATATGTACCCCTACTCCCCAAAACCCAAACCCACCTTAAACCCTATACTTACCTTATACTTACATGTAAAACACATGCCTTTACCATTCATGCCTTTACAACGAAATTTGTTGTAAAGGCATGCATGGTAGAAGCATATGCATTGTAATGCCATGCGTTGTAATGGCATTGCGATGTAATGATAGTTGCGTTGTTACAATCATGTTGTAATGGCAACGCGCTGTAAAGGATGTTTCCCGCAACTGAGGAGGTGAGGGGAAATTCCGGTGTGGAGAGCATTGCCATAGTCAAGACGGCTGGTGACGAGGGCATGTGTGATGGTCCTTCTGGTGTTGGTTGGGATCCACCGGCAAAATCTGCAGAGCATGCGAAAGGTGTGGAAGCAGGAGGAGGTGACTGCGTTGACTTGTAGCTTCATGGTCCGTTGGCTGTCGAGGATGATGCCGAGGTTGCATGCATAGTCTGTTGGTGTGGGTGTTGGTCCGAGTTCTGCTGGCCACTAACTGTTGTCCCACGCAGAGTTGTTCTTCCCGAAGATCAGTACTTCTGTTTTGTCCGAGTTGAGTTTGAGGCAGCTGTCACTCATCCATTTGGCTACATTGGTCATGGCGATGAAGAAGTTGGTTTTGGCATTGGAGAGGTCTTCGGTGAGTGAGAGAATAAGTTGAGTGTCGTCAGCTTAGGAGAGTATGTTGAGTCCATGGGATGTGACGATGTCTATGAGGAGGGTCATGTAGATGTTGAACAGGGTAGGGCTGAGGGATGATCCTTGGGGTACGCTACATACGATGTCCTTGGGTGAGGAGGTGAAGGGAAGCAGACAGATGCTCTAAGTGCGTCCTGAGAGGAAAGAAGTGATCCACTTGAGGACGTTTTGCTGTATGCTGATGTCTGTGGAGGAGGGTGTGGTGGGAGAATGTATCAAATGCAGCAGGGTGGTTGAGGAGGATCAAGGCCACTGTTTCTCTGCAGTCGAGGAAAGTTCCAATGTCATCAGTGACAGCATTCAGCGTGGTCTCTGTGCTGTGGTTGGCAAGGGATCCTGATTGTGAGGCATCCTGAAGGTGGTTTAGTTCCAGGTATTTGGTGAGCTGTTGGTTGATGGCTTTCTCAAGGACTTTGGCTGGGTAGGGGAGCAGGGAGATCGGTCGGCAATTTTTTAGGTTGCTGGAGTCGTAAGAGGGTTTCTTTAGGAGCGGTCGGACCTCTGTGTGTTTCCATCCATTTGGGAAGTTTGCTGTGGAGATAGAGGTGTTGAGAATGCTGGTGAGTTCCGTGCTGATTGGGTTGGTTCTGAGGTTGAAGAGATGGTGGGGACAGGTGTCAGTTGGTGCCCCGGAGTGCATGGACGACATGATGGCTGAGTTGGTCTAAGTGGTGACCGGAAACCAGGTGGTAATCATGCGGCTGGAATTCAATGGTTGAATAAGGTTTTCGAGGCTGAGAGTGGTGGGTTGGGGGTCGAAGTTGTTGTAGATGGTGGCAATCTTGCTGTGTAAGTAGTCTGAGAGGGTGTCGCAGAGTTCTTGGGAGGGGAGGATGGTGTTCTCTGTGGCTGTTGGGTTGGAGAATTCCTTGACGATTTTGAAGAATTTGTTTGTGTGATTGGCTGTGGTGTCGATGCAGTCAGTGATTGCTGATCTCTTGGCTTCCTTAATGCAGAGGTGTTAGTTGCTAAGGGCTGCTTTGTGAGCGGATCTTTTGGTGGGGTCCCTAGTAACGCGCCATCGCTTCTCGAGTCTGTAACAGTTCCGTTTAGTAGTTATGAGCTCTGGTGAGTACCATCTGGCTTGTTTGGAGGCATTGTTGGCTTTTGCTGGTTTCGGCGGGGCGACTCTGCCGGTGCATTTGGTGATCCAGGCGGTGAAGATCTGGATGGCCTAGATGAGGTCTGTTGTGGGTACAAGGTGTGAGGTGGCAAGGGCCTGCATTCATTGGGTCTTGGTTACCTTGCCCCTGCTTCGGTGGGTGGCACAGTGGTGCTTGGGGATGGTGTACTGTGCATTGGAAATGGTAAAGTGGTGTGGTCGGCCCAGGCGAGTTCTGTGACATGGGTGAATTTGAATCTGTTGCTGGAGGTGAAGATGGTGTCAAGTGTGTGTCTGGCTTTGTGCTTGGGTTTGGTGACCAGTTGGGTGAGGCCGATGTTGTTGAGGTTCTCCAGGAGGGTGATGGAGTTGGTGTCGTTGGGTTCATCGACATGGAAATTGAGATCGCTGAGTAGGACATAGTGGAGGCAATCGATGGCAAGAGGGGGCAATGAGGCTGGAGATGGCATCCCAAAAGGCAGGTCGGAGTCCAGGGGGTCTGTAAGTGAGGGTGCCTCGTATTGTGGTCTTAGCATCGGTCTGCAGTCGGAAGTTGAGTTGTTCCATGAGAGATGATGGGTCGTCGTTGGTGACATTCCATTGGATGGTATCCTTGAAGAGGATGGCGATGCCCCCACTGTGTTTGTTGGTGCAGTCTCGGTGTGTCATCTTGTAGCCCTGAGGGGTGGCGATGTCGGGGTTGAGCCACATTTTGGTGATGACGGCTAAGTCAGGGGGGAGGGTGGTGATGGTGTCCCAGATTTCCCGGGTGTGTTTGCAGAGGGAGTGGGTGTGAGAAGTTGGCCTGGTATATGTTGTCCACTAATTAAAGTGGGCACCTTGCACCGGTCCAAACAACTCTTATGGTGATTTAAGAGGTCAAAGATAACCTTAGAAAGCTATCCAAGTGGTAGCTGTGGAGAGCATCCTTCAGGCTTAGTCTTGAAGGAATGTTAAGCAGCTTGTTTTACCAGAATGCAATCTTATTGTATTGGTTAAATGAAAGGAGAACCACACAGTAGTAATAAATATATATTCTTATAATTATAACACCCCTTAAATCCTCACAGTATCTGCTACACGCAGATAAACACAAAGCACACAATACTGTAGCACAGAAACAATCGTAAGTAGCACTAATACACAGTGGGCTCTAGGGGGAGACCAAACCATATACTAAAATTGTGGTATAAGAACCACGACTCGAGTCAAGAGAGTGTCTAGAGGATTTAGAATCGCTGGGACCCCAAGGAACCGCACAAGTTGAGTTCGTAGGGACCCCACGGAGGACAGGTGCAGTGTGAGAACACGACCGCGTGCTACGCACAATTCAATGGGAGAGTCGCGGTTGCAGTTTTAAAGTTTAAGGACCCTTCCCAGTGGATTACAAGGAAACCCTTTGGAACATAGAAGGTTGGAGAGCCACCCCACCCGCGGATACCAAAGTACCAGAGTTACCCATCCAAGGGAAGCCGGGTACATAGGGCTGAAGTGGCATCGGAAACCGCTGTCGTTCTCAATGGGAGTCTTCAAAGAAATGCCACTGCTGGAAAGAAGAAAAGTGTCCGGTGGAACCCACAGGTGGATTCTTGAAGGAAGAAACCTGAAAGAAGAGGGGACATAGTCTGGGTCACTCAGGAGTGACCAGGGGCTCGGTAGATGAATGCCAACCGATGTCGGGTGCTTCAAGTGTAAAGATGGAGACCTTGACTCTACAGCTGTCCCACGAAGGATGTCGAGTGCTGAGGGGTTGGTGTCCGGAGGGAGCACCAACAAGCCTTGGCAGCGCCAACCCACGAAGAAGGTCAAGGAAGGTCACGATCTGGCCCAGCAAGGACCAGGAGACTCACCACAGGAAGGGGAGTCAGGACAGGCCTGGAGCAACCAGGGAAGCCCAAGAAAATCAGCATTGTCCTTCAAATGGACCCACAGGCCGAAGGCACAGGAGTCGCAAGGGGACCTCTAGCAGTTTCACAAAACAACAGCTTGCAGGGCACAGCGTGCAGGGAGGCCAAAGTCCTTTGCACAAAATGTGCGCAGACGTTGGGGCTATTGATAGCCCAATGCACTTGGTTGGGGAATGCCAACAAGCATATGCACTTGCAAATGTATGCAGTGCACAGGGGTTCAGGTTATGCAGTTCCCACGAGGGATACTGGCCTCAAACTGAGTGAGAGGGCAGCTCAACCTCAAGGAACGTAGGAACCCACCTCCTGGGTTGCTGGAGCCTTCGGAGTCTGCAGGAGGTCAGGATCAGCAGACCGGATAGTTGTGTTATGGTGCCTGCGAATGCAGGCGAGTGACTCCTTCACCCCAAGGGAGCTACTTCAGTTGTCCTTGATGCTCCACAGGTCCTGCACGGAGCCTGTATGATGCACGAGCACATACGATGCTTTGGACAGAGAGGGAGATGAAGTCAGGCCCAGTCGAAGTCCAGCGAAGTCCAGAGAGTCCAGACGGTCGAAGGTCAGTGGTTTCTTGATCAGAATCTTGTCCACATCGAATCTAGGGTCCTACAGCCAGGTAAGCCCTTTTGTACCCACGGGAGAGGGTTGGAAAGATTCAGGGGACCCTCCCAGGGGAGGGTCAGGACAAGGGGGAAGTTACTTCCATGTCCTTTGTCCAGATTTGCGCCAGAGCAGGAGCCAACGGCTCCCGGGACTGGTTTGAACTGGACTTTGCACAGGGCCACCAAATGTGCCCCTCATGCAGACTTTCAGGCACTTTGGAAGTGCACCCACCCAGCTCCAATACACTAAATCCTATCTGGGAGGTGGTCACAACTCCCTGTGACAGGATGCCTGTTGTTCTGCCTTCCTCTGCTCAAGCTTGGCTCAGCAGCAGGAGGGCAGAAATGTGTCTCTGGTCAGCAGCAACCATTTTGTGCTCTCCGGTTCGAGAAGGCTGGTACCGGGAAGACCAGAGACCCCACGAGGCTTGCTTCAGAAGGGTGGAATCATAACTCCCACACCGGTTACTAGTGTGGAGATATGATTCCAAGGTGTTTGATACCAAACACGACATGGTTTGTTGCAGCCGTTTTCGAGATAGCATTTTACGCGAGCATATAATGCACCTCTACCTATATGTCTGGCTGCATCACCGGAGAATGGTCTCCGAAGGCTGCAGGGGTGCTCTGCTCATGAAGGGGCACCCTCTCACGTAAAACCCAGCACCCTGCCTTCAGGATTGTGAAGGCCTGCTATAGGGGTGACTTATAGGTTTTAGGTGTAGTGACCTATAGATATAGTAAACCTATATCTAAAGTATGTGGTGCATGCACCATCTTACACAGGCTGCAATGGCAGGCCTGTAGTTCCATTGTGCCTGGCCTCTCATGGGTGGCATAATACATGCTTCAGCCCATGCGAGGCCTCTGGGGTACCTATGCCCTGGGTACATGTGTACCATATACTAGGGACTGACAAGGGTACCCTAGTATTCAATATGGAGTGTACCTAAGTACATGACATAACATTTGAGGGAGAAAGCAGATAGACTGGGGTCCTGATTAGCAGGATCCCAGTTAGATTAGTCAAAAACAGTGTAACATCAAGCAAAAAGTGAGGGTAACCATAAGAAGCAGATCCTACTTTCCTACACAACACCCCAAACGTAAGGAGATGAGACTAACCTTGCCCAGTTGAGTCTTCATTTTCTAAGTGGAAATATCTGGATAGTCCATCTGCATTGGCATGGTTACTCCCAGGTCTATGTTCCACTGTATAGTCCATCCCTTGTAGGGAAATGGACTACCTCAAAGGTTTGGGGTTTTTACCCTTCATCTGTTTTAGCCATAAGAGGGGCTTATGGTCTGTCTGAACAATGAAGTGAGTGCCAAACAAGTATGGCCTCAGCTTCTTCAGAGCCCAAACCACAGCAAAGGCTTCCCTCTCAATGGCTGACCAACGTTTCTCTCTGGGGGTCAACCTTCTGCTAATGAAAGCTACTGGTTGATCCTGACCTTCTGCATTAAGTTGTGACAACACAGCCCCTACTCCCTACTCAGATGCATCTGTTTGGACAATGAATTGTTTGGAATAGTCAGGACTTTGCAGAATGGGAGCAGTGCACATGGCATGCTTAAGGTCATCAAATGCCTTCTGACAGCTAACTGTCCACTGAACTTTCTTGGGCATTCTTTTTGATGTAAGATCATTCAAGGGAGTCACTATAGACCCATATCCTTTTACAAATCTTCTGTAGTACCCAGTCATGCCCAAGAAAGCTCTGACCCGAGTCTGGGTAGTGGGAGCAACCCAGTCCAAGATGATCTGGATTTTGCTCTGCAATGGTTGAACCTGGCCCCCACCCACAAGGTGGCCCAGGTACACAACCTTACTCTGCCCTATCTGGCACTTGGTGGCCTTAATAGTGAGACCTGCTTTCTGCAGAGCCTCCAAAACATTCTTTAGGTGGACCAGGTGATCCTCCCAGGTGGAGCTAAAGACAGCTATATCATCAAGATATGCTGCACTATAGGCTTCCAGGCCTGTAAGGACTTTGTTCACCAAACCTTTGGAATGTGGCAGGTGCATTCTTCAAACCAAAGGGCATTACAATAAATTGATAATGCCCACTAGGGGTTGAAAATGCTGTTTTTGGTTTGGCATCCTCAGCTAATCTGATCTGCCAATATCCAGCAGTGAGGTCAAATGTGCTCAAGAACTTGGCTGAGGCCAAAGTGTCAATGAGTTCATCTGCCCTAGGTATAGGGTGAGCATCAGTCCTAGTGACTGCGTTGAGCCCCCTGTAGTTTACACAAAACCTCATTTCTCTTTTACCACCCTGGGTATGAGGTTTGGGTACCAGGACCACTGGACTAGCCCAAGGGCTATCCGAGGGTTCAATTACTCCCAATTCCAGTATCTTTTGGACCTCAGTCCTGATGCAATCTCTGACATGGTCAGGCTGCCTGTAAATCGTATTTTTAACAGGTAAACTCTCACCTGTGTCCACTCCATGGGTACACCAGGTGGTCTGACTAGGAGTCAAAGAATGTGCCTGTATTGATTGAGGACCTTCCTGCAATCAATCTGCTGTTGCTCAGTGAGGCTGCCTGCCAAGGCTACACCATCAACTGAGCCATCATCAGGGTTCTGTGAGAGGAGGTCAGGGAGTGGGTCACTCTCTTCCTCCTATCCCTCATCAGTAGCCATGAGCAAGTCCATGTCTGCCCTGTCCACATAGTGTTTGAGCCTGTTTACATGGAGCACTCTATGGGGGCTCCTGGGAGTTCCAAGGTCCACCAAGTAGGTGACCTCTCCCTTCTGCTCAAGGATGGTATGGGGTCCACTCCACTTGTCTTGGAGAGCTGCTGGGGCCAAAGGCTCCAACACCCATACTTTCTGTCCTGGCTGATAAACAGTCAGTACAGCCTTTTGGTCATGCCACGCTTTTTGCAATTCTTGACTTGCTTCAAGGTTTTTGCTGGCCTTCTTCATGCACTTAGCCATCCTGGAGCGGAGACCAAGTGCATAGTCCACTATGTCTTGCTTGGGAGGTTTGAGAGGTAGCTCCCATCCCTCCTTCACCAAACACAAGGGACCCCTAACTAGATGCCCAAACAAAAGTTCAAAAGGGGTGTAGCCAACCCCCTTTTGTGGGACCTCTCTGTAGGCAAAGAGAAGGCAGGGCAACAGGACATCCCATTTTCGCCTAAGCTTTTCTGGGAGGCCCATGATCATGCCCTTTAGGGTTTTGTTGAACCTTTCAACCAACCCATTGCATTGTGGGTGAGAGGGTGTGGTGAATTTGTAATTCACTCCACACTCCTTCCACATTGCAGTGATATAACTAGACATGAAGTTTGTACCTCTGTCAGTTAAGACCTCCTAAGGGAAACCCACTCTGGAAAAAATTCCCAGGAGGGCCCTGGCCACCACAGGAGCTGTGGTGGTTCTAAGGGGTATAGCCTCTGGATGCCTAGTGGCATGGTCCACCACCAGAATATAACTGTGCCCAGATGCAATTGGAGGGTTCATGGGACCAATTAAGTCAATCCCAACCCTCTCAAAGGGAACCCCCACCACAGGTAGTGGTATTAGGGGGGCCTTTGTGGTACCACCTGACTTATCACTGGCTTGGCAGGTGTTACAGGAGCGACAGAACTCCTTGGTGTCCTCTGACATATGAGGCCAGTGAAAGTGAGGGAAAAGCCTGTCCCAAGTCTTGCTTTGGCCTAGGTGTTTTGCTAGGGGAATGTCATGTGCCAAGGTGAGTAGGAAGCCCCTAAACTTCAGAGGTATGACCAACCTCCTGGTGGCACCAGGCTTGGGGTCTCTACCCTCTGAGTAAAGGAGTCCCTCATCCCAATAGATCCTGTGGGATCCACTGACACTCCCAGCAGCCTCAGCAGCAGCTTGCTCTCTGAGGGGTTCAAGAGAGGGGCAGGTTTGCTGCTCCTGGCTCAGTTCTGCCCTGGAAGGGCCCCCTGTCCCCAGGAACTCAACCTGATCAGGTTCCAGTTCATCTGAGACAGTTAAGTAGGGACTGTGATCATTTCGCTCAAGAGATTGATCCTCTCTCTGAGTCTGGGGGGAGGACACCGACTTACCCCTCCTGCTCCTTCTCTTGGAAGGCACCTGGTCAATTCTTTCAGAATCCAGGGCCTGTTCAGTAGACATCAGTTTGGCCTGTGACCTGGTCACAGCAAACACATCTGCAGAGATGCCCAGCATTGCTGCATGAGTCCTTAATTCCACTTCAGCCCAGGCTGAAGTTTCCAAATCATTGCCCAATAAGCATTCCACTGGAAGGTCTGAGCTAACCACAACTTTCTTTGGGCCAGTTACCCCTCCCCGGCTGAAATTAACAACTGCCAAGGAATGATCAGTCCTGACATTGTTAGCATTGGTCACTTGGTACATCTCACCAAGTATGATCTGTTCAGGGTCCACAAGATCTTTTGTCACCATAGTGATACTTGCACCTGTGTCCCTGTATGCCATGGCCTCCTTACCATTAATCAAAGGCTGCTGCCTGTATTTGCCCAGGTTACTGGGACTGACAAATAAGGTGGCAATATCCATGCCACCATTACAGACAAGTACAGCCTGAGATGGAGTTCTGACTAAGCCAGAACACATCTCAGAGCCTAAGGTTAACCCTACTAGTCCCTTGTTCCCTGTGCCACCACTTTAAACTGTACTAGGGGGAGCAGTTGCCTTAGGGGCAGTGGTGGTTGGAGTTGAATCCTTGGCCTTTGGACATTTGGCATCTTTTGTCCAATGGGTCTTTTCTTTACATAAGTAACACCAAGGTTTCTTTTTGCCTTTTCCTTTGTTGGACTGTGACCCCCTCCCCCCCCCAGATGCAGGTTTTTGGGGCCCTGATGAAGACTTGTCATCTTTACCCTTGTCCCCACCCTTATCTGAAGTTTTAGCATCTTGCTTCTTTTGGTCACCACTATGGTTCTGGTTTCTCTGCTTCACCCTGGTTCTGATCTACCTATCTGCCTTCTTTCCCAATTCTTGGGGAGAAGTCAGATCAGAGTCAACCAGGTATTGATGCAACAACTGATTTTGGCAATTATTAAGGATCTGCTCCCTCATAATCAAATTGTACAATCCCGTGAAATCATTCACTTTGCTGCCAAGCAACCAGCCTTCCAGAGCCTTAATGGCACTATCCACAAAGTCTACCCAGTCCTGATTCTGTGCCTTCCGGATGTCCCTGAACTTAATCCTGTACTGTTCAGTGGTTAAACCAAACCCATCAATGAGAGCACTCTTCAGAACTGAGTAATTGTCAGCATCCTCTTCTCTAACATTGATGAGCTTATCTCTACCTTTGTCAGCAAAGGAGAGCCCCAAGATAGCTGCCCACTTCTCTTGAGGGACCCTCTGAACTTTACATGCCCTCTCCAAAGCAGTTATCCATTTATGGATGTCATCCCCAACATGGTAGGGAGGGACAATCTTGCTCAGGTTCCTATTGTCAAAAGAATGTTCCTGAACTCTAGGGACACTGTTGCTGCCACCATGGGACTCTAGTCCCAACTTTTTTCTAGCTCTCTGTACTTCTAGGGACTCTTTATCCAGGGCCAATTGCTCTTGCCTGAGCCTAAGCCTAGCTTTCTCAAGTTCAAGAAATTGGTATTCCCTATCAAAAGAATAGATACAGAGGTCCCTACAGACTGTCCTGAGTGATGTGACTCTGCAGAGGGAGATCTAGATCTCCTTAGTAATTCTGCACTCTTCCAGGAGGGGTGAAAAGAGGGCCATCTTGGCCTTCTTTTTCAGCATCTCCCTGAAGATCTGAGTTGTCCAGGTGGGAACCATCTTGTTCCTCCTGGCCAGGGTTTGAGTCTGGGTCATAAAAGGTGTCACCTCCTGACCTGTCCTCATTCCCTGCCCCACCCACTTTCTCCTGTTCATCTGACCCAGAGGTCTTCCTATTGTCATCAAGCAGTAAGGCCTCTATGAGGCGTTGGGTGTTTGCATTTCTCCCTGTCTTCAGCGTTCTAGAGGCACAGAGGGCTTTCAATTCTTGGAATGAAAGCTCACTGCATCTAGAGGGCAGAGAGCCACTGGCATCTCCTTTAGAAGACATACTAAGTGAGGTGAGGTGTTGCACCTACCTAACCTAGTGGGAACTAAACTCTCTGAGGTTGGAGAAAGGGTGTACTAGACCCTTGACTTACCCAACCCTAAGTTCAGTAGAACTTACTTATTCTAAGTTAGTATTATATGTACCTGGTACTTAGTGGTTTCCAGTTAATCAATACAAAGATTTATCTGGTAAAACAATGCAGGCTTGAATCCCAACCGCTGCACACCAATGTGAGAAGTTGGCCTGGTATATGATGTCCACTAATTAAAGTGGGCATCTTGCACCAGTCCAAACAACCCTTATGGTGATTTAAGAGGTCAAAGATAACCTTAGAAAGCTATCCAAGTGGTAGCTGTGGAGAGCAGCCTTCAGGCTTAGTCTTGAAGGAATGTTAAGCAGCTTGTTTTACCAGTATGCAATCATATTGTATTGGTTAAATGAAAGGAGAACCACACAGAAGTTATAAGAATAAATATTTATTATTATAACACACCTTAAATACCTCACAGTATCTGCTACATGCAGATAAACACAAAGCACACAATACTGTAGCACAGAAACAATCGTAAGTAGCACTAATACAAAGTGGGTTCCAGTGGGAGACCAAACCATATACTAAAATAGTGGTATAAGAACACGACTCGAGACAAGACAGTGTCTAGAGGATGTAGAATCGCTGGAACCCCAAGGAACCACCCAAGGTGAGTACGTAGGGACCCCATGGAGGACGGGTGCAGTGTGAGAACACGACCGCGTGCTATGTACAATTCAATGGGAGAGTCGCGGTTGCAGTTTTAAAGTTTAAGGACCCTTCCCAGTGGATTACGAGGAAACCCTTTGGAACATAGAAGGTTGGAGAGCCACCCCACCCATGGATACCGAAGTACCAGAGTTACCTATCCAAGGGAAGCCGGGTACATAGGGCTGAAGTGGCATCGGAAACCGCCGTCGTTCTCAATGGGAGTCTTCAAAGAAATGCCACTGCTGGAAAGAAGAAAAGTGTCCAGTGGAACCCACAGGTGGATTCTTGAAGGAAGGAACCTGAAAGAAGAGGGGACAGAGTCTGGGTCACTCAGGAGTGACCAGGGGCTCGGTAGGCAAATGCCCACCGATGTCGGGTGCTTCAAGTGTAAAGATGGAGACCTTGACTCTACAGCTGCAGGGACCAGGAGACGTCGAGGACAACCAGGAGCCGCATACGAGCTGTCCCACAAAGGATGTCGAGTGCTGCGGGGTCGGTGTCCGGCGGGAGCACCAACAAGCCTTGGCAGCAGCAACCCATGAAGAAGGTCGAGGAAGGTCACGATCTGGCCCAGCAAGGACCAGGAGACTCACCACAGCGAGGGGAGTCAGGGCAGGCCTGGAGCAACCAGGGAAGCCCAAGAAATCAGTGTTGTCCCTCAAATGGACCCACAGGCCGAAGGCACAGGAGTCGTGAGGAGACCTCTAGCAGTTTCACAAATCAACAGCTTGCAGTACACACAGCATGCAAGGAGGCCAAAGTCCTTTGTACGAAATGTGCGCATAGGTTGGGGCTATTGATAGCCCAATTCACTTGGTTGGGGAATGCCAACAAGCATATGCACTTGCAAATGTATGTGGTGCACAGGGGTTTGGGTTATGCGGTCCCCACAAGGGATACTGGCCTCAAACTCAATGAGAGGGCAGCTCAACCTCAGGAAATGGAGGAACCCACCTCCTGTGTTGCTGGAGCCTTTGGAGTCCACAGGAGCTCAGGATTAGCATACCGGTCAGTTGCGTTACGGTGCCTGCGAATGCAGGGGAGTGACTCCTTCACCCCAAGGGGGATACTTCAGTTGTCCTTGATGCTCCACAGGTCCTGCATGGAGCCTATATGGTGCACGGGCCCAGACGATGCTTTGGACGGAGAGGGAGACGAAGTCGGGCCCAGTCGAATTCCAGCAAAGTCCAGAGTGTCCAGACGGTTGAAGGTCATTGGTTTCTTGATCAGAATCTTGTCCACGTCAAATCTAGGGTCCTACAACCAGGTAAGCCCTTTTGTACCCACGGGAGAGGGTTTGACAGATTCAGGGGACCCTCCCAGGGGAGGTTACTCCCATGTCCTTTGTCCAGTTTCACGCCAGAGCAGGAGCCAACAGCTCCCAGGACTGGTTTGAACCTTGACTATGCACAGGGCCACCAAATGTGCCCCTCGTGCAGACTTTCAGGCACTTTGGAAGTGCACCCACCCAGCTCCAATACACTAAATCTTGTCTGGGAGGTGGTCACACCTCCCTGTGACAGGATGCCTATTGTGCTGCCTTCCTCTGCTCGAGCTTGGCTCAGCAGCAGGAGGGCAGAAATGTGTCTCTGGTCGGCAGCAACCATTTTGTGCTGTCGGGGTCGAAAAGGCTGGTACCGGGAAGACCAGGGACCCCTCGAAGCTCGCTTCAGAAGGGTGGAATCATACCTCCCACACTGGTTACCGGTGTGGAGGTATGATTCCAAGGTGTTGATACCAAACACGACATGGTTTGTTGCAGCCGTTTTCGAGATAGCATTTTACGCGAGCATATAATGCACCTCTACCTATATGTCTGGCTGTGTCACTGACAACTCGGGAGAATGGTCTCCAAAGGCTGCAGGGGTGCTCTGCTCATGCAGGGGCACCCTCTCACGTAAAACCCAGCACCCTGCCTTCAGGATTGTTAAGGCCTGCTATAGGGGTGACTTATAGGTTTTAAGTGTAGTGACCTATATGTATAGTAAACCTATATCTAAAGTAAGTGGTGCATGCACCATCTTACACAGGCTGCAATGGCAAGCCTGTAGTTCCATTTTGCATGGCCTCTCATGGGTGGCATAATACATGCTTCAACCCATGGGAGGCCTCTGGGGTACCTATGCCCTGGGTACATGTGTACCATATACTAGGGACTGACCAGGGTACCCCAGTATTCAATCTGGAGTGTACCTAAGTACATGACATAACATTTGAGGGAGAAAGCAGATAGACTGGGGCCCCGATTAGCAGGATTCCAGTTAGACTAGTCAAAAACAGTGTAACATCAAGCAAAAAGTGGGGGTAACCATAAGAAGCAGATCCTACTTTCCTACAGTGGGTGTTGAGCAGGATGCATTGGAGCTGTTCTGGGATGTTGTAGTCTTTTATGGGGAGGTGGCGCAGGTATTTGTGCGGGCATTTGGTCCTGTTAAGAAGGAGAAGCGGCAGTGGCGGCAGGTGAAGGTTCCTTTGATTTATCGTGGGGAGGACGTGAAGCAACTGT
The DNA here is from genome assembly GCA_963921515.1 of Calotriton arnoldi. Taxonomy (NCBI): domain Eukaryota; kingdom Metazoa; phylum Chordata; class Amphibia; order Caudata; family Salamandridae; genus Calotriton; species Calotriton arnoldi. Next base: position 386,007 of record CAWUFW010004371.1, on the reverse strand, counting down.
TGTTGCGGAATCCAGCGTTCAGGGCCATGAGCGCCTCGATGATGTATCGGCCGATGGTGGGAGAACCAGACGCGGACATGCACAGCCAGGCATGCCTTCTGTGCTCCCGCTGTGCATGGCCACTGTGTGGGCATGCTGCGGCCTCCATTAATAGTCCTGGGAGGGGGCGACAGGGAGGCAGGTGGACGGGAGAGGAACCGGCGGGAAAAGTAGCCATCAGCAAGATGTGATAGGCAATTGCAGGCAGTTGCTAGGCAACCCAATAACAAGCACTCTACGTGGCAGGCAACAAGTGGCAGACAGGAGATGCGGCAGGGGAGCTGTGACCTGCCAAGATGTCAGGCTCTCCTCTCTACCTAGGCCTTCCCAAGGCTTCAGCTGTTCCAAAACCAAGCAGTTAGATTGGTCTGGCATCAGCCTAGATTCTGCCACAACAAACCTCTGTTGGTAAAATTACACTGGCTTCCATTTAAAACTGGGTGTATTATTTTTAAATCTCGACACAGTAAATGCCCAACTTTTGTGACCTCCAGAATTCGTAATTACATTCCTAAGCACAATCTTAGACAGCGCTCCAAAATGTTTTAGAGGTCCCTAAATTTACCAGGAAGATATTGGGTGGAACCAGGTTTGCTGTGCTTGCTCCTGGTGTCTGAAATTTCCTTCCCCTTAACATCAGAGCCATGACTTCCTACATGAGCTTTAGGACCTTGTTAAAAATCTGGCTCTTCAAACAGGCATATGTAAGGATCTGAGCCTCCAATGCCACTGTGTTATCAGCACCATGAAACCTTTTTGATGTATGTGCACTTTATAAATATGCTGTAACATAACAAAGCATCTGCACCCATAGGAATAGTTATTGAATGGGTGCAAATTTGCAACTTTTGGGAATTCACAAAAATTGGCAGTAGTGTGCTTGGTAAGCTGCGACAGTCTCAAGTTTCCAGGCATACTAGAGGCACTCACACATCCAAAAGGTTAGTCCAACCACTGGCAATCACTCAGTCTAGCACTTGGTCTAGCATTCCAAACCATCATTTTTTGCCCAATGTGCCACTCTAGACAGAAGTGCACAATGGAAATCAGTACTGATCCTGTTCCTCATGGAAACAGTCCATCGTGAACCTTGGTTATCTCATGCCTCCACTTTGCAGCCCACTGCTGTTTTAGTTGGGAAAATTGAGATTACACCCTCACCCCGAATCTCACTGTCTGAGCTACGCCCCTGTTTGTGCACTTCTCAATCTCGTCTTATAGTGCACAGTCTTCTCTTTGAATTGTGCCTTGCTCTCTCAGTACTAAGCCTCTCTATGAGCTTTTATTTTATTTCCTTAATGCTTGAGAATATTGAACAGCTCTCTGTACAATGGGCCTATCTTAGAATATGCATTTGATTTATTTGCAAATGTATTAATGAGTGTTTATCACGTAGCACTCATGTGTTGTGACCTCTGCCTGCTTTTTAAAGATTTTTTACCTGCACCTAGGATGTAATAGTCAGAGGGGACTGGCCAAATCATTATTTTTATTATTGTGGTTTCAGTTAAGTGCACAAAAAGAAAGGGGGTCACCGGGAGATTCTGCAGTGGCAAAATCGTAAAAGGGAGAGGGAAGGGGTATGTACATTGTAAAAGAGACAAACCATATAATTAAAAAAATTATAAAAGGTATTGCAGGAAGGAAATACCATTGAGGGTAGGGTACAGTAGTAAAAAAATCAATGCAGTCACCTGTTCCAGTATGTGTCTAATGGTGCATTGGGAAATGCACATACCATAGACAGGAATCTTTGAAACAGTAAGGCACAATTGAACAGCTTCCAGAATAGTGATATAATTGTTCTGATATTGAAAGTAAATTGTGTGTCTTCCACAATAAGGGTAACTATGGAAATTGCTGCCACGGAAACATTTTCTTTATTTTAATCAGTTCAACCTGTGACTTACAATAGGGGTCTCCAGCACCGAAATCTTCTTCTCTGCAATGGATCTTTGCCACCATTTTAGAATGGAGCATCAATTAAAAGTATTTCAATAAACATCATCAATTTAGTCATTTAGGTCAGTCAATAATGAGAGTTTGTGATCAGTTCAAAAACCTTTATTTATCGATAAAGAGTTTAGTATATAGTTTTGGTCTTTTTATTCAAATTAGTAAATCAGATAAATCCATTTACAGAAATATCAAGAAAATCATGGCTAGGGTCAATCAAGAAAATGACAGCCTGTTCCATAAAGGAATTTAATCCCTACTCTACTCTAAGCAGATCCTAAACTACCAGAACCCATAAAGAGTCCTTTTGGAAAAGAGCAAGATTTAAAGAAGCATTGAAATAGAATCAGATTGCAGTCGAACTTCTCATGAAGAGTAGTTCTAGAAACTCTTCCGAGTCTCTTCTCTCAAATCAGCATCATCAAACAGACACAGTAACAACTGTTCAAACTTAAGCTAATAAAATAGTCACAGTAATAGCAATAACCATTAAAGAAAATAGACACCCACAAAGTAGTAGGTGGCAGAAATCACCGTCAGCAGTAGCTCACAGTGAATAGGGCAAAAAGTGCTAAGGCAAAAGGGATGGTAGCAGAAGAATGGCCTGGACCAGTATGGAAAGCACTGCCTTAATTCTAGCTAGGAACACGTATATTATAAACACAAAAACATATGTACAATCCATGCTGGTGTTAGGTCATCTTAAGTCAATGAGGAAGGATTGTGCAATGGTCTGCTGCTTCTTCCTTCATTCTTAGTTGCTAAACATTCATGTGCATTAGCTTCACTCTGAGTTCCCACGATAACCCTGCAGTCTAAACTATTAGCCTTTCAATATTCCACTGCATAACAATGAACTATTCTAAAGACAGACACATTCTAGTTGTAACCTACAAGATTAAGTCATGAGATTCATGTCTTCTTGTTAGCATTATTGTTTTAATATACTATTCAGTATTCAGCATTGTGAATGTGTGGCAGCTAGAAAACTAACTAAATACGATGGACCTCATCTACAAGAAAATGATGCAGCGCGGTGCCGCAAGCCATTTAGCTGCTCCGTGCTGCATTATTTTCAAAGCACTGGGATGCGGTGTATTAACAACAAAACAACGCATCCTTGTACTTTACCCTTGCGCTGGCGCACAATTTGCTGCCATGAGCCAGCACAGGCCCCCTTGTTTCATTTTGCAAGGGTGCCTGCACTGCGGGGATGATTGTTTTTGTGCAGGAAGGGACACCTGCCTGCACAAAAACTATCATTAATGGCATTTTACTCTTTCTATGCGAGCTGCAGAATGCAGCTTGCATGGAAAGAGGAACAAACGAGGAGAAATAAAAGTATTTCTCCTTTATGCGCCATTCCTATGCCTTCCCTGGGGAGGTGTAGGATTTTGATGCATTCCCAGTTTTACAAAATGTTGTAAATCTGGGAATGCGTCAAGTTCCATTGATGTTGCATGGGAACACCCACAGCAACAGCCATGGAGCGGCCCTTTCACGCAGAGTAATGCATGAAAGGGGCCCATATTTACAAGGCCATGAAAAGTCATGCAGGGTGACTTTACGTGGCCTTATGAATATGGGCAAGCCCATTGCACCACCGGTGTATCAAAAAACGTGACGCACCGGCGGCACAATGGGCTTGTAAATAAGTTCCGATGAAAACATGTAGCTTAGAAAATTAAGAAATGCATTTTTAAAGTCAGCACATTCTACAGAGATGACATGTTTAAGCAAGTTAAGTGTGAATCATTTATCAAATAATATTGCATTGTTCAGCATTTCCTAAAAGCATTTATTTATTAAAGAAGAAAATTTACTGCAAGATAGAAAATGGTAGAGACCTAGTCTGGCCTAATAGTGTAGTTATGATAGAAATGAGTCCTTACTGCAAAAATCATGTTACACTTTAATTTTGCACATTTAAGAAAAAGCAACTTTTTTTACGTTTCATTCTATTAAGCGTTTTTGTTTTAATGTCTAGTGAAAATGATGGCACTTATTTTAAGCTAAATTTCCTGCGCTATCCAAAGAATGTGCACATTAAGTATATTTAAAAAGGAGGGTGACTGCTTTTTAGTCCTCCTGTTCTTGTTGTTCAAAAGTTGTTTTTTCTGTTTTCTGCTACCTGGTATGTGTAAAAGGGGACATCCAGTATAAGGAAAAAAGTTCTCTTTACTCAGTCCAGCATTGCCAACAATAACCAACCAGAATGTTCCTTTGAAGACAGCTTTGGTCAATGTTTGTTTTCAGACATATTGTGACATCATTCACTAGACGGGTCCTTTAACATGGTATCTCCTACATGGCCATGCAGTGTCCTAATGTAGCACCCATGCTTGGCTATATGTGCATTGGCTCTTTTTTGATAATCCTTTATAGCCCCTCCAGTCAAGTACCACCTGATCCATGATGGCTTCCCAGGATACTTTGCATGCATGTAGCCACTCTGCACACATGGACACATTAGAAGACGTTTCTTGGGGAGCAAGAGGGGTTATGAATCGTGGCGCACATTTTGGGGTTTTAATTCCATAAACCTCTCCTCTAAAACTGGCCTGTATAAAAGATATCACTCTGCTGGATATTGAGCTTGTCAAGTCTGATTACTGCGTCATCTGTACTTAAGTTCCAACCCATTTACCACCCAGCCTTGACTGCCCTCAATTGGTACCTTAGGCAAACAAATTTTCAAAGTGAATAAATCCACCATCCAAATGGGATGAAATAGTCCTAATACCTAATACATCAACGGTAAATAACAGTCTCCACTAGAGATACTGCCCAGTAACCACCTATTGACCCAGGAACTAAAGAAAGGTTTTCATAATCTTTTTCTGTTATTTCTCAAACTATTGGAGAGGGGCTTAGAAAGTGCCCCCAATCACGTAGCATGTGCTAATAAAAACACTTTGTCAGGGCCCCTAACTAGGTGGACAAGTCACTGAGGTTTGCAGACACCACCATTAGTCTTGGCCTCTAATACTGGCTTTACCATTTTACCTAATTATGCTAGAAATGAATATTGAATTATAAATCCAGACAATGCAGTGACCTTTCCCTGGCAAGGTAGTCCCTTCGCCTTCTCATCAGAATCTCTGCCACCCCAGTTTAGTGGACTGCCTGGACAATGAAAGCTGGAGACATGGGGTATATTCACAAAGGTGAAAATACACATGGATATTTACTCACATGCACAAGAGTGTAAAACAATAGGAACAGATTAGCGATGTAAATGGAAATTCTTTACAAATATTCTTTCAAACGTTATTAGTTTAGGGTAAAGCATTGACTGCTATGACATTTGTAACCATGTTTACAGTTTCAATCACTTCTTTTAACCAGTAGTTTGACACTCTGGCTTCTTATGAATCCAACAATATTACATTTCTGAGCACGTTTCGAGGCGCGGCCCGTGCAGGTAAGAGCGGGAGCGCGGGGGTGGGGGAGGATTCGACATACGATGAGGGAAACAAATAATAAAAAATAAAAAATAAACGGTTTCCTTTTTTTAAATTTAAGTTTTCCTTGTCGTCGTATGTTGAATCCCCCCCACCCCGCCCCACCGCTCTTACCTGCACGGGCCGCGTCTGCACGTTTCGTGGTCAAATAAAGTCTCTGATGAAAGATTATCCAAATCTGTGGTCCAGGATCCCGGAGGAGGTGGAATTTTTCATGTTTGCTAGTTTTTTTAATCTTTAAATAAGCCCAAATACATATAAATAGTTGTTCAAGGCTGTTATAACTAAAGAATATAAACTTATTTTGACTTGTACCTCTGTTTGGCGTCTGTTTAATAACTTATATAATATTGCGTGACCCCCTCAGATGTGTCGGTAAAATTGACCTTTATTCCTGAATTTTTACACTCGCAGTCCGTAATTTGTGTCCATGCCAGGTCTATCATCAACCTGCAAGGAGGAGCCAGCGCCCAGCAACGAGACAAATACAATACCAGCAGCTTCACCTGCAAGAATTTTGATAATCTGCTTCAATTAAACAAGGTCTTCTCGTTCATGGAAACCTAATATACCCTTCTGTCAAAATATGTTTATTTTAAACGAGGATCAGATCTGAAAATTGAAAGATGTTTGCAGATCACGGATCGCAGCCTTGACTGCAAGATACAAAATAGCTTGTTTATTTTAAAGTGGAAACTATATATTGTAAATTCAGAGTGCATTCTGGTGCTAAACTACGGATTACATTACTGTCTAGAGCTGAAACAGTGAGAGACTCTTAAAAGTGAAGGAGAGAAATCTTCCCTGCGCCTGTGCATCCGGATCCCCACTTACACTGGTGCCAGAAAATAGATTGTGCATTTCTACACGCCTCACTTCTTTAGTGTAAGAGCCACAGAAGCGCAAACAAATACTAAAAGTCACCCATTCAGGTTTCAAATAGCTCCTAGGTGTGAAGAAAGGGCAAGGATTACCTACATTCCATGCTCATTCAGAATCAGGAAGGGCCGCGTGCTGATCTGAAAACCACACAATGCACTTGCTCCAATGCGGCCAAAGGGCGGCCGGGATCAGCGGTGTTACTCCAGTTTCGAGGGGCTCACACCTAGGCCCTTCCACAAACACCTTGAAGCCTAAACACACAGGATACAACCCGCCTGGACAGTGCAAGCTGCGGTGCCGTTGTCTTACCTGGCACACCTGGAGCAGATGTTCAGGGTGACCTTCGCCTGGGGCTCGGCGGCGTACGTGCTTCGACCCTGGCTAAACTTGCTGCCGGACGGCATCAGGCTGGTCACGCCCTCCATCCTCAGGTCATCGAGGTCCTCTGCAAGAGAAGCCACCGTTACTACAGCAACACACGCTCACTCTACCACATGCATCAGAAGGGGAGATGCTCTCAAAGGGGCATTACAAAGCATCGCTTGCCGAGCTGAAATCGGAGCAACAACATTTCTTTAATTTAATATGCATCTAGCTACAACTTACTTGCCAGCTCCTTAAGGAAAGTAAAGGGCTGGCATGGTAAAGGGGCGCATTACAACCTTGTTCCTCTTCTTCATCACAGTTCTCACTTTTTTTAAAGTAATATGCCAACCCAGAGAGGAGTAATCTCACTAGCTGCCTAATTGCTACCCCTTCTTTCCCAAGACAACGTCAGAAACAGGTTTCTCCAGGTTCATTTGAGTCATTAAAAATTGGGAGAAGTCCAGTCTGGTACTAGAGCAGGAACTGACTTGATTACGGCTCATTTTTGTATATCTAAGAAGGGTTTCCCTAAAGAAAGAGCCTAGCGCCACAACATATAGTTCTGTGTGCTACATTGCATCTCCTGCCGCACTGGTCTGCCAGCTCCCTGGAGAGTGGGTCCTTCCCCGTATTTCTTGGTGATCCAGGAGGCCATAGTTTGGTGTCAGGGAGGACTCACCTGTTGCTAAGGGTTCCATTGTCTCTGCTGGTTCATTAGTGTTTAATATAAATGTCAGCTCAATGGGCTGGGAGTTGGTAGTAGGGGGTCAGATATTGCAATGTCTGTGGCACCACATGCGTAGAGTAAGACGTAATATGAACTTTATCTTTAATTGTGTGGAGTTGTATTCCGTGAATCGTGCCCCACTGTCATCTTCCTTAATCCTGGGTCTAAGGTGTTGGTCTACACTGACAGTCAGTGCCAAAATGCCATATGAATCATCCGGGTATAAAGCAGATGCCAGTCATTAGCTAACGTTTTCGGGGTTGTAGAATACTCCCTTTACTCTTAGTCCTACCCGTCCTCGACCCAGTTAAAACAAAATGAGGTAGTATCCAATAACAGACAGGAAACAAAACAGGAAACACTTACTGACCCCACCCACCCTCCTGCTAAGGGCTATAATAGACTAGCCTTGATCTCCGTGGCCAGTAAGACAAGGTCACCACCACTGGACCTTAAGCAGAAATGCTTGAATGAGGTGAAAGGGAGGAAAAGCATACAGCAACACCTGAGGCTATGGAATCAATAAGGCATCCACTCCCCAGGTCCCCACTTCCGGACCCCTGGAGCAGAAGGTTGGCAGGAGTGCATTGGTTGTGTCAGCACACAAATCCACCTCTGGACATCTGAACCTCCTGATGACCAGGCAAAACATCCTGTTGGACAGCCGCAGATCCTGAGAGGATGGAAACTTTCGGCTCACGCATCCACTACCACATTGTTCATACCCCTGATGTGTTGAGCAGAAATGGCCTGGAGATGAAGTTCCACCCAACTCGCCACAGCACAAGCCACCTGATTTAGTGACTGGCTGTGCGTGCTGCCATGATGGTTGACATATGCCATAGTCACCATATTGTCTGATCAAACCAGGACATTTCAACCTTACAGGTGAGGCTCGAAATACCAGAGGGCCCTCTCCACTGTCAACCGTTCCTTCCAGTTGGATGTTCGCATGACCTCCAATCTGTCCCATCGAGACTGAATGGACCACTGCTCCACTGTTGCCCCCCAACCCAGGGCACTGGCATCCGTTGTCAATACTGTTGGAGGAGAAGGAGACATTCTCATCCCCTAGGTGAGATTTGATGAGTCCAGCCACCACTGCAGGCTTTGAACAATGTCTTGAGACACCGTAATCATCATGTTCATATCCTGAACTGGAAAGCTCACAAAACGGTGCAGGTGCCACAGTTATGGCCAGAGGTGTAATCTGGCCCATGGTACTGTGAAGACGGAAGCCTCCACATGACATTGCACCTCCATCCACTGAAACAGACTGGCAGACTCCTGAGACAACAGAGACATGCACAGTTCTTGCAGACGCTGGATTCTGGACTGGGGTAGGAACACTTTTTACAGAGCAGAGTCTAATTCGGCCCCTATGAAAGCTCTCCTGGTTGAGGGCTGGAGATTGCATTTTTGAACATCCAAGAGAAATCTACGTCTCTTTAGTGTTAGTATGGTCAAGTCAGGTTGTTGCTGCATCACCTGTACATGAGAGGCCTGGATCAGCCAGTCGTTCAGGTAAGGAAACATTGAGATCCCCTGTAGATGAAGGTGAGCCACTAAGGATGCCACCACCTTGGTGAGGCTGTAGGCTGAATGGCAGAACACAATACTGCCAATGATGACCCGAGAGAATTGCATATACTGCTGGAACATCGAGGCCATAGGAACATGGAGAGGTGCATCCATGAGATCCAGAGTAGTCATCACAACACCTGCTTGGATTAAAGGAATGATTTGCTGCAGGGTCTTCATTTTGAATGGGATCTTCTGAACATATTTGTTTAGGGACTTGAGGTCAATCATGATCCGAAAACCCCATTAACTTTGCTTTGTCCCCTCTCTGACTTTGGAACAAGCACAATTGCTTTCTTCTGGAGAAGCAACCGAATACCTTCCATCAAAGTGGTCCTTCTGAGTGGATCTCTTGGAAGAGGTGACTGAATCGTTCCTGTTGATGGAAGAAAGGACACAAACTCGATCTGGTAACCACCTTCCAAAATACTCAGCACCCACTTGTCTGAAGTCGTGCAACACTAATTCTTTAGGAAATGATGGAGCCTTCCACCAACCTCTGGTATCTCGCCAACTGGAACCACTGGGCAGCATAGTCAGGAGCGCTGACTAGGATTTCCCTGATACTGACTTGGCTCCTTCTGGAACTTGCTTTGAAAGCACTTTCCCTGGAATTTCTGACCTTTGAACGTATTGCTTTGCCTATGGCGGGAAGGCTGATGTAAGGACTTTGCCAAGGAGAAGATTGTTTATTCTGCTGCTGTTTTCCAAAGAAAAAAAAATGTTTCTGCTCCTTGAAACCTTTATACAGCTTATCTTCCAAGTCCTTACCAAATAGTCTTGTTCCAGTAAATGGCAACCTCACTGTCATAGACCTCTGTGCAGAATACGTGTTCCATCCTTTTAAAAACAGTTTGCGCCTTTCAACAATGGATGCACCACAAGACAGCGCCGAAGCCCTGACTGAATCAAAAGTATTGTCTGAAAGAAATTCAGTCTACCATTCCATGGATGCCAACAATTCCGGACAATGTCCACCCTCTTGCATAGTGGTGAACAAAGTTTTAAAATCAGACAGCGAAGACTGTGCAACATGTACTCCACATATACCAGAAGGAATGCCCAAATTGGATCCAGCATAAGCCTTCTTTAAAGAGGAGTCAATCTCCCATCTTTAAGAACATTGTCTTCCGCCATGGATGAGCACCCCATTAGACTGATCACAATAGAATCCACAAAGAATAAAACTTGGTCATGAAGCGAGGCGTAAGAATGCTCTCTGGATCCTTCCACTCATTTAAGAGAACGTCCATTACGAAAGGATGAATGGGCAGGGCCTTCATCATCCGTTTTCTAAATTGTGCTCTGTAGACTTGCTGGCCACTTCCTCATCCGGAAATCCCATGTTTTCACTAACAAGGGTCAGAATGTCTGGCAAATGTTCTTTGGATCAACACAATGGAGAGGAGGGACTGGGAGCTAATTAGAAAAAAGTATAGGTCCTGTACCAATGCTCCCGAGAGCAACTTGTAAACCTAGAATGGTATCAGTTCCTACGTGAATAAAAGTAAGAAAAAAGAATAATTGGCCACCCTATTAGGGGAATAGTCAAACTAAAGTTTGTCTCCAAAAGAGAGTGAAGTGCACGTGAGTGGGGAAGATGTCTCCTTTCTGTGGCACCACCCCCATGAGGAGCATAGCCCGATGATGATGCTTTACACTCGTAAGGGTGTGTGAGGGCACAAGAACAGAAAGGAGACATCTTCCCCACTCACGTGCACTTCACTCTCTTTTGGAGACAAACTTTAGTTTGACTATTCCCCTAATAGGGTGGCCAATTATTCTTTTTTCTTACTTTTATTCACTTAGGAACGGATACCATTCTAGGTTTACAAATGTTCTTTGGAAACATATTTGCCTTTAAGTCCCATTGAGCCCATAGACGACTCATCTGGCGAATCAGAACTGGAAATGTCAGAATGCCGTTCCTGCCCACCTACAGACTGCGATCTTGCTTTCGTCTTTCTTAAAGCAGAAAAGTGTCCAAAAGCAGCCTCTTTAGCCTCTCTTCCTCACCCGACTTCTTTTTTAGGTCTCGCCTACGCAGCACGCATGCGCTGCATAGGAAAAAGACCTTTAGTCATCGGCACAGCTTTGTGGGCAAAAACGTGCACGCGTTGCATTGCCTCCAATGGCAACGCGAGCACGTTTGGCGATTCCCTTGCGGGAGCGAGCGGCGCCATATGGTAGCAATTAAAGCTCCTGGTGCTGCTCGCTCCCGCAAGGGAAACGCTTTCACTTTTGCCGCCATTTGTGGGTTTTTTTGCGCTTGTTTTTTGTTCCCGGCGAGTACAGATCTGTCTACTCAAATGTACTGCAGCGGTACAGTTATTCCTTGAGCCCACTAGGTGGCGGTAAAAGATAAGTGATGGCCGGGTCGCCTGACGCTCGGACGTTTTTTATTGCTGGCAGGGCGGGCAGCAACACAGAGGGAGGGTGTGTGAATTATATACAGACAAGGAAGCATGTTGACAAAATCCACTTTTGAAAACAAAAGGTATCAAAGAAATAGCACGTGCTGTCTGGGCGAGACCTAAAAATAACCATCATTCCAGCTTGTCAGGGCAAGACCACTGGCTTTGTCAATGTTTGTTGGATTTGGTTTGAAGCAGAGGCATTGTTACTGCAGTGGCGACAGCTCCCAGCGTAATGTTACTAGGGCAACATCAGTGTGCGGTGTGATGTCACCTCAGCGAGGGCAGCTCCCTGATGTCACTGCAGTTATGGGAACACCCTGGGTGATGTCACTGTAGTATGGTCCGCTCCCCTGCAGTGAGGGCATCTACCAATGTGCTGTTACTACAGCGACAGCAGCTGGAGCGGATGGCACTGCAGTAATGATCAGCTACCAACCAGTGTGACACCGATAGCCATGTGCAGTGAGGGCAACTCCCGGAGGGCAGCTTCCGGTGTGCTGTCTCTGCAGAAAAAGTACATTCTGTCAGCAAGCTTTTAATAAGAGCGGGTAGCCGACAAAGAAGTGCGCTGCTCTTTTCCTAACAGCCCAATCTTCCGCTGACATCACAGCCTGGGAAGTAATGCGGGGTGCCTGCTACCACGCTCCCCCCCGCACTGCCGCATTGCAGGCACGAGGCGGCAGAGTTAAACCGGAAGAGGCGAGCATACCCGAGACCCGATAGTCACGCGGAGGCAGCCCATTTTAGTTAAATACCAGAGGGCTTGTTTCCAGAATTTACAAAATAAGAGCATAGTTCGTATTCATTCTTTAGCAAAGTGAAAGCCAATGTGTGATTAGCACAGGTATGCCAAGGTTCCTGGTTCGCATTCGGTGACCTGGTTCTGACAGTGCATCACTTATATAGACTAGTAACAGGCACGCGCCTATACTATGGGAGCTTCTGGAAAATTAAAATGCAAATTGCTTCTCAGCAAAGAAACATGCCTCTGGGAGCGCACCATGTGCGTCTTCGTTTTCCCTCACTGCTGCCTGTGTGTTTGAGAAACGCATCTGGGCGGGAACGAGGGTTTACAGAAGTCACGCACCACTGAGAAACAGTCCGGCTCTGCCGGTTTCGGTACTTCTGGAATCTCCGCTTTCCTCTGGCGGAGGAGCCGTGTCATACACACAGTAGCAATTCACATTTTGAAGTAGGGAGCATTACAGTATGTATTACCTATTTATAATGGACCCCCGTCTAAGAATAGCCTATATTAGGGGAGGCGTTCATTATGGTCAATGGGTTTTGAATGAAGAACAGGGCTTCAAGTGGTTCGGCTCTCTTGGGGTCTCAGACCTGACAGTATTTCAAACTGACGTTGAAAAGAATCCCTATCGGGCTCCACATTTGTGTCCTTAACCTTCCTTACAGGTAAAAACACTGATTTCTGAACAATTACTGTAAATCCGCGAGGCAGGTTCGTTTACATTCACATTTCACACGTTCTACTTAATCTTGCATTCTCGAAGAGTTTGCCATTCAAGGATACTGGGTTTCGGTACTTCTTCATACCCCATATAACTCTGCCGTGTAGTTGTGGGTGGGTGTTTATAAGGGGCCCTAACTAACAGCTCCGGCTGTGAGGCTGAAGGTACTGCGAGTTTCTCACGGACTCGGTCAGTGGGTCACACGTGTTCAGAATACATGTTCATCCGGTCCCTGGCCTCTCTGCAGATCGCAATAATCGATTTGACAATTGTAACTGTGATTTTATGAGAAAGACAGTGACTGTAGTACACAAGTATTATAATATGGACAGGGAGAAAATAAACAAAATGCAGCATTTAGAGGTGACTGGGTGCGTTGTGTGTGTGGGTGGATGTTGAAGTGAAGGAGATGCAAGAAGTACATGCAGGAGAGAGTGAAAAGAGGGCGCTGAAGAGGAAAGAGATGAGGTGCGAGATAAGCAGACAATGGGTTCCAGAAAGATGTGGGGGAAAAAGGGCAAAAGTATCTATGAGTGACCACAGACGAAAAAGGTATACGGGAGAGACTGAAACACTCCAAAAACTACTACACTTTCCCCAGACCTTAGTCATCTATCTTTAATTCAGTCTTATATTTTCAGATTCTAATTATTCACAACAAAATCGCTGTTATTTATCTGATACTGCTAACAAGCATTGCCAAAGCCAATAAATTCAGCTTGTTTAATGTGTACATGTCACTGTGCTATATGTCTTGATGCATAACAGAAAGCTCACAGAGAGGCAACAAAAACTTGTCAGTCAGTAGACTATGGGCAGGGCCACTAGAATCAAGCCATTTTGTGGCCACAGCGTTTCCCGTATAATTAAGGATTCACTGCATTTGCCACACAATGCATCTGCTGCATAATCAATCATCTGCCGCATAATTCACAGATTAAAAAAAAATGTTTCTAGCTCAAACAGTTAAAAAGTTAGTAAAAATACAGCGACCTTTGCAAAGGTTGACTTGTCACCTTTCTGTAGCTCAGTGCTATAGTTGGGTGTGAAACTGGTACTAATGAGGTACAACTAATGCCCAGACCATGTTATTATTTTTTTTTAACATAATAAAGGAATACTATCACAAAATGTGTCACTTAATTTGCCTTTTCTTGCAGCATAATTTACTCAACCCAGTACATAATTCGACCCTCCCCTGCCACATAATTCCAGTGGTCCTGGCTAGTACTAATGAGGTGAAACCTTTGCCAAGAGAGAGTCAACAACATGAGAAAAGTGATAAAATAATGAAGTAACAGTATAACAGAAATTGCCGCATAATTTCCCTTTTCGTGCTCCATAATTTAGTAAAGCCTGCCACATAATTTGACCCTCCCCTACCGCATAAATCCAATTGTCTTGAATATGGGAAACAGGATTTTAGCTTACAGGTTTTAAGCCAATTCCTCTTGGGAATCATTCCTAGTTGTGCTTCTTAGACCACGGCCCTTTTAGTGACTCCCCCTACACTTCACTTTTTTTCATCCCGCTTAAAGCCCTGGCGAAGAATAGAGGTCATCCAGTGGTTAGGATGGAGTCTGGTTATTTGAGTAGGATGGTGGAGGGGAGACGCTAGATTCTAATCCTGGTTCCCATACCTGAAAACAAATTTTAATCCTTGTCAAATCATTTCATCTCCGGTGGTCTCATAACCAAAAATAGGACAGCTTAGAAATGGGCTGTCACAGCAATCATGATATTATCTACAAAAAAAACTGGAACATCGGTCTCCACAAAATAAAAATGAGAGTTTCCTTTAATAAAAATGTTTTAACACCTAAGGCAGTTTCAATTATCACCCCTAAGAGTTTGAAGTTTTAAAAGGTGTCATCAATGGACTGGAATGTGACCTGAGCAATCGCCATTGTGTGAGATTAACTCAAGCCCTCTTTCTGACACCTTACAGTTTATTTATGTGTCATCAACATCACATAATAACAAGTGCGATATGAAGCAATCTCTTTAAAAACAATACAGCATTATTAGTATTTAAGTTGTCTAAAAAGAAATTATTCTTATATATATTATTGCTTATAGTATATCAGCCTATAGTCATCACAATTACGAAATTGCCTACTCCGAACTACACATAAAAAACATTCCCGACCACCAAGCCTATTGCTAGCACACGTTTGTACTCTGTAGCCCTCAGTACAACAAGCATTTGCAAGAGTTTAAGCTATTGGTATTGTAAATGACAATGCCTTTTATTTATCTGTTTTGATAATTAACACATAAATAAAAGGCATTTTCATTTACAATGCCAATAGCTCAAACTCTTGTAAATGCAAGATCTAGAAACGGCCGCCATTGTTAAGGGCTGCTTGGAAAGTGAAAGCGTGCATGGCGCGCTGAATGTTGCAGGAAAGCATGTCGGGCCTGCAGTAGGAGAAACTCACGAAAGAAAATAGTGCTTACAGGCTAAATAAAACATACCGTGTAACAACAGAAGTAACAAGCATTGGCATAGCCAATAGGTCTCGCCTTTGGGGCCTTAATAAGTGTTTAGCCATGCAACACTTGATGTTGTTGCACCAAGGATATTGTGCTGGATAACTAAACACTTATAAGGTCTTAAAGGCGAGACCTATTGGCTATGCCAATGCTTGTTATAGATAGTGGGAGGTACTGGCAGGGGACTCTCTATTGAAGATGATGGCGTTGGGGAACAATGCCTCCTCTTCTCAGCACGCTTTCCCATCTTGTAGGCAATAGGAAGACCTAACCATACACAATAGAACTTCTAACTAAAGGCAAACTCCAACATACCCAGCTTCCATGTAAATACATATTGAAAATGCAGCTTAAACTACATTCCACTGGAATGAGCATGTGTGATTGACAGCTCATTAACATAAGAATGCTGTCAATCGCTGCACGGCATGCATATAATGTGGAAGTGGAGACCGGCTCTGGAACACACCTGCTTGCTTTGTCAATGGTTGGTGTACTGTGTAGCCCTGGCAAGCCTGGGCAGATGTGTTCTCATTTAGTGGGAATAGGCGTTGTTTCTCTGGCCAAGTGAAAATAAAAGGTCTATCTGGACACAGATTTCCCGGTTGTATCAAATGGAACTTTTTAAAGTCAATCCAATGCTTGTTCTTTCTGCAGCCCAGGAGCGAAAGGTCTGAGCAGCGGCTCGAAGCTAAATGAAAGCGCTTTTCCAACCATTCCGAATCCTCAGAGGTAGTCATTGAGCCAGAAGGCCCACTGACGTCCTCGCCCATCTTGAAAGCTGCAGCCATATTTGCAATGTGCTTGTACATTAATAAGGCGTGAAAGAAGAAAACTCGTGGGACTTCCTCTGGCTCTCAACAACGCGCCTCATGGTCACACATGCATTAAAGGCCTTCAGAGAACCTGGCAACCATCAACAGGCTCACAGTTTACTAATCCACGAGCCTCTGGCCAGCAGAAAAAGAAAGGACTGACTATTACAGTCTTAAAACAGCGGGCTATAATTGAAGATCCAAGGAAAACAGCCATGACTAAGTAACCTTTAAAAATCTGCAATATTTCATTGGCAATTAGAATAAAGTAACTTCAGCCTTCAGCGGCATCCATCAGAGCCAAGGCCAGAACCGAAACAAAATACATGGCTGACATTTTGGCGTCTCTTCTGACAGCTTATAAATAAACAGGTCACGCTTTGCGCTTGTTTCCATTTTAGTAGGTTACGCTATGTGTTTGTCGACACGTCCCCCGATACTCGGAAATCAAGTCCATAAGTGAGAATTACCCGGGACCTTGCAAGTAACCACATTTCCTGGCACATAAAAAAACAATTATTGTGTAAAAACATGGAAACATAGCCGCCTGGTGTGCAAGTGTACTTACTGTCAGATGTGCGAGAGAGTTCTTTCATTGTTTCTTGGGAGTATGGTTTGCTTGGGTAAGTGCTAACAAAAGATGTAGGTGATTTTTCGTATGTATAGATTTTTGGAATCTCGGTGCTAGATTAAGCCATTGGGGCACATCCTGGTTACAACTATAAAATTACGCAACATTATAGGAGGTAACAGCACTTTAAGAAATTCTCCAAAATTATAGAGATTGTTACACGACACGATCTTTCAACCCCTAGGGATGAAGCCACCGGAAGTGACGCCACTGTGCTTTCACCCGCCTTACAGTATGTGACATCAGGCGCGCAACGTCCATAGGGCTAAAAGGGCTACAGCCGCACCCCCCACCCCCTCCCCATCCTGTGTCTCAGCCAGGCCTGCTGCAGCTTGAGCTGCTGTGGGCTCAGCTGGGCAGTGTCTGGAGTCTTATCTCCAGCACGCCCTAGTTTTTCTCAGGTCTTTAAAGACCATTCGCATATTTACATACCTTTGTAAACTGGTTACCGAGGCTTAGTTTTTAATTCTGGCTTCAGTACCCCCTGGGCCCCCACTCTCCCTATTCCTTACATTTGTATTTTACATTTACTGCCCTAGTGTGAGAATGCATTTCATGAAAAGGAATATAAAGTAGGGTTGCCAAAAGAAAAATGCCAGCCATGTGTTGTTTAAAGAGCCTGCAAAGACCTCGTCTTGACACTAAATAGGGTTATAAATAAAAAAGTATGTATTCATTGGTAATGTGACATTTCTGTCTTTGTTCCCTTTAATTATCAGTCATGGATCATTCAGGCAGCCCTAGAACACAATTAAAAGTGCTTTCTATTTATATTTGCTGTTCGAAGTATGCACAGATAAGTGCTGAAAATACAGCTTTAGGTGACTGTTTATTTTTGTACCATCTGGGACATCAAAATAATGAGCTGGCAACACTAATCATAAGACTGGAAGTTTGTTGCAGGATCAGCACATTATTTATTTCCTCCTCCCTCGAGCCCTGATTAATACCATATTAGCAATAGTTTAACTTATATCTGAAACCCTACGCCGCCGTCAATAACATGCTGAGTTACTTCAAGTGTCTGGGAATGCACCCTGCATTCAGACAACTCAATCTTCATTCTCTCCCTTCACTTTCACGCTCACCCTGCACTCACAGCGATCACAATGCACTCACACTGATCACCATGCACTCACACCATTCACCCGCTCACCCTGCACTCACAGTGATCACTCTGCATTCACAATGCAGTTGTGCTGTTAACCCTGTACCTTACCCTGCAGTCAGTCAGACAAGCACACTACTCACCCTGCACTCATGTGACACTTCACTCACCTGTCCCCCTCTCTGCTCAATCTGTAATCTCACTCAAACAAGCCCATCACTAACCATGCATTCATTCGTCCCACTCTGCACTTACATCCTCACCCAAATTCATATGGTCACCTCACTCACCCTGCAGTCACTCCTCTTACCCTACTCTCACACTGTTGCATCGCTCACCGTGCACTCACATGGGCACTCTGTGAGAAGTTGGCCTGGTATATGCTGTCCACTAATTAAAGTGGGCACCTTGCACCAGTCCAAACGACCCTTATTGATGATTAGGTCAAAGATAACCTTTATGAAAGCTATCCTAATGGTAGCTATGGAGAGCAGCCTTCAGGCTTAATCTTGAAGGAATGTAAAGCAGCTTGTTTTGCCAGAATATCACCTCCTGAATGACTAAATGAAAGGAGAACCACACAAGTGTTATATAAAAATATGTATTTATTACTAAAACACTCTCTACTAATCTCTACCCGAGATTAGAATGTACAGTACACAATGTTAAATCAATAGAACGACAGTAAATAGCACAATACACAGCGGGCTCCAGGGGGAGACCGAACCATATATTAAGAAAGTGGTGTAACAACCATGACTTCAATAGACACAGTGCCTAGAGCACGTAGAATCGCTGGGATCCCAAGGAACCACCCACAGGAGTGACACAGGGAGCCCACGGAGGACGGGTGCAGTGTGGGAACACAGACGCGAGCTCCGTACAACTCTATGGCAAAGTCGCGGTTGGAAAATTACAGTTTAAGGACACTTCAGAGAGGATTCCAAGCAAACCCTTTGGAACATAGAAGGTTCTAAGGCCAGCACCCTTGTGAGTACTGAGGTACCCGTGTTACCTATCCCAGAGGAACCGGGTGCATAGGGGTCAAGTGGTGTCGGAAACCCTCGTCGTTTTTAATGGCGTGATGCGAAGAAGTGCTGCCGCCGGGAAGATGAAAAGTGTCCGGTGGAATCCAAGCTTGGATTCGGAGTAAGAAGAACCTGAAAGCAGAGGGGACAGAGTCTGGGTCACTTCACGTGACCAGGGGCTTGATAGACGAATGCCCACCGATGTCGGGTGCTTCAGGTGTGAAGATAGGATACTTGACTCTGCAGCCACGGGGACCAGGAGACGTCGACGATGACCAAAGTCTGGAGGTGAGCTGTCCCACAAAGGATGTCGAGTGCTGAGGGGTCAGTGTCTGGATTGAACACCAACAAGCCTTGGCAAAGGCAACCCACGCGGGCAGAGGAAACAAGTTACAGTACGGACCAGCAAGGTCCAGGAGACTCTCCAAGCTATGGGGCGTCAGGGCACGTCTGGAGCAACCAGGGAAGCCCAAGGAAAGTTAAAGTGACCCTCGCCAGGACCCACAGGCCAACGGACCAGCGATCGCAAAGGGACCTCAAGCTGAATCACAAAACACCAACCCACAGAGCACTCGTGGAGTGGAGGCCAGAGATCTTTGGTGGAAATACTGCTCGGGGTCGGGACTACACGAAGTCCAAAGCACAGCCTCAGGGATTGCCGAAAAGCATATGCTGCTGCAAAAGTACACGGTGCACAGGGGTTCGGGTTGCACGGTCCCCACGAGGGATACTGGTCTCAGGATTGCTGACAGAGCAGATCGACCTCAGGGACGCTCGGGAACCCACCTCATGTGTTGCAGAAATCTTCGGAGTCCTCAGGAGCTGGGGAGATGCAAACCAATCAGATGCATTTAGGTGCCTGCTGCTGCAGGGGAGTAACTCCTTTACTCCAAGGGAGATTCTTCTGTCATCCAGCGAAGTGTAGACCGTCGAAGTACTTGGTTTCTGCTTGCAGAGTTTAGTCCAGGTAAAATCTAAAGTCCTGTAGTCAGGTTTCCTACTTTATACACCCAAAGAAGGGGTTGGACTAACTCTGGGGACCCACCTAGGGGAGGGTCAGGACAGAGGGGTGGCTACACCCATGTCCTTTGTCCAGTTTCACGCCAGAGCAGGAGCCAATGGCTCATGCAACCGGTTTGAGCTGGACTATGCACGGGGACACCAAATGTGCCCCAGTGCAGACTTTCTGGCACTCTAAGCGTGCACCCACCCAGCCCCAATACACTAAAGCCTGTCTGGGAGGTGGTCACACCTCCCTGTGACAGGAAACCTATTGTCAGGCCTTCCTCTGTTCGAGCTTGGCTCAGCAACAGGAGGGCAGACTCGTGTCTGTGGCTGGCAGCATCCATTTTGTGCAGCCCAGGTCGAGAAAGCTGGTACCGGGTAGACCGGTGCCCCATAGTAGTGGTACTACAAGGGAGGAATCATACCTCCCACACCAGTTACAGGTGTGGAGGTATGATTCCAAGGTGTGTGACACCAAACACGACATGTTTCTAAGCAGCCGTTTTAAAGTTAGCATTTACCACGAGGTTATAATGCACTTAAGTATATATGGTTGGCTGGATCACAGACAACCCCGGGGAATAGATTCCGAAGGCTGCAGAGGGGCTCTGCTCATGCAGGGGCACCCTCTCACGTAAAACCCAGCACCCTGCCTTCAGGATTGATAAGGCCTGCCATAGGGGTGACTGATAGGTTTATATGTGCAGTGATTTAGAATAGATATAGGTAACCTATATGTAAGTAAGGGTGCATGCATCCTCCTGACACAGGTTGCAGTAGCAGACCTGTGGTGTCATTTGAATGGCCTCTCAGGGGTGGCACAATACATGCTTCAGCCCCTGGGAGGCCTCTGGGGTACCTATGCCCTGGGTACATGGTGTACCATATGCTAGGGACTGATAAGGGTACCCCAGAATCCAATCTGGAGTGTACCTAAAGTACATGCAATCAATTTATAGGAGAAAGCAGATAGACTGGGGTCCTGAATAGCAGGATCCCAGTCAGACTAGGCCAAAAACAGTGAGACATCAGCAAAAAAGTGAGGGTAACTATAAGAAGCAGATCCTACTCTCCTACACACTCTTGCCACCCAAACAGCGCAGAGGGTTAATGTGACTGCTACAAAGAACGTGTACCATGCAGATCACAAAACTGAGTGTGAGTAAACTATGAGTAGCGCAATAAAAACTCAAATGTTTGTCAGAAAGGGGCTATAGAGAGAGAGAGAGGTGCATTGTTGTGAGTGGTAGTGTGCGACCAGTGCTAGGGCCAACCCTGGCTGGGAGTGTTAGCCCCTAACGAAGTTCGGGTCTGGTTGCGCCCCTGGACTCACAGAGTGTAGAGTACACGCCCACAAGAGTTGTACATTAATAAAACGCGATTCAAAATATTACACACGCAGATTAAACAAATGCATAGTAGTCACACGAGGAGAATGAGTTTGATTTTGAAATTACTGGGCATCCCTTAATGCTGCTCTGACGTTAGACCGTGTGCAACGGGCTGCTTTTTCTGCAGAGAGAAGGTAGTGCGCCAACCGTGACTTGATCACTCAATGACGTCTATATTCACCCATCGTCGTCTGCAACCTGCTGAAATGCGGCGAAGGGCTGCACGGGCTTTCATTAGCTGTGGGAGCAGGATACTGGAGTCTGCATTTTTAATTAAGCTGCAAACCAGAGTTCAATGCGTTATGTGACGAAGTGTGCATGGCCGGATTTTTTTTTTCAATAAAACGGTTATTCCTATTGATATAGCGCCCTCGCCTTCCGAAAACGCAACCACTTGAAAAGACTCATGGTTTATATACAGGGTACCGATTTTAATAATGCAGGACTCCGCAAATATAACATGAGTGAAAACCAGCTGCGCTGTGAACAACATTACTTTCGATTTGTAGCCTGTGTGACTGGGCACATGATTGCTTTTATAAAGTGTTAACTGAGTCAAATTCATGCAACAGCAATGACTGAATGGTTTCAACAAATCTTAGACCAATAGCAACGTGTCGTGCTTGGATCTGCGATTGAAAATGTAGAACATTCAGCCACAGGCAAACACATGTTCATTTTACAGTACAAGAAAATATTAGCTAGACCTTATCTTGTTGTATTCCTCTTAGGGTGTCCATAAACGGGCTTTCCAGTATCATGTCCTTATATAGGCACAATTCGCCCTGCCCTTATATAGGCATAAAATCCCAGCCCTTATTTAGGCATTAACCGTGCACTCCAAATACAGGCATGGTCTCTGACATCCGTCCACCCTAACGTCACAATGAGTTCTTGAAGAACAGACCCTTAGGCTGCGGGAGTTTCCCTAGTCCAGGACTATTGATTTCTTCAAGGACTCAGTATATTATGCATGAACCATTATTCCTTAGGGGTTCATTCATGACGTCTTTCGCTGTCCGACTCACGTCAATACTAACATTCTTAGGTGCTTCTCAGGTATAAATATACCTTCCCTAGCCCCTGTAAATCAGAGGAGACCTCGACTTCAGAGGAGCCCGTTTCCCGGCCTGACGCACTGAGAAGACGCTGTCATCCCTGCACGCAGTGAGTCCAGCTTCCAGTGATCTGACTTCCCTTGCAGGGTGTTGGAGTTCGAGTCTGGCAAAGAGATTCCTACCTCTCTCATTCTTCAGGTATGGAGCAGACTAGAACCTAGAGGGACTCTTGGCATACTAGGCATACTAGGCTTAACATACTCTTAGTATACCATAGTAAGGAATACTTCACCTACTTCTTCCCTCTTCCTACACCTAGGTTAGGTTAGGTACATTGGGGTAGAACTAGATTAGAAACGCATCGTATGAGTACTCGCATTTTTAGTCTGTGTTATTTATGTAACAGCATATGTACTAAAAGATAATGCTCTCGCAGTATTATTTATTTCTACTGCTCACACTGTACATTATTTATCTCGCATACTGTCTTGTGATCGTAACAGCACATTTTACTTACACCAGAAACAAGACTGTTCAATAAATCTTTTATTGAAACGCCCGTCTATTTCTTTCTGTGTAACTTGGAGAAAACTAAACATGCACGACTGAGCTGAGTGAAATAGTTATCTATTGTTTCCACGACTCTGGGACACGTTCTGATTCTAAAGGGAAACACAGTGGTCATGATTTGCGGCTGCCAGAAACTACTCCCTTCTTGTTGTCAAGGAGTTTCTAGTGGCCTCTGAGCTAGCTGGCACAAGTAATTAAGTTTAATATACTCGATAGGGACATACTGACCATAGTCCTATGTCAAACCTATAGGATATATTATTCCAATGCGCAGAGCCTATTAGGGAAGTAGGAGCTACACTACATGGCGCCCAACGGTTTGGTAAGGCAGTAATTCAACGTTAGATACTGAGTAACTCAGCCGTGCTTTTTCTCTCAAGACCCCTACCCATATACTCCAAAAGACGTCTGGAGTGGGCAGGGTTTAGTATCCGCCACGGCTACATAGGGCAGTACCCTATATATTAGCTGTTTGGTTTGCTCAACGTTGAAGGATACAGTGTTCCAAAATATTGTCCACCTAATCTTTGTTTCCTTGAAACTTGTTCTACATTTTTCAAACAAAATGCCTGGCTCCGACACTGAGACCGGAAACGGTGGAGCTGCGGCTGATCCAGCCCAAGCAGCAGCCTTTAACATTACAGGTTTAAATGAAACCGAGGAGGGTGTTATAGACATCGCTCCAAACTTAAGAAGAACCATCACTCTAAAACTTATAAAACATGGCCTACCACCAAGAGGCGGTAGAGCAGTTTTTGTGATAGAGGCACATGAATCCTTTCAGACAGAGGTATTCTATTCATGGGTAATATTTCCTGAATCCAATCCAATAACACACGTTTCACTTCTACAAAAAAGATGAACCACCAGAGGAATACATTCCTTTCGAGGATATAGAGATTCCATTAACATACCAGGAGCATCAGCTCTGGTTTAAAGACGCCCTAAAACATCACAGAAACATTACCAGGCTCGGTCCACTAGGTAGACCAGGAGCAACATGGCCGATTCTAGCCGGCTACACACCTCATCCTGAACTAGATATAATGTCAGATGAGGACTTACTTGTTCAGATACAAGAATTAATAAAAATCTACAGACAATTGGTCCAATATGTCATGCAGACTTTTACAGTCCAGCAACCATTAACACTTCCAAATCCAACTCCCCAACAGGGGAATACACTAAAAATTACACCACAGACTCTATACGCAGTCATGGTTAAAATGCCCACAAAACGTGAGCAAATTCCATTCTGGATAGCTCAAAAAATTACTCAAATCGAAGCAGTATTTCCAAATACTAGCCCGTACGAGAAACACAGAATACTGACAATCAGTTTACCAATGGGGATCACACCACAACTGGAAGACTGCACCACTTGGGGCTCAGTCTTTGCTGCCATCTATACTAAAACACACGGCATTCCGTCAATTGCGGTAATACCTGATGTCCTAAAACAAATTCAAAATGAATACGGGGCAGAGCCTGCTCTGAATTTAGATATGAAGTTACTGAAAAATTTCGACCAGGTCTCAACAATAATATTATCTAATATTAAAGGGGAGGCAGCAGCAGTGGCGATCCGCCAACAATTAAGGGAATCTGATGTTACAGAACATCAAACAGAGCTACCCAGAATTATAGAACAATCTTATGCAGAATTAGGCAGAGATAGTTTGGGTGGAAGACCAGTGAAGCCGAAGCTATCTGAAAGTCCGGAGAAGGACTCAATTAAACAAACTCCTACATCTTCTAAAAAGAAGTGGGAGTCTACTAAACAAAAATCAAACGAGAAACGTTCTCAATCCCGAGGTAGGTCTCCTCAAAAGGAGCCCTCTGAAAGGAGGTATAACCTCAGGAATAGGGATAATTTGAGAAAGCCTGACAGGTATCAAGATACTGATACACGTTCCTCTCGTCCCTTTCAGATCTCATCACAGACTTCGGAAAGAAGAGGACGATCAGAACATAGAGAAGAACGCGTGAAATCGAAAGACGACAAACACGCTCCAAAAACCAAAGTAAAACCTCAATTCTCCAAAAAGAAAGAAGCAGGTCTAAAGATCAGACATGCCGAGAATACTGAGAACACAACTCAAGAACGGAGAATGGGCTCAGACAATGCTGGACAGTGCAGCAGAAGTCACAATAGCTTGCCAGAACCTGAAGGAACTTCTGGAGATAGTGGACTTGAATGAGTACATCACAGTTGAGACTGTAGACACCAGGGTTAGTACTCCACAAAAGTTATATGACATAACACTCCGGATGGAGGGAGACAAACCTAGACAGGTGAAAGCACTTTTTTGGGAAAGACTATCAAAGGGCTATGACATACTTCTAGCAGAAAGGGACTGGCCACCACAATTTGTCAGGGAGTGCCCACATGGCAAGGACATAATTAAGCCTGCCTTCTCCAACCATATACCAATGCATCTGAGGTATACATATGCCAGGAAATGGGCAGTGGCCCAGGCCCCAGCATTATATAAAAATCATGTAGGATGGGATGAGGATTCACCTCACCATAAAATACATCTGAAACATGAACCAACTGCACAACGGCAGTACCCAATAAAGCAAGAAGCTAAAAAACAGGTTAGGGAGATCTTAGATCAACTTGAATATCAAGGGGTTATTGAAACATGCACCTCCTCAATGAACAATCCTTTGTTTCCTGTCTCCAAACCAGACAATACATATCGTCTAGTTTTGGACTACAGACACTTAAACACTTGTTCAAAAACTTTTGCAGTGCAAAATGCACATAGCACAGCATTAATGAATAACATTGTGCGTAAAAAATATAAAACAACATTATACATCTCAAATGGTTTCTTTTGTCAAAACATAGCACCTGAAAGCAGGTACTTAGCAGCATTCTCCATAATGGGGACCCAGCGTCACTTTTGTCGACTCCCACAAGGGTTCAAGAACAGCCCAGGTTTATTCTCAGCGAGGGTAACGGAGTTACTACAAATTTATGACAATGAGGCATTGTCCTATGTCGATGACATCTATCTGACAGACGATGACCTGGAAAAACACTTGAACAGGGTGAGCACCATTATACTGGGTTTCGCCTCTGAGGGCTACAAGTTCAACTTTAAAAAGTCCAGAATTGCCCATCTCAATGTCCTATTTCTAGGATATGAGCTTTCAAGTGAAGGCAAGAGCCTGGCAGCTAACTTTCTAGAGAAATGTGCGCTGCTCCAACCTCCAAAAACGCTAAAAACTTACAATCCATCCTGGGTTTCCTAAATTTTGGAAGAACATACATTCTAAATTATGCAGAAAGGGTTAAACCTCTCTACGCATTAATCAAACCTGATTTTTCGATCAGAAACTGGACACAGGAACACACAGAAATCTTGCGTTCACTCCAGGCTAACATGTTAGCAACAAATCACTTACAAACACGCGTAAGTCAACGCAATTTGGTGATCCGAATAATTTCGGGTCAATGTGGATTCACCTACTTAACCTTCAATGAGGGTGAGAAAATACCAATAGCATACAAATCCCATTTGTACACACAAGCGGAAATGCGCTTCAGTTCAACTGAAAAAATTCTAACAGCAGTTCAAACCGCTGTAGCAAAAGAAAGAGCCTTAGCCCAAGGGTAACGCATTATTGTCGTAACCCCGGTACCTGCTTTAGAAGCGGTCACAAAAGCAAGCATTCCAAATGCTAAAGCATTACATCCAAGATGGATACAATGGGTTAATTCTCTTGCTGCAACAGATGTTGAATATGTTTTTGATCCCGATTTAAAAACACAAGCATTCCTGCAATACGAACATGAATGTCCTCTGCCTACTGAAATTCTGCCTCTCGATCAGTATGAATTCATAATTTACACTGACGGATCCGCACAACCCGCAACAGGGAGTAAGCAAGCTTACAGTGCAGCGTGTGCAATCGTTAAAGGTCGCATGCGAAATGGCATCTTCAGACCTATGGTCACTAAAACTCAATCTCTAGGAGATTGTACAGCTCAGCGAGCTGAACTACAAGCATTCAAACTGGCACTTGAAAGTACAGTTCGAGAATTCCCCACACTAATTGTGTGCGATTCCTTTTACTGTGTTCAGTCGTATAATGACTATATACAAAACTGGCTTGAAAATGGTTTCAAAGATGCGAAAGGTGGCACAATAAAGCATAAAATGCTTTGGGAACAAGTAGTTCAGTTGAAAAACGAACTACCAAAGGCTCACGTGATCCACACACTGAGTCATCAACGTG
Organism: Calotriton arnoldi; assembly: GCA_963921515.1. Classification (NCBI taxonomy): domain Eukaryota; kingdom Metazoa; phylum Chordata; class Amphibia; order Caudata; family Salamandridae; genus Calotriton; species Calotriton arnoldi. The sequence continues at coordinate 358,753 of CAWUFW010004371.1, read as the reverse complement.
ATGGCGTTCACGTTGCAGGGAATTCATTGGCTGACGAAGCCGCAAAGGGGGCTGTGCAAACGGCTTCCGTAGCTGCGATCACTCATTCAAAAACAAAAATAGACGGTGAGATAATGTTGGCTGTCAATGCTTCAAGCAAAGGCAGCAGTGCAGCGTTACCAAAAAAGTTTCCACTCAAGTACTCTTATGTAATTATTGCAAACAACGTTCCTTTTGCTCGAATCCCTGGAGTGGGGGATAGGGTAATTCCAAACATGGAACGTAGAGCAGCCTTGATTTGTGAAACACATTTGGGGGAGGGTCTGTCACATCAAGGGATCTCTAAAACAATTTTGACATTAAAAGAGATGTACTGGTGGCCTGGAATGAATACAGAAATTCACATATTCATCAACAACTGCCTCGACTGTAAATTAAAGCGAGAGAGCCACCAGACACCATGCTGCGAATGCGGCAACCCAGTACAGACACCACTGTTAGACAGCCTTAGACTATCTACGCGCCTGCGTCCTACTGGACAAAGGCATTCCCACAAATACTGAATCTAGGTTCCTATGGTTATGGCCTCAGCGCTCGGCTGACGCTCGAACTGTTATAAAAGATTTGCGGGTCTTTATCGGCATATACGCAATAGGCACGCTACATTCTGACCAGGGTCCTGCGTTTAGCTCTAGGGCTTACAAAGAAGCCATGGCCAGTCTGGGCGTTGCATTGCGGTACTCCTCTCCATTCCATCCTGAGGGAAATTCTGTTGTGGAAAGGGAAAACCGGGACATAAAGCAGTCTATAACAGCTAGGGTATTAGGTTCGGGTGATGGGTGGGTCAAATACCTTAGTGGGGTTCAACGCTCATTGAATAATCTGCCAAGAAGTTCTCTAGGGGGGGTCACTCCGTATGAGGTCCTATTTGGGACAAGAATGTGGGTACCAGACCTTGAACACGTAGGCACAGTGGTGGAAAATAAACCCTTTGATATCAAAGATCGTTTGGCTGTTTTACAGGAACTAAACAAGTTAAGAACTAAACAAAGGAACGTATTCCTACAGCCAACCACCACTGGGGATCAACCGGCTGTCCCAGCAAGGCCTGTCTGGATTCCAAAAGTTGGGGATCAAGTCAGAGAAAATATTGCGGACAAGAAGGAATTTGGACCTTCTTACAGACAACCAGTACCTGTCCTAGCAGTTCAAGGAACAAGAACAGTACTTCTGCCGCCCCTTGCTGGAAGAAAGGAGAAAAGATTTGTGTCCATCGACCTCATCAAGCCACAGTATGTGGCCAATACTAAACAGTAGGCCTCGTGGACTCCGACCTAGTAGCAGACGCACTCCTCTCGCTACTATCCAAGAGGTTCAGACTGAAAGACTGATAACGATCGAGAATTCAGCTGTAACTGATGGAGGACTAAGCAACAACGCTATGGAACTCATCCCTCTTGATAACCAAGTAACAGTTCGTCCAAATACACCTGTCTACACCAACGTGGCAAGTGATGAACTGGTTCCAGTGATTTCTACAAATCCTGATGCAATTCCAACAATTGATAGAACTGCTTCTGGCTATTTCATTAACTTTGATACGTTCTCAGAAGATCCGAGTGAACCTGACACGACGCCAGCATCATTCAAATTCAAGCAGCAAGTAAAAGACTTTCTTCACTTTCTGAAAAAGACTTATTTGGTTTCTTCATGGATTGAACTCTGGATTATATCTGGACTTTGTTTTCCTGCTCTGGCTAGCTTTGGTAACAACTATGAGCGTGCTTATAAGTGGCAGATACATCCATGTGAACACTGAAGGAAAAGACGTGAACGTACTTTTGAAACCTCATAAATCTTCCCATCGTGAAGCAAGAGACTTGTCATCAGTGAACATCACAGCTGTTCCATATATAGGATGGTATAGTGTGGGACAAAACAGATTTTGAAATCTTCGGTCCGACGGAACAATTGAACATTCCACATTTGTTTAAAATTTCACTAAGTGATCTAATTACATCCAGTACCTATTCAGATGATTGGGACTTTGAGACTGTCAATGATATAATGTTTGACCTAGAAAAATCTGCTGCATTTTCTAAACATGAATATTTAGAGGGTTCATCAGACTATGAACAAATGTATTGTTATAACCACTATGGTCATCATTATTTGCATAAGTCTGCATATCCAAGAAATGTGTTTATGTTTAACCAATGGGAACATTGTCCTACACCACCTAAAGGTAGTTCAAAAACTTTTGCTAGTAAGTTTCCATATTTTTCAGGATACAATACATCTGAACCAGAAATGTTTTACTATAAAAATGTAAGCAAGACAGGGCTGAAAATTATGTTAACAAATACAAAACAGATTTACTCTGCGTTATTTAATGCCCAACTGTCTAGACAGGGTTTCGACTTTTGGAAAGACACAATAGACACCAAAACAGTCTGGGGTACTAAAGATTGGCAAGTGCAGGGGATAGAAGCTTTATTTAGAGCCTGCATCATCCCTGAACAAATAATGTTTTTGAATGAAACCATCCAACAAACGTCTTGTCTTGGATTAGCCAAGATCAAAGAGATGAACACACCTTCTGTACCAACACCTGCCAGAGATAACGATACACAGGCAATGGTGACAGTTGACAATATACTACAACTCAACAGATCTAATCCTGATTGGAAAAAATGGTTGATCTGGCCCACAGACACGAATAACTGTCAGGAAAGATTCCTGAATAAAACTCAGGGCTTTACTATTAATAGGCCAGACCCAAGATACGTCCAAAGACAACATCCGGGGGTAGTAACAACATACAGTGTAGGAAAATTATGCCTCGATTGGCTGCATAAGTCTACACTACAGGATGTGAAATAACACTTAACCTTACTTAAAAAGGACGCAGACCTTAGGGAATTCTTGCTTGGACCAAGAAAACCGCGTCAAAAATGTTTCATATATGCCGGCATTTATGCTGCTTATAATGAAGCATGGAAAGTATCACAGATGGAGGCCGCAGAACGAATACGTGAACTTGATCGTATTAATTTAAAAAAAACACTCTCTGTGGTCGACAATGGGTTAACAATTTTGTCCTCCATAATATATTTATTGGATGGCATTGTATCCTCTGCTATCGACATACTAGAACAAGATTTGGCGATGTTACAGCAAGGCCAGTCTCAATTACGTTCTATTATGTTATTAAGCTGGACCCTGCAATCTTTGCGAGCGGGCTATGTGCCATGGCGTTTTATTAACACAACGGCTCTGTTTGCAGAATACAATCTAACTGATAAACAGATCGAACTGGCACAAAGAGGAGCAAGGTATACAGTGCTGAGCATTGAAAAACTGGAAAAGTTACCATTCACAGTGGCAGAAAAACCAGCCACAGAATGGCTTATTCATGGCAAAATAACATTACCTGTGAGTACTTTTCAGTTTCAGTATTGCCTCAGACAAATGCAAGCAGGCAAATATGAAAGGTTGGGTAAGGAATACATTAAGACATCTTGGGATTTACCGTATACATATAGATGTTGGAGTGGAGATCGTGAAGTGTTTTTGAGCGGTACAAACTGTAAACTTGCACTAAGCGGTTCGCTTATATGTCAGGACATTTCTTTACACGGGGCTTGTAATGGTTCTGTGGCAAATTTGTCTTGCCATCAGCAGGGTACACCAGCTGCTGTGATTAATCCAATGTTTGGACAACTTTCTAATGGGAGTTACCTCATGTTGAATGATCAGAGTTGCTGCGGCATGTTGCCAGGCATCCCATATCTAGTAACGGTCAACTCCAGGGTCACTTGCTGTATGCAAGTATTGTTTGCCCCAATAGACACAGTCAGGAGTCGCCTCTATGGCCTTCGCTGAACGTCTCTTTTATAAGATTTGATACTTTGAGCAGAATGAAAGCCATGCTTTTACAGCAAACAGTGCCTTTGACCTCGGCCAAGGAAACCTATGATCTACAAGTAGCAAGGACTTCGGCTGAGATACAGACTTTAATACGTACGAACTGCCCTTTACATTTCGTAGAAATGATATCACGTATCTTCAACATGTCTGATACAAATGGAATTATACATGTATTTAAGAGCATCTGTACCGGTCTGTTAGCACCTTTCCAGGCAATACTCGGAATCATCCCGAACTTTGCACATTCGGTGTTTGGTGGCATACCATTAATTCTAGCACTTGTTGCCGGAATTCTATTTCTCTTCCTGCTATTGCGCTATGGCCAGCCTATTCGCAGACATCACTCCGAGCGAAATGGAGAAAGCTCTCCTTGAACGAAAGTGCCGTGAGCGAATAGTACAGCTATTGGGCATGACTCGTCTACGGGACCTTAATACAACTTGGTTCCTGTCATTCAGACCAATCTGGCAAGATTGCATCTTACCTGTTCTACGATGCCTGCTATGCGGTGAAGAATGCGTGTTGGACACCTGTCTAACATTTCCATCAGCTACGCCAACGGATGTCGATACTCTGCTGGACCCGATAACGGCCCATGCTCTGTGTTGTCCCCAGAGGCTACCAATCCTGATGTCAGCATTCATTGAGATCTCACAGACGCTTCCGGCTGCTGCTGAAGTACGAGAAAGATCTACAGGCACACAGGTAACAACGGACGCGAACTTTGCTGCGGCACCCTATGCTGGAAGCGAAGCTTCACATCTCTGTGCAATTAATCTGCTACACGAGGTGTTCCAACTGACACCAACTACAGTGGACGATGTTTTGTCTATAGAAGTAGATGATCTCATGTTTACACCAGACCCATAAACTGACTCTGATTCAGCATACAGTGTTCCAGAGATGCAGTAACAATTTGGCCTTCATTTTTTCAAAACAACTTGGAACTCTACCAAAATTGAACTCTTTCCCATTTTTCGAACGAAAATGGCACTACAATCTGCTTAAAGTACAACTAGCCTTATAATACAGACTTCAAGGTACTTCCACGGACACTTAGTCATCTTGTGTGTCTAAAACAGTTCATTAATTTTCATGACATGAAATGACTTTGATTTTTAAGAAACTTATCGATCATTTTTTTGTCACATGTAAATATTACTGCTTCTTTCATTCATATTGCATTTTATTTTAAATATATGCCTGAAATGAAAAGCAATGCTTCAAATGTACAGTACCTTTTGCATTTTTTATTATGTTTTTTAAATGCTTTTAAGAAATATTTTTTTTTTTTAAATATGCGGTACTCCATTTTATGTTTATCATTTTAAATGTTTAGCATTTTAGTATTATCGTACACACGAAAGTGGAGTGGGTGTTGTATTCCTCTTAGGGTGTCCATAAACGGGCTTTCCAGTATCATGTCCTTACATAGGCACAATTCGCCCTGCCCTTATATAGGCATAAAATCCCAGCCCTTATTTAGGCATTAACCGTGCACTCCAAATACAGGCATGGTCTCTGACATCCGTCCACCCTAACGTCACAACGAGTTCTTGAAGAACAGACCCTTAGGCTGCGGGAGTTTCCCTAGTCCAGGACTATTGATTTCTTCAAGGACTCATATATTATGCATGAACCATTATTCCTTAGGGGTTCATTCATGACGTCTTTCGCTGTCCGACTCACGTCAATACTAACATTCTTAGGTGCTTCTCAGGTATAAATATACCTTCCCTAGCCCCTGTAAATCAGAGGAGACCTCGACTTCAGAGGAGCCCGTTTCCCGGCCTGACGCACTGAGAAGACGCTGTCATCCCTGCACGCAGAGAGTCCAGCTTCCAGTGATCTGACTTCCCTTGCGGGGTGTTGGAGTTCGAGTCTGGCAAAGAGATTCCTACCTCTCTCATTCTTCAGGTATGGAGCAGACTAGAACCTAGAGGGACTCTTGGCATACTAGGCATACTAGGCTTAACATACTCTTAGTATACCATAGTAAGGAATACTTCACCTACTTCTTCCTCTTCCTACACCTAGGTTAGGTTAGGTACATTGGGGTAGAACTAGATTAGAAACGCATCGTATGAGTACTCGCATTTTTAGTCTGTGTTATTTATGTAACAGCATATGTACTAAAAGATAATGCTCTAGCAGTATTATTTATTTCTACTGCTCACACTGTACATTATTTATCTCGCATACTGTCTTGTGATCGTAACAGCACATTTTACTTACACCAGAAACAAGACTGTTCAATAAATCTTTTATTGAAACGCCCGTCTATTTCTTTCTGTGTAACTTGGAGAAAACTAAGCATGCACGACTGAACTGAGTGAAATAGTTATCTATTGTTTCCACGACTCTGGGACACGTTCTGATTCTAAAGGGAAACACAGTGGTCATGTTTTGCGGCTGCCAGAAACTACTCCCTTCTTGTTGTCAAGGAGTTTCTAGTGGCCTCTGAGCTAGCTGGCACAAGTAATTAAGTTTAATATACTCGATAGGGACATACTGACCTTAGTCCTATGTCAAACCTATAGGATATATTATTCCAATGCGCAGAGCCTATTAGGGAAATAGGAGCTACACTACATTCTCATCTGAACTTGCTTTAGTATGATTAGGGCCTATTCACAAACTGCATTTTGTAGTATGTAAAGTAGTACTACTCTCATACTCCATGTTATACCAAATGGATACCAGTATAGCTTTCAAAATTTAGACTTACGGTAACTTATGCGTACATGAGGGTTATGATCTTTACCAATGAGCTGATCAGCTTGTACGATTTTCCAAAGTTTACTCACAATGTTTCTGGCCTCATTAGATCTATTGTTAAATGTAGGTATGAACCTTTTTGTTTCCATAATGTTCTCCTTGGCCTCTTTTGGTTGCCTCTTTGCTTACCATGTCCAGAAAACCCCCTTTTTTAACCTGGAGATCATAATCTTCTCTTCTTTTTTGTAGGAAGATTCACCTCTGCAGTTTCTCCTGGCTCGGAGCATTTCACCACAAGGGATGCTCCATTTGAGCTTGTTGGGATTCTGGCTGATGGCATGCAATATGTAACTCTCTGCTGTACTTTTCCTATATAGTTCAGTAACCAATGATTTATCCTTCACTGAAATATTTAAGTCTAGGAAATCTCTGGCACAGCCAATGAGCTCATAGGTGAAATGTAAACTATAGTCATTATTCTGTAAATGTGCAATGCCATTTTCAACTTTACACTTATTGCCGTTCCAGATGAAAACAAATCATCAATATATCTTTTCCATAGTACGGTATTATTGCACATTTCTTCATGTTCTTGCAAGCAGACCACCTGCTCCTCCTACCAGCCCATGAATAAATTCACGCAGCTGAGGGCAAAGCAGGTGCCAATCGTAGGCCCTGATCTTTGTTAAAAGTAGTATTCCTCAAACAGTGTCCATGATGACATTGAGTCAGGTGACCACCTTTAGAAAAACTGCAGTGGAAAGCCTCCAGTTGAGCACATATTTAAATATTCCCCAGGTATTCTCTCCAGCTTGGGATTTGAGGCAGCAAAGCACATACCACCTCTTGGAGAACCCAATTCACCCCAGTTCCTGAGACAAGCTGAACATCTGACCAACTTGTAGAGCTTTTGTGTCTGTTGTGGATCAGCAACATACTACAATTAATCCAGTTTATGCCTAAAAAACACTTTTAGCTTAGTACATAGGTGCTCACAAATGCAACACACAAAGGGCCAGATTTATCAACACGTTTCACTGATGCAAAGTCACCAAAAGTGAGGCAAACCTGTACAACGTGTTCCCAGCGCAAAACTTGTTTACTACATGGGTACACTGGTGAGTGGTACATGGGCATTGCCATGTGACCATCCATGATTTTTAATGCAATGCCCTATCTGTTAACATTTATAGAAAGGGCTTTGCACCAAATATTACTCCTCCTCAAGCCAGGTGCAAAGAAGGAGAAACATATTCTTTTCTCCAAATGTTTCTAACTTTGTTTTTGTGCTGTCATGAACACCACACACAAAAATTGGGGAAAGTTTCAAACTAAGTCTAAGCACAGTATTCTGCACTCGAATGCTGCCCTTCTAGTCCAAAGGTGTGGGTGTGTGTGGGGGGTGTGTGCGTGTATGTGTGCATGTGCACATGTGCACGCGTGTGTGTGTGACTCCAAATAGACAAAGTGAACCAGCATCTGGAAAGACAGCAGCCGCAACACATCTTAATAGATATGGTGCTGTTCTGTCTCTCTCCCTTTTACATAATGCAGCAACTCTGGTTGCTCCACTGCACTGCATGAAAAAAATTGTAAATTTGTCTAAAGTGCTGTTGGCTAAAAAGTCAAGGCTAGTGTATTGCATCACATATGATATGGGACCAATAAGCAGCCATAGTAGCTGCAGCATATGGACAACAGAACTTATACCATATAATCACAATGTACTTTTTAGTGCCTGATCCATCTCAAAGTAAAGCAATACAACATTGCTTACCCGCCCTGCATTTTTCTACTAACACCTTGGTTGTGAACAAATTTATTAAAACAGTTACAAACAGCTTCCAATGGTCCAGTATAGTGTTCAACTCCAGAGATCGCTTTTTAGGAAACTGTGTGTCATTTGGTGGGATTTCTAAGCACATATGCAATTGTTAAAAGAATAATTACAAGTTCTAGATTGTAATGTGCTATTGGCTAAAAACCCAGAACTCTCTGAACATCTCATACCTGGACTGGGGCCACATGGCAGCTATGACTGAACAAGCATATGACTAACAGGGGCGGCTCCTCCGTTATGGAAGAGGAGCGTCGCACTACTGCTGGAAGCAGCAGATAAAAATGTAAAATAAAATGATAATAGAGCAATTAAGAAAATTGCTTTATTATTAATTTATTGTACCTGTAGAAGCCGGAGCCATCATCTGAGTCTTGGGGGCGGGGCCATCAGCAGCAGGAGTGGTGGGCACGGGGCGCTGCTGTAAATATGCATGTCGGTTTGGCTGGTATAAACAAAGAGAGCGAGGAACTAGGGGGGTACGTCCTTTTCCCCGAAACAATCAACCAAACAACAATAGGGATGAACCCTGCATGGGAATCCAGACTCATTGCATCAGAGGACCAGGGAGTCAGGGAAAAATCATTAGGTTTCTAAAAAGAACCCTCACCCACCAACCTAGTTGGTGGCATGCTTCATCATCGGGTTCCCACCTGGGGTGCTGAATACATCCCAGGTGTGCCTCGACGCCTGATTACAGCGGAGCAGGTGGTTTTTTTTTTGTGAAGGGAGTGAAGTTGATGTGAAGGTAATTTAAAATTGCCACGAGGATCCTCCTTCAAAATAGAAGTGCTTTATTAATGAGGTCCTAGGACAGGGTTAAAGAAGAAAAAAGTGGATATTAGTAAGACTAACTTGATATAAAATATCCTGGTGGTGGTCTACATGTTTCAGCCTGTCTATGGAAATTTAATAGGCTTTCTTCAGGACCAAAGGGTGATATGAGGCCAGGTCAAGGGCCTCGTGAAGTATCAGTACACACGCAAAGGTGTACTGTGAGTGTAGGGGGAATCCCGTACTTACGGTTCCCACCGACACGCTATATCTGTAAAACAAAGCAAAGCATCAAAGTATCACTGTGCAAAGTAAATGAATGTGCCATAGGTAGGTGCTTAAACACTAACTGGTCAACAAGCAGTAAACACAAGCAACTCTATCTCGGCGTCACCGTGACTCCTGACAAACATTAGTGCAGAACGTGGTCAAAGGACCATTCAGGTGGATTCCCCGTGGCAAGCTCAAAGGATACCCAGAGGTCACCTCAAGGGACAGTCACCTGGAAAGCATGTAAATGTAAAAAATGTAAGTCCGTTTTTATATAGCGCAGCTACTCACCCTTACGGGTCTCAAGGCGCTGGGGGCCGTAGTGGAAATTAAGTGATCTATTGCCCAGAGTCACATGGTGCTGAGCTGAGCTGAGCTGCCGCCGGAGCCGGGGATCGAACCGTGAACCCTGTGCTCCGAAGTCAGCTGCCCTGGCCGCTGCACCACACCTCTCCATTAGTTAGCTACTACAAAATTATGCGTGGTTAAAAACAAGGTGAGTAGCGTGAGTAGGTAGAACAACATTGTATGCCTCAATTTTAGGGTGAACAGCGAATCATCACGCCTTCGGAGGGTTAGGGGCAGCCACACTTCGTGTCCCAAAGCTTCAATACTTCTCGTATTAGGTCCAAGAAAGGACACCCATGATGGCAGAGAAACTAGTCATAAATCACATGGTGGAGAGTTAATCATGATCTTACTTTAGCACAACTGTTTATTAGCAGAATGGATCCCGGCAGGGGGCGGGACCTGTAGTCACACACTGAGAAAACAAATAGGGGTGGACAATGTCCGTTGTAAAATCACACTCTGTTATTGAAAAAGGAAGCGTTAATGCAAAGAAACCCCCTTGAATAAGTCAAAAACACAAAAAACCCAGCTTACTTCATCAAGGTGAACCGCCCGAGTGGGAACCTAGTATGGTCCTGCGGCGCGGGGTCCCCGCGATACTCGCACATCAAGGTGTGCCGGTTAAATGTAAAACCCCTGAAGCAGCCGGCCCATACTCGACAGTACTGACGTCAGATGTTTTTGGCCATATCATTGGTTCTGAAGGCTAATCCTACAATAAAGATGGTAGGCAGAGCTAAAAAAGACTATACCGTGTAAACACAGGAAATGGTACATGTTATGCCTCAATTTCAACACCATGCCGCGTCCGTACTGACATCAGACGTTGATGGCCATATGAGTGGTTCTGAAGGCTTATGCTACACACAAGGACGGTGGGTAGAGCTAAAAAAGACTATCCCGTGTAAACAAGGGAATTGGTACATGTTATGCCTCAATTTCAACACCATGTCCTGTTCAAAATAGAGCCGGGCACGAACAAAAATATCAACAACAAAAAATGTATTCGGCCACAAAGGAGGGGGCATGTACTGAAGTAAGCTAAAAAGTATGTATGGCCAAAATAAATACCTTGTCATGGTTGCCATAGGTGTGTGTGCCCACAAAACAGTGGGGCTAGCGTGTTTATGATCCAAAATGCCATGGTATTAGGGAAAAAAAGAACCAGGGTACTAAGCCATCCTAAGTATGGAGGAAGCCTTATGTCAAAAAAACACTAAGGATGCAGTGCTCTACAAAGTCTAGTTCTGATGTTTGTAAAAGGTATTGTTAAGAATGGTAGAGTTGATATGTATTCAGTCGGACAGAATATCTAGCTGCTGTTAATGGCGTTCCAGGGAATGTTGTCATTCAAGCCATCTTTATGAGTTGACAAACGATAGACCCATCTCTGTTCTTTCTCGAGTAAGCGGCTCTGCAAATTGAAGTGACCTTTATCAATCTGTTCTATGACCACCCATTGGAGGTCATTGGTTGTGTGTCCACTGGTCAGAAAATGGTCAGTCATCCTTGTAATGTTTCGCCTACATCTAATATTACTGCGATGCTCGCAGATTCTCACTTTTATTTTCCGGCTTGTCATTCCAATGTAGCGCAAACCGCAAGGGCAGTTGATCATATGATCACATTGCTGGAATTACAGTTCGTGTGTTTCCTTAGGTGCCATGTCTTTCCGGGTTTCAGGTTTAGTGTCTTTTTGGCATCGTTCAGTTGACAGACACTGCAATTACCACATGGAAAATGCCCTGTCACGTTCGGTAGTCCTCAGGCGTTAAGAACTGTGTGGGTCTGTAGTTCCTGATTTTTTGGGCGAGTTGTTACTAAACTGTCTTTTAGACTTCTCGCTTTTCTGTAGGAGAACAATGGTTTTTCCCAGCGTAATTTCCCTATTTATAAAATCTTCCAACGTTTTTTGATGATTTTTGATACCTTATTGGTAATAGTGCTATATGTGGTTACGCACATTTTTCAATGCCAGTCATTGTCCAATGGGAAGCTGGACATGAGTGTTTAAATTGTGGTCTATGCAAAAGAAAAAATGACTGGCATTGCAAAAGGCTATTTTGCTGAAACGCATCTGCCGCAATAAAAAGAACTGTCAGATACCGTGAGTGCTCCGATTTGGTGTTCTTGTGTTTTACATGGTGGTCACTGCCATGAAAGGATGCACCCACCCGCAAGTTGTTCGGCAGGATGAAGTTGCATTTGGTGGGAAACTGTTATGAATCTGCCAGAACCGCCGCCGACTCTCATGGATTAAGCGCCTGTTGGCACGAGGTCGTCATTACCAAATGTAAGGTTCTTGGTTACCAAACCTATTCCTACGGTTACTTACCTGTGAGAAGTTGGAGCACGGCAGGGCGAGGAACTGACACATTTTCCACAAATCATGAGTGAACATTTATAAAAATGATTGCAACTGCATGCTCGTTTCTACTAAAGTGACAGGCTTTACTGTAATGTCTTTACAGGTGTGCAGCTACGCTGACTGAGAGAATGGACTATGGTGACATACCAAGATGGCGGACATTATTACGAGAGAGTAAAAAAGGAAATAGTCCATTCTCTAGTCACCTGAAAGTAAATTGTCCAATGGGAAGCTGGACATGAGTGTTTAAATTGTGGTCTATGCAAAAGAAAAAATGACTGGAATTGAAAAAGGCTATTTTGCTGAAACGCGTCTGCCGCAATAAAAAGAACTGTCAGATACAGTGAGTGCTCCGATTTGGTGTATATATATATATATATATATATATATATATATATATATATATATAACCAAGTCTAACAAAAGTTAGCTCGCTCTCAGTAACACACAACTCTGTCAGCTTACCAACCACCGTTTATTCCACAACGCGTTTCGATTCCGTAGAACCTTGATCACGTGAAACATACACCAAATCAGAGAGACTCTAATAGTTCATAGTGCAGAAAGTGAGAAAGGACCAATGAGCAATACATGGCAGACATGTTGTAGTGGCACACATAGTAAATGTACAAAACTTAATGAAATAAACCTATTGATCAAAAACCAAATACAATCATATATTGGTATGCATATGCGACACTCCTCACTCGTGGGAGAGCAGTGGCCGGTCTGCCGGCATGTACCCTGAGCATAAGTGCCTGTTCAAGGTGCATGCTGGCCATGCGTGTGTCAACGTGCAAACGAAGCTTAATTAATGCCCCGTTGCAGACAAAAGATGAGAAGACTAAGGGTACCTTGGCTAAAATCATGCAGTATTGCCCAACAGTGCTAGTCCTGGTGGACGGTGTCCTCCTATAATGTCAATGGACCTGAAATCGTCTCCTGGCAAGTGCCGTGAAAAGACTGGTATCATACCGTATGTGTCCACTTGTGCCATGTTGCAGTGCTGCCTTGGGAATACATGTCTACGTAGGCACGTTGACAAAAATGGACAAGTGTCCTGATCAGAGACCAGAGCTTAACCAAATAACGGGCAAGTGCCCAAAGACTGGTATAAAAAAAGTGCAAAACATGTCAAACAGTCCATACATAACAGAGGTCCTACTGTGCTTAGCGATGGAGACAGGGCCCTGTCCCCTATTCTTCCACTGCACTTGTGCCAAATACAGTCTCTCTTAAGTGCTGAAGTGCCCGATGACAAATGTGAGGGTAGAAAGGGTAGGCGGCCCGTGCAGGTGATTACAGGTGGGTGGGCCCTTCCTTCCTTTTCTGTGAAAACAAGAACAAAAAACACTGAATTAAAAAAGAGTGTGGATACCAGTTTCCACCTCGACATAATCAAATTTCACATCCCTAACAAAATGTAGTTAGACAAAATCAAATAACAGTTCAATTGTTCAAGGAGGAAATCTGAGAGGAAAAGATACAGTAAGTCAGGCTACTAAGAGCAGTACTAAGGAGCATACCCCGTGACCCCTTCGATATTAGTTTATCAAAAGGGAGTACACACTATTCTCCTGAAGTGTGGAGGACCTGACATGCAATGTGATGAAACATTATTCCTTCAGGTGTATGGCTAGTTCTTCGTCCTGGTTGAGACCTCCAGGAGTCTTCGTTTGAAAGTGAATGATCTGTTTGGACTCCATCTGTCTAAGTTTAAGGACCCTGTTCCCCCCCACGGGGCCCTTTGCTCACCTGTTCTAGGATGAGAAAGCAGAGACTGTTAGCGTTGGAAAAATGTCTATCCTGAAAGTGGCGGGCTACAGGGTATTTCTGATCACAGTGTATGATTGCTCTGTAATGCTCTAAAATGCGTTTCTTGGCCATCAGAGTGGTAGACCCAATATACCATAGATTGCAGGTGCATTCAATAGAATAGACGACAAAAGTGGAGCTGCATGTGAGGAATTGTGTTATTTCCTTCCTCACCCCATTGTATTCTACATGATTGCGGAATTTACTGTTTCTGCAGGCCTTACAGTGTCCGCACGGAAAGAAACCCTGCAGACCATGAAGATTTCTGTCAGGATAGATGGTAATATCACTGTGTACTAGTTGGTCCCTCATACTTTTGCCTCTCCTGTAGGTTATGTTAGGTCTGTTCGGCAGTGTTACCGATGATGTTATCAGTTTTGAGTATGTTCCAGTTTTGTGTCAGAATGCGTGACCCTTCTCGAATCAGAACTGAAAGTCATAATCATTCTAGTGTTGCCACCTTCACCCTTTGTGTCAGAATCTGATGTGTCAGCAATCGTCAGCGATCTGTCCATAGCGTCAGCCCTCTCTTTGGCTTTCTTGAGTACCCAATTAGCGACAAAGCAACAGAATACTTAGATGTCAAGCTAGAAATCAAGCACAATCTAGTTCACACATCTCTTTTCAGGAAATTGACAGCTGGGAATAGTGTGCTCCATGCCCTCAGCAGCCACCCTGAGGCTCTCAAATGGAGCATCCCCTATGGGGAGCTGCTGAGGGCAAAAAGAAACTGTAATACCAATGAGGGATACCAACTCGAGAGCGATCTGATGGTTGAACGCTTCAGGGAGAGGGGATACCCTAATTGGGTACTCAAGAAAGCCAAAGAGAGGGCTGACGCTATGGACAGATCGCTGACGATTGCGGACACATCAGATTCTGACACTCTGCCGAACAGACCTAACATAACCTACAGGAGAGGCAAAAGTATGAGGGACCAACTAGTACACAGTGATATTACCATCTATCCTGACAGAAATCTTCATGGTCTGCAGGGTTTCTTTCCTTGCGGACACTGTAAGGCCTGCAGAAACAGTAAATTCCGCAATCATGTAGAATACAATGGGGTGAGGAAGGAAATAACACAATTCCTCACATGCAGCTCCACTTTTGTCGTCTATGCTATTGAATGCACCTGCAATCTATGGTATATTGGGTCTACCACTCTGATGGCCAAGAAACGCATTTTAGAGCATTACAGAGCAATCATACACTGTGATCAGAAATACCCTGTAGCCCGCCACTTTCAGGATAGACATTTTTCCAACGCTAACAGTTTCTGCTTTCTCATCCTAGAACAGGTGAGCAAAGGGCCCCGCGGGGGGAACAGGGTCCTTAAACTTAGACAGATGGAGTCCAAACAGATCATTCACTTTCAAACGAAGACTCCTGGAGGTCTCAACCAGGACGAAGAACTAGCCATACACCTGAAGGAATAATGTTTCATCACATTGCATGTCAGGTCCTCCACACTTCAGGAGAATAGTGTGTACTCCCTTTTGATAAACTAATATCGAAGGGGTCACGGGGTATGCTCCTTAGTACTGCTCTTAGTAGCCTGACTTACTGTAGCTTTTCCTCTCAGATTTCCTCCTTGAACAATTGAACTGTTATTTGATTTTGTCTAACTACATTTTGTTAGGGATGTGAAATTTGATTATGTCGAGGTGGAAACTGGTATCCACACTCTTTTTAATTCAGTGTTTTTTGTTCTTGTTTTCACACAGGAGGAAGGAAGGGGCCCACCCACCTGTAATCACCTACATGGGCCGCCTACCCTTTCTACCCTCACATTTGTCATCGGGGCACTTCAGCACTTAAGAGAGACTGTATTTGGCACAAGTGCAGTGGAAGAATAGGGGACAGGGCCCTGTCTCCATCGCTAAGCACAGTAGGACCTCTGTTATGTATGGACTGTTTGACATGTTTTGCACTTTTTTTATACCAGTCTTTGGGCACTTGCCCGTTATTTGGTTAAGCTCTGGTCTCTGTTCAGGACACTTGTCCATTTTTGTCAACGTGCCTACGTAGACATGTATTCCCAAGGCAGCACTGCAACATGGCACAAGTGGACACATACGGTATGATACCAGTCTTTTCACGGCACTTGCCAGGAGACGATTTCAGGTCCATTGACATTATAGGAGGACACCGTCCACCAGGACTAGCACTGTTGGGCAATACTGCATGATTTTAGCCAAGGTACCCTTAGTCTTCTCATCTTTTGTCTGCAACGGGGGCATTAATTAAGCTTCGTTTGCACGTTGACACACGCATGGCCAGCATGCACCTTGAACAGGCACTTATGCTCAGGGTACATGCCGGCAGACCGGCCACTGCTCTCCCACGAGTGAGGAGTGTCGCATATGCATACCAATATATGATTGTATTTGGTTTTTGATCAATAGGTTTATTTCATTAAGTTTTGTACATTTACTATGAATGATGTGCCACTACAACATGTCTGCCATGTATTGCTCATTGGTCCTTTCTCACTTTCTGCACTATGAACTATTAGAGTCTCTCTGATTTGGTGTATGTTTCACGTGATCAAGGTTCTATGGAATCGAAACGCGTTGTGGAATAAACGGTGGTTGGTAATCTGACGGAGTTGTGTGTTACTGAGAGCGCGCTGACTTTTGTTAGACTTGGGAATTGGATTACCGGTGTGCTCCGCCGCTGTGTGCGCCACTCTCCAGGGGTTCCAGCAGTCCGGAAGGAGCGCTTCTGGTTGAATATATATATATATATATATATATATATATATATATATATACATATATACACATTAAAATGAATGCTAAAAAGTAAATATATTTGAAAAATAAATATGGTTTAACACCTTAACCGCAGCGGCAATTCCGCCGCGGTGCGGGGCGTTCCATTAAGTGGGCGGGGCCACGTCGGCCAACGGACGTGCGCAGCACTACCGAGGTAGTGCTCGCGATGGCCGTTGGCCGACGGGCGCACTTAAAGGGTTAAACACAAGATATTTTAATAACTTTAAATTTAAAAATAAATGTAACTTATTTTTTTCTTTCAATTTAAATAATTCTTTATATAACTTTTGCAATTTGTAATACATAATAAGTGAATACAAACATTTTTAGGGGGAATTTTTTAAATAAATCTTTAAAAATATTAATTTAGTTTGATATATTTATATTAAATATTTTATTCAAAAGTACCTTTACCTTTGTTTTTTTCAGTGAATGTCTACGGTTTTATTAATGCTATTTCCTAAGTATAATGTCCCTGTAACCTGGGTGTGTCAGTGGGTGTGTGAGTGGTTGTGTAAGTGGGTGCATCAGTGTGTGGTGGGTATGTCAGTGTGTGGGTGACTGGCAGTGCGGGTCTTTGAGTGGGTGTGTGAGTGGCTGTATGTGTGTGAGTGTTTGGGTGTGTAAGTGGCTGTGTGAGAAATGACTGTGGTATTCAAGATGTAGAAACTGCACTTTAACCCTGAAAATAACTAAGTGGAATAGAGGGTTAGTAACTCGTGAAAACATGTAAAATGCAGTATTAGAGTAGGCCAGAAAACTGCTGAAAATTATTTAATGTGTGATCAGCTCAGGTGCTTTAACTTCTTATGGTGTGCACAGTGATTGGATTAGGTCAGAAAGGAAAATCTAAAGTGAAACTGAACTCACCCTCCATCTTACAACATCACTTTAAAAAGTGATAATGAAACCAAGCAGGGCAGTATAAGATTAAAGGTGGAAAAGTGCGCATTGTACAAAGTAATTATGCCTTTGAGTTGGCCGTCAGGCAGCTCCAAAATATTCTATCTGGAGACATGCTAACTTTACTGTTTTACTTTATAGCTGCCTAACACCAAATTCAAAACTATGAAGCCTTCCTACAATGCACAATTTCCAACCTCAAATAACTCTTTCACGTGAGTTGGTACCCAGATATCCACCAGTGGATAACCTATTTTCAACAGAAGTTCTGTCCTTACCCAATGTTTTGCAATAGGCTTTGGCTTAAAGCCATAACCTGCTGTAAAAAATACCTCTGCAACCTACATCAGGTTCACTCAGCCTTTACCCTGTTTAATATGGAGTGCTGCCTGCACCCCAAACTTTATAGATTTTTAAACAGTGCACCATATCACTTTCAATATGAATAACCACACTTGCCTCCATGGTTTACACTATTTATAGTTAGCTCAGAAAACTATAACTGTTGAATTTCAGTGTTTTTTTGTGTTTTAAACACTAATTTACATCTTATTTCAACCCCCAACTATAAGGTCACTTTAAGGTTTGGTTCTTACAGTGAATATGCATAACATGACGATTTCCAAATTATTGGAGTGGGTGAGAGATCTGGTCGTATGGCTCACTACAGTTTGCACTAACATCCATCCCACAAGCGCAGAAGGCAGCAGCGAACCCTAAACTAAAACAATATTTTCAAGTTGCCAAAGATATTCATAGTACTGCGTGTTACCTTGCCTCCTTTCTCGAAATGTGTGACATGATATGAAAATATGCATACCATTTAAAACTGGGAGATAACAAAAAGGGGAAAGATAGCTCTTGAATAAACTAAACTGAAACGCGCACACACACCACTTAACTCTTGGAAACACTGGCATGGTTTAAAGTTATTTTAGCGTCATCTCAATTTTCAAACGGCGGCACAGATCTGATTGACTTTGGAACTGTTCACTTTTTGCCAACATTCTTGATAAGTGCATGCTTCGATTAGAAGCGCTCTGGTTTCTTTTTCTGGTCGCCAATGTGAAATTGAGGGCGGCAAAAGAAGCACGTTAGCACCACCTGGTGGATTTCTGTTTTTACGTAGTAAAATGAACAACGGAAATACAGTTGTGTGTGTGTATTCAACGGTTTCACTCAGTGAATCTTGACTGTTCCGTAAGTAAAAGTGAATATTAGGACTATCTGGCAAGTTGCAGTAATAAAAAAAAAAGACAAACATTTAAACATATGAAAATCATGCAGCCTATATAGAGAAAATGGCCTCCTTGCAGGCGCCCGAATGGGCGCTGTCCGCACCAATCACAACGCTGCAATGGCAGCGTTGTGATTGGCTTAGGGGAAGGGAGGATGCATGCTTCCTGTTCCAGGAAAGGGACCCGGCCAGGAGCGGAGGCGGCACGGGACCTGGTAAGGTAAGTTTAAAAAAATGTTTTAACCCCCCGCGCGACCCACCAACCCGCCCCCCAACCGCGAGTCATGCGAGCTGCGACTGAGAGTTTGTGAATACCAAGGGCCAGATTTATCAATATTTTTTGCAGTGCAATGCAACAAGACAACTTGCTGTGCTGTGTCAAACAGAAAGGACAGGAATGCGCCATATTTGCTAAGATATGGCGCATTCCTCCTCTCTCATTGCACTGGTGCACTCTGAGGGAGATTTACTAAGATTTTGTGCCGTGTTTGCGTCACAAAAGTGATGCAAATCAGCGCAAAATCTTTTTTTTTTCAATTTACTTTCCAGCGCTAAATTTGCTTAGCACTGGAAATAACGGAAAAGTAACGCGCTGCTTTGCATTACTTTGCGCCATGGGGGCGTACCAAGGGTGGAGCATGGGCATTCCCTTGCAACCACCCAAGGTTTTTGATGCTAAACCCTATTTAATAAATAGACAGGATTTAGCATTAGAAAACTACGCCCTTTTCAAGTAGGCGCAAGGAAGGAGAAATGCTTTAATTTCTCCTTCCTTTTCTGACTTTGCATGGCTGCTACACTGTACAGCAGGCATACAAAGAGGGAAAAGGTTTGAAGTGAGTCTCAGCATAGTATTTTGTACTGGAAGGGCACCCTTCCAGTACAAAGCCTATGCTAGACTCATGGAGACACCCTTGCACCATGGCGCAATGGAGTCTCCGTGGCACATGGCAGCTGATTTCAGTGCCGGCGTTAGTGAGAGCGGAGGAGAGTGCCTTATTTTAGTAAATAGGGCGCTCTCCTCCTCTGCAGGGCCACCAAGGTGGCTTCGGTGGATTGGTATATCTGATTTAAGGATTGCTTTGCGTGGCGTCAACCTGCGTGATGCAAGGGCAGCACAACCCATTGATCAATCTTGGCCCCAGTAGCTTGTAGGTTTGTGGCTCGTGCAGACAATATTCCAGGCTTGTAACACCCCCTTCCCACTCGCTGCCCACAGAGGGAATAGAACTTCTCACACATAAATCCATTTATGAATGCAACAACGACTTTTGAGAATTCTAGAAGTACTTTCACATTCATTAAAAGGTTATTTTACTATTGATGCCAGACTTAAATATGCAAATATTTTTGTGATGCTGGCGTCAGCCTCTGCCTTCTGTTGCAGAAAAAAGGGCGGGCTTTTCTGGATTTCATATCGCTCGAACCTGCACATCTGAAAAGTGATACTTTTTCCACATTTTTTCTACATCACTGTCCCGTGTTTTCGTTTCTGTGCGGTTTTCAATAACATCAAACAAATATTATGAAAGTGAATTATAATCGAAGAAATAGCATTGTGTCCAACTACCTAAAACGATGTGGAAAAGAATCCGCGCTTCGATGAACTTAGACACAGTTACACATGTTCACCGTAGGGATCCAGACAGGGGTTTTGATTTAAGACAGCTCAGGGAAAGGGAAAGATGCTGCCGTACACGTGGGAACACCAAATACAGTGGTTAAAGATACAGACAGGGCTTTAAGTGGGCCGGGTCTCACCGGTGCTGAGCACCGGCAGTTTTTTAAAGGGGGCCTCGAAACGGATCTCTAGCAGGCTCTGTTTTGGGCCCTGGAACAGGCAGTCCGTTTTTTTCCGGACTGCAGTGACAGCAGGCACATCGATGTGCGCTGCTCACACTGCTTACTTCTCACTAGTGGAGAAGTTAAGGCATGACGCCATGCCAGGTGAGCATTGTAGGGGAAGGGAAATCCTTTAAAGAGAGTAATTTTCTCTCTGGATTTCCCTTCTCTTTTTGAAACTCAGGAGCAGCAACATTGTTGTGGTGTCACCAGGGCTTTAAGTAGAAGCTTTATAGGTCTCACCTAGCGTTGCAGCGCATGCGCTGCTCGCTTTGCGAGGCATGCTGTATTAGGGTATTTTTTTAGAAGTGGTGTGGAAGCCCCGCCCATATTTTTCATTGGCTGGCGTCATCGTCCATGGTAAATGCTGGCTTCCGATTGATATTGAGGCTTCTTAGTCCCTCCTTGTTACCGCCCTGTCTCCATTTGGGACCGCCCATCAGGTCTGGATCGTTTACTTGCGGCGTTACACAGTCTCCTTCATAAGTCGGTAAGCACTTTTTTTTTTGTTATTTGCAGCGCGGTCCTCTTTCACTTTAGGGACCGCGCTTGTTTATTTAATTGATTTGCCACGCGTGTTTATTTAAGTGATTTGCCGCGCAGGCCGCTTTCAGTTTTGCGGCCGCGCTTGTTTATTTATTTAATTAATTTGGAGCGCGGTCCGCTGGCTTTAGCGGCCGCGCTTGGTGTTTTGTTTTGAACTGCCACAGACGCCACGTTGAAAGCATGCTTGCTTTCTTTCTAATAGTAGACTGCACTTGCACAGCACATTCTTGCACAGGGCCCTGTGGGAGTCGCGCTCGGTGTACAGGCCCCCGGGTCTTCATGGAGTTGCTTTTGTCCCGTTCAGTGGGCTGTGTCTGTCTTTGGTGTCGGGCACCGGCAGCGCCTTGTTGTAGCCTGGTTGCCTGACAACGGACAGACTCTTCGAGTGACCGAGCATGCAGCTCCTTACAGCCTCCACTCTCCTCCCATCACCCACTTGTGTAGCTTCTCAACCAAGTGCCCTAAAGAAGTGGTGCTTCGTTACTCACGGCTTCTTTCAGTCAAGGCAGAGGGGTTGGCAGAGTTGCGTAATCGGGTACGTGCTTTGAATACTGAATCGGCCTTTCACAAACCCTAACTGCCTCCGTGCTGCCTGAAACCCACAGTAACACATGGGTCGGAATTGGATTTTATCGAGTCGACGCCAGAGGGGTGATGGCTTTGAGAAAACCATGGGGCTCCCGGCTCATGTGAGAAACTAGCCTCTCAGTTTCTATCGCACCCACCATGAGCACCAGCCACTAATAAAAGAAGCAAGCATATATTCACTGAGCCGGCATGAGGGTTCAGTGAGTTAAAAGCGTACTAGATATAACAGCTAAGGGAATAAACACATTTAAATGTCATATGCAGATGTATTGACATCAAGTATGAGGAGAGGTTAAGCAGTTGCTTCAATGTTGTCAGTCTATAGTACTCTCTTCGACAGAGTGAGCAGTAGTGCACAGAGCAGTTCAGCAATTTGTATTCTAAATTTACCTGATTTCTTTCTACGCGACATATACTTAAAATCTGCTAGTGGTGGCTGATATTGACTCTTAACGCGGAACCCTATTCAGTCCTGCTCATCTTTCCTTCAGGACGCATGTCTATCTCACACTTTCCTGTACAGATTCTCTGCCGCCTTTTTCTTTCTCCGACCTTGCTTCTTTTCATTCAACTTCACTTTCATCTGGCCCTTGTTCAAGTCCTCTATGCTGTGCGTTTTCCCTCAATGCTCGGTTCCTCCAGGCGCCTTTTTCTTCCATATGCTCTTTGAATGTTGAGGCATGGGAGTGAACAGGATGTCAACCTCCCCATACTCTCCGTCCCTATGCTTTTTAAATGGGTAGTTGGCCTGTCCTCCATTTGCTTAGTTTTTCTTTTATTCTCCTCTTTTTAGGTCTCGCCTGAGACAGCGCATGTGCTGTCGCTTGCAGGACATTTTGTTAGCTTAAAGGTGGCTTAGAACCCATCAATTGCTTACAATTGGTTAGCTTAATCATCACTCTTATTTCTTATTTCCATGCTTTGTGATTAGGGCATGCTGGTTTTATTTTCTCCTTGTGTGTTTGTCCATCCGGGGCGCAAGACAAAAGGGCTGTTTTCGTTGTTACTGTGCGTGTTCATGATATTTTTCTGAATGTTGTTTATGTTGTATGACAGGCATGTCTATCAGTTTTGGCTTTGCACACTCCCTCCCACACTCTTTCCCTCTGTCCGTGTTGCCTTTGCCTCGCTCCTTCCCACCCTCCGTCCTTGTGGCTTTTGATCCCTTTCACGCATCTCTGCCTTTGTTACTGCTTCAAACACGCTGCACATAGTTGAGAAAGTTTGTTTTCGGAGTACGCATGTCACTTACATTTTTAGGTCGAGCCAAGGCAGCGCATGCACTGCTCTGCAAGGCATGCTGTATTCAGGTATGGACTTGAAGCTCTGCTCACTCTCCGCCCATATTGTTCATTGGCTTGTGTCATTGTCCTTTGCAAATGTTGGCTTCTGATTTGTTGATAGGCTTACCAGTCCCTCCTTGGTACCTACCTGCTTCTGTTGTTACCTCCCATTAGGACTGGCCTTTTACATGTGTCCTAACTCGGGAGCTTTCATTAGAAGTTTGGAGAACTATTTACCAATGGCAGGTGCTTCTATGTATTAGCAGCGCATCATGATCGCTTTATCTGTGGCTGCCCCCAGCACTTGTGGGATGCTGGCAACGGCAGGCGCTTCTATATAGTAACAGCGCAGCATGCACGCTTTCACTGTGCTGCCCCCCACCGACCCCCACACCCCACCCAGCACTCGCAGTACTCCGGCAATGGCGGCCGCTTCTATGTATTACTAGCGCGCCATGCACGATTTCACGATGGCAATGCAATAGGTTTCGCATTTGTAAGATTTTGAGCTATTGGCATTTCAAATGACAATGCCTTTTATTTATGTGTTGGTTTTTAAAACATGAATAAAGGCATTGTCATTTACAATGCCAATAGCTTAAACTCTCGCAAATGCGAGACCTATTGCATTGTAAATGCTTGTTCAATATTATATACAAGCCATAGTAGCTGCTTATTTATCTTATGCAACTAACAACCATTGACAAAGCCAATAGTCCTGACTTCTTGTAGGTATGATGTTACTTGTTGTATCATATATCTGGATGCAATGACAGAAACAGCAAAATACAAGTCGGGCGGCACACTATGCTAAGCACAGATTTTTAGCTTACGTGTTTTTAAGCCACGCCCTTAATTACATTGGCCACGCCCCTTTGAGAGACCCCCCAGTTTTTTCATCCCACTTAAAGCCCTGGATACAGAGACCATTTCAGAAAGCGCTAAAGGAGGCTCCTGGCAGGATTGGATTGGGATTAAATATCGGCCCGGGCACGCTAAAAAAAAGTGCCCCACATTTGCATATTGTCTTTCCGCAAAACAGTGCTTCGGCGAAATTTTATAAAAAAAGGGGGGAGGGGGGATGCACGGATTAGTTTACAGTAGTGAAATACACCTGAAAACAAGTGAGGCCACTTCTGCTCAGGCCCCCTGCCCCTGCTCAATATGCATATATTAATGGGCCGGCCCAGCGAGAGAAAGGGAGGGACACCTCTGCCCGTTGATAAAAGGGAGGTAATGGGCCCCCATCTGCCTCCAGAAAGGCCACTCAGGCACCCACTGGGCCGCTGGCAGTATCCGAACAATGCAGAAACCACACAAATCGGCCCCCCAGACTGCTCAAAAAAGCAGCTCACAGCTGGAACTGGACACCGGCCCCTCGGGCATTGCCCGCGTTACCAATCCGACCCTGGCTCCTGGCACATCTGGAGTCAGCATTTTATGGTGAATCCTCCGTCCAGCCTTGAGCATTAAATCTGAGTCGAGCACAAAGCCTCTTCCTTTAGATTTTGAAATTGATTGTAATAGTTCACCCCACTTCTGACCCCATTTACACCAGGCCCACTTAGAGGCATGTTAGATGTTTGTAAAACAAATGCAGGTACATTTGCACTCTATGGAGAAGGTCCCCGGTCTTCTACTTTTGAGGTACTCACAAAATATGCATTAAATGTCCTGACCACTCCTCTGACGCTGCCTTTTTTCATAAAGGTGCCCAAGGTGCACTACTTCCCCCTTACATTAAATCACATCTAACTCAAAAGTAATCCCCTCAGTACTCCAGCTTGACCTTTACTGTTTTACTCATGGAAGACCTCGACATTTCTTGCTCTGTGAATCAAGAGTAAGTTACACTTGAGTAAGTTACGAGTACGACTCTTCTCTCACTCGCAGAAGACGCTTTGTGACGAAGGAGATCAGGGACAGGCGCATGCGCGTTACCTGTTGACAACAATGTGAGAATATTCTGCCATTCCGCCGACAAATGTCATTCATAGTAGTGTGTAGGAGGGATTGCATGACCATCAAGAGTTCATGAAACTGTCTGGTAAGATAGCTCAGTTGGTTGAGCACTCGTTGCGGAATTCTACATGTTATATGCATGTTAAAGGGTTGAATATCGCTAGGGTTGACTCAGACTTTCATTATTTTGAAATAGGTAAAAGGCCTGAGACAGGCTGTGTAATGTAAACACCTGTTCATTTTTAGTGCTCCATAGAAACGGCCAATGCCATCCTACAGTACGGTAAAGATTTTATTACTGAGAATTACTGAAAGAAAGTGTGGGTGCTTCATTATTTAATTTTAAAGTGCTTGCATACTAGGCAGTGCTTTAAATGGAAAAAAATAAGTGCAGGTACTCAACAAATTTAGATGTTAGCTAGGGGCGGGGCTTGGGGCGGTGTTAGGGGGCGGGGCTATTGGCAGTCCAAAGGGATCCGGCCAGGGCCACACATTTAATGTGATTGAGATTTAATTGGTGTGCAGATGTGCATAATGATACGAAATCATTTCTGGTATATTTTGATTATTCCATTTCCCTTATACGTACAAAAGGGTACATTTATCATTAAAGTGGGCTTCTCATGGTGCAACACCTAGATCACATATGACTCGCACAAGATATTTTCCTTAACATTTTTTGGAAAGGTTTAACTATGGTTAACCCTCTTGTCTCACTGCCACTTAGCAGACATCACCCAGCCCCTCCTAGATGGCACAGCTTTGCCTCAAAGCTCCTTTCCTGCTGTAAAGTCTGATTCCTTCTTTCTGGAGTCGAGCAAGCTGTTGAAAGCCTGAGCCACGATGCCTGGCTCTGGCTCAGTTCCAGGTCCTCATGCACCCTCAAGCCAAAAATGAACTGAACTTTGATGGTGCATCTGCCTGCCAACCAAACTCTAATTTCATGTGCAAAGAATAAAGACAAAATAGTGGCCTTTGTTGTAACACAGGAGAGAAAGAAAGAAATAGCCATCTGGAGGCTGTATTGCACAATGTGAAAGCAGAAATTCTGGGATTAATTCTGGCTTCCCCACAAGACCAAATTGTGTGATCATAGACAAATATTTTATCTCACTAAGCCTCCTTTTTCTTCATTTGCACATATGATAGTATACTCAAATGCACGAATTCAGGATGTGTGCTGTGCAATCACATCTTGTGTTAGATTTAATACACTATAATGTTGCTTCATTCATGAAAAGAAAATAGGCTATATACGATATATACATGAAAAGTGACTTGCTTCCTAGATAACTAATGACATTGTCGTCACGGTGGGAGCACAAACGCCTCTCAAGGCGGTTATATAAACTTGTGCACCAAGGTGAAATGATTCCAGATAAAAAAAAATTATTTATGTCAATGGTAATGTTTTCAAGGCTCGACTTAAGTATGCACAGGATTTTAAGGCCTAGACAGACTTCCTGGTTCAGCTCTGCCTGGCCTCTCCTTGTTAATTTGTTGGTCCGCCCTCCTCTACCCGTCCCAGAGCCCCTCCTTTAACCCAAGAGAAAACGGCCACTAAAAAAACAAAATACAATTGTGTTCAAACACTGCGGAGAAAGCAGATCTGCACTGAAGAGAGAGTGGCCTTGCACTTGCTACAAGCGCACCCTTTCACCTGCGCTTCAAGTGCAGAGTGTGGTAATGCAGGGCTTATCGGGCTTGCAACTATATATCTGCCATGCTGGACACTGCAGCCAACACTCACTCATGCAAGAACATGCACAGTGACATAACATAATATAACATAACATAGAAGCACTCGTGCACGCAGACAGACAGGAGGTTCAGTACATGTTATAGAAACGCTTACATTCGCTGCTGCACACATTACTAAACCTTGATTCCCACGTGCTGTGCTACAAGCATCACTATCACTACCTTTCTCCTCACTCTGGATTCAAACAAGTGCTGCCCTACTCTGATATGCCAGCAGGAAGACTTCTCTTAGGTTTCCTGAGAGTCACGAGATATGCCTGTTAGCAGGCCCTGTTCTCACACCTACAGTGCTATGGACTACACAGAACCTGAGTGCAGTCCTGCCAAGTGTCACGCATCATGCGTTAGCCTAACCCATTTTAAGGCAAGTCCCGCATTGCCGCATTAAAAATAATTATCACCCATATTGCGCCTCTTGTACTAAGATGTAAGGCTGGAGGACTGCAGTATTATAATTAGCACTCTGAGCAAAGCCGCTGTCTACGCCAGTCCGCACTGCTTGCGACTGGGGGCTGGCTCAGCTGCAGAGATACATTCACCCTCAGCATTTTGGATCACGTGCGCACGTCAGGAGAGTGGCTGCAATGATTCGACCAATGGCTGCACAGCGAAGACATGGCACTGAAAGCGGGCCGGGTTGGCGCCAGTTATGTGCAGTTTGGTAGCAGCAAGTAAGTCCTGCCACTGTAGTGCTCGCACTGTTTGTGTTGTGCGCTGTGGTGTCAGTAAAATATATAACTTCCTTGAACCGCCGTCCGTGTGATTTAGTGCCTGCAACTATACCTCTTGAGAATGCGGGCAGTGTGAATCCGACCTTACCGGACCCTACAGTGATGATTGCGCATGCTCTGTGATTTAAAGTAGGGTCAAGGTATTCACCTCCTTTGACACACTTACTTTTGAAATCAGAATTTCCTGCTCGCCCTGCCTCCAAGAGTTCATTGCCGCCCCTGTGCCTAGTTAGATAATTACAAGAGGAGGCCAGTGTTCGGCCTGTCACCTCCTGACCGCCACACTTCCTGCCTTTTTAGCCCCTGTCGTGGGGGATCCCTGAAGTTTGTGTCCCACACAGCGTGAGTCTGAGAGCAGGTGCTGTGTGTCTTTAAAAGGCACAACAAGCACGGCTCTCGAGACAGAGGTGCCACTTGGCAGATTATCTCACGGTCATCACTACCTGAATTGGACACTGCCTCAGGCATCACAGTGTGAGTCTGGCCCCTCCCAAACTTCCTGCCAACTCTGAATGAATGCCTACGGGCCGGCTGCTGCTCTATTAACACATTGAAAGGGGAGATTAGCACTTGATTAGAGTGCTTCAGGAAAACGGACCAACTCGTATTGCTCTTCTTTTTTGTAAATGCCAATATCACTGAGCTTGGTTTAAAGCCCATGAGTACCGGTACTCTCTCTGGACAAAGAAAAGTTCCGGTACTCAAGCGCCGAAAATTTAGAAGTGCCGGTACTCAGTACCGGTGAGTACCGGCCCATTTAAAGCACTGATACTAGGAGGCTACATAGCGCTAAAAGAGCTGAACACAAGAAGCATCCACGGAAGGCTCTGTTACCCGACTCACCAGTACAGCTGTGTAACCACTGAAAGCTCGAGCCAGACGCCTGGCTCTGGGTCCGATCACGGTCCTCCTACACCCTGGGGCCCAAAAGCATTAACATTTGAGGTAAAAAAGTGAGACAAACAGATACTCATTTAGTGGGTGATTTGTGCCCAGAGTGAAACCAGAAAAGACAGGAATAATTCTGGCTTCTCCACTTAAGCAAATTGTGTGATTTTAGGCACATATTTTTCCTGATCCCCTTTTTTCCATATTCAAATACATGAGTTTAGAATACTGTTTGATTGAATATACTATAATAGTCTATAATGTTGCTCTGTTTATAAGAATCTAGGCCACATACAGCGTGGACCTGACAACTGACTTGCCTCTTAGTTCGCTAATGGCATTTTCGCCAGGGAGGGGGCCATTAGGTTTTTAACGTCCTGTTTAAAAACTATCAAGTTTTAATAAGTACCTCTAAGTGCAGTGGTATAATGTGATGTTGTAATGTCAGTTTCCTCATCATGTTAAAGAAATACGCTTTTTATAATTTTGAAGAGATTTTACAATATTTCCGTAAGGTTTGTTACATGATTTACATAGAAGCATTTTCAAGGCTTGGCTCGTGAAAATTTTGAAAAAAGAGTGGACAAATGGTGCATTTTCAAGCAAATTTGAGAAAGCAGGAAGGTTAATAAAGCAATTGTGAAAGTGCAGTTATTACATTAATAAAGAGATGTCATATAACATAGGTAGCTGCTTATTCAAGCTTTCTTTCACCCCATAGTCCAGCAGGGTCTTGATACAAGACAGATAAGAGAAAAGCAGTGTGGTCCTCGACCAGGAAGACACTCATATTTTGTTGGTAAGAAGTCAAAGGATTGGTCAAATTGAAAACCTGAAATGCAATATGCAATCAAACAATTTGCAAGTACATCTCATCTATGTTCAACAAGCCATGTTTTACCCATGATTGGAATTGTGAATCACCAAATAAACTGAGCCACTGCAATCAAAAGCAGAGGGCCTCCTCAAAAAGTATGCCCTTAAGAGAGTTCTCTCATCTCATGTCCTCTCTATATTTTCTCAGGAAGTTGAAAACTCATCACATTCTACTGCACAAACCTGAACCCTTCTGCATATTCCAACACCAGAACTCATTCTTGGCCATTTAGTTTGGAGCCATTCATACCAGGAATACAGAAAATACCTTTAAATAGAGTAGAAGGTTTATGAATACAAGCACTTAGCAATTGTACATATACTATGAATGAGAGCCAAAGGAAACAAAAAGGAATAAAGAAGGGAGCAACACTCAAACACAACTCATGCTCCGGAACGCCATAAAATTCTCTATGTGGCAAGTTCATCACCTATAGCAGAACACAGTACATTTAATGTCTCCCTCAGTTTAGCATATTAAACAATAGCAAGTGGTAATTCTGATGGCTGAAAAACAATTTTACAAAAGCTTCTGATATTTCACAACCACTTAACAGGGGCAATAGAACAAATAAACACCGCGCCAGATGTTCAGTGCTGGAGTTACTAGGCACCGTTTCAGCTGAGACTAGCAGTTCGTGCAAGGCATCATGGGAGATGCAAGTCTTGCAGAGCAGCAGATGAAATCAGGTGTTGAGCACAGAGGGAGCACAATTTACTATAAACAGTTTTAACGGCCTCAGCAAAAACTTTGTTTCATGAAGAAGGGGGAAAAATCCTTGCAAACGAGTGTTAATAACTTTACAAGATAAATGCCTGCCTTTCTCTAGACATTAAGCTATTTTTGTGCAGGCATTGCAGAATTCTTAAACTGAATTATGGAACAATTTGCTGTGGCTTGATATAATAACTGTAAAGCTGCACTCAAAGGTACACAGATCTGCAGGGGAGGAGTAAACACGGCCATTTTTAATTGACAAACTATAACGCTGCTCTTCAAAAAGTCGCTGCATCTCCAAGTTCGTCTTTGCACATAACATCCAAGATGTGGCAAAAGAAATACTGAGAAGCTCCACGCGCACAAACCACACAAATTGAGCATTGCTATCAAACTGCACATAGTTCTGCCAAACGAGTATCTAAAATGTCGCTCCTTCCCAGCCCTTAGTGCGTCGTGTCCCGTAGTTTTGACATTATTAACGCGAGCTTTATATTTTGTTTGTTGGTATCGAGAATTAACTTCAAAATGATCACAGGGCACACAAACTATTTTAGACGGTGTCTTTTTTGTTGTAATTTTGAATTTGAAAATAGGAGCAAATGTAATTAGCAAAAACAAACACCAACCGGATCCCGGGCGGACTCTTTCCTCCAAACGGCAGGGTTAAACAGAATTGAAGGAGCTGGCATGTTAAAGACAAACTGGAACAAACGCCCATCTATCTACCATACCAGATACCAAACTATCTTTCAAAATGCCCTTTTCTCTCGTCCACGTCTATTTACAATATTTAGAACCGAAATTGATAAAAACGCTTGTTTCTCAATTTCAAAGAACCATATATACTAATGTGCAATCTTCTCAAACAAGAAATACATTTGATGGCATGAAGTACATTCTACACGTGACACGCCTGCTTGGATGTCATTTCCACTGAGTACACACCAGTGCTGTTCAGTCATGGTAAGGTGCTTTCCTCCGGTTTACTGTGCAGTTCTCCTCTCCTGATGCCTCTGCCTATATTGCATGCTGTACTTTAAAAGGACTTACCTTTCACACCGTCCGGACGCAAACATGTCGTTCTGTGGGCGGTGGGGCTTGCTTGTAGGACTCTGGCGGGATCCCGAGCAGTTCGATTGCTCTTGGCTTGCACTTTGAGCCCCTGGTATTGGAGTGTCCCACCGGCATCGCTTGAGATGACACAGAGGACGTCAGCAGTAACTGAGCCAGACCCCGCTCCTGATAGTTCTCAAGTGCAGTTGGTGGGCGTCGACGCTGCAGCACAGTGTAGCGCAAAGGAGTCTCCTCCGCGCCTTTACGGGATAGTTTCAGCCGAGTTACAAAGCTGCTACTGCAGAAACTTTTCCCGTTTCCGTGTTTTGCATTAACTACACACACATCTCCACATTTTACAAGCAGCCCACGTACTTGATTCCACCCAAACCCATTGCTCATCATTCTGCCAATTGGGCTGTTTATTCACAATGACTTGCTGCTTTTGTTAAAACAATATTCCGGACCAAAATAGGGTGAAGAGATCTGAGACTTTATTTAGCGAGTAATTATGGTTATTGTGAGTTCCTATTGTCTCTGTTCTCTAGAGGACATTGCTACCAATCCCAAGCGTAGGGTAGGAGGTACTGTTGTTGTCAGTACCTGTGGGGCGAATGATATCTGTTGCATTGACAGTGAGACATGTATAGGAAATGATTTCAGTGCATATATTGCTAGATATTGAAGCTAAATAGTTTAATAAACCTCAGATGTCGACTCATTCATATGCATTGATGGTTTATCGATCACTTGCTGTGAGCCAAAGGATACACCAGGCTAGACCTGGCCGGGTCTGGTGGCTCAGTGGACTAATCCGTCCACTGCAGGGGCCTCTGTTTCGATCTCATGGTCACAGGTTCAAATCCTGGCAGGTCGACTCAGCCTTTCATCCATCTAAGGTGAATAAAATGAGTACCATTGTGTCTGGTAACAACCAACATCTGTTATTCAGCGCCAAGATGCCTACGGGGGGACATGCGCATTACATGCCCGTGTTATGTTATCTCAATATTAGCAAAGCTGCACTATTTTATTAGAGAGGGCTCTTAATAAGGACAAAGTGTCCATGCTGTTCAGTGGACACACAGACATATCTTACCCGGATGGCTCCGAGACAGTCAGGGCCCTGCATTTATCTTTGGCTCCTGCAGAGTGCTTCGAGTTGCCTGCGCTGCTTTCTCTGGGGAAGGCGTATTGCTGATGCCTGCTTTTCTCATCTCCCTGCATACGCTGGCTCTTTTCGATGGTAGATCCATTCCAGAAAGATATATTTCAAGCATCCCTTGAGACCGAATGCCTTTTGGAATCAGTAGCGCAGGTGCACAAGTCCCTGCGAGTGGCTTGCTACATCGTTGACATTCAAGGACTCCTCGTGCCCAAAATAAAAACGTCTAATTTATCCCTAGTCCCACTCACTCTAGGTGAATGGTTGATGGGGACAAGTACAGTCAGGCTGGAGACAGAAGAAATAGTCTGAGATCCGATACACTGGGGGTCACGGAGTGTCAGCACATAGGAGGTGCAGTAACGTGAGTCCGAGTCCGACAGTGAAAGCTATGCCCCAAAAACATTGGCAACAATAAGAAATGCTGCAGACAGGCCCTCTACTCACCACGCAGAACACCGGACCCTCTGCACATAAAGCGTATGCCAGCATTTACACCCTAAAATAAGCTTCTCCTGCTTACGGCCACCTGAAAATACGTGTTTTGTTTCTGGATGTAACTGATGCCCAGGTTTAGCGCTCCAATACCTTCGGGTCAAATCCGCGCTACATAAAACTGCAAAAAAAAGTTCAGCAAATCACGTTGTGAATTATCCGTCCGTTATATCGAGCTTAAAACCTAACCTACCATGTGCTCTGCCACCTCTTTCTGCTGCGGTACACTAATGTAAGCACTTGAGCTGCTGGTTAAACAATCCCCAGTGTGTGGCAGAGTCCTGCAGTTGGAAGTGCCTCCATCTGTAACACACATTTGTGGGTTAACTACAGACACGTCTTGTTTTCTTGCGTCGCAAACTGCTGTAAAACCCCTACCTCCATGGAGATCATTTAGGTACTACCAGGAGTAAAGGTGCGTAATCGATTTGACCCTCTGATCTCAACCATCAGACACAAAAGAACATGTGCGGAAATCATTGAAACTCATTCACAGAGGACCATAAAAATGTAAGCTACTGATATCACCTCTTCACAAGACAAATCAGATGTCAGTCTACCACGGAGCTTTCGGAACTATTGCGAAAGTCGCCTCTGGACTATTGAAAATACTTCATTGCAATACCAATGGCAGACTTGGCACCAAACAAATGCCAATAACATTACATATAATAAAACGTAAGTGTTGGGATGGAGAGAAAGATAAAATGTAGACAGATAAGTTCCTGCCAATCGGCATTATGCACACAGTATAAAATCACTTTCTGGGGTGCATGCACTAATGTTTGGTAAAAATAATTCTGCTAAGCATAGCACAAGATACGATTGTACAGATGCGCAACTCACAATTATTTGCAATTTACCGATTTTTGTAGGCAACTGAAGCAAACAAAACAATGAATCTATCCAATACGATTTGTGCATTTATGAATGTCTTCATATAGAATGCTGACCCATATTCCTATTCTTATGTCTGAGTAATGTAAGATACGCGCATTTTACACGTGTAAGAGGGTTAAGAAAATTGTGAAATTTTAAAATTGATTATTGCTATTTTCCTCACAAATATATTTGTCAAACATGTCAGCCCTTCCTACACACACCTTGTAAAAACGTGATTGTTGCACTTTATTCACCCTTCTGTACAACTTACCCCACCTGCAATTAGGTACCGATTTAGTGCCAGGATACTGCAAGGGCACTTGTAATCATTCTTTACTGCACCAAAATGTACTAACTTCTTGGTGTAAACCAACTTTGCACAGCATGTGATTGATTGACCTCTCCTCTCGCACTCTCAAAGGCAGGTCCACTTTTCAAACCCACCCTAAACTGATCTGCGTGCACTGTTCTCATTTGTACCTTAAATTGCACACTGATAGCAGACATTGTAATATTTGCTTCAGAGGAGAGACAAGCTTTCCTATTTGCCGTATACGTAGCGGTCATCTTGTATTAGACACTCTTTAGGGAATTAGGACATTTGGGGAGACAATGCCCGAACGGTGAAGACGACTCGCACATGTATTCGTGCATTCGCTAGGGTTCCAATGAAAAAGCTGCTCTGGATAAGGAAGCCCGAGTCTGACCATGCGCTTTACTTTTAACACGTCACCAAATTTAAAATGAAATGTTACCCCAACTGTCCCGCGCCACCTGATCTCCCAATACCAGACGCGGCTCAGGGGGGGGATGCCGGGGGATTTTTAAAATACAAAAAAAATCCTGACTGAGGAGGTCCGCCGTCCGCGCCGCCTCGGGTCCGACTCCATTTGGCCCTACCTACAGCCCCTCTCAGCCAATCCTGGCGCTGCTGGCAGCGCCAGGATTGGCTTAGGGCACGGTTACCCCTCGCCCGCCTGCCCATTAGGAGACCGAGGTTTGAGCCTTTGCTCAACCCTCGCTCTCCTAATGGGCATGCGCAAGCCAGTGAACACACAAGTGCGCATGACTGGGCACGGCACGAAAATTCGGTGCCCTTGCCCACTCATGCGCACTTGTGCTGCAGTGCTGCCCTGGTCCCTCTGACAATCATGTCAGTCAACATGACGCAGGACCGCCCACCCCCTTCAGACTCTGAAGGGGGTGGGCGGTCCGACGTCATGCTGACTGACATGATTGTCAGTTCTCCCTCGGCTCTTTGAACTTAAGTAAACTGATTCAGTTTACTTAGGTTCAAAGACGCCGAGGGAGCTGCGGGCGGGGGGGCTACGCCCCAACGCCCCAATGGACGCACCGCCCCTGACAGTGACACCGTCAAAACCCATGCTGCACAGAATGTACCCACCTTAAGTGATTCACACAGTTAATAAGAGAACTAATCGAGGCCTTTTATGTTCTTTTTATTTCCACTGCTGAGTAAGGGACATGAAGAGCTATGCATCTGTTTTATACCAATGTCAGTGCACTCTGCAGGCATCGAGGGCAGTGGTGGGCTGGACTTTCATGCAGTCTGGCACTGGCAGGTGAGCCAGCGTGAAAGGGTCAGTGTGTGGGCCTGTTTAAGGCCGAGCCTACCAGACAACGCAAGCTGTCTAGTTGCAAAAGACCTACTGTGGGCTTGCCAAGAACTTACAGGGGCTTACAGACCACCAATTGCTTACTATTGGCTGGCTTTAATGTCACTCTCATTTGCACGCTTTTAATTTGATGGCTTTCCTTATCCCCAGCTCGTTCTTCTTGTGTTTGTTCCTTGCCTGGAGCATAGCCTCTTTCTCTTTGCCTTCCAGTGATCATTTTTAGGGAACATTTATTTTTGTCTAACAACTCCATGAGATTGCATGTGTTATCTAACCGTCTTCAGTTGCACTTCTGCCCCCTACAGTCCATGTTGCACTCTCCCTCGTGTGAATCTCCCCTCGCTCTGTGGGGTATTTTCACAAGAACGTGCGCTAAACATCTCCAGAAAATGTTAACGCAACTTTACACATCGCAGTCTATCTCGGGAAAATAACCCTGTGTTAACGTGGAATTCACAACACGGCGGTACCATGCGAAAGTTTGCCAAAAACGCGGCCAATGTCCGCGATACAACCACCGCGACGGAGATAAAAACACAAACCACAACGCAAAAAAACGTGCGATGGGCCAAACCGCGATAAGGAAATCAGCGATAAGCAGCGCCAGGCCTGCAATACACACACGGCAGGCGGGAAAATCGCTATAAAAGTAGAAAAAACACACAAACACAAAATAACCAACACCGAAGCACCATGGAGGCAGCCGGAGCAGGCGCAGAGGACGAGCGGAACCCCACAAGCACCCAGGACGACCAGCCTGGGACCTCGGGGACAGGGAAGGGCAAGGACAAGAAGAAGAGGAAGAGGCGGTTCGGTCCGCAGGAGAATAGGATCATGGTCACGGAGGTGATGGAACACCATCAAGAACTGTTCGTCACCTCCAACGTGTCATTGGGCACCAAAAATGGAATATGGCGGTCCATAGTGGACAAGGTGAATGCCGTCGGAGAGCACAAGAGGTCAATGGACGAGGTCAACAGGCGATGGATTGACATCAAGCGCGAAACCAAGGAGAAACTTGCAGGCAACCAGAAGGCAGCAATGCAGATTGGAGGTGGGAGCCCAGGGCCACAGCTGGAGCTGGATGACATGGAGGAGCTGGTGTCGACAGTCATCAGTGTGGAGACCGTGGCAGGAGTCGGGGGAGCGGACACTGCTCGACATGACAACACAACAGCAACAGGGTGAGTAACCACCAGGTACTGGGGGGACGGGGGGAAGATGTTATGTTATGTTATCTGCGTTTATATAGCGCACAGCTGCCCCAGC
Organism: Calotriton arnoldi; assembly: GCA_963921515.1. Taxonomy (NCBI): domain Eukaryota; kingdom Metazoa; phylum Chordata; class Amphibia; order Caudata; family Salamandridae; genus Calotriton; species Calotriton arnoldi. The sequence goes on along the minus strand of CAWUFW010004371.1, from coordinate 322,092 downwards.
AAAGAGGCGTCCCGGCACTGCCAGCGTCAGAAGGAACAGGGCAAGAAACAGAGCAGGTAGGCGCAAGGAATATGCAGAAGGACAAAAGGAGACTAGGCAGAGGGAAAAAGGAAAGTTTTGATTGCTTTCCTAAAGTCCAGCAAGCAATCCATGCTGCGGATCTGGGGAGGCAAGGAATTCCATAGCTTGGCAGCCAAGCAACGAAAGGATCGTCCCCCGGCCCGAAGGCGCTTCACACACGGGGGACTATAACCAAATGCTGCCCCAGGGAGCACAGCTGGTGAGTGGGGACATACGGGACTAGTAAGTTAACTAAAAGGCTGGGCGAAGCAAGCTTCAAGATCTTAAAAGATAAGCAGAGAGCCTTAAATTGGATCCGCTTGGCCATGGGTAGCCAATGTAACCTCCGGATGGCACCAGTAGAGGGACAATTATGTGGGAGCCCCAACAGGGCTCTGGCGGCAGTCGCATTACCTCAGCCTGATTAGCCCCCAAAAGGAGCGAACTAGCATAGTCTAGTCTAGATAGAATGGCTGATTGAACAATCAGCTGGCGCGTAGGTGGGTCAAAGAACCTCAACAGAGGCCTAAGCCCCCAAAGGAGGCCACAACAAGTACCAGCAACTTTTTTGGTATGCTCTTGAAAACTGAGGGTAGAATCCATCCATACCCCCAGGTTCTTGACCACCAACTTCGGGGTGGGGGTACTACCAAGAACGTTAGGCCACCATTGCTCACTCCAGAGGCTCCTGTCCTTCCCCACCAGCAGTACCTCTGTTTTATTAGCGTTCAGCTGGAGACAGTTTATGGTCATCCACTCCGCAACCGCGGCCAAGCCGCTCCTAAACCTAGAAGCATCCTGTGCGGGACCATCGGAGAGGGCCACCACCAGCTGCGTATCGTCCGCATACGAGACCATGGTGAGGCCCATATTCCTGGCCACCGTTCAAGAGGCTGAACATATAGGTTAAACAGTACGGGGCTCAGTGCAGAGCCCTGAGGCACCCCCTGACCGATGGAATGAGCCTGGGAAAGAAACGGGGGGGGGCCGACACTCGGAATGATCTGTCTGTCAGAAATGATCTGAACCATTCTAGTGCTAGGCCCACAACCCCGGCATCCTCCAAACGCTGTAGCAGAATCTCATGCGAAACTGTGTCAAATGCGGCACTCAGGTCAAGCAAAATCAGTGCCGCCATATGACCGGAATCGAGAATGGTCCGCAGATGTTCTGTCACAGCCAGAAGAGCAGTCTCTGTACTGTGACCGGAGCGGAAACCATTTTGAGAGGGATCCAAGATGTTATTGGTATTCAAGAACTCATTAAAATGTTGTTAACATGAGCCTCTGCAATCTTAGCTACCCAGGGAAGGAGGGATATAGGCCGAAAGTTTTCCAGCTTTGCCGGGTCAAGCGAAGGTTTTTTAAGAATAGGAGATACCCTCGCCTGTTTCCACGGCACAGGGACCACAGCTGTAGAAAAAGACGTATTGACAACCTGGCACAAAGGGTCCAGGAAGAAAGAAAGTGAGTCCCTGAACTGGACGGGTTTTAAAGGATCGGCCGGAGAGCCAGATTTAACTTTCCTGCTCAGTAGAGAAAACTCTTCCTGCGTGATACTGGGAATAGCTTCCAGAGAATGCAGAGGAGGAGATCCGCAAAGAGCAACAGGAGGGGGAGACCCTTGCGGAAAGGACCGATAGATGGTGTCCACTTTGTCAACAAAAAAAGTTGCCAGGTCTTCACACTGTTGCTCAGATGTAATCAAGGAAGCAAAGGAGTTTTTCCTTACTCTGAGGTCCTTGAGAATCTTAAAAATACATTTGGCCGGATTAGGGCTTAGCTTTATTTCGTTGGCATAATAGGCCGCTCAGACAGTACAAATGGTTCTATGATAGATTTTAATAGCGGCCAAATAGGATTTTTTTGCCGCAGGGTCATATTCCTTTCTCCACAATGGCACACATGCACAATCAAGCAGAGCACAGTGCACACCCACAATGACTCTGGATCATGGCCCTGATCTACAGACTGTCACAATGTACATTGCCATGCTGTCTGAATGTGAACACGTACCATGCAGCTACATACATGTGGACACATTGTAATACAGCATCTCCCCTTCACATTGCAGAGGCACCGTCAACACCTCCTGCAGAGCAGTCCCAGCCACTCTTCACTGATGACGAGGAGGACACCCCCAGCATCGACACCGAAGCCCTGCAAGACATCATTGAACTCATCCGCCAATCACCTCCAGGATCAGGGCAGCCCAGCTGCATCGAGAAGACCCCACCCACTCAACAAACCACCCAGCAGGAGGCACCCACAACCCCGGCTGTCTCCCAGGACCCCCACGAACAACACATGGCCTTCCAACGCCTTGTGTTGGAGGGCAAGAGGGAGATGGCTGAGCAGGTGCGGGTGGGGTTAGACCTCATGGCTACCAAATTGGACGCCATCCATGGTGTCTAAGTCCCATCAGGGACCACCTCCAGTCCCTAACGGACACCCACAGGCCGCTCCATGGTCTCCAATGAGCCCTGGCTGACATCGCTAGAGTCATGACTCGGAGACAAGAACACCTGTCCGCTCAGAGTGGCTCCAGCGATCTCAGCCGTGAGCTGGCACACATGCGGAGGCTCATGGAGGACATGGTGCGGATGGAGGCGGAAAGGATGGCAGCCACTGCTGCACATCAGCAAAATGTAGCTGGGATCTACCATGCCCTGCAGATCCTCATCATGGCATTGCTGCCACAAGGCGTGGCGCAGATGAATGCTGCTGCTCCTACACCATCCACATCTCCTCCCCCTGGTGTGTCAGAGCCTCACAGTGCGGCAGACATTTCCACTCCGGCACCTGATGTGTCATTGCCACACAGTGCGGCCAACAATCCACCTCCGGCCCCTGATGTGTCAGTGGCACACAGTGCCGCAGCCGGAACTGCACCACCCACAGGTGAGGCAGAGCACACATCCGAGGACGAGGACATGGATGGGATTGAGATCAGAAGGAGGCACTAGCATTCATTTCCGCCACCTGGCCTGTTGCTGCTTGGTGCCGCACATGGCCCCATGACCTTCCACTGACCCCCGATACACTCTGCTGCACTCACCTTGGACCGCGACATGGACTGACATATCCTGTTTGGTGACCAATGACATAGCGACCAGACTGCGGACTGTACTCTTCCTCTTCCGCTGTACTTGTCATTCCCCGATGGACTCTGGCTGGCCCTCCACGGGCCCATATTGTGAAGTGGGGTTGGCATGGCCCTGTACTGCTCCAGCTGCAAAACTCCACTGGATGTGCATTAAACATTCAGAAACGCACTGCTGTGTCATGTCTTTCATCATTCAAGTATGAATGTGTGGATGAATGTAGGGTCAGTGATTCCCCCTAACGTCAATGATGCTCATCTAGTGGGATTCCAGTCACAGTGTGCTACATTGCCGATTGCGTTCCGGGTGCCGTAGACACTACAACAGGGACACACGCATTAGTCACTTCCTTGACCGGGCATGGACTGAACCACGCCCAGAGCCCCCGAGTCATTGTTGCAAGCCCTGCGATGGTCCAGCGTACGCCAGGCCAGACCACTCCGCTTACGCTCCGAGGGGGGGGCCACATAGCTACATGTCGCAGGTTTACACGCTAGTGGTCTGCAGGTCACTGGTCTAGTTGTCAGCATGTCACGGCCACTCCCTGAGGGCAGGTGTGCACACACACCACACCCATCCGGCACAGGCTTCACAGGCCACGTGACCCCGCCAATATAAGGGGCCGAAAACGTCACATTCCCCACTGCCGGAGGTGACTGGATGACGGACGTTCCACGATTCTCAATCATAAAGGGCCCATGAGTTGTTGCGCACAGGGTTAGTCGCACCCTGTCACAGGCCTACCACCACGTGGCGCTGACTGGGGTTGCACAGGGTTAGTGGCACCGAAATTGCTGAGCAGGTGTGCAGCCTGTGATGATGACGTGTGCACTGATGTGGTCTCTGCCATTGATGCCTCAGGACTCAGCGTCATGTGTGGGACCTGCTGGGCCGCGGTGCGGGTCCGCATGATGTGGAGCATGCCATGGTGGCGGGAACGGGGCCTGGAGCTTGCACGGGCACGTGGTGTGCCCACTGGTGGACACACCGTTGGCGGCAGGTGAGCAGTGGGGCTTGGGTGCGCAAGGGCGGACAGCCAGCGCTGGCCGGTGGGAAGGGGTAGGGTGCGGCTGCATGTGTACGCAGGGACGGACAGGCGTTGTTGCCGTGTGCAGTGAGATGGACTCTGCCATGATTGGCTCTGGCCTCGATTACAGATTGCAGACCTGGTGGCTTGCAGTGTATACCGGCTCGTGGTTGGAGACACACCGGTGGCAGCAGGTGAGCAGTGGTGCCTGGGTGCGCGGGGGCGGCAGTGTCCCTCTCTCTCTCTCTCTCTCTCTCCCTTCCTTTCCTTCTCTCTCTCTCTCCCTTCCTTTCCTTCTCTCTCTCTCGCTCTCTCTCTCTCCCTTCCTTTCCTTCTCTCTCTCTCTCTCTCTCTTCCCCTTCCTTTCCTTCTCTCTCTCTCTCTCTCTTCCTTTCCTTTCCTCTCTCTCTCTCTCTCTCTCTCTCCCTTTCTTTCTCTCTCTGCCTTTCTTTCATTCTCTGTTTCTCTGTGTCTCGCTCCTTTGATGTGCGCATGACACACGTTCTGATTTTGTGCTTTATTTTCCAGGCTGTGACATCAAGATTGTCCCGGACGGACCCGACAGGAGTCTTCCACATTGGTGTTTTGTGTTGTATTTCAATAAAGTTTTTGGTTGTTACTTCAATGAGGAGTGACTGTTTCTCGTTCTTCTGACCACACATGTATGTTTCTTTTTGTCATTGTGTGACATCATGTGCTTTTTGTGGCTCTTGTGTCGTGCACGGTATGTATGGGGCCGGGGGGGGGGGGCCTGGGAGTGGTGGCGGTGGGTGTTGTGGCCCTCTTGGGTCTCCGAGCTGCATGATCATTGGCTCCATGGCATCTGTGGGTCTTCCGATGTGGATCTGGGCTGGGCTCCCTTTCGAACTGCAGGTAGTCGTCCTGCTTAACACCAGAGCAGGTGTTAATTCCCTGCTGCTACTGTGGCTTATCGCCTGTTTTTGGTTCGCATCGCAGATCTGGCAGTTCGTTGTGAAAGTGGTGTTGTGGTGTTTTCGGGAGTTTTTGCACAGGAACGCCTACTCTGCATCTCATTAGGGTTAGTTGGTGGTGTCACCCGTGGAGATAAATTTTGCGGCAGTTATCGCGGGAATACTGGCGATGTCTGCAGTTTGCACCCGCTTGTGAATGGGGCGTTAAATCTATCTCCACTTTTGATGCGTTAAGGTGGCGATAACTCGGCGATAAGTCCTTGTGAATATGCCCCTTTGTTTTTCTCGCCTTTGTGTGCTTTACCCCAGCCCTCTGTGTTGCACCCTTCTTCACATGCTGCTTTAACCTACCCATAATGACCTGCCTTTATTTTTACTTTACCACCCCCGCATCGGCTCTCCCGACCAGAATCTCCCTGGCCCCCTAACCCAGCATGGACTTTGTCTTTTAAAAAGATGTTTTTAATTTGTTTTGGAGGGCCAGACAGCAAATTGCTTCCTGTCCCTCAGCTTTACGTGAAAGCGTTATTTTGTGTTTTTTTTTTTTAACGGATCGATTTTGGATTTGTAATTTTTTTTTTAAATGGCACCATCATTTTGAAGGCAAGCACATATATAGTGATGCATGTGGACAAATACATTATCCCACATGCCACTGTAGGCCCCATCATCGTGCCATTTTTTTTAAAAATCGTTTTGCCAGCACTGCACTGCATCGCCACAAGGCCTTGGAAAAGCCAAAAGGTCACACCTTTTGGCTTTGCCAAGGCTTGTCTTTAATTGTGTGGGCCACGGTGGGACACAAATTGACCCTTTAAAGTTTAACTATCTGGCACTATCAGACTGCCCGAAAGATCAGTCCTACACAAATATATGGGGCAAAGTTATGAAACAAATATATTAGATTTTAACATTTAAAGGAGTTTCTGAACTTCTCAGAGACCTAATTAAGATTTGTTGGGTTTGCTCATGTTTTTACGATGCAGTTAACGATGTCACTGCACATGCATTAGTGTTTACGAATCGAGTGTATTCATATTTTGTGGTAGGCTGCTCGCATTCGTTGTCATCCATATTCAGTTTCTATCATTAATAACGGTTCTTATAAGATAGTGAGTATGCATACTTATATTTAGAATCATATGCAGTATTGGGCTACTTCTGCTCTTGAAACCCAGTTATCTCTCCAATCACTTGTTGACTGTATCTTTGCAAGCTCTTCGCTGCATTTTGCCTAGGTTTCTCTATTCCACATTTCACTCCATCTTCTAATCCTATTCCTTCCCTACTCCTTCCGTAGCAGCTTTCCAGCTCCATTGCATTTCTCCTGTAGCACTGGGCACATGTTTAAATGTGACTCATCTTCTCGAAACAGATTCGTTGTATACATAACCTAAATATCATCTGAAAACGCAGTGCAGTTAAGATAAAGAGTAAGTTGCCAAACTACAAATGCGTCGCAGTCACCATGGTAACAATGAAGGAATTCTCAGAATCACGCAAGCAAAGGTTGATAATATCTGACTTTACACATTCCATTGCTTAATCGGAATTGCTCTCTACTAACGATGCAATGAGATACCATGAAAGAAAACATGTTGTGCTAACAAATCAGTTAGGCCAGAGCAAGTAAAATCAAATGGGTGAAAAAAAAGTCTAAAAATAGATTTTGCCGCTATATTGTAAACCCCCAGCAAGCCATACTTTTAGAAGAATATAGTTTTTACAATGAAGATGGTGCATGAACATTTTTCTACAATTTGAAGTTTTGTTGCAGGAACATTTTCTTAAACTTCGACACCCTGTAAAGATGTTCAAAGTACTCAAACGTCACTACTAGCTTATATTTTTTCATATACCAATCTGAAATATTATAAAAGCAGATGTCAAACATCTGGTTATTACATGGCACCTCTGTAGCCCATCCGTGTATTATTTATTGCTATATTCATTTCATGCACACTCCTGTCGCAACAAGGCCTCTTCAGAGCTGAGATGACAATGGGGGGTGGGGGGGCTGCAGCTGGAGAGGCTAAGGTTGGTCATAAGAGAGCTCCAAAGGGAGAATTCTGGGAAGTGGAGGGATGGCTCACGAAAGAAAGAGTTGTACTTTGGCAATCCATACTACTGTCAATGTCCAACTACTTATCATGCATTTCTTCACTACCACTATCTACCACACTCTATCGCAACATTCCCTGCGACCAAGCCTCATTCCGCAGTCCTTCTTCCAGGGTGTTGGATACAGTGCACTGATAGAATATCGACCCCCAAAATATCCCCATACACAAATATCGAGTTATAAATATCAGTGTCAAAAATTTCGACATCCTATATTTCTAATGGTAAGTACAAAAATATCAACAACAACAAAAAAAAAAAACATAAAAAAAAAAAAAAAAAATCGATGTAAAAATATAGTTGTACAAAATATCGATTTTAATATATGTATAGAAAATAATTCTACATATATTAAATAATAAAATTAACTTTAAAAAAAAATAGATTTAATATACATTTAAACAAATATAACAAAAAATGTATTTAAAAAAATGTAAACATACGTATATAAAATGTAATATATATATATTTACTTTAAAACAATGAAACTATTAATTTTAATTTATTTTATAATTGTATATATGCAAATTTACAAATAAATATATATATGTATACATACACCAATAACATAAAATCTAATAAAAAACATTATATTATAAATGAAAACATTAAACTATTTAAAACTCTTTAAACTTACATTTTCCCCTTCAGTGAGGGCAACAGTAGGTAAGTGTTGGACAGTGGAGGGGTAAAAATTACTATTCCCACTCTAGTGAGTGCAACAGTAGGGAAAGTGTTGGATAGCGGAGGGGTAAAAATACTATTCCCACTCCAGTGAGTGAAACAGTAGGGAAAGTGTTGGATAGCAGAGGGGTAAAAATACTATTCCCACTCCAGTGAGTGAAACAGTAGGGATAGCAGAGGGGTAAAAATTACTATTCCCACTCCAGTTAGTGCAACAGTAGAGAAAGTGTTGGATAGCAGAGGGGTAAAAATCACTATTGCCACTCCACTGAGTGCAACAGTAGGGAAAGTGTTGGATAGCGGAGGGGTAAAAATTACTATTCCCACTCCAGTAAGTGCAACAGTAGGGAAAGTGTTGGATAGCGGAGGAGTAAAAATGACTATTCCCACTCCAGTGAGTGCAACAGTAGGGAAAGTGTTGGATAGCGGAGAGGTAAAAATTACTATTCCCACTCCAGTTAGTGCAACAATAGGTAAAGTGTTGGATAGCGGAGGGGTAAAAATTAATATTCCCACTCCAGTCAGTTCAAAATTAAAAACAAAAAATATCACCAACACAAAATATTTTTTTTTAAAAATCAAAAATATATACATTTTTTTTAAAGATCTAAAAAATAGAAACATATTATAATGTTACATAGATATGACAAATACCTAAAAAATATATTAAATAAATGTAAAAATAATTTACAAATAACTATTTTTAATTAGAAATTATTTATAAACAAAAACTTTAATTATTACATAAATGTAATCTTTTTTATTTCCTACCCTATAACACCACACAATTCACAACACACATCTAAACTTTTAAAAAATGTACCTCCATAATTAACATGATTAACTATCAATTAAAGAAATATTATTAATTAAAAAACAAATTAAAACAGATAAAAATTAATTTACTCCCCAAACGTTACCCCTATAAAACCAAAACACACACACAAAAAATAAACAATTACCCTAATTAATTATTAATTGATGAATTAATATTAATGATCAACTAATTATTAATTAATTAAACATAAATCACTTTCCACCCTCTATCCCTAAAAACCCCACAACCCACACCTAAAAATCATTACACAACTTCCATAATTAATTTTAAAATACATTTTCAAACTACTTAATAATTAACAATAAATTACTTCCCACCCTTTACCACTATAAACCCCACAACTCGCATCTAAAATTAATTACACAATTGCCATTTTTAAATTTTAATGAATTAATTAGCATTAACAAATAATTATTAATTAATTACAAATAAATTACTTCCCACCCATTACCCCTATAAAGCCTACAACATGCTCCTTAAAAAATGACAATTACCATAATTAATTACCAATTAATTAATACTAATTAACAACCAATTAATAATTACTTAAAAATAAATTACGTCCTACAATTAGCACTATAAAATATAAATTAAATATTAATACATTTAAAAAAATTAATTTATGATAATTAAATTACTTCCCACCACCTACCCCTATAAACCCCACAACCCGCTCCTAAAAAAATAACACGATTACCATAATTAATTACCAATTAATTAATTATTAATTAACAACCAATTAATAATTAATTAATAAATTACTTCCGCAATGAATACTATAAAATCAAATTAAATAAATATTACTAAATAAATAATCATTAATTTATTTTAATTAAATTACTTCCCACCCTTTTCCCCATATAAACCCACAACCCACTAAAAACGCAAAATTTAATTAAAATAAAATTGATAACTACTAAAAAATCAACACATATATTAAAAACCAAAAACAATACTTATACAAAAAATAGATCACATGCATTTAAAATACATACTAAAATACATAACACTAATTAAAAAAATCGATATTTTAAACAACCATATTTTTGCAAACGATATTAATGACTTCGATATTTATAAAAACTATATTTCTTACCTTAAAGTCGATATTCTTGACCACGATATTTGTGCTGTCGATATTTCTGTGTCACGATATTTCCAACTCGATATTTGTGTAAGTTGACATTTCCAACTCGATATTCTGTCTGCATACAGTTGAATACAAGCTCTCAGTACAAAGTAAGATGAGAGGATGCAGATTCCTACTGAGAAACAAACTCCATAAGCACGAACAGACCCACGGCTGCTGGATCAAAGTTTTTCACGGATGTATAAAGCAAACAGCTCAGTTTTGAAAGTGCCTTTTAAATGCACTTAACACCAACTCCACAACCTGGCCGACAACATTCGGCATGCGTGACGCACAGATGGGTGTATGGAAGCAGCAATGCTGACACGGTTGTACTATCAGGCACTCTTGCACCCTGGCAATGCAAGATGGGTCGGATTGAAAGGACCAGTGTGTGGGCCGTGTTTTTTGATCCAGAGGGTAATGGCATGGCTGCTTCATTTCTCTCTATCCCTCTGTCTTGTTGTCTCTCACTGCTGCCTGCCTCATCAATAACTAAATCCCTGCCCTTCACTCAACATTCACTTTTATATCTACCCCTATCTACCCCTATCTACCCCTCTCTACCCCAATGTCTTCTTCCACTGTGTACCTCTATTTCTTTGCCTGACATATCTTTTTCTCTCATGTCTCTCTCCTTACTTCACCTCTGTTACTCCATACCTCTCTCTGAGTATCCCTACAACTCTCTGTACCTACTCTCTATTTGTCTATCTCTTTCACTCCATACCTCACTTCTGTCTATGATATCTCTCTGTCGAGCCCCCTCATTCTGCCTCACTTCCCTCCACCAACCTTCCAAGGCCGCCTGACACTCAACCTACTGCTGCTCTCTCCCTCATGCCTCTCTCTGCACCTCACTGCTGTTTTCCTTTCAACCCCCTGTATCTCTCATCCATCTACTTAATCTCTCACCATTATCTCTTTCTACCTCACCCCTTTCTCTTCATCTCGGTATTTCTACATCTCTCTACCTCTCTACTCCTCCCAAAACCTCACCACCCCCTACCTCTCTCTTTCTCTACTTCCTCTACCTCACACCTCTCATTCTACCTCATGTATGTAAGCTCTCAATGTACCTCAGCATACATTAGCTGCCTCGCCTCTCCACCTCTCTTCACTCTTTGCTATGTTATATTAATTTGTATAGTGCACTAATCACTCGAGAGGGTATCCAGGTGCTTGGGCAGGTGTGTAGGTGTGAGGTGCCCAAGGTGCTTACACGAAGAGCTGGGGTCCTCATCTTCTTCTGGAACTCAAGAAGTGAGGAAGAGTCTCTGATGTGTTGAGGGAGGTCATCTCATGTCTTGCGTGCGATGTAGGAGAATGATCGACCTCCAGTTTTTCTTTTGTCGATGCGGGGAATGTGTGCGAGTGAGTGATCCAACTGGTGTTCCGAGGCAACCTTTTGATGATCTTTTGCAGCATGCGTAGGATGTGGAAGCAGGAGATGCACAATGCATTGACTTGAGCTGTCATGTTGAGCTTGTCATCTAGGATTAACCCTAGATTTTTTCCGTGGTCTGTGGGTGTTGGTCCTAGCTTCAACAGCCACCAGGCGTGGGGAGGTCTTGTTGCAGGTACTTCTGTCTTGTCGGAGTTGAGCTGCAGGCATTTGGGTTGTATCCAGTCTGCTACCATGGTCATATAGTTGGTTAAGTTTGTCCTGGATGTGGTGGTCTTGTCCGTCAGGGAGAGGATGAGTTGGGTGCCATCAGCATAGGAGATGTCGGTGATATTTTGTGATCGGATGATGTTGGCAAGTGGTGTCATGTATATGTTGAAAAGGGTGGGGTTGAGGGATGATCCTTGTGGGACTCCGCATATCAGTCTCTAAGTATCTGATGTGAAGGGTGACAGCCTGACTCTTTGGGTTCTTCCCATGAGGAAGGGACAGATCCATTTGAGAGCAAATCCTTGCATGCCAATGTTGTGGAGTCTTCTGATGAGTCTTCTTTCTACCTCTGTTCTATGTTACTTCTTTCACTATCTTACTGCTTTCTTGCTGTCTCTCTATCAACCTATTTTTCTCTAACCATTGCATCCTCTTACTTTCTCACTCTACATTCCTCTTCATACCTCCTCCTCTATTTCAACTTACCCTCTGCCTCACTCTCACTTTCATTTTATACATCTCTCTGCATCACCTCTGTATACATCACAAATCTTTCTGTGCCTCACCCTTTCTCTCTACCACTATTTCAACCTCACCTTTCTTTCTCTACCTCACCTCTGTCTCTTTGCTTCACCTTTTTCTCTGCATATCATCTCTTTCTACCTTCACCTCGCTCTCTACCTTTCTGCCTTGCTACTCTCTTGCTTAACCTGTATTTCTATGCCTCACTTCTCCCTGTGCCTCTCTCTCGATCTCACCACTCTCCCTTTTTCTACTTTGCATCTATCGATCTCTCACAACCTCATGTCTCACTGTCTCTCTCTACCGTCCTCTGCTTTTACCTAAAATTCACTTCTCTTTCAACCTTAACTCTCTCCAAACCTCACCTTTCTAAGTACCCTCTCTACATCAGTCCACATTTCCTTCTCCCCTTCACTACATCACTCTACTTCTCTATCACACTAAAACCTTAACTATCTCCGTGTCTACCTGCTTTTTCCTCTTTTTAACTCACTGCATCTTTCTTTTAGCCTACCTTTTTTTTCTCTCTACTTTACCTGTTTCTCTTCCCATCATTATCTCGACCTCCGTTCCCCATCTAGTTTACCTATTTTGTTACACCACTCTTCCTATCTCTTGTCATCTACCTCTCATTTTCTTGTACTCAGCAGAGCTAGAGGTCCCTGACTAGCCAGAGAGGTGCACACATAGAAAGAAGGGACAAAGCATGTGAAGGGAATTAAGGAGAAAATTATCAGATTTCACCTGATGGAATGGTGAAAATCCTCAAAGCAGTAATTATATCTGTACTGTTTCAATTAAAATCAATGCTGAACTGCATCATGGGGCCTTTAATTAGCTTAAAATGGTTAATACATTTAAAGTTTTCCTGAATAGGAGGCCTGAAAATGTCTTGGCCAGTGCCAAAAAATTTCCTAAGATGGTACTAGGTAGAACCTATAAATCTGGCAAAGTGCTGTTTAAAGCACCAGTCTGTGTCAAATGCAAACAGCCCATTGATTGTGTGCTGCATCAGATGATTACAGTAAACTTGCTCCCTGTCCTTGAGATCCAGAGATTACCTGGTGATACGAGGGAACAATCAATAGCCTCTAGCATACTAAGAAACCCCACTATGGCATAACGTTGTAGTTTCACACCATCTACTCTCTGCATGTGATGATGCGTTAGTCAGCAATATTGAGTGAAACATTCATGGGTTAGGATCTTTAAAAAAACGTGGGCTGCACCAAACCATGCGCCATGCCCACTGTGTGCCTTTAGAAGCCAGTGGTAGGGAACCAGAGCATCATGACTTAGGGCCTTAATATGAGTTTGGGGGTGCGGGAGCGGCACCGCCCCGCCAAACCAGTGGTTGAACCGCCTGCCAGATTAGGAGTTTTCTCCTGTCTGGCAGGCAGTTCTTTGGCGTTCCCAGTCAGTGCCCATGAAATAGGCACCGAAATGGGAACGTCAAAATCAGTACCTGCATGGCATGGACTGCTGTAGTCCATGCCGTGCAGGTACTGGGGTGGCATGCACACAGGGGGGCATAACATATGCCCCCCTGCATGCACCCCATGGCGCAGAGGCACAATGGTGCCCTGTAGGGCCTCCTTTTTATCCTTCCCTGCCACACTTTTCATGGTGGTCACACTGTCATGAAAAGTGTGACAGTGAGAAAACTCGTAATATGCTTGGCAGGGCTGCAGCGGACGCGCCAAGCATATTGCAGCCTCAAGACTGCCGCACCACCGCCAATGATCTCTGATCCCTGGCGGTTGAAGTGGTCCCTAGGTGGCCCGACCACCCTGGTCGTAATAGAGCAGCCGGAAGACCGCCACCACCCGCCCCCGTGAGTCTGGCGGTCCGTGGCCCGCCAGACTCGTAATAAGGCGCTTAATATCATATATTGTGTCATAAATATTGGTTAAAAACATATCACTCCATTGGAGTTAATCAATGGGTCTGGTGGCTTAGTGGACTAATGCATTCACAGTAGGGGCCTGTGTTTGACCTCATGGTCATAGGTTCAAATCCCAGCGAGTCCACTCAGCCTTACATCTTTCTGAGGTTGATAAAATGAGTACCATTGACTTGGGTAACAATAAACATTTGTTATTCAGTTCCAAGAGGCTTACAGGCGTACAAGTGTCTTACAAAAATACACATGTTATAACAAAAAATCTACACCCAATGGTACAATGTTTTGGTCATTTAATATTTTTGTCAGTTCATTTTTGACATACAACCAAGCCAGTTGCAAATAATGCAGCTCTGTAATTAATCTGGTGGGGGCAGGATCTAGGAGTCTGTCTTCGATTGTTTGCATCCAGGCCATCTCCAATGACAGGATGTGCTGCTTAGTATCCACCTTGACGTGATACATTGTCAGTATATGAGACTACAATATGTTAACGACATTTGTCCATTGAATCACAGGCTTCCTCCTAAATCTAGGATTTTGTTAATATATTTTGGTGCTAAGCAATTTGCTCCTATTTATCCTGTAGCACAGGATACGGACTCATTAATGGAGTCTGGGAAAAAGGAATGAAAAAGGTGCTTGGACAAAATATAAATTTAAAAATATCGGGACATTTTGGGAATTAAACATTGTGACACACAAATATCATGATGCACAAATATCATTGACAAGAATATCGATATTTGAGGTAAGTAATATCTTTATAAACAATATTGATGTTGTTAATATCATTTTCACTAATATATTGGGTCAAAATATCGTTTAATTATTTTAATGTGTTTTAGTTGATATATTAATTATGTGTTACTATTGTTTATAAAATTTTATTAATTGATTCTAAAATATAGCTTGTGATTTTAAGTGATTTCCAGTTTTTTATACATTTTTATTGTAATTATTAGTGTCCTTTCTACCTGTTTCACTAAATAAAATATGTATTTTTTTTTTTTACATTAGTGGTGTTATAGCTGGTTGTTGGGTTTGTAGAGGGATAGGATGGGAAGTTAATTAGGTGGTAATTAATTAAGAATAATTTAATAAATGTTATTTGATTATAGGCTTGCAATTTAATATGCAATTGATGAAATACTGATTTATTTTTGTTATATGTTATTTGCGGGCTGTTAGGTTTGCAGGGGTACAGGCTGGGAAGTTAATTAAGCAATAATTAATGAAATATTAATTGTTAATTATTCAATTGATTTTCAATTACGCCATTTATGGAAGACTTCTTTATTTTACTTATATTTTAGTAGCATGCTGCTAGGTTTTTATGGGGGGTAGGGTGGGAAGTTAATTAAGTAATAATTAACTATGTATTATAAATTGTAAATAATTTAATTGATTTTTAAGTTTGCAAAATGTGGAATACTGATTAATTTTAATTCTGGTTTAGTTGTGGGATGCTATGTTTGTAGGGGTATAGAGTGGGAAGTTAATTAGGTAATAATTAACCATTAATTATTTCTAAATTATTTAATTGAACTTTAAATATCTAAATTGTGGAATAGTTATTTATTTCATTTTATTTTAGTTGAAGCATGCTAGATTTGTAGGGGTTTATGGTGGGAAGCAAATTTAGTAATAATTAATCACAAATTAATTATTAATTGTTAATTAATTTAATTTATTTTCAATTACGCCATTTATGGAAGACTTCTTTATTTTACTTAAATTTTAGTAGCATGCTGCTAGGTTTCTATGGGGGGTAGGGTGGGAAGTTAATTAAGTAATAATTAACTATGTATTATAAATTGTAAATAATTTAATTGATTTTTAAGTTTGCAAGATGTGGAATACTGATTTATTTTACTTCTGGTTTAGTTGTGGGGAGCTATGTTTGTAGGGGTATAGAGTGGGAAGTTAATTAGGTAATAATTAACCATTAATTATTTCTAAATTATTTAATTGAACTTTAAATATCTAAATTGTGGAATAGTTATTTATTTCATTTTATTTTAGTTGAAGCATGCTAGATTTGTAGGGGTTTATGGTGGGAAGCAAATTTAGTAATAATTAATCACAAATTAATTATTAATTGTTAATTAATTTAATTTGATTTCAATTACGCCATTTATGGAAGCCTTCTTTATTTTACTTAAATTTTAGTAGCATGCTGCTAGGTTTCTATGGGGGTAGGGTGGGAAGTTAATTAAGTAATAATTAACTATGTATTATAAATTGTAAATAATTTAATTGATTTTTAAGTTTGCAAGATGTGGAATACTGATTTATTTTACTTCTGGTTTAGTTGTGGGAAGCTATGTTTGTAGGGGTATAGAGTGGGAAGTTAATTAGGTAATAATTAACCATTAATTATTTCTAAATTATTTAATTGAACTTTAAATATCTAAATTGTGGAATAGTTATTTAATTTAATTTAATTTTAGTTGAAGCATGCTAGATTTGTAGGGGTTTATGGTGGGAAGCAAATTGAGTAATAATTAATTACAAATTAATTATTAATTAATTAATTTAATTTATTTTAAATATGAAAGTTATGGAAGTTATTTTTTACATTCTATTTTAGGTGCGGGTTGCTAGGTTTGTAGAGGTACAAGGTGGGAAGGTAATTAATAATTGAATAACATTTATTAAAATGTACTTTTTATTGAATAGTAGTTATGTAAATTGATTTTTAGTATATATATATATATATATATATATATATATATATATATATATATATTCCTAAACGATGACCTCCTTTCAATCATAAATTGAGGCGCACACTGGCAGATAGTTTTAAAGTTTAATCACCACTCAACAAAACAACCGACAGACACGTTTCGGCTACACGCCTTCGTCAATGTCGGTGAAGCAAACGAAAATCACCATTTTTAAACTTCAAATGTAAACATAGAGAAAGGAAAGCGGCACATATGGCTCTTCATAGACATAAAGAAAGGGTTATGTTGAGACATAAGGAAATTCATTACTCCTCCACGGCAGACATCTTTACATGAGCAAATTCATTATTCTCTATGAGTCTCTAGGATACATTTTTTACACTGTTAATTATGTTGCTATTCAGCCTCATATAGGCACAGTGAATACACATTTCCCATTTATATTTTAATCTCAATATACATATTTAGAAAAACATGTTATTACTTTCAAATCATCTAAATCAAGCGTTCCTGAGTTTTTTCAAACATGCCCTGAATGGGAAAACCCAATTGGACTCTATTTAGACATGAATTCATAATAATTCATTTCCGTACACTTCAAATGTTATGAAATAGTTAAAAAACATATTAGGAAAAATAGAGCGTTGTTTTCTTATCATACTATTTGTCAAATAAACGTTCCTGAATTCTACAGTTGTGCCCTGGATGAGCAAACCTAATTAAATTCTACTCTATTTCCTATTCCTAATGATTCATTTCTATACATTTCATACATTACGGAGTAATAAATGAGAAAATACAATGTGCAAAGGTGCCAAATTTCTTGCCCCAATCATTTATCCTATCTCCTTTTCTCCTACCCTTTATTATTCTCCTAGTGCCGATTGCAGTATTTCATGTATTGTGTTGATTTGGTCATTTATGGGATGTGAACCCACAATTCCTCCTCATTATTGAGACCCCCGGGGTCTTTGTTTGTAGTTCCACAATGTACTTAGACTCCAACTGTCTGAGTTTCCTTGTTCTGTCCCCTCCCCTCTCACCCTTGGGGACCTGATCTATACAAAAAACTTTAAAAGACTCTGGTCAGACTTGTGCTTTTCTTGAAAATGGCGTGCCACGGGATAAGTACCATCCCGGTTCTTTATGGCACGCATGTGCTCCAGAACTCGTTTTTTTGCTGGATGGATTGTGCTTCCAACATAATTTAGTTTACAGGGACAAATAAGACAATAAACTGTAAATTCTGTATTACAGTTCATGAATTTGTTGATTTTTCTTTTAGTTATTCTTCCTGAAATATCAAATTCTTTTACCTTTTCACTCTTTTTGCAGGCTTTGCAATTTCTGCAAGGATAAAAGCCTGTTATCGCATCCCTCTTTTAGGGATTCTTGAAAAATGGCTCCTCACTAGATGATCTTTTAAAGAGGAGCCCCTCCTGTATGTCATGAGGGGTTTTTCAGAGATAGTGGGGCCCACTATATTATCAGCTTTTAAGATCTTCCAATTTCTTTGAAAGATTTGGAAGACCTCAGGGGATCGGGTAGTGTACTCTGTTATCATCCTAATGGTCTCTTTCTCATCCTGTGTTTGTGTGTGTATTTCAGTTCTTACTAATAACAGATTCCCCCTTTCTAGGATGTCTGCTTTCTCCTCTGCCCCTTTTAATATTCCTTCTGAGTATCCTCGGGCTCTAAACCTCTTGAAAGCATCAATTTTGGATTTCACAAATTCACTCTCTGTTGAACAGTTCCGTTTAAGCCTTACAAGTTCACCATAGGGAACCCCGCTAATTACACTCCTTGGATGGAAGCTGCCCGCATGTAACGTGCTGTTTCCAGCCGTTGGCTTCCTGTATAGTGTGGTTTGTAAGGTGTTGTCTTGGATAAAGACTAATAGATCCAAATATGGTACCTCTGTTCTGCTGATACATTCAGTGAATTTTAGATTACAGTTGTTGTGGTTGAGGGCTGAAACATAGTGCTTTGCATCTTCCTCTGACCCCTTCCAAATAATGAAGAGGTCTATGTAACGAGCCCACAACACAACCCTGTTCATCCAATGTTCGTTTTCTCCTGCCCACGCCACGTGCTTCTCCCACCAGCCCACGAATAAATTTGCGTAGCTGGGGGCGAAGCACGTGCCCATTGCAGTCCCCTGTTCTTGAGGATACAACTCTCCTGCGAAAAGGAAAATGTTATTCCTAAGGCAAAAAGATATGAGCTCTAACAACATCAGATTATGTTCATAATACTTAGCATTTCTCTTTTGTAAAAAGAAGTTAACTGCTTCCAGTCCACTCTCATGCTTTATTCTAGTATATAAACTAGTCACATCTAGTGTTATTAGTATCATGTCTGGCTCCCACTCAATGTTTGCAATAAAACGCAAGAAATCCTTCGTGTCTTTCACGTAGGAGCTTAAGTCCTTCACCAGGGGATTTAAAAAACAATCAATATAAATTGAGGCATTTTTCAACAGACTGTTCACGGACGAAACGATCGGTCGTCCTGGTGGATTTTTTGTGCACTTATGCACCTTTGGAAGGTGATAGAACGTGGGCAGCTCTGGATGTTCACAATAGATAAATTTGTAGTCCGTATCCCCCAATATTCCTTTCATTTTCCATTTCTCCAATATTCCATGGAACTCTAATACTTTCTTCATACAAAAAAAAAATATATATATATATTCATTTTTTTTAAAAGAGTTTCATATTTTTTGTACATTCATGGGGTTACTCGTATAAGTAATGTGTTTGAAGTGAAGTATTTTCCTTACTCTTGACTAGACTGCATCAGGAATAGTAAAAATGACATCTTCATGTTTAACACTTTCCCTAATGTTGTGCTGGCTGGAGGGGGAATAGTAAATTTCACCCTCCGAAGAACAATGCTTTCCCTGCTGTTGCACTGACTGGAGTAGGAATAGTAAATCTAACTCCTCCAAAGTCTAACACTTTCCCTAGTATTGTGGTGACTGGAGTAGGAATAGCAAATCCAACCTCTCCAAATTCCAACACTTTCCCTTCTGTTGCATTTATATTCTTAGACTCCAACATTTTTCATAATATTCGTTAAATAGATCTTATCACATTAATTGTTTTGTTAATAATATTTAATATTATTTTTAAATGCATTTTAATGTTCGTAGTATTTTTTGTAAATGTGTTTTTATGGATTTAACATTTTTAATATTTTATTTGTCTACATTAATTAATACATTTTTTCTTAGTCAATTGTTTATATTTTTATAGGTTGATTGTTATATATATATATATATATATATATCCAACGAATTCCTCCCTAAGAGAAAAAGAGGGTCGCACTCCAGCAGTCTTACTCCAGTGATAGTTTATTCTTTTAGCAGGCACAGACCAACCAACGCGTTTCAGTATCGCAGATACCTTGATCAAGGAGAGTAAGACTGCTGGAGTGCGACCCTCTTTTTCTCTTAGAGAGGAATTCGTTGGATATATTATAAGCGGTTTGGTTCAACCGCATGGATTACGCACCTTCATGAGCGCCTGCAACCCGGCAAAAGTGAACCACTTGTGAGAGGATATATATATATATATATATATATATATATATATATATATATATATGTATTTCCATTATGGAGCAGCTTCTACAAGCGGATCCTCGTCCCTGCCTTTCATAAACAAAGCTGCTGATCGAGTGCTACTCACCTGGTGGACAACCTTTGGAAACAGAATATATATATGTATATATATATATATATATATATATTGCTACAAAGGTGCTCAGATTTGAGGCCGCACACCACTCGCAGGTTGTTCACAAAACATTTATTAAAACACTGCAGCTTTCCATCCCGACATCAAGTCCCATGGCCTTACGCGTTTCGAAGCATTTGCGCTTCTCATCAGAGGCCCACGCAGGAAAACAAAGTTTGTCGCTGCTACATCTTCCTCGCTTGCTTTCAGTAAGTTAAATGGCCTCAGGTGTGCCTCAGGTGTGCCTTCTTTAAGTAGAGTTCGTATATATATATATATATATATATATATATATATATATATATATATATATATATATATATATATATATATATATATATAGTAATAACTAATAAACATACTTTACATTATAATAATTTTAGGAATATTTGAAATGTCTTACTATGAATATATAACATATTTGCATAGTACTACATTTAAAACAAAAATTAGTATATAGTAAAATAAATATTGTTATTAAATATTGTATTGCATTGCATTGTAATTGCATTTATATAGCACTTACTAACCCTGACAAGGCGTCAAAGTGTTTTTTCGGTGAGTAGCATGCTACTCTGGAACCAAAAAAGGATTAGTGGTGAATTAGTCTAGGGAAATATGAAATTAATAAGAGCTATGGACATGTTAGTCTGTTTTTTGGTCTGAAAAGGATAGTGGAGGGATGGAAGAGGGAAGGGTTTGCATTATATAGCGCTTGCTCAGGATGAGGTGTTGAAGCACTTTTCAGCGAGTAGCACTCTACTCTGGAACCCAAAAAGAATTAATGGTGAATTAGTGTAAGGAAATATGAAATTAATTTGATTTGAGTGGTGGACATGTTAGTCTGTTATTTGGATTGCGAAAGGATAGTGGAGGGATAGAAGATGGAAGGGTTTGCATTTATACAGCGCTTCCTACCCCTGATGACACGCTTTTTGGCGGGTAGCACGCTATATAAATGGAATATATATATATTTTTTAATTATGTTTTTAATGTAATTAATTATTTTTATTAATTATGTTACACTATATATATTAATAAAAATATATAATTATATATATTTACAAACATACATATATATAATATATATGTGTGAATATATATATATATATATATATATTTATATTTAATTATTTTTTAATCTATTAGTGCCAACAATATTTTTTTTCTGATATTTTTGTACTTACCATTATAAATATAGGAGCACGATAATGTGGTAAACGATATTTTGACACAATATTTTTGTCAACGGTATTGTTTACCATGATATTGTGTCACTGATCCAATGAAATGCCCACTGGAGTTGTCTCCATGCTGGCACTTGTGAGTGTATTTGAGTGTTTTTAAAGAGTGCGTTTATACGCTGTGTGCTTGCTTAGTCTCCTGATTGTGTATTAAAATGAACTTACTAAAGCTCACAGCAAGGCCAATAGCCTAAATTAATAGTGCTGCGTTATTGAGTTTCTGCACTTGGTTGCCTTCATCATGGACCATCTACAATGAGTTGTTCAAGTTCACAAAGTGATGACCTAGGCAGGCAGTCATATCACCACTAGCCTCATAACCTTGGCAAAACACCATGGGGCTGATGGCAAACCTAAAAGTAAGCCAGTCAATCCTCCACTTCTTTCCCTCCCAAATAAATTGGGGTAACCCTGGGACTCGATCCAAGTTAGTTGTAAAAGAGAAGCATCCTTCGGATCTAACATGGTCATCAAGACCTCTTTCTATAAAGTGCTAATGAGGAGATGAAACCCCTCTATTTTGCTTCTATAGTACACAATTATGTATCTCCTACAATGTAATACCAGTCTCAACCCATGTTTTCTTTCTTAACAGAAACAAACTGATGACAAACACTCGTCAGTCATATTGAAGCTGAGCTATTGCGCATTGTCTGAGTACTGCTACTTCTGCACATAGCATTTCCCTTTTTTCTTGTATGACAAGCATCCATTTCCTTAATGCCCACACACTGGCTTCCTTACAGCATCTCTATAAAATCTTTACATTGCCTTTGAAACCAAGGATCTCAAATAATTTGCATCCACACTCCTACAGAATGAGCAAGCCTGACTCTCAGATTAGAAAAGGCACAGATAAAACTAGACTCAAACACCCAAAGCTGCTCTTCTCGCTCCATGCGAGTGTCTTCCCATGAAATGTTTGCTGCTGACAATAAAAGGAGGCAGCCTGCTAAAGTAGGATTTATGCCCTTACAAAACTGAGATGCAAGTCATTACATGACCTATGTTGGGAAGCCTATGCAATGCTAAAATCCTCTACTCAGCATTTCTTTAACAAAATCATTCTTCAACAGCAATCCTTTTGTTAGCATTTTACGCTCATTTCTCATTGACTTTGGTAAATGTGTATAGATTTTAATCAAAATACTTCCATGTCAGCCTTTCCCTATACTAACAGGTCTCTGAGTGCACAGACAACAGTTCAGGATCCAACTGACTCATGCAAGCATCCGCTCCCTCTGCTGAATAAAGCACATTTGTCAATGGACTTAGAAAATCTATGGGCCTGATTACAATGCGGTTAGGAAATCTTCCCGATCGTATCGGTTTGGAAATGGTTTTCGACCGACTCGGATCGGGAGAGTCCAATCGACCGAGTATGATGCATCCGGATGCTTCCAGATACGATTTGGTTCGACTCCCATTGACTTGTATGGGAGCCTATGTTCCTAACCGCATCGTAATCGGGACCTCGGTCGGGAAGACATTGACCCGATCCGATTCGGAAGAAGCAAATGCCATTAGGAGGGTTCCTAACCGCATCGTAATCGGGCCCTAGGTGGGAATGCTTTCCTAACCGCATCGTAATCGGGTCCTAAATGTCTATATTGACATTTTGTTAAACCTTTATCAAGTCACTCACAGGGTACTGTCGCATACTAGCCTAAAAGTCAAAAACATTAGCACCCAATTGAAGCCTTACCACAACATGGTTTGCCAGTGTTCACCTCGGGCATTCAGATCATATGCCAACTCTCAAAATGTCAGGTATTGCCACCAGAACCTTGTGAAAAGGGTGAGGAAACAAAGGGGGTCTTACAGGGCCCCCTGGTGCCTCTGCACCATGGGGTGCATGCAGAGGGGCACTTGGTGTGCCCCTCTGTCTGCATGCACCCCCAGATTCGTGCACGGAACGAAAAGCACAACATTGTACATTTCGGTCTGAGCAGGAACATGCTTTGACGTTCCCATTGCGGTGCCTATTTTAAAGGCTCCACTGTGAAAATGCCAAAGAACTGCCCGCCAGCGACTGAAAAAGAGATAATCTGGCAGGCGGTCTGTTTTGGCTTTGGCAGTGTGGGAGTGGGGCGGCTTCATGGCGGTCCCGCTCCCACACCGCCAAAGTTATAATAAGGCCCTTAGCTAACTTTATTTTCACCTGCAGAGCAACTTTGATTTCGCTCTGGAGGCAAAAAATAAGCAATATTTCCTATTCTAGTTTCACCTGCTCTCACTTCTCCCATTCAATGAGCTTGCACTTCACTTTTTCTTCACATTTCTTATCCTTCATCTGTTGCTCAAAGTTACAGATAGTATAAGACTCAAAGTCAGGCCCTTCCTAGGTTATATCATCCATGCTATAAAGGCAGATCTGTCTTCCACCAGATCGTTTGACCCACATTTCAGTCTTTAACTTGTTCCTTTTTAGTTTTTTAAATGACCTTGACATCTGCACCCTTGCTCCTTCAGTCACCGTTACCAATTGCTTTCTCATGTAGGAACTCTTTTCACATTGTCCATCCCTGATCACCAAAATAACCATTCATAAGTGCTATCCTATAGATCTGCACGTTGTTTGCACCCTTGGACCTGGAAATTAAATAATTGAATACGTTTCTGTTTTATATATCTATCACAATATATCAATATTATCATAACTATTTTATCTACAAGTCCTTCTCTATTGAAATGTTAAGGAAAATATAAAATTAAAATTAAATAAAAAATAAATAAAACAAAATTGGTATAAAAATACACAAATAAATTAGCTTCAAGTACATCAACATTTGAAAGTCAGAGTTTATATAATGCAACTTTAAATCTCGATATATTATCTTCCTTATATCTTCCTTATACATGTATACCTTTTCTATGTAGTTATGTATCTACATATTTATTACTTCACTCCTACTGTAGAAGAAAAAATAAAACCCTTGACTCTCTCCAATGCACTACTGTTTCATCCTATATCTCTCTCAATATACCCTCTACCGCCACTCTCTGACTCATTCCAAGCCTCATTCTACTACTATAATCGCCAAAATACCCCTTTCTGGACTCTTCACTCCTCCATCCCTCCTTGGCTCACCCCAAACCTAATTTTACTACTATGATCTACCAAACAACCCTTTCTAAATTCCTCCCTCGTGGATCCCTCCTTTAACTCATCCCAAACCTCTTTTTACTACTATGATCTCCCTAATCCTTTTCTAGAGTCTTTACCCTCCACCCTTGCTCCTTTTACTCATCCCAAACCTCATCTTACTACTATGATGTCAGGCACAGAGGATGGTTTACACTAACCTTTCAGCCAGGTACAGCAGGAACGATGGATGAAGCTAAGTAATCCCTTCCCCTTAAATGGAATACCCAGGAGTAGATATATCCGACACTCCAGAGATAAAACCACCATAGGGGAAAGGGAAAAAAGGGACAAAAGAAACAATAACGTTGCCGCTGTTAAGCTCAGACTAGGGATGTCGTCAGAAGATGTAGACCTCTCTCTTCTACTATCCACCCCTTCTGCCCTGTAAGTGAAACACAATACACACATTAGATTACTCCCCCACTTCTATCCGTAGCACCCCTATCCCCCTATGTGTTATGTACTTACTTAAATCTCTAGCGTGCTTCTCTTATGTTAAAAACGCCACAAAAGAGAAAAATAAAGAAAACAAAATAACAACATAGTTCTGGATTGGAGTGAGGTACTTATCTTACTGCAGATAATCCTCTCTTTGCTGATGGATGTTCCGTCTTGTGCTGTAGCTCAGAGCCTCGGGTAGAATAGAATCTCTCTGCCCACTTTGATAAAACTCTCCTAAGTATTGACAGGCAAGACTGCAATAAACAACCACACGGTGGCGCTGGTAATGCAAAAATATCCTCCTTTCTTATTTCTGGACAGTCCGATTCTGTTTAAAGGTACGGAATACACGGGAGGTTTGAATTTGTGCCGGTTTGCTTGACTTTGTCAAGCGCTTCATGAAGTTACCCCCATGAATGCAGGGAGGCTTTCAGGGATTTTCCACGATGCCATTCCAGGGCGCAAGGACGCCAATGGGAAGCGGATTGCTGGAAAGAGAGTCTTTGAATACACGAGTGCTGCAGTCCTTCAGGCAGAAGCTTTCACGAACGTGAACTTCAAGTTCAGGTATAATCTCCCACGCACTAGCAATACGTTCTCTCTCCGATACTAGAAATTTACTCGAGTGACAGGCACCGAGACCTACCAGGGCGGGGCTTAAGTACCCATAGTCAGGTGCTGTTTCAGCCTGTGCAAAGGATTGTGGGAGTTGTAGTTTATGTGCCCAACACTCATGCCATGCATATTTGCGCGCAGTGTACCTATCTCCGTCTAGCCATGACAGAACCCCCTCTCATTGGCCGACGTCTCGGCGGACTACCAGGTTTAGTAGGAAAACGTGAATGATAGCGCCTCAGAAGTCCAGGGCAGTGTAGATTAGCCACCGGCTCCCAAGACCGTTCTTCTGGGCCATACCCTTTCCACTCAATGAGATAGTGTAGTCTCCCTCTGATGTATTTGGAATCTAGAATACCCTGTACTTCATATTCCTCGTCCCCGTCTATATCTACAGCTTGTGGTCTTACAGGTAAACGTGTACCTTGAAGACAGGGTTTCAGAAGGGATACGTGAAACACTGGGTAGATGCGCCAAACAGAAGGTAGTTTGAGCTTCATGGCAACGGAGTTTATGATCTTCTCTATAGAATACGGCCCCACAAATCTAGGCTGCAACCTGTTGTTCCCCTTAAGCCTTAAATGTTTGGTGCTAAGCCATACTCTGTCTCCTATTCTATAGGAGGGTTCTACCGTTCTCTTTTTATCTGCATGTAGTTTATCTCGTGTTCGTGCCTCTTCTAGGTGTGTTTTGGCCTTACCCAGTACTAGCTTAAGGTGTGCGTGGTGATCTTGGATAGAGGGGTGAGTGGAAGCCACCGGACTCTCAAACGGTAAGATGTTGGGATGGAAGCCGTTGAGACAATAAAAAGGGGAACATCCCAAGGTTGTATGATCAGCGTTATTGTAGGCGAACTCCGCTGTCCACAAAAGCTTGCTCCAGTCATCTTCCTGTAATAATGTAAAACACCTCAGGTATTGCTCTAATGTCTGATTTAATCTTTCTGTCTTGCCGTCTGTTTGGGGATGGTAGCTTGTTGACAAACGTGCATCAATCTGCATGATCTCAAACAGTGCTTTCCAGAACTTGGAGGTGAACTGAGTTCCTCTGTCCGTGATAATGACTGAAGGGATTCCATGTAGTCGAACTATATGTTGCAAGAAGACAGTGGCCAGTTCCGCTGAAGTGGGCAATCTGGTAAGAGCGATGAAATGACCCATTTTAGTCAGATGATCTACTACTACTAATATGGTGTCATAACCAGAGCTAGGAGGCATTTCCACGATGAAGTCCATGGACACTGTATGCCAAGGAGTCGGAGGTGTAGGTATAGGCCTGAGTAAGCCACTGGGTCGTTGATGTTGTGCCTTGGCTTGGGTGCAAACAGAGCATTCCGAGATGTATCTTACAGTATCTCTTCGGAGTGACTTCCACCAGAAGTAACGAGTCAAGGTTTGCAATGTTTTGTGTATTCCCATGTGTCCTCCTAAGGTTGTGTCGTGGATCCATTGAAGGACTTGTTGCTGGAGTGGACCTTCAGGAACGTACAGTCTATTTTCATGGAACATTAAGTCATCTTTTACTGAACGATGTGACGCCTCTTCATGGACCCATGTATCTTTATCAACACTAGTGGTTTGTTTTTTAACTTCGTTCAGGAAGCCATGAGTGGTGGTTAACACCACTGTCCTCGTTGGAAAGGAAGCCTTCTGTAGTATGCAGGGTGGTTCTTCTACACAATCATTGTTGCCAGCCGGAGTGGGCAAAGGTCTAGAGAGAGCGTCGGCTTTTCCATTTTGTGGCCCTGGTCTGTATTCAATCACAAAGTCATAGTCCGCAAAAAACAGAGACCATCTTAGCTGTCGGGGTGTTAGGGCTCGAGCACTCTTCAGAAACAGCAGGTTGCGATGATCGGTATATATTTCTACTGTGTATCTGGCCCCCAGTAGATGGTGTCTCCATTCTTCACAGGAACGTTTGATGGCCAACAGCTCCTTATCGGTAATGCTGTAATTTACCTCACAACTGGACAGCTTCTTTGAGAAAAAGGCTATTGGATGCAGCTGGCCAGTGTCTGGGTGTCTTTGAGAAAGGATTCCTCCTAAGGCATAATAAGAGGCATCTGTTTCGAGTATGAATGGTTGGGATGCATCAGGATGTCTCAGTATTGGAGCACTAGTGAAACATGATTTTAGCACCTGGAATGCTTCTTCTGCTGCCGCAGTCCACTTGAAGGTAGCTCCCTTCCGTAGAAGAATTGTCAAAGGTTGAATAATACAGGAAAAGTTCCGTATAAATCTTCTATAGAAGTTCGCGAACCCCAAGAAACTTTGCAGGGCCTTCACACAGGTAGGGGATTTCCATTCCAAGATGGCTTGTGTCTTTTTGTGTCCATACAGAGTCCGTGAGGGCCTATGACATAACCCAAGAACTCTACTTCTGAGGTATGAAAGAAGCACTTTTCCAATTTCGCATAAAGTGAGTGCTGCTGTAGCCGTTCCAGAACTGCTGATACATGTGAAATGTGTTCTTCCATTGATCTTGAGTACACAAGGATGTCGTCAATATAAACGATGCATGACACATCTAATAATCCTCTCAATACCTCATCCATGAAGTATTGGAATGCGGCAGGGGCATTGCATAGCCCGAAAGGCATCACCTGATATTCGTATAGACCGAATTTGGTTCTAAAGGCTGTCTTCCATTCATCCCCCTGCCGCACTCTCACCAAATGATACGCTCCACGGAGGTCTAACTTGGTAAAAACAGCAGCTCCCTTCAACTGGTCCAATAAAACAGGTATTAATGGCAGGGGATATCTATTCTTCTTGGTTATTCGATTGATTGCCCTATAATCAATACAAGCCCTTAGACCTCCTTCACGTTTCGGTATAAAAAAAGAGGCGAGGAGGCCGGGGAAGATGAAGGACGAATGAAGCCGTTGGCCAGTAATTTCTCCAGATATTGCTGTAAATAAACGGTTTCTGCTTCGGTCAGGGCATAAATGCGGCTGCACGGAATACTGGCTCCTGGTTCCAGATCTATCACACAATCATATGCCCTGTGTGGAGGCAGCCTATTTGCTTCCTGCTCGCTGAATACTGTATGATATGTCTGGTATTCGTTTGGCAGAGGGGCGACGCTTCCCACACTGTGTGTACTACAACTGCTGGAGAGTAATACCGCAGGGTTCGTCTTTTGAGGGGCTTCTTGTCGTCTGGCTTGGGTACAATGCTCCTTGCAGTAGGTGGAATTCAATGTAACGGTTCTCGCGGCCCATTGTACCAAGGGATCATGTAGAGTAAGCCATGGCATGCCCAAGATGAGAGTGAAATGAGGGGCATCTATTAAATCGAAGTGGATGTACTCGTAATGATTTAAGCCCACCTGCATTTGAATTGGCTGAGTATGATATCGTATAGGACCTGAGGTTAGTTCGGTGCCGTCTACTGCCTTTACTGGTTCCGGGACCTTTTTCTTTATACAGGGCATGCCTATTTCCTGAGCGTAGTTTTGGTCGATGAAATTACCTGTAGCCCCTGAATCCAACAGGGCATGTACAAGCACCGA
Organism: Calotriton arnoldi; assembly: GCA_963921515.1. Lineage (NCBI taxonomy): Eukaryota > Metazoa > Chordata > Amphibia > Caudata > Salamandridae > Calotriton > Calotriton arnoldi. Next base: position 292,763 of record CAWUFW010004371.1, on the reverse strand, counting down.
TCCGGCCCCTGGTATATCCAATGTAACACACACATTCATATGCGCCACGGAATTTTGTACCGTGTTTACCACAGCTGGACAGACCTCTTCTACTTGAGGCCTCAAACAAGGGATCTGGGACTTGTTTGGGCGTTTTAGTTTTCCGAATCTTCTTGTAGGCAATCCACCACAGGTACTTTCTGTATTCCACGGAATTCTTTAAAGGGCGTTTTGGTTTTTGCCTTGCAGTCCTTAATAAAATGCCCTGGTTTTCCGCAATACATACAGAGCCTTTGTTTCCTCCTTCGCTCTCTTTCGTCTGAACTCAGAGGTCCTCTTATACCACTAATTTGCATGGGTTCTGTTCCCTCCGAACCCGGGGGGAATCCTTCTGTGATTGCTCTGGGACGCGGGGGTACATATCTTGTTTCGATACGCTGTTTGTCTCCTCTCCTCTCCTGTAGTCTATGGTCTAATTGTATAGTGAGATCAATGAGTTCATCACATGTGGTTGGCATGTGCACCACTTGTGCCAAAACGTCTTTTAACTCGCTTCTCAACCCCTGATAATATAGCGACGTTCTTTTCTCCATAGGCCAGTCGGTTTCGGCTATGAGTCTATTGAAAGTTGTAATATAGGACAACAAATCTTGGTTGCCTTGCTTGAGTGTTATTAATTCTCTATCCAGTGAAAGCAAGTGTGCCTTTCTATCGAATAATTTGCGCATTTCTCCACAGAAGGTGTCAAAATTACGCAGGGCAGGGTCGTCTCTTTCTATAAGGGAAAGGACCAACTGGCTGCATTACCCCCAAGATAGGACATCACGAAGGCCGTTTTAGCTTGGTCTGTGGGAAATACTGCTGGTTTGCACATAAAATGTAATTTACACTGCCCCAAAAGATACCAAATTTCTTTGGGTCCCCAAAGAATCTTTCAGGAGGGGCCAAGGGTAACTGTGCTGGCTGTATGACCTGTATGGTGGAAGGCCCCGTACTGCTTCCCGAGGTATGTGTTGTTTGCCCAGTATCAGTGTTATGCGAAGCAGGAGGAGGTAGAGTCCAATTTCTAATATACTGAGACCCTTGCGACCCCGTAGGATTAGAGCGAGACAATCCTGCCACTTCACGTCTTATAGTACTCATTTCGTTTCGCAATTCTAGGTTCTCACCCCTGAAAGCATCTACCTCCATTCTCAGGGCTGTTAGTGTTTCTAACACTGATGTAAGAACAGTGTTGGTATCCATCGTTCGGGCCGTAGGTTACCGTGGGCTTGTCACTCTGTCAGGCACAGAGGATGGTTTACACTAACCTTTCAGCCAGGTACAGCAGGAACGATGGATGAAGCTAAGTAATCCCTTCCCCTTAAATGGAATACCCAGGAGTAGATATATCCGACACTCCAGAGATAAAACCACCATAGGGGAAAGGGAAAAAGGGACAAAAGAAACAATAACGTTGCCGCTGTTAAGCTCAGACTAGGGATGTTGTCAGAAGATGTAGACCTCTCTCTTCTACTATCCACCCCTTCTGCCCTGTAAGTGAAACACAATACACACATTAGATTAATCCCCCACTTCTATCCGTAGCACCCCTATCCCCCCTATGTGTTATGTACTTACTTAAACTCTAGCGTGCTTCTCTTATGTTAAAAACGCCACAAAAGAGAAAAATAAAGAAAACAAAATAACAACATAGTTCTGGATTGGAGTGAGGTACTTATCTTACTGCAGATAATCCTCTCTTTGCTGATGGATGTTCCGTCTTGTGCTGTAGCTCAGAGCCTCGGGTAGAATAGAATCTCTCTGCCCACTTTGATAAAACTCTCCTAAGTATTGACAGGCAAGACTGCAATAAACAACCACACGGTGGCGCTGGTAATGCAAAAATATCCTCCTTTCTTATTTCTGGACAGTCCGATTCTGTTTAAAGGTACGGAATACACGGGAGGTTTGAATTTGTGCCGGTTTGCTTGACTTTGTCAAGCGCTTCATGAAGTTACCCCCATGAATGCAGGGAGGCTTTCAGGGATTTTCCACAATGCCATTCCAGGGCGCAAGGACGCCAATGGGAAGCGGATTGCTGGAAAGAGAGTCTTTGAATACACGAGTGCTGCAGTCCTTCAGGCAGAAGCTTTCACGAACGTGAACTTCAAGTTCAGGTATAATCTCCCACGCACTGGCAATACGTTCTCTCTCCGATACTAGAAATTTACTCGAGTGACAAGCACCGAGACCTACCAGGGCGGGGCTTAAGTACCCATAGTCAGGTGCTGTTTCAGCCTGTGCAAAGGATTGTGGGAGTTGTAGTTTATGTGCCCAACACTCATGCCATGCATATTTGCGCGCAGTGTACCTATCTCCGTCTAGCCATGACATATGATCTCCCAAATAACATCTTCTCGACTCTTCTATTCCTCCATTATCCTATTCAATCCAAATAACAGACTTGCATGTCCACCACTCAAGTTACTCATATTTCCCTATACTAATCCACCCCTAATCCATTTTAAGTTCCAGAGTAGCGTGCTACTCACCAAAACGTTTTTCGACGCCTTGTCTGGGGTAGCAGGCACTATTTAAATACAATTACAATTGAAATGGTAGCAAGCCCAGCGCATCATTAAGGCGACATAAGCCAGCTGTCTAGAGCACTGAACAGCAGAAACCAGCATCCGGACAGCAGCTACTTTAGAGCTTTTTTGTCTCCAAATTGTTTTCAATGCACATGAGTTAAAGTCCACACACTGCAGCACAATCATGAACTCCTTCCTTAGAAAATGAAACAGAAGCTCAGGGTGGGGATGTGAAGACAAATTAAGTTGATGTAATCATGTTTCTGCATCATCTACCGTATTTGTTTTTTATATCAAGATCCTTAATTGAAACGTTAATGGAAATATCTACAAGCAGCAATAGGAAAATTACACTTTTTGAACATCCATGCATCGTGTGGCAGGCACCTTATGGTGCCTGCCACATGGTGCATGGCTGTTGGGGGGCACCACAGGTGCCCCCTCAGGCGACATTGCAGAGGCTGCGGGGATTACGATGCACTGTCAGAAACGTGCATCGTAATCCCCACAGTGGTGCCTGAGCAGCCACCGCCTCCATTTTAGGGATTATGATCCGCCCTCCGCCCCGACGGGCTCCTTGAGCCTGTTGGAGGGAGAGCAGATTCCCCCTGCAGCCATCGGTCAGACCGCCTGTATTCTAATACGGCGGTGGGACTGATGCCTCAGATGTCGGGCAGACCGCCAAGAACGAGCTGTCGGATGGCCTTCCACCCGACATCGTAATGGGGCCCTTTATGTACACTAGTATACTGTTAACATATAATGCCACAATATCAGGGACACCATTGTAATCTAGAATGTTAGCCAATTGACTTGATTACTGAGAACCAATACTGTCATTTCCTGAAGAACATGGCTTTGCTTATTGAAATGTATGAGTAGTTGTGAACACATATAGCGTGTCCAGCACATAGCTATCTAAACCCTTTGTGCTCTTGTACAGAAGTTGACTGGAAGTTTAAGGGGCAGATAAGTCAAAGTTTTGATGTGAACTGTGATTAAGTTCCAACAATGACCAGAGCAAAGGAACCCCAAGGGTAAACATTTCTCACCAAGGGCCATGTCTGCTCACTTTTGGTATCTTAGTAGCACAGCCAAAGTAGTAAGACTGTCCTCAGAGCAAAACATGAAGCATTGTGTATAACAAACCCTCTAAACAAAAACACATATAAAAGAGAAAGAAAAACAGTAAATGTCAAAACGAGTACACCTAAGTCATGAACATTGAATATGATACATACCGAAAAAGAGAAAAATGAAAAAAGGGTCCACAAGTTACAATGCAAAAAAAAAAAAACAATCACCCAGTTGTAATTAAGCAGATACTGAGCTGCGAACCCCTCCAGTTTCATTGCTTATGGACCTATAGTTTTTGGACCTCTGCTTTGAGTCCTTAAGGAGTCTCAATTTCTGTATGCTCTATGGTAAAAATAGATTTGAGCTATAACCTCCAGTGCCCACATATCAAAATATAGCTGACTGCTAGTAAGAGGCTCTGCAAACTGTTTGTGGAACATGTGTTGGCATGTGTGTTTGTCTTGAACGAGGAAGACTGTTGTCTGACTCAGCTTTGTATGTGTACACAGGTAGCACTGTTGTAGATGGGACTTAGATTAAATTGGTTGCATCTGCCAAAGCCTGATATTTTAATTGGGAACTCAACAACAAATGTCGTTTTTCATCGCGTCTGAAGTGTAAATTCTGGAGTGTTTAAGCTGCTTTTTACACTTTGCATGGAGTGTATCAAAATATAACTTATGATTAACAAAAGGACAGAGATCATTGCTTTGTCTTTTACCTATTAAGTCCAGGGTCAGAGACTCAATTTAAGTGTTAGTTTTACTTTATATGACTTTCTTCAAGCATTTATGAAATTGGACATATTTCCCTGAGACAAATTGAAAGAGGTTTCTGCCTTGAACTGCCCTTCTAGGAAAGTTAATTATTCTTCTGCTACACCTTGCAGGTGAAAATCTACTGAGAACAATAGGCTTATCCTGAGGAAATTAGATTTCTCCTTGAAGAGTGTTATTATTGAAAAAGTGGCTGTGATTATGAAAAACGATACATACATGTATAAGAAAGAAATTGCATCTTTATTGACAAATTTGTAAACTCCACATCAACCCCAACTCGCAAATACATAGTCAGGCAGGCTCTGAGACCTAGGCCTGAGGTCACTGATTGATAGGTCATAGGTGGGGTGACACATAGGCGGTAGACAAATGCATGAACAGAAAATCCCAGCTCAATCCCCCAGATAGGCACAGTGACACCACAATGGTCCAGGGATATTGGCTCCAATAAAGCACACATGGCTGGAGGGCTATGTTCACTCCCAAAAACAACATAAAGTTAGATGCCACACAAGTTAGGAACATATAGCCAACCAGGACACAGCACATGCAGTGATCACGCGTTCCCCATGCCGGACATCTGACCGCATTGAGGCCCACCTATACTTTCCATTAGACAATTCATTTATTACTCTAAAGGCAGCAGCTGCATTCCTTACCTTACATGTACCTCCGGACATACTTTATTGCATACAATGAACTGTATGAAAAGAGGCCAAAGACCGATTGTAAATTGAGACAGTCCTCAGACCCTATGTCTGTAACTGATCTCCCGTCCACAATGTGTAATTAAACGAACTGTTTCTGTTTTGCAAAACGCCTCCTGTCTCTTGTTTTTTCTAAGGTATTTCATGTTCAAGCAACAAGAAGAAAAAGAGAAAGATGTGAAATTTCCATGAAATTATAAGCTGCACCTTTCAGCCAAGTGGGAGGAAAGACTTCAGGCTCCAGTAACCACTGGAGGAATTATTTACAGCTTGGAGCAAATCAACTACACTAGAGTGGGTTGAGCCTGGATCACAGGAGAGGTGTGATGCAATTTTGCTCCCATTTGCCATCTTGTTTTCTACCCAGAATGATGTGCAAGGGGTTAGTCAGCCAGAAGGAGTGTACCACCAGGAGCAACATGCAACAAAACTCATGTGATTTGGCCCATTGGGCCACAGATAACTAAGAAAGAGGCAGCTGCTTGCGCTTAATGCTGAAAACTCTGCAACGGGTGCCTAGAGGGCCGGGGGCTCATTATGCAGTGAGAAAATCCCCAGAAACAGTCTTTGATCCCTGTGGAGACCATAAGCTGCTGGCCCCCCGAGGGACCTGAATCGCAACTGCACTATTTAAGCAATTGTCACCATAGTTTACAAATGGAGCCCCCAGCACATATCACCTGCCTAGAGATACCCTGGGCCTGTCTTGTGTAGCTCTGTGAGCAGGGGTTACCTAGGTTCACTAAGCAGCATGGCAGTCACTGCCTGCTCCCCACACGGCAAAGTCAGCAGTGCAGAAAGAGCGGGACGGCACATCATTCCTCCCTGGCTCTTCATTGCCAGTGTTGGGTGGAGTAGTAAGCAGCAGGGCCCAGTTTTGGGACTGCCCTGTGGTCCTTCCAGCAAGTGCCTGGTTTTGCAGGATGGTAGGGATACTGGCCTAAGAACCAACACCATTGGACCAGCCCATAAAACGCTAAACAGATCAAAAAGAAATCATCTCCCAGCTCAAGGTGGTCGGATCAAAAGAAATGCTGTGGGCCGGAGGAGCGGACCTTAAGCCCAGCAGCTTAAGAAGAATTTGTAGAGTCTGTGTGGTAGTGTCCCCAGATTTGCATGAGCATGGCTCAGTGATTTGGGAAGTTCTGTGGTGCTGACAGGAACAGCAGCAAGCCTTCACATCTGTCTCACATACAAGGAGAAATATCTCACCACAATTCTCCCAGGGCAGGGAATAAGCAACCCTGGGAGAAGTTGAGGCTAGATTCAGATGCTCCGAGGTGTGTTCTTGTTGTGCTTTTGCATTGTCTTTGAACTGTTGTTGGAGCCTTGGTGTCCTGGATCCTGACGGGTTGCTAGGCAGCGTGATGAAAAAACAAACACGGAATTCCATTGCTTAAATATTCATTATACAAAGTATGTCAAATCCAATAGGTCCGACTGGTGTTAGCGCTTAGGGTCTGCTGGTGGCACACACTGTTGAAGGTGCATCAGACCTATGGGTGTAGTCTACATTGACCACAGTGACCTTCCTTTAGTGTACTCTCATGTAACTTGTAAAGTTCATTAGATGGTAAGCCAATTAGCTAGTCCTCCTATCATTTTTTACATGTTGCTAATTTTGTGCACAGTATAGTTGTGTGTGTTTTAAAGTATTTTCCTTTGAAATGAAAAAGCACTGACTAGACATTGTCTTATTGAATGTGATTTATTCTGAGTTTCTAGCCCACAGCACCTCCTTAAGGCAGTCTTGGGTTTTTCTGCCTCACTTCCCTGACAGTCAAGTGCTAAAAGGGGTACTTGGTTCACAGTCTGAGGGTCTGCAGAATGGAGAATGCAGTACGCCAGGGGTGAATTAACCTAGTTGCCATAATTGGGGCCCAGTAACTTCTGCTTGCCCTGGGACATCCTCAACTAGATTTCTCTTGGCAAGCCACAGAAAAAAAGTTGTTCAATATTAATCTATAACCAAGAAAAGCTGATAGTTTCCGCAAGTAAATCTAATTGGCACTTTGGGACCTTATACACTTCGGTGGTGAGGATATTTTGGAATTATCCACAGCACCAATGCTCAGGTGCTGAGGATGGCTCCAGCACATCCTAGCACCCACCCACGGAGGCAGTGCTGGCACTTTCCACTGTGAACCCCCTCCCCCAGCCACATGCCCCATCCAAAGGTGGCAGCGGAAGCACATCCGCTACCACCCCGTCCCTTCTCCTGGCACAATGATGATATCAGCACAAGCATGGTATGCCGACTTCATCCTAAACAGCCAGGGACGTACTGGAAGCCATTTGCTTCCAGTGCAGCCGAGCAAGAGGTCTTGATTTTGCTAAGTCCTGTACTGGGGGAGGGATCAGAATGGAAGAGGCACACTGGGGGAAAGGAAAGGGTTTTTTCTTTCCCCAGGTGTCTCACTTCAGTGCATTCCTGCTGCGGGATTGCGGGTGGAACCATGATCACACAACAGCAATGCCCCCACTAGACACCACAAATTTCTTTTTGATGCAGGAGGTGGCCCTTTGGGACATATGTTTCGGCCATTTCTCCTCTCCCCCGGGAGCAGATAGGCCATTTGTTACAGACGATCTGCCCCCAGAGAGGCGGAAAACCACTAGACCCCAGGGAGTTTGTTATTTATATATGTTGGGGAGTGGCCTTTGTGCAAGGGGCATTCCCCATTTTGAAATTGGCATCTCCTTTGTATACTGGCCCCTGGGGGCAGAGTGACAATTTTAAAGACAGCAGAGATATTTATTTTACATATCTTTGGAGAGCGGCCCTTTGTATTGGACTCCCCAGAATTGCCCACACATGCCCTTTGTTTTCTGCTCACCCGGGGGCAGTTCAGAATTTTTTTAAAGCCAATCTGCTCAAGGCAGGGGAGGGTGGAAGAAAACCACTAGAACACATTTCAGTGTGTGTGAAATGGCATTTGACTGGCAGTGAGAGTGAACTGTCATTTGTCTGGTGGGGTGTGTGAACTGACGTTTGGTTGGCAGTGTGTGCGAACTGGCGTGTGGCTGGCTTTTGGCTGGTGGTGTGTGTCGCTGGCATTTGGCTGGTGGTGTGTGTGAACTGACGCCTGGCTTGCATTTGGCTGGCAGCTGGGGCAAGGGTCACTCCCCTCTGGGGTGCCAATTTTTTGTCTTTGCTTTGTGCCCCCCTTGGGGGTAGATCAGATGTTTGCAATGCCGATCTGCCCCAGCTGCAGACTTCATTGTGTTTTATGATGTTAACTGTTTTATATTTTGTCATCATTTGCATTTGTGAACTTAATGCTTTATTTCTCCTTATTATTGTTGTGCAAAGCTTGTGATTTCTGTGGTGGCAACTCCAGCTTGCTCTTTCGGCATTAGTAGATCTGCAGTTTGTGTAGTTCCATGTGTTTAGTAAGGAAACTTTTTTGTAATGTTTACTTCAAATGAGTATCATTGCCCTGCTTGACTGTTTCTTTTAACTATTGTAATAATTGTAGCATATTTAGCTTATGTTTTATTGTGTTTCAAATTCATGTTTGGATCTGAGCAATATCTGTAGTGTGTGCAATTTATTTTGCTTTTCTTTTCTAGTGAGATATCTTGGGTGTCTGCAATGTCTATGCAGAGTAGGCGCTCTTGATCCTCAGTCTAGTTGTCTGTGGCAAGTGAGAGGTATCTTTTTGGTGTATAAAGTTAATTGTATGTGTTTTTCCAGATAATTGTATGTTAATAGTTATATCTACTGTTTGATAGAGGCACAGTTTATTGATTTCTAATTTAACTCAGTGCTGTTTATTGTTGACTTGTTTGTTGTGCTCGTTTCATTAATATGCCATATGACGGCCCGCAGGCTGACCACCCTGCAGGTTATTGGTTTGCTTCTTGATTCTGCCTCTGAGACTATCTCTGCATCTGAGGCAGGGAACCAAGTTAAGATTCTGGCAGTGAATTTTCTGTTCAGGCAGATGTAGTGCCTCTTTAAGAAGAGGATACTGACATGCCGGTAGTGCAGCAAGAGCAAGCTGAATTGCTGCCAGCATCTGAAACGCTTCCCATTGGAAGTGCTGAACCCGAATATGACACAACTAGTTTTGCCTGCCTTTAGGGATGTTGCAGGTTGTAGAGTCAATACAAAGAACTTTTTGTCTATCAATTTCTTCCAACTATTTGTTGATGATGTGTTTTTTGATGATATTGTTAAGCAAACTAATTTGTAAGCAGAACAGCTTTTGAGGGACAAAAGTTCCACATTTAAGACCCACTCTAGATCTACCCAGTGGCCTCACACAAATCTCCATGAGATTAACCAGTTCTGGGGTTTAACTTTGTTGATGGGATAGCTAAGTAAGCCATCACTGTCTTTATATTGGTCTACTAGTCCCTTGATTGCAAGTGCTATATTTCCAGCAACCATGTCCGAGATCAATATTGGTTTCTGCAGCAGATGCTGCATTTTGTGGATAATTCTAAAACATTGCCACAAGAGCACCCTGATTGTGACATGGTCTTCAAGATTCAGCCTGTCCATGACCATTTAGTAGATTGTTTTTCAGAGATCTATGTTCAAGGGAAAGCTATGTCTGTGGATGAATCTCTGGTCCTGTTCAAGGGTCGTTTGGTTTTCAGACAATACTTTCCCAGCAAGAGACCATGTTATGGTATTAAGCTGAATATGCTGGTTGAAGGTGCCACTGAATATGATTATAATTTCAGGGTGTACATTGGTAGGGATTCTTCAGTTGACTCCGCAGCTGCTCTTCCACTTTTGGAGTCAGGGGACAAATTGGGTGGGGAATTTTTCAGAGGATGTTTTATTAAAGGTTACCATTTATAAATGTACTTTCTGGAAAAAGCAACCTTTCCACCATCTTGTACCCTTTGTCCAGGTTGTGTGGTTCTATAATAGAACCAGCAGGCCTGTATTACTTATGCAATGCACATTATCATGTTTAGCACACATGCACAAGCCACTGGATGTTACGTTCAGGATTTCGGGTTCATCATGAACAGCGGAACTTTATATGAATGGGCCTGTAAGCATGTATTCATGTCCCACAGGCACAAGTCTGTCACTGTAATTCATCTACCATGGTATGCTGCAACCACCACACTCCACGTATGAAACTTGCAACAGGAACAATAGACCCCCTATCACTAGGAGGGTGCCTTTTGGCATCCTTCCAGCTTCAGGACTACGTCTTTGTCAAACAAACGGGCTTAGGTCACAGCACGCACACAGGATTGGTGTGTGGCATGATAAAAAAATGAAAAAAACAGGATCACAGGTATGCAGATCAGGCACGCAGGGCAGGGAGCAGGACTTTACACCATGTTGCGGACATTCCTATCCGAACACCAACATTCCATTAGGCAATACTCAAGAACATCCCATTAAAACATATGCCAGGCACCCCTGGAGGTAAAGGAGGGACGCTTAGGTGTGCAGCTCCACTCTGGCCCAATAATATCCTGCTGATACCGGAGGACTGGGGGCACAAAGACATCACTAATTTATTGCCTAGTCTCTGGGAATCCCTGGCAGCTCCCCCTGAAGCTCCTCCATAGCAACGAGGATAGCCCACGGCCTGGTGTTGTGTTCTCGTGCTATCTAAGTCTGGTGCGCATTCCTCCTGGGTTCCCTGCATGGAACCTGGAATGCAAGGATTTCATCAGTTGTTGCCGGGGAAGCTGTGGGACTGGACTGGAATAAAGAAGACTAGAAAACTCACCTGCATGTCGTCTTCTTTTCAGTGGCGACGAGTTGTCCAGTCCTCAAACTTCCTCACTGTATGCTGCGGGACGTCCTGCTACTTCGAGACAATGTCGGAATGTCTCGTTTGAGAGGCCTGAAGAGGTGAATGTACCAAGAGCCCCCGTGATCGCTATCTGCCGGAATTGAAGAGTGCCATAGGACGTCCCGCAGCATACAGTGAGGAAGTTTGAGGACTGGACAACTCGTCGCCACTGAAAAGAAGACGACATGCAGGTGAGTTTTCTAGTCTTCTTTATTCCAGTCCAGTCCCACAGCTTCCCGGCAGCAACTGATGAAATCCCTGCATTCCAGGTTCCATGCAGGGAACACAGGAGGACTGCGCACGAGACCTAGATAGCACGAGAACACAACATACACTGAAAAGAAGACGACATGCAGGTGAGTTTTCTAGTCTTCTTTATTCCAGTCCAGTCCCACAGCTTCCCCGGCAGCAACTGATGAAATCCCTGCATTCCAGGTTCCACGCAGGGAACCCAGGAGGAATGCGCACAAGACCTAGATAGCACGAGAACACAACACACCCCCCTCCCTTCACATAGAAAACAAAGAAGAAACGGAAACTTATCTAACACAAGGAAAACAAGAAAAGAGCAGAATACACCTTAAATTTCCAGGTTGACAAAGTTGGAGTGAAAAATTCAATATCTAATATAATCCCGGAATTTGGCGGGAGCGGCCCTTGTTCTAGGAAGGCATAGTCGGGGAACAGCGGCCTTGGCAGGTACAGGAATCCTCGGATTCCCCACCACAGGAGGCAAAGTCGTGCAAGGAGTGTGAACCCCAAATTTTCCTCTCACATACTCAGCTTTTGACTCCGGCACCACTGAGACAGCACACTTGTTCCAGATCTTCCCATTCTCCAGCACTACAACATCGTCTCTCACCTCTCTCACTCTAACTGGAGCAGAAAACCGAGAGGATCCCTTGCGAACAAGAACATGTTTCTTAATCCTCACCCAGTCCCCTTGACATACCGGAAATACTCTGACACAATCAGATGCATACTTGGCTTGAGCAGCGGCCCTGACAAAGCTACCTTGCCTAGCCTCTGCAGATCCACCTCCTTCCTTGACATCCAGTCTTTGTTCAGCTTGGAACCAGCCACCCTAACCCTTAGCAAAGTGAAAGGAGACATGCCAGTGCTCGAGTGAGGGGTGATTCTCATTGCCCACAACATATCAGAAATCGCCACCTTCCAGTGCAAGCCACTGACAAAAGCCAACTGTAACTGATCCTTGATCACACGGTTCAGGCGTTCAACCAGACCATTGCTGCAGGGATGATAAAGGGAGGTGAGGATATGCTTGATGCCATGCACCTTCAGGAATTCCTGCATCTCTACGGACACCAACTGGGTCCCGTTATTCTTCACCAACTCCTCCGGAAACCCTTCCCGAAGAAAAACATCCTTGAAGAAATTGATGAGGGTTGCAGAATTAATGCCATCTACAAACCTAACCTCTGGCCATTTGGACATATAGTCAATCAACACCAAAGCTTATTTGGGAGAACTACCCATACCACCAAAAGGACCAGCCACATCGAAAGCCAACTTGCACCAGGGTGAGTTCATCACAGCTACAGGATTGATGGGAGAAGGATAGGTTACTTTGGTTTTGCCACTCAAAACACACGCACCACAATCACGAACACAGTGTTCAATGGACCTATCAACACCCGGCCACCAGAAATCTTCTCTAACCCTCCGCTTCATGGCACGGATGCCCAGATGACCTTCATGAGCCAGATCCAAAACCTTCTTACGCATGGTCACAGGCACAACCAATAATCCACCTCTATGCAGAATCCCATCCACGAGGACAACTCATCGCATACTCTCTAGAAAGGAATCAGTTCAGGAGCCAAGTTCATGTTGTTGGGCCAGCCGTGAACCACAAAGTCCATTACCTTGCTGATCTCAATATCCTCAGACATAGCTAACTTCCAATCAATTTCAGACAAAGCAGCTCCAGTGTCAGCTACCGCACTAACAGCACATACCATTTCCAAATCCTCACCCACAGAGTCAAAAGCAAACTCAGAGAGGGGTAACCTGGACAGGCAATCGGCTACGTGATTCTTCACACCAGCCACATACTCCAGACGGCAATTAAATTCATTTAGCCTGTACTGCCACTTAGCTATTCGTGGAGTGGCCCTGCCACCACCCTTGGTGGTAAAAAGATCTACCAATGGTTTATGGTCGGTCCTTAGAACAAATTCATTCCCCCACAAAAAGTTACTAAAATACTGTACACCCTACCACAGGGCCAGGGCCTCCTTTTCAATCGTAGAGTAAGTGCTCTCCGCTCCCCGAAGTGCTCTAGAGGCAAAAGCAATGGTCTCCTCCCTATTGTCAGATCTTTTTTGCATAAGAACATCCCCTAGACCCACATTGCTTGCATCAGTGGTAACAATGCAGCGATCATTAATGTTAAATAACTTGAGTGGGCGTGCCTGCACAATTGCCTCTTTCAATAGCTTGAAATCACAAGCACACTGGTCTGACCATACATACTTCACATTCTTTTTCAGGAGCTCACGCAAACGCACCGTCCTATCCGAGAAATTGGCCACAAATTTGGCGTAATATTCAACCAGCCCAAGAAAGGAACGAAGCTGGTCCTTATTCTGTGGTTCAGGTGCATTTTGGATGGCATCTAGAAGCTTAACTTTTGGTTCCACTCCACTCCCGGAAATGTGGTGCCCCAGATAGTCAACACCTTCTTGAAGAAATTTACACTTGTCCTTCCTTAACGTTAACCCACTAGACTTGACAATGTCCAATACTTGCCTGACCCTGGCATTGTGCTCTAACTCTGTTTTGCCGTGAATCAGGATGTCGTCTTGGAAAAACACGACTCCTGCAGTGTTCTTAAACAGGTTCCCCATGAGGCGCTGGAACACTGCAGAAGCCGACGCCAAACCAAGCGGCATGCGTACGTAGCGAAACGCACCTTCGGGTGTCATGAAGGACGTGAGGTGTCTCGAGTCCTTGCACAATTCCACTTGATGGTAAGCGGAGGAGATGTCGAGTGAGGAGAAATACTTTGCACCCTCCAGTGTTGACAACATCTCATTAATGTTGGGCAGGGGATGGCGGTCCACCCATATGCAAGCATTAAGGTCGCGCAAGTCTACACACATTCTGAGGGACTGGTCTGCTTTGCACGCCAAAACAATGGGGGACAACCATTCAGACCCCTCAATGGGCTCAATTACTCCCATGGCACACAACCGCTCAAGTTCCTGTCTGAGCTCACCACGCATACCAAGCGGTACCTTGCGCACTTTGTGTGCAACAGCTATTGCACCCTCCTTAAGGACGATGCGGTGCTGAAAACCCCTGAGTTTACCCAACTCACCACTAAAAATTTCTGGGTACCTTTGGATTCAGTCACTATTAGATAACGATTCCGTAGTCACCGTATGCACAGGGGTAACAGCAGGGAAACTGGTGTAAAACTGTTTGGCTTCATGTTTTGATAAGACCATATCCGGATGATTGGGATCTAAGATGATCCCAAGCTCACCCTGCTCCTCCCATCCCAACAAATTTGCACCTTCCTTTACAATGTATACAGTCCCTCGTGCTAAATCCCCTTTGAATTCCAAGTTGCCCTCAAACTTGCCAAGAACCTCCACTCTTTTTCCTCCATAAGCAAAGATTTTTATGTTGGACTGGTCAACAGGAATGTCGCCCAATCCCTCAAAGTCCTTGGCATTGATGAGGGTAAATGGAGAACCAGAATCAGCAAGAAACTTTATGTTCCTGCTGTTTAGACTTATAGCACACGCAGGGGATTTCCTTTTATGAGGTTCCACAATAGAAGCAATTTCCACCACACCATCCGATTGAATAGAGGAAGAAGACAACATTAATAATTCGTAGCTTTCATTATCTTCCCCAGAGTCAACATAGTCCTCCTCAATAGCTTTCACAGTTCTCGACGGTCCCTTGTGTGCTACAGTAGCCTTGCACACATGTGCCAAGTGTCCTTTCTTACCACATTTGAAGCAAGTTTGGTTTACAGCAAAACAAAACTTAAAATTACCCAAATGAGATCTGCTCCCACATCGGTAACAAGAGAGGTCAGATCTTTCAGGTTTGGATTTAGGCAAACTGGGTGCAGGTGGAGAAATGCGAGGCACGTTCGTGTTGGTTCCTTTTGTAGGTTTACTTGTAGATTTAGTACTAACTAACTTAATTTCGTTGGATGGCGCAGACTCGCTCATGTCTTTCATGCATAGTTGAGAATGCTCGATGCTTCTAGCTAAAATGAGAGCGGTTTCTAAGTCAGGATCTTCGGAAGATAAAAGTTTCTCCTGAATCTTTTTATTGCATATGCGCTCAATTAGCTGATCACGGATTATCTCGTCTCTGAACTCCCTATAACTGCAAGTGACAGCTAGGTTTCTGAGAGCAGCTACGAAATCATCGATAGATTCACCAGGAATCTGAGCGCATTGCAGAAATTTGTGACTCTCCAGTACAATATTTCTCTTGGGATTAAATCTCTTGTCCAGAGTTTTGATAAGTGAAGCATAATCATCAACAATTAAAGAGTCACCCTCATCACCACTACTAACACATGTTCTCACGAGTTTTAGGGGTAAAGTCTTTAAAATGTTCCTCCCTTCAGCACCCAAATTGTATAAGAGTAAGGCTTTCTTCTTCTTCGAGGTGAAAGTGTCTCCATCAATCGCCACAAGATAGGCATCAAATGTCTCCTTCCATTGTTGCCAATTAACAGGAGGAGTACCGGGTGACTGCAAAAAGGGAGGTGGTGCGATTACGTGATCCATTTGGTGGCCGTGCGTGGGTGAGTTGCTGCCTCAAGAGTTGCAACCAAAAGTGATCAACTTGCACGAAGAAATTGCGTAAATTAAATTACTAGTTGTAAAGAAACATCAAAAAGTACATTTGAGAAGAACAAGGTGTGCACATCACCGACATGCGTGTCACTGTAATAACCAATGGGAAAACAAGTTGAAACACTTGGTGTGCGTGTCACCGTAGCCAATAAACCTTGAATATATATATTGACACTCTTGGTGTGCGTATCACCGTAAGAATAGCTTGCGCTGAATGCGGATGTCACCGTAGGCAGTAAATCTTGAATAGATACTTTGACACGCTTGGTGTGTGTGTCACCGTGGGAATAACTTGTGCTGAATGCGGAAAACTAACTGCAGTAATTTGGATCACCATACATAGTTAGATGACACACCAGGTGTGTGTGTGTCACCGATGGATCTTTAATATAATTTAGATGACACACCAGGTGTGTGTGTCACCCTTAACTATGCTGCTTTGCAAGTACATTGAAAATCCAGGTAACGACGTTGGAAATATATTTAAGTTGGGGCTTATGTTACGTGCTTTGCGTGCACCGCTTAAGCTCCAGATGGAAAGTTAAGCCGCGCACTAGTCTTTGTTGTAAACGTGCGTGCGTGGAATTCGGTGGTGCAGTCTGACTACGGCGCGAGGAGCGCATTCAAACTTTAACGTTATTGCAGCCGCACAATCAGGCAAAATGCAAAGAAATGGCCAAAATCTCACCACAACCTTCGGTGAGAACGCAATTTTCCGAAGATCCTGACTTAGAAACCGCTCTCATTTTAGCTAGAAGCATCGAGCATTCTCAACTATGCATGAAAGAGATGAGTGAGCCTGCGCCATCCAACGAAATCAAGTTAGTTAGTACTAAATCTACAAGTAAACCTACAAAAGGAACCAACACGAACGTGCCTCGCATTTCTCCACCTGCACCCAGTTTGCCTAAATCCAAACCTGAAAGATCTGACCTCTCTTGTTACCAATGTGGGAGCAGATCTCATTTGGGTAATTTTAAGTTTTGTTTTGCTGTAAACCAAACTTGCTTCAAATGTGGTAAGAAAGGACACTTGGTACGTGTGTGCAAGGCTACTGTAGCACACAAGGGACCGTCGAGAACTGTGAAAGCTATTGAGGAGGACTATGTTGACTCTGGGGAAGATAATGAAAGTTACGAATTATTAATGTTGTCTTCTTCCTCTATTCAATCGGATGGTGTGGTGGAAATTGCTTCTATTGTGGAACCTCATAAAAGGAAATCCCCTGCGTGTGCTACAAGTCTAAACGGCAGGAACATAAAGTTTCTTGCTGATTCTCCATTTACCCTCATCAATGCCAAGGACTTTGAGGGATTGGGCGACATTCCTGTTGACCAGTCCAACATAAAAATCTTTGCTTATGGTGGAAAAAGAGTGGAGGTTCTTGGCAAGTTTAAGGGCAACTTGGAATTCAAAGGGGATTTAGCACGAGGGACTGTATACATTGTAAAGGAAGGTGCAAATTTGTTGGGATGGAAGGAGCAGGGTGAGCTTGGGATCATCTTAGATCCCAATCATCCGGATATGGTCCTATCGAAACATGAAGCCAAACAGTTTTACTCCAGTTTCCCTGCTGTTACCCCTGTGCATACGGTCACTGCGGAATCGTTATCTAATAGTGACTGGATCCAAAGGTACCAAGAAATTTTTAGTGGTGAGTTGGGTAAACAGAGGGGTTTTCAGCACTGAATCGTCCTTAAGGAGGGTGCAATAGCTGTTGCACACAAAGTGCGCAAGGTACCGCTTAGTATGCGTGGTGAGCTCAGACAGGACCTTGAGCGGTTGTGTGCGATGGGAGTAATTGAGCCCATTGAGGGGTCTGAATGGTTGTCCCCCATTGTTTTGGCGCGCAAAGCAGACAAGTTCCTCAGAATGTGGGTAGACTTGCGCGACCTTAATGCTTGCATATGGGTGGACCGCCAACCCCTGCACAACATTAATGAGATGTTGTCAACACTGGAGGGTGCAAAGTATTTCTCCTCACTCGACATTTCCTCCGCTTACCATCAAGTGGAATTGTGCAAGGACTCGAGACACCTCACGTCCTTCGTGACACCCGAAGGTGCGTTTCGCTATGTACGCATGCCATTTGGTATGGCGTCGGCTTCTGCAGTGTTCCAGCGCCTCATGGGGAACCTGTTTAAGAACACTGCAGGAGTCGTGTTTTTCCAAGACGACATCCTGATTCACGGCAAAACAGAGTTAGAGCACAATGCCAGGGTCAGGCAAGTATTGGACATTGTCAAGTCTAGTGGGTTAACGTTAAGGAAGGACAAGTGTAAATTTCTTCAAGAAGGTGTAGACTATCTGGGGCACCACATTCCCGGGAGTGGCGTGGAACCAAAAGTTAAGCTTCTAGATGCCATCCAAAATGCACCTGAACCACAGAATAAGGACCAGCTTCATTCCTTTCTTGGACTGGTTGAATATTACGCCAAATTTGTGGCCAATTTCTCGGATAGGATGGTGCGTTTGCGTGAGCTCCTGAAAAAGAATGTGAAGTATGTATGGTCAGACCAGTGTGCTTGTGATTTCAAGCTATTGAAAGAGGCAATTGTGCAGGCACGCCCACTCAAGTTATTTAACATTAATGATCGCTGCATTGTTACCACTGATGCAAGCAATGTGGGTCTAGGGGATGTTCTTATGCAAAAAAGATCTGACAATAGGGAGGAGACCATTGCTTTTGCCTCTAGAGCACTTCGGGGAGCAGAGAGCACTTACTCTACGATTGAAAAGGAGGCCCTGGCCCTGTGGTGGGGTGTACAGTATTTTCGTAACTTTTTGGGGGGAATGAATTTGTTCTAAGGACCGACCATAAACCATTGGTAGATCTTTTTACCACCAAGGGTGGTGGCAGGGCCACTCCACGAATAGCTAAGTGGCAGTACAGGCTAAATGAATTTAATTACCGTCTGGAGTAAGTGGCTGGTGTGAAGAATCACATAGCTGATTGCCTGTCCAGGTTACCCCTCTCTGAGTTTGCTTTTGACTCTGTGGGTGAGGATTTGGAAATGGTGTGTGCTGTTAGTGCTGTCTCGTCTTCCTGCTTCCACACCCTCCGCCTCCTTCGTAAGACCTTCAAATGGATCCCCCTCGAACACCGAAAGACCGTCACTCACGCCCTGGTCACCAGCAGACTCGACTACGGCAACGCACTCTACGCCGGAATAAACAAAAACCTCACCCGCAAGCTACAGAACATCCAGAACGCCGCCGCAAGACTGGTCCTCAACCTGCCAAAACACTGCCACATCTCCCAGCACCTGCGCACACTCCACTGGCTCCCCGTCGAGGCGAGAATCACCTTCAAGATGCTCACCCACGCACACAAGGCCCTCCACGGCACCGAACCAGCATACCTGAACAGCCAACTCAAATTCCACGCACCCCAAAGGACCCTACGATCAGCCCAGCTCTCCTACGCCGTGGTCCCCCGCACCAGAAAGACCAGATCGGGAGACCGCTCCTTCTCCTTCCTCGCGGCCAAAGCATGGAACGCCCTTCCGCTCCACCTCAGACAGACAACATCGCTCCCCATCTTCGCAAGAAACCTCAAAACCTGGCTCTTCGACAGACCCCCTCCTTGATGGAATGGAACCTGCACCCGCCCCCCACCCCTAGCGCCTTGAGACCCTTACGGGTGAGTAATCGTGCTTTAACAAACCCCTGATTGATTGATTGATTGATTGATTGATAGCTGACACTGGAGCTGCTTTGTCTGAAATTGATTGGAAGTTGGCTTTGTCTGAGGATATTGAGATCAGCAAGGTAATGGACTTTGTGGTTCACGGCTGGCCCAACAACATGAACTTGGCTCCTGAACTGATTCCTTTCAAGAGAGTATGCGATGAGTTGTCCCTCGTGGATGGGATTCTGCGTAGAGGTGGATTATTGGTTGTGCCTGTGACCATGCGTAAGAAGGTTTTGGATCTGGCCCATGAAGGTCATCTGGGCATCCGTGCCATGAAGCGGAGGGTTAGAGAAGATTTCTGGTGGCCGGGTGTTGATAGGTCCATTGAACACTGCGTTCGTGATTGTGGTGCGTGTGTTTTGAGTGACAAAACCCAAGTAACCTATCCTTCTCCCATCAATCCTGTAGCTGTGAAGAATTCACCCTGGTGCAAGTTGGCTTCCGATGTGGCTGGTCCTTTTGGTGGTATGGGTAGTTCTCCCAAATACGGCGTTTTGGTGTTGATTGACTATATGTCCAAATGGCCAGAGGTTAGGTTTGTAGATGGCATCAATTCTGCAACCCTCATCAATTTCTTCAAGGATGTTTTTCTTCGGGAAGGGTTTCCGGAGGAGTTGGTGACCGATAACGGGACCCAGTTGGTGTCCGTGGAGATGCAGGAATTCCTGAAGGTGCATGGCATCAAGCATATCCTCACCTCCCTTTATCAACCCCGCAGCAATGGTCTGGTTGAACGCCTGAACCGTGTGACCAAGGATCAGTTACAGTTGGCTTTTGTCAGTGGCTTGCACTGGAAGGTGGCGATTTCTGACATGTTGTGGGCAATGAGAATCACCCCTCACTCGAATACTGGCATGTCTCCTTTCACTTTGCTAAGGGGTAGGGTGGCTGATTTCAAGCTGAACAAAGACTGGATGTCAAGGAAGGAGGTGGATCTGCAGAGGCTAGGCAAGGTAGCTGATGTCTGGGCCGCTGCTCAAGCCAAGTATGCATCTGATTGTGTCAGAGTATCTCCGGTATGTCAAGGGGACTGGGTGAGGATTAAGAAACCTGTTCTTGTTCGCAAGGGATCCTCTCGGTTTTCTGCTCCAGTTAGAGTGAGAGAGGTGAGAGACCATGTTGTAGTGCTGGAGAATGGGAAGATCTGGAACAAGTGTGCTGTCTCAGTGGTGCCGGAGTCAAAAGCTGAGTATGTGAGAGGAAAATTTGGGGTTCACACTCCTTGCACGACTTTGCCTCCTGTGGTGGGGAATCCGAGGATTCCTGTACCTGCCAAGGACGCTGTTCCCAGACTATGCCTTCCTAGAACAAGGGCCGCTCCTGCCAAATTCCGGGATTATATTAGATATTGAATTTTTCACTCCAACTTTTTCAACCTGGAAATTTAAGGTGTATTCTGCTCTTTTCTTGTTTTCCTTGTGTTAGATAAGTTTCCGTTTCTTCTTTGTTTTCTATGTGAAGGGAGGGGGGGGTGTTGTGTTCTCGTGCTATCTAGGTCTCGTGCGCATTCCTCCTGGGTTCCCTGCGTGGAACATGGAATGCAGGGATTTCATCAGTTGCTGCCGGGGAAGTTGTGGGACTGGACTGGAATAAAGAAGATTAGAAAACTCACCTGCATGTCTTCTTCTTTTCACCTGGGATACGCCACGTGGCACGAAAATGACCATGACCACGAGTGCAGCGCGTCCATGCCCGAAGCTGGTGGATCATTCGATGCTGATCCTGTTGGCCAATGCTGCCAGGAAGGTCCTGGGAAGTGGTAAGAGCAACAGGGGACACATTGGCACCAGAAAACGGGCCTGGGTGCAAACTAAGAGCTGGTGGTCTGTCAGAGGGCGAACAGCGAGTGAGGCCTAGATGAACAGTGCTGCGGCTGAGTGCCGGCCCCTGAACATATTGGGATGTTATGAGGCCTGTGGTGGTGCGGGAAGGCAGACGAGGTCACAGCGGATCACTGACCTGCTGTCTCTGGGCCAAAACTGAAGCCCTGTTTCCAGTGCTGCTAAAATTGAGAATTCTGCCTCCTGCTGTAAGGGCTGGTGAGGCCTGACAGAGACCTCGAGGAACCTCCTGAGAGAGCTGGGACCCATTTGGGGAGGTAAGACTGCCAGGTGGAGTGACTGTCTGTGCAGACCCACGTGGCGGCGGTGAGCAGGCCTGGGGGGAGACGAACAGGTGGGAGGCTGAAGACGACGCGGGGGCCTGCAGCTGTGAAAACCTAACACTCTTCATAGAGTGGCCCTGAGAGGGGATAAATGATAAATAGGGGTTGAACATTTGCACCCCCCTTTGTCCTCCTGAGTCCTCCTGAGTCTCAGTGTGCGCATCGGCACATGCACCCTCTCTGAGGATGGACGCTGAGTTGCGGGGACCCCGGCGCTGCCACCCCGCTTTCCTGAGACTGCAGTGAGACAGAAAAGCCCTGTGCAAGCACCAAGGTCTGAGATGGTTGCTCCAGCCCCTGAGGACTGCTGCCAGCCCTGATGAGGCTGAGATACCTGGAACGCATGTTGGTGCCATACATCGGCTCGGCAAAGGCGAGAGCCGACTGGACTCCACCGTCTCCTCCAGTGTACTGTTCTCAAAGCCTGGCAATCACTCCACCACTGCGCTGATAAGGCTGGCGTGTATCAGTGGGCCTCCCTGAATACAAAGAGTGGTCTGCTTTGTGACATCGTGGTGGCTGCCAACGCCAGATGGTAACCCTTGGCTTCAATATTACTACACCGGCCTGGGCAAGACCAGGCCAGGCGCAGATCAGAGGTACTCTTGGGGGTTACTGACGTCTCTCAACTGATTTAGTGTGATATTCCATCCATTGGCCATGTGTGCTCGTGCAGTGGGGGGTGCCGGGGAGGCCTGATTGAGCCCCTGAAGAGAACCGCTACTAAGCTGAGATAATTCTGCCTGGTGTGACTGATCCAGCCAGTGAAGTGCCAGATGGTCATGGGGAAGCCCAGGGTCAGACAATCCAATGCCCAATCAGGCTCACCTGAGCCAGCCATGACTACGCCTAGAGAAGTCAAGGGACCCGAGGCCATGGTACCTACCATGCACTTGCAATTTGACAAGATATTAGCAGCCATAGCGGATACTAAGTCCACACTTCAACAGCATATCAGTGCTGTCTTGGTGGGGCTGGGTCTGCTGAGAGCGGAACACCATAAAGTAGCAGATAGGTTGAAGGAAGTGGAATTGAGGATTGGGGAAAGCCGACCCGTGCATCTGGACCTGGCTCGACACAGTTCGCTGGAACACCTGGCCAAAGACGCAGAGGGACATAATAGAAGGAATAATGTTTGAATAGTGGGCCTTCCAGAGGGCACAGAAGGAAGTGACATGCTGTCCTATGTCGAACACTGGATGCGACGGAGGTTGCTCCGAATCAATTGTTGCCCTTTTTCGCACTGGAGCATGCACACAGAGTGCCCGCATGACCGGCGACACCAGGCTGTCCGCCCCGCCTGGTGGTGGCCCGACTCCTCCACTTCCGAGACGGAGATGCCCTACTGCAGAAGGCTCAAATGAATGGCCCATACCTCATTGAAAACTTGAAGGTGTCACTGTTTCCAGACTATCACAATCAAAGATAGCTCCCTCGTGACCTATATTTCTTTTATCAAGCTGAAATTGAATTCAACATGGGCTGATCATGAACTAAACAACAACAAAGTCCAAAAAAATAACCATATTTATAAATATTCACATAATTTATTTATTTTCTTTGTTTTATCAAAATTCTTTTTGTTTTCTTTTGCATTTCTTTTAAATATAAAACCAGTACGTGAAACATGTATAGACAATATTACACAATTGTATCATAAAATTAGCATACAAAACAGTTATTATATCACTAACCCCCAAGTAGCAAAACAGAAAAAAACATTCATACAAATTACCTCACATGCACTCCAACTCATTTACACTCATACCACATTCACTAATACATATATCTGGACGGTGGGAGACAAGAGATTGTATAATCTCAGCGACCAATTAAAGTAACTGCATATAGCAGGATCTGAGCAGCATTGGTCGACGCGCGTTTCGGTGGTTTGAAGAATGATAGCACCACCTTCCTCAGGACCTTAGCCAGATATCAGATCAGTATTGACACACCCAGGGGATACTATTGCTAATACTCTGCGAAAAACAGCCACTGGCAGATATTGTCTGGTGTGGTTATATCATTAAAATAAATTAATGTGCCACAATCTCAGAGCCTCTAATATACTGTGTATTGAATAAAACATATAAATGTATATTTACACAGCAGGGTTAACACTCCTTATAGATCAAGGTTGTTAATTTCGGTAAGTCACCTTTGGAGGCACCTTTGGAGGCACTACACCAGTCCACTTCGTCGATGTCTCAATAAAGTTATTTGTAAAGTCTTTTAGGTCTATGCTCACCGGTTCTTGCAAGGACCCCTCGCCCAGAAGGGCAGTTTCCGTCTCGCGCAGGACCTAGACCAGGCAGACAAGTGACATGCTGTCCTATGTCGAACACTGGATGCGAACGGAGGTTGCTCCGAATCAATTGTTGCCCTTTTTCGCACTGGAGCATGCACACAGAGTGCCCGCATGACCGGCGACACCAGGCTGTCCGCCCCGCCTGGTGGTGGCCCGACTCCTCCACTTCCGAGACGGAGATGCCCTACTGCAGAAGGCTCAAATGAATGGCCCATACCTCATTGAAAACTTGAAGGTGTCACTGTTTCCAGACTATACATCAGCAGTGCAAACCAAGAGAGCCTCCTTCGTGGAAGTTAAAAAAAGTACTGAGAGGGGAAGGCTTGCAGGAAGCCCTTATGTTCCCAGCCAAACTGAAGATTATCCTAGACAGCAAATCCCACTTCTTTGAAGAACACCAAGAAGCCTGGGATTGGCTGGATGCTTACAGGGTGGGATCAGCCCCGTCAGACCCCCGACAGGGGACATGGAAAAACAAGCACAGACCCCAGAAATTACTTTGAATGGCCAGGAGCGGAGCATTCCGGAAGACGCTGACTAAGTCCCAGGCTGAACAGGAAAGAGCGGCAGCACTACAGGCAGCAGCCAAAATTGCAGTGCAGACTGGATCGGACTCGTAGCTCGACTCTCTGTCAGAGAGGCATTCGGTGGGCTCGGAGTCTGAGGGATCTGCTTCGGATAGCAGAGGTCTCCCTGTGGTGACCCCACAATCGGTGGACGACCTGGTCTGACTTGGAGGTACTGTGCACAGAGTGTTAAACTGTCCTTTGTCTTCTGCGCTGTAGCTGAGGGTTGCAGGCGGGGTGCAGGAACCTTTTGCTACCAACTCCTGCTGCTAATGGGAGGTCTGTACATATCCCACGGTTTTACCCATGGGAGGTGAGATGACTGTCTAAGCCTGAGTACCCTTACTGAATAAACGATGCTACTGCTATAGATCCTGATAGCGGCCTGGACTTCCCCCGTTGTGCACGTCACAAGTGGGCCAGAGCGGATGCAAACATACCAGACTGCAGTTGTCAGCACCCCACCACCTGACCTCTCCTAGGAGTTTAGTGGAGCCTAGACTTTAACTCTGTTTGCTGGTTTCAATAAGTTTGGGCAGCCGTCTGTTGCTGTTAAGCCCTGGGGATGGGGAGTTCGAAGCTGGGGTATTTGCTATTGTTTGTGGCAGGGGGATTCTACCTGGGTAATGGGGAGGTGTGGCTGGGGAGTTGTTTTGGGTGTACTTGGTTGTTATTACTGTCAATTTTACCCAAATGACTTCTAGGAACCTAGGGCTTATTTGCAAGACCTGGAATGTTTGGGGGGTGGGTTCTGTTGCTAAACAACACAAAATTCATAGGTATCTCAGGCACAGGTGAGTGCATATTGCCATGCTGCCAGAGACCCATCTCGCAGGAGCGAATGTGGCGTGCCTACGCCGCAGATAGCGTGGTCTACTATATGCCCCTGCGTACCCTGCTTACGCACGGGGACACTGGTATGGATCCAGACTGGGACCCAGTACCCACTCCTACATTCATCAATTGATAAAGAGGGGCGATATGTACTGGTGAAGGGCAGATTACTAGGGAAAGAAGTGATATTAGGGAACATTTATGCTCCCAATCAGGACCAAGTGGCTTTCCTCCACTCTCTATCGGAGGCCCTGGGGCAACTGATGGGCAGGGACAAGCTGGCAGGAGGGGACTTTAATTTTGTCATTGATGTGCTTCTGGAACACTCTACACCCCAATTGCCAGGAATGCCAGCCCATAGGATAGCGACAGTCGCCTGGGACTGGATACATCATTGCGAACTAACAGACGTCTAGCACACTCAACGCAGTACAGAAAGAGACTACGCTTTCTACTCCCACATTAATTCCCTGCACACTCGGTTGGACAGATTCCTGTGCTCGGAGAGACTGAGCCAATATGCGACATTCACTGAATATTTGAGATGTATCATCTCAGACCACCGCTCCCTGCTCCTAGGGTTCTGACCTACTGATGATAGATTGGTGATCCCCACATGGTGCCTTCAACCAGCGGTACTTAAGGACACCTCCTATAGAGGCACGGTACACATTGCCATCACAGAGTATTTTGACACTAATCAGGGCTCAGCATCATCTGCCCTCATGGGAGGCCTTCAAGGTCATACTACGCGGTCCCTGCATGGGGCAATCAGTGGGAATTTGAAGGGAGCTTATTGAAGAATTACGCACATCGAATATCACCCTTCATACATTAGACAATAGCCTTGGGCCAGACCCTGTCACACATAGGAGACTATCAGACACTAAGGAACGCTATAATGTTATCCTAGAACCGTTGAGATGCCATGATTATAATAACTATATAGCTAGAGCACATGACGAAGAGGGTAGATTGGGGAGGCTACTGGCATGGCTCATCCATCCTGAAGTACGTGGCACACCCATCACACATCTAACATCAGCTGATGGATTGCACATCTCCTCCCTGGTACCCATCCATGATGAGTTCTGAAACTACTACGAGGCACTGTATTGTCGCCCAGAGGTGCTTCCAGGTGCCCTGCAAGATAAGTTCCTGAGTCGTTTGTCCCTCCCAATACTACCACATGAGGCGCAGGAGTCTATTAGGGGCCCAGTGACAGTCCAAGAAATTCGGCATGCCATTAAGGAAATATCCTCCGGCAAAACCCCAGGACCAGCCGGTCTCCCAGCAGAGTTTTACTTGACTTTTACGAGCCCATAGGCCCAATACTAGAGGCACTTTATGCTGAGTCTTTATGGGCAGGCTATCTGCCTGACACAGCAGGGAGTGCGACTGTGATCTCCCTTCCCCAAAACCAAGACCTCAGGTGCCCACACCTCCGCATTTTTCCCACTATCCATCTTTAACATGGACTTCAAGATACTGAGTAAAGCGTTAAAATGCAGACTGCACCTCTACATGCCGGTCTTGATTTATAGAAACCAGAACGATCTCATACTGAACTATAGTACTTCCCTCACTCTCAGGAGGCTATACCATGTTCTCTATCACCCTGAAGTGTGGGCCTTGCCGGGGGTGAAGCTCAAGTCAGTGGATCTTGAGAAGGCATTTGACTCAGTGAGATGCGACTTCCTCCTGAAGGTCATGCGTAAGATTGGGATAGGAGAGCCCTGGATCAAATGGGTCATCCTACTTTACTCTGGACCAATAGCACAAGTCCACTATCCCCCCTGATATTTGCCCTACCCATTGAATCTCTGGCAGAGCTCTTTCGAAGGTAGGGCTGATGTAGCGGCATTGTGGTGGATGGCCAGTAACACATTATCTTCCTCTACACAGATGACCCCTTCCTGTACCTATCTGATGGCCCTACTTGAGCACAATATGTGATATGTCACCAGGAGGAATTCGTAAAATTCTCTGACCTGCAGGTTAACCAAACTAAAACATGCCGGGCCTTCCCTTGGGACTTACCTGGTCACCTGTAACTTTTAAATACTTAGGTATCCAGATGTATCATAAACTGGACGATCTATGCGAGGGTAACCTGCGGGGAGCACTCCGCTCTCTTAAGGCCTGCATTGCTTTCTTGAGATCCCTGAGATTGCCACTTATGACACGTATATCGTTATCCAAAATGGTGATGCTCCCTCATTTATCGTATTTCTTCACAACTCTTCCAGTTAAGATACCAGTTGTGTGGTTTAAATGGCTAGACGTCCTGCTCCGTGAACTAATGATCGATGGATGGGAAGGAAGCCGCCATAGAGTATTCCTTGAGGTACTACGACACCCGCCAGAAGACGGCGGCCTAGGGGCGCCAGATTTTGAATTGTACTATTTGGCAGCGCAGCTGCAGTGGGTGGCCAAGTAGCTAGATGTAACCCAAAGGAGTGCACTGGGCCTTCTGTGCCTCGCCCCGTATCAAGGAATCCTATTGGCCAAAATGCTGTGCCCTGAAGTGTCTGTCCCACAACTGAGCACCTTACTACAGGTAGCTCTATATAGCTGGCGCTACAGTGTAGTGAAGACCAGGAGAGACCCACACTATGCCCCTGCCCTGCCACTAGTGGGTCTGACACATCGATACCCTGTTACCTGTTTCACTGCTGCTCAGCTTTCGGATTGAATTGAAGCTGTTCTGATGATGGTGGGAGATTGCTTTGCATTGGGTGCTCTTATGCCACTGGAGGAATTAGCAGATCACAATGCATTACCCTGAGGTCAATTCTTGAACTACAAGGGCCTGGTGCATTCTTTTGTAGGCATATGGGACAGGGAGCTAGAATAAACCACACCACACGTTGTACTCCAACTTTTTCTTTTCATGGGCTTGGCATGTCATTTGGTGACGTGGTTCTACGAGGCTCTTAACGACATGGGCCGAAGACCATTGGTGGTACTTAGGACCAGATGGGATGGAATTCTGGGACGTGAAATCACGGACAGGGAATGGAACAGGATATTAGCCTACCCTGATAAAATAGCTCACAATACACGATTGAAGTATATCCTATTTAACTTTCTATATATGAAGTACCTCACTGCCCCTTAGATTGCAGGTTATATATGGGGGGAAAGCCTCGGTAATGCCCCAAGTGCGGCTACCGGATGCAGACTTTAGTCATATGACATGGGGTGCCCTATACCCCAGATTTTCTGGTCTGCGGTTCTCCTTCGGATACATACCGTGCTGAGACGCTCTCTCCCATGCACAGTGGATATCTGCCTCCTGGGAGGTTTCCCCAGGCCCCAAGCATGCAGAGTAGGCACTAGGTTTATAAGCCTCGCCCATGCGCTGGCCAGGCACCGAATAGCAATAGCGTGGTAATCAGGGACAGGACCTGTACTGGAAACATGGGTGAGAGTTGTCACGACCTGGGCTAGGGCGGAAGAAAGAGCTCTACATCGAGAAGACGTTAGAGGGGTTCAGAGGTGCCCCATTGCAGACGTATGGACAGAGGTTCTAGGAAGTTGGGAGCATTCAGAGGGGGGGATACAGTCTCTGAGCAAAGTGGCCTGGATGACCAAGAAGGAGAAGACAGGGAGGGTGACCCTGATGAGTGGAGGGGTAAAGAACCCCACAGCAGGGAATAGGAAAACAGAAGACTGGTATGTCCTGCCTTTCATCATATATAATACAGTTATAATAGATATAAACTAGAAGGCTGTGTGCTCCATGCCACTTCCCTCACGCCTAGAAGTAGAACCTTTCCTACCTGTGAAGCAAGTATATCACACTACCGACTGACTACCACACCTCCCAAGACATATCTCCTGCCACATAAGACCCAAACTCCCATAAGTCACACAAGATCTTACTCATTCAGTCTTTCTTTTTCCTTTTATGTTTTGCCTTTAATTTCACATTTCTGTTGTCTATATTTCATACGGTCTTCACCGCTATGAGTTTTGAATTCTCTTGATTTCCCTCATTTTCCCCAAAACTTTGGCACTGACTCCGAGTTATTTAGGAGCCGTGACACCGGAGCATATCTGAGAGAGCCAGAGACCAGGCTCAGGCCACCCTAACCATTCAGTAAATGGGAGATCACAGTTCGGTAATGATACCTAACCAATTATTATGTGAAACCCAGTGACTGGGATTTGTATTCTACATGAGTGTCTGATGGCGTATTTAGTGGCCACTGTCAATGGTTTACATTTTTACTATTACGCTCTTCTTGAATTGTTAACACGGGAAAGCGACCTGGTCTATAATGTATGCTGTTTGCATGAGTAACAAAATACCAATAAAAAATGTTTAAAACAAAATCTTACAAAATGAACCCCAGACTTTGCACTTCCTGCCTACTAGGGGATGATCCCAGAATGACTGGACCTAGACGCAACCAATCCCAACCTCCGGACAACAAAACCATACCAAATAAGATAGTGTTCACTCAAAGTCCATGGGTAGTCACTGCAAAAAGGATGAGCTGACTATGCCTGTGAAAAAAGTATTATTGTCAACGGTGCCTGTTACTCCTGGCCCTCTCTGCAGGGTCACCCCCAAATCTTTTGCCTTTACCCTCCACTTTATTTTGCTGAATTCTTTTTTTTTTGCCTTAGGACTTTATCACTGCTAACCTGTGCTAAAGTGCTTGTGCACTCTCCTCTAAACATAGTAGAATTGGCTTACACCCAATTGGCACATTGAATTTACTTGTAAGTCCCTTGTAAAGTGGTACTATGTGTACCCAAGGCCTGTAAATTAAATGCTACTAGTGGACCTGTGGCACTGGTTGTGCCACACACATAAGTTGCCCGTTAAACATCTTAGGCCTGCCATTGGAGCCTGTGTGCACATTTCTTTTAAACTGCCATGTCGACCTGGCAAAATGACTCTTGCCAGGCCTAAGCCTTCCTTTTTAATACATATAAGTCATCCCAGGATAGACCCTAAACAGCCCACAGGGCAGGGTGCAATGTATTTAAAGGGTAGGACATGTAATTTTAAGTTTTACATGTCCTGGTAGTGAAAAACTCTTAAATTCATTTTCCATGACGGCAAGGCCTGCTTCTTCCATAGGATAACATTGGTGTTACCTTATTACATTTAATAAGCTGTAACTTCCAAATGGGAACAGGAGAACAGTTCATGTTTGGTGTCTTTGGAATTGTAATGAAAAATCCTCTTTTATGGTAAAGTTGTATTTTGAATTACAATTTTGAAAATGCCACTTTTAGAAAGTTGGAATTTTCCTGCCCTAGCCATTTAGTGCTGCAGCCTGTCTCGGTGTCACTTGAATGGGTGTAGTCGGCAGTTGGTCTTTGTGTATTCAGCGACACACAGTAGAGGCAGGATGGGAGGGCGGAGTTAGGCACGGCCCGCTTACACCTGAATTGGTTGTGTCCTGTCTTCACACAAAGGACTGCATAGCCCCTGTAGTTAGTTTGGAGCCAGGGCAAGGTAGGCGGGAAACCTGAGCACTTCAAACAGAATCCTCTAGATGTTTCTCTCACTTCAAAGAAGGCACCAGGTTTAAATATTGGACCTCAGACACCAAATCCTTAGTACACTTCTGGACCTGCGAAAGACTCTGCCAGGAAGGACTGCTGTGCTGCTGCAAAGACTGCCAATATGCTGGACTGTTGCCCTGCCACCCTCCTGCCTGCGTGAGAAGGACTAGAACTGCAACATGTACCTAGGACCACCAGTGTGGCTCCTAGGGGCAAGTCTCTTCTAACTAGCACTTGGATTCTGCAACTGTGATTCCTACCCTGCCAAGTGGTGCCACCCTAGTCCTGGACCCTTAAAGGTGGGCCTGAAAGTGCTATGCCAGCATCATCTGTGGATCCAGTGGAACCGATGCATCTCCTCTGCTGTGCGGCGCAAAGCCGAACACAACCAACATCGCCTCTGCTGTGTGGACTTTTCCCGGTGCCAGGACTCCGCATCGCAGCCTTGCAGTTCCTCAGAAATGGCGCATCTCCTCTGCAGTGCAACACATTTACGACCACTGACTCCGCTTTGCAAGCCCTCGTCAACAGGATCCTGAACAATGATGCAGGGTCTTGCATCGCAGCCCTACAGCTCATTGGAACTGATGCATTGTCTCTGCAGTATGACGCATCCTGGATGCCAGACTTCGTATCTCAAGCCTTCATCGATGGGATCCTTGACGATGATTCAGGATTTCACATCGTAGCTTTGCAGCTCCTCAGAACCAATACATTGCCTCGGCTGCACGACACGTCCTCGACAACCAATATTCAGCGGGCCTAACTGGGTTCCTGTAGCCAGCCCATGCTCCATCGCAGTTGGTCTGAAGTGATGGCTTGTCCCAGTCCAGTGCGACTACATGTCCACAGTTGGCGCTTTGTACTTTTTGGATATATTTTCACTTAAATCTTTTAAATTGCATATCTCCAGTTCTACCAATTGGATTTTAGTCATTTTGGTCTTGTTTTATTTATTACGTTTAACTCAATTTTTATAATCTGGTGTGGGATCATTATTGTGGTGTGTTCTCACCATGTTACTGTTTGAAGTGTTGCACAAATAGCTTACACATTGCCTCCAAGTTAAGCCTGACTGCTCTGTGCCAAGCTGCCAGAGGGTTGAGCAGAGGTTAATTTAGGGTTTGCTTGTGATGTCACCCTTTCAAGGATTGTGTTTCCTACTGGAGTAGGGTTTCACCCCCCTCAATCAGCAACCCAATTTCTTACACTGACCTAATCTCAGTCTTACTCACCTGCTTGCCAGTGCAGAGAGCCCAGTGCACCCATCTCCTCCCAAACCACCCACAGCTCTTTCTTCTTCTCCAGAGTGTCTTGATGTAGGTCCAATAAGAACACTAATTGGCTCTCCTAAAAAACAACTCTCGGGATTCTCTCCCTCCTCACTGATAGAGGACAATCATCACCATACAGCCAGCCACATTGTTCCCTCTCATTACTTCAGAAGAAGTTGATAGACTTTGTTTATCAAAGGCAAATTTAGCCCTATTTGAATGTCCAGCAGTTCACACAAGATTGTTTCGAGTTCTTCACTCAGTTTTTCCTCTGGAGTAATGGGACGAACCCCCAGAATTTGAACAGCCCTCTTCTAAGGTTATCCAGAAGCCCAATTTGCATGTGCATTTACGGGCTACTCACAACAGCATATGATTTTGATTTGAAGGCAGTCAAATCTTCTACAGCCATTTCGGTAGCATGTGAGGGCCCTCAGCAAGTTATCTTGTACCACCATTTTGAGAGTCTGTTCCACAGTGGACATCCTGCCAGTCAGATCCTCCACTTTTTACTGGACTGCTTCAACAGATGCCTCAATTTTAGAGGCTCTGGTATCATGTCAGCATTTAGGGTATTGGTGGATTTCAGCATGGTTTTCTCCCTCAGGGAAAGCTGCATGTTGACAGATGAGTCCACTGCAGCTTATTTCCGTTCCTTCTTGGCTGAGGTGGTGTGGAAAGCAAAAAAAGTCCTCCATATATTTCATATGGCCAGCCATCGTACTTGTCACAGGTTTAGTTCACCTATCTACTTACTTCTCCTCCTTGCATCGGAGGCTGTTCACAAAATGTTCAGTGCCGAGACTTCAGACTCAGACTCATACCTGGGGTGTGAGTTCCAAACGGTGCCAGTCTGTACTGTTTCCAAATCATAAGGGACATAGTGGGCGCAATCTGCCACTGCCAATCCACACTTTTTTCCCAGCAGCTCCTGCAACTCATCCATACAAGGACCAAAGAAAGATAGCAGCCGCTCTGGTTCAGCCATGGCTCTCACAGTGTCAACCTCTCCATCTGTTTGGCCGGCAGCACAGAAGGTTCTCGTGCCACCGACTGAACCAGAAGGTACTCGGCAAATGCCATGTGGAATAGCCTGCTACCACCACTCTCTGTTTGGGACATAGTAGGCCTGGTGAGTGAGCCTCACTGCACCTCCAGGTTCCTAGCCATCACCACCCTCACCGCCGTGAGGCAAAGCGGGTGAGTCAGAGGTGAAACGGTCAAGAGGCCTCAGGCTGTGTCGTCATCTTTAAATAGTCAGCCTTATGATGGACCTCTCAGGGTTGTTGGGGCTCCATGAAATCTGTCAAGCTGTGGATCTGCCCCAGTGCTAACCCAGGGGCTCCCTTTCTTAGTGAGTCTGTGTTGGGGCAGAACAGTCCTCCTCATGGTAATGGACGTGCACCCCTGACCTCAGTGCCAAACTGTACTGTTGTCTGGATCCCTAGTGCTGATTTTTATTGTCATAGGCAAACATGGATCATGCGTGTACACCTTGACATAGGCCTGTCTCACAGAATGCCATCTGGACCAGAAGGGGTGCCCAAGGCGCTACCCTCGTAGTGGTGGAAGGTTACTACCTTCACCAGAAGTT
This sequence comes from Calotriton arnoldi, assembly GCA_963921515.1. Taxonomy (NCBI): domain Eukaryota; kingdom Metazoa; phylum Chordata; class Amphibia; order Caudata; family Salamandridae; genus Calotriton; species Calotriton arnoldi. The sequence continues at coordinate 259,055 of CAWUFW010004371.1, read as the reverse complement.
AGGTAGCACGAGCGCAGTGGTGGCTGCATACCATGTAGTGATCAGTAGGTGTGAACATGTCATTTTTAATCTGTGTCACTGGAGTGAGGTGCACAGACTCACTCACTTTTATAAAGGTTCCACTGCTGTGCTTAACTTATCCTTGGCCTACATCAGGTTGGTGTTAAGTGATGCGCAGAGCAGAAGCGGTGTACCTGCACTGGGTGTAAGTGTGCCTGGGGAGGGTGCCATACAGTGATAATGCAGTACTGAGTAGTGTGTCCATGGTGTATACATGGGCTGGAGGTGCGCACCCCTTTCAGTGGTACAGTACCTGAAGGGTGTGCTGCTGTGCAGTGCATGCAGAATAAGTGAATATGCTACATGTATGTGTATCTGGAAGTGGTACAATACATGAGGAGTGTGGTGTGTGCAGGATGAGTGCATGTGTGCCTGTGAATGGTATGAGACATGAAGGATACAGAGCTTGCATGTTAAATACACTTGCTAGATGTGCGTGTGCCTCTGAGTGGTACAGTACTTAAAGGATACCATGCTGGACAGTGCATGCATGTTAGATGCATATGCTGGATGCATGTGTGCTTGTGCATGGTACAGTACATTGGGGATACTGTACTTTACAGTGCACATATGTGGTATGCATGCACTGGGTATATGTGTGCCAGTGGATGGTACAATGCATGGAGGGCCCTGGGTTCCATTTTAGGAGACCAAGGCCTATATGTTGAAACATGGAGTGGAGGTACAAAGATTCCCCTAGACAGATTTCTGGATTGCTGCATTCCTGTTAGCTGGGTGGGACACACACTGGGGAGGGGAGGACAGGCCTCCCTGTACACTTCAAAAGGTGTTCTTTAATTGGGTGAGAGGTCACAAGGAAAGGGCCTGGGCACATTTCAGGAAAGTGATGGGGCTGATAAGGGGACCATAAAGAGTAGGGATGGGAGCCCTGGCCAAACCTTTCGATGCACATATCTCTGTGGCTGACATCCAGGTGTGAACTCTAGTCACTCCCATGACCTGTGTTGTAAGTCTATCAGCTTCAAAGGCATCCCTGCTTTGACAGACTGGTTTTTAAGAAGAGGCAGGCAAGGAGTACGCACTTCAAACGAATTAGAACCCCAATATCTAAACTTCAAATATTCAGACCCTTAATCACATCTGGAAATAGACTTTAAGAAGGGTAGGTTGAGACCCAAAAAATTGTCATCTGCTAAGCAGCCAGTAGGGGTGTGAGTAGGGGACGCTCTGCAATAATTCTGCCTGTGACAGGACTGGAGGCCACGGCCTGATAGTCTCCCTGCTCGTTGAGGGGACATCACTCATGGAATCCAAGACCACCTGCCCAGGAGCCTGGAGCACCAGCACCTGCCTACTTGCCATGACAAATGTGCCCTGTGAGGTAGAGGAGAGAGTTGGAGGGAGCAAAGTCCACTGGGGAGCCCTGTTAAGTGGACTTCCTGTGTGAGGTGTGAGGAAAAGAATGTTGCACTGTGTTGTGTGTAGGACTGAGTCAGCAACTCCTGTATGCCAGGAGAGGGCCGCTGTGAATATAGCTGTGGAAAAGACTGTCGTTCGGTAAGAGCTGAAGTCTTGTACAGTAGCATTATGGTGACTCCACATTCCAGGAGGGACTGCCATGGTAAAGACTGCCTTGCAGTAAAGGCCAACGTCTGTGAGGTAATGTTGTGACGACCCGGTATGCCATGAGAGACCACCGTGTTAAAGACTGCCTTGCGATCAAGACCCTTGTGTGTTAGCTGTGCAACAACCCCGTATTCCAGGAGGGGCTGCTGGGAACACTTGTTCTGTGTTCATCGGGCCGGAGCCCATAGACTGCGAAAAAAGGTGACCTGCAGTTCACCGGCAGCAATGAGGATTGCAACTGGTCCACCCCATTTAGAAAATGGGGACGCCATGGGAGCATCGTCACCCAAGTTTGGGATCAAGGACTGGAGTGTCGGAATAATGCCCCCATCGGGAGCGAGGAGGAGTGCAGGAAACTTCTGATCGCTGCCGGAGCAAGACCATGAGGGAGAGAGACCCTGCACCTGCTGAGTCAATGTGTAGCCAACTCACCTGATCGGGACCGGAGCAGCAGCTAGCACCTGCGGATGGGCGCACTCTAGGACTCTGCTACGGGATGGGTAAGACTTGTTTCAGGCCTATCGGCTCTGGGGAAACGCACTGCTGAGAGCGCTGCATGGCTAGGACATTTTTTGCTTGAATTTAAGATTCAGAGTAGACTCTTTAGACACTGTCTGCTAGTAGGGCATTCTCTGAATGTTGCCAACAGTGAATGGGGAATAACCACTATTGCCAACTTGAGGAGAGAGTGGGACAGGGAATTGCCATTGAAACACTAGAGCCCCGACTGCAAGGGGAATTGTGTTATTGTTTGTGAATGTCGTATTTTTCCTTTGTGTGGTTAGCAATAGAAATAAAATGCTTCTCTTTTTTTCATGAAAGTGAATATTTGGCTGGACGTTGATTTATTGCTACTGCTGTGCACATTTTGAGTTGTGAGCCTGTGTTCACTAATCTGTATCCACACTCCCCTACCCCGAGGCAGCCCCCCACCCAGAGGGAGCCTTAGACTCCTCAACCAAGTCTACCACTGAGAGTCAAATGCAGAAGAGGTACTTGGCCCAGTTGCTCAGAATCCATAGTAGGCCGGGCCATGGGACATCAGGAGTAAAAGGGCTCAACCCCCACGGTTGGCCCAGTAGTTCCTGCATACCCTTTGGCCCTCTGAACGGAGTTCTGACAGCCTGTCATCTGCCCTTGGAACCGAATATGGTAACACAACATGGCGAGGGAGACTGACTACCGAACTTCCATGTATTGGTTGTTTGATATCTGCGGCAGCATTTTGATTTGCCGCCCTTGTAGCGGGAATCAATAAAAACAGATCGCAGAGACAACAACAGGATACTCAGGGTGCGGTGAAGTAGGGATGCTTCCTTTGTTTCTGCCAAAGGTGTAGCTGTTCTATGAAGAGCGCGGTGTTTCCACTGCTTTTGCCTCATCTTATAAAAAACAAAGAATAATTTGAATGTCCTTGTATAACATTCCCAGGCCAGTCAGAAGGTTTTAATCGGACTAGTTGTGGGGACCTGACCCAGAGAACCTGGTTTCAATCACAGCATCTCAGCTTGACCAAACTGTATGAACCACGGCAATTAATTTTCTTCCCTCTGCCTTTTTTTCGGTGATCATCATACTTGAGAGCAACTTGAAATAATTTAGTTCAGGTTGTGTACTGTACTAAAACCACTCTTGCATGTGGTTTAATAGACCATAATTTTGCTCCATCATTGACAACAGTAAATGTATGTGTTGGAGGTATAAGAAAACCAACTTGCCTCTTGGTTCACTAATAAAAGGGTAGAAGGGCGAAATAATGTGATTTCCATCCTGAATCTGCATTGCACAATGTCTAATCAGGTAACGTTTTTTTCAATCCCAGCTTTCAAGCTGGACCAAACAGCATGACCCTAGGCAATTATTTTTCTCCACTATGCCTGCTTTTCCATGATCACCACATTTGAGAGCACCTTGAAATAGTTCAGGATGCCCACTGTACATCAACATCTTTTGTATATGGCTTAATAGACCATAATGGTGCCACATCTATACAAAATAAAAGGCTTACATGGGAGGAAACAAGACAACTGCTTTCTGTCTTGAGTAATTAATAAAATTGTCACAGGGTGTCGTTCACTAATTTCAATAAAGGCTGCTCAGAGCAGTGAACTAATCTAAGGTGCTAAATTGAAATAAGCCAAACTACATTTTTTACATAAAGGTTTGTACTTCAGCCATAAATAACCGACATTTGCAGAACAGCGGGAGGTCCAGACTGAGCGAAGAGCTGTTGCCCTAAGACTCCATGGCACTGCTGTTTCAGATAGGATGTTACACAGATGGGGTTGTGGAGAATTATGGGACGTGGTGGTCACCGCCTCACTATCGCGGCCCTAATTGTGCTTGCAACGAGGTTGGGGATGCTTTGGTGTTGGGTGTATAGTTCACAGTCTTGAGGCCTGTGCACTCCCGCTGCCCAAACCATATCACTTGTGAGTTTGGCTTGGCAGCATGGACATGGTCTGTTTCATAGTGCAGGCTGCAATTACCATGACTAGCCCTGGGAAGCATGCAGCATTCGGACAACCTTGCCAATAGCCTGCTGCGAGGCCTGCCCCATCACCCCTCCCCCATCTGAGGTCGGTGAACATGCTGTGTGAGCCAGGTATTTTTTCAAAATACTTGATGTGAGATATCAATATTCCTGGGGAAGACGCATTTGCCCAAAGGGGCAATATTCAAGCAACAAAGCATGTTGATGGAAAAGAGAAGTAGGGTCCCTTGTTTAGCCCTGCTGATTTTAATTATGTGGTATGGAGACACCAGTAAAAACATTTCTAGCTCACCAACATAAAATGTTAATAGAAGTCTGACAGTTTAAGAAAGTGTGCACATAAATATTGACATAATGTCACCCAAACTAGTGAGCCCATGACTAGAAGAATGTACAGCCAGTGCACACTAGCACACTTGAATGTTTCCCAGTGCAAGATATGGAAACCACTGATAAACCATACCACATTAGGTAGGTGATCTTTCATCATCCTATGTAAGTACATGAATGTATGGAACTTCTAGAACAGGTTTAGCTATTTCTTGGACTTTTTGTAGTTCCTGTATGTTTATGTCCGTTTACAAAAATTATACAACAGTCCTTTAACACCTCTCACTCACTCTTTAGTGCATTAGCTACCAGTGTTGTACCTGTCCTGATTGTGTGAGACAATTGTATGATGTTCTTTCTACTGCTGCCACCTGTCCTTAACTTGATGTTTAATGTGTTAGGGAAGTTTGCGCTGTGGATGTCCATGTTGTACCTTTATCGTGTTGTGAAACTCGGTATAAAGCTTTCCACTCCACATAAGAGAAAAAAAAAGATCCACATTGCCAATGCTCGTTTTAATGTATGAGGCATCCTGCATCAAACAAATGCAACACATGTTGCAGGTACAGCCCTGCAAGGGCTGCCAGTGGAGAATCCTCATTTTTAATGGAGGAAGAAGATTTGCTTGCAATTAAAAATATATGTTGGTGAAAATAAATTTGGCCCTGCAAAGTGCGGGCATAAGGCCCTTTCTTCCTCTTAAGCCACATCCCCTCACCTTGAGGTACTGCATTATCCTAGACTACAACTGATTGTCACTCTATTGTCCTTGCTTTGGACAGGATGAGGTGAAAAATAACATGCCATAGAAAGTGCTACATGAATCACTTCCCCTCACATACTTTTGCACATAAAGGAGTATTTTTGTGCTGCTGATTTGAAATCAGTCTCACCACTTAATTAGTCCCGCTTTGCCCAGTGCTTAATTTGAGCTGCTATTTTTATTTATTTATTTGGAGGGGGGGCACCTCCAGGACTCATTTGTGGTCACCAGGACTTATTTTTTCATCATCTGGTTTTGACCCCGAAAAAATGAGAAATGCAGAATCTTAGAAAAGCAGATAGGAAAGATAGAAGAACGGTGACAAAGAAAGAAAGTAGGGATGAAAAGAAACCTGCAAGAGTTAGATAAAGAGACATGATTTGTAAGGTGGTGGAAGAAATAGTGTGAGGGGAAATCTAGACTAGAGCCTTGGAATTGGCAACCCTGTCATGCCGCAGCGCCGGTGGCAGTCTTCTGAGAAAAACCTTGTTCTTTGCACTTATCCTTTCACAAATTAAGTTATGGCATGCCACATAATTTCAATTACTCTGTTGTAGTATTACGGTTAGGGCGCTGTTTGTTGACTGAGCGAATCATTCTACCAGTAACATATTTGGAAATATTATTTTCCTTATTCATGATGAAAAGGGAGGGCAAGTGAAATCCTTTGCGTCACAGGATTATTTTTGTCCAAATATATTATCCTAAAAAGTTCCAAAACTGCCACGATATCTTGTCATTGCAAAGAATTATTGAAGGGAATTCTGCTATTTTGTTCAAAATAATTTGAATTTGTATGGTTTGGGGACAGTGCGCACACCAGAGAAGTTATCATAAACTTCCCAACACTTATGTAAATTAGGTAAAAATCGGCATTGCATTAGCGTGCACCTTCGCAAGTGGAGATTTATGGGTTTTTGTGAATCTGGTTAATTGAAAGTAGGTTTGAGTATATTTAAAGTAACTCAATATGATATTCAATTTCAATGGTGAAAAATCATGAGACCATCCATTAACACACTTAAACCAATAAGCTGGAAAATTAGAATTAACTAGTTAAAGTTTGGAATAACCTTAACAGGGCTGAGTACAAGCTTATTTAAGAAGCAACAAAATAATTAAATTATGGAAGCTGTTATTCAAAAACTCTTACATAACACTTGGCCTGTCACTTGGTCGTTAGAGTCATTGTTGACATCTTTAAGTTAGCATGAGCCTGGTAGCCATGATGCTGCTTTTGTGCATGACCCTACATGTCATTATTTTTACAAAGCTCTGTTTATGCATTTTCACATGAGAACTATCTGCTGTGCTCGTTCTCTGCCTGTTCTTGGAGTTCAGTCTGAACATTGTGAGCAAGGTCGATAAACACTGACTCTTGTTATTCTGTTCTGGTCAGGCCCTAGCACTTAGACAAAACATACCAATGCAGCTGTTTTTGCTGGAGACTCGTACTTTGATATTATGAGGATGCATGTTTAGGTAACACACACTTGGAGAGAGACTTTTCCAGGGAGAAGAGCAACCCGCACCTGTGATGTAGAAATACGATCTATGGCCTGAGGTATGGGGTCTGCTGACAAAGCCCAGAGATCTTCTATTATATAATAATACTTATGTTTACCAAGGGGAGGGTGGTTAGGCCTTATAGTCCTTTATCCACTGTCTTTATAAAATGACATCTCCCTTTATGATATATGGCCTTGCTGCAATGCCAACTGTATTGATATTATGCATTTTGCTGCTGGTTGTGGCATGTATACTGCATTTTAGAGCACGTTAGTTAAAATAAATATTTTAAACTATCTTCGTGTCTCTGTCAGATCTTATTGTGGACAATTACGAGAATGTGAGCGAAAAGGTGTGTCTTGTTACCGCGATTCCTGAGAGATCCGGGAGTGTTGTGTTCTGGGGTGTCTAATCATTGGTTTCTCCGTTTGTGAGTAGGAGAGCTAGTGAGACACTATAACTAGTCGGTCCTGGGCTCATGGGCACTAAGGCGGTAGAAAGGCTTAGCCCCTATACACCGAGGTCCCATAATCCTGCGCATAGTTCTGTGTATGTGCAGAATCCCTGCAACATGGAGCCACCAACGTTTGGTCTGGTACTTATTCACGAGACCCCTGAGTAGCGCTTGTGCTTGTCCACAATACCCTCTCACCAATTACCGGAGACGTCCGTGGTGAGACGGATTTACCTCCTATATTAGAGATTATAGGTTTTTCAAGCTTGAATTTTAAAAGATTTAGTTTTTCTTCTTTAATACCCAGTGATGCGCTACGGTTTTCCTTCTTTTCCACTCTGTTTAGATAATGGCTATTGTTATTGCTGCTCATAATCGCGCAGCATTGACTGCTCATTTGACTCAACATGGAGTCCTAGCTACAGGAGCAGATATTATCTTTGTGGTTGAAGCGAACGCTGCTTTTCGTTTCGAGGTTTTTTACTCTTGAGTTAAGTTTCCGGCGGTGGATGGGAATGATAATTTCTTTCATGAATATGAACATGCTGCGGTTCCCCATGATTATGGACCTTATCCGTCACTTGAAGTTCCGTTGTCAGCTTGGGAGCACACCATCTGGTTTAATGGCGCCCAACCCCACCCTGTTACAATGGTCCATTTAGGCCCTTTATCTGTCGTCGGGGCCACATGGCCCGTTTTGGCGGGTTTTACACCCCACCCAAATTATCGTGGTGTTACACACGCAGAGCTGCGAGAATTACATGAATCTTTAGTTCATATTCACAGAAGCGTGGTACAATATATGTCCAGCATGATCCAGGTGGCTCCGGCTGGAGCCCCTCCTCAGCAACCAGGACATGGAGGCATGGTAATTAGCCCAATCATGATTAATTCAGTGATGGGAAAGTGTCCTCAAAATAGGGATGATTTACCGTTCTGGTTAGCAGAAAGATTTGAGCAACTCGAAGCTGTATTTCCCAATACTACTCCTTTGGATAAATACAGGATACTTACAATGAGTTTACCAAAAGGTCTTACTCCTAATTTAGCAGACTGCACCATTTAGGGAAAGGTGTTTGCGGCGCTGTATTCTGTATGCTTTGGCACCCCCTCCATGACAGTGCTTCCGACAGTTCTTAAGAAGGTACAGGAGGAACACGAGGCGGAGGCCGCCCTGGAGTTGGGGATGAGACTAGTTGGGGTATTCCCTATAGTCTCTGATATGATACTAGCCAATATAAAAGGAGAAGCCGTGAGTTTGCAAGTTAGTCAGCGCCTTAAGGCAGTAGCTGATGTGGATAAACAACGCAAATTGCCTAAGATTATCGCTAAGGTGTATAAATTATTAGGGCGTAAAAATTTGGGGATTAAACCTTTTATTCAACCGCAGAATAAATCCCCTCTTGAAAAGGAGGGGCGTCCGTTCTTTCCTAAAAAGAATTGAAACAAGAATAAGCAACAACAACAACAGCAGAAGCAGGGTTCGCGTGCTGGTTCACCGACCCCTGATGCTCCCAAGCATAGGTATGATTTGCGTGACCGTTCTAAGGTTAAGACACCAGAGAGGTTTCAGGTTCCTGATCCTCGCTCTCCTCGTTCCTTGCAGGACTCGTCGGATCAACAGTCCGGTGGAGGGGAGTGTCCAGATCGTACACAAGGCGAGATCACGCAACAACGACGTGATCCGCCATGCCAGTTTGACGTAAGGCCAAACCAGAGGGACAATTGCCATTTCGTGCCCCATTTCAAAAGAAAAAAGTTGCTGCTTTAACAGCGAAGTATGCCTCAGACAGTGAGAACCCTGCTCCTAGATTGGAGATGGGCTGTGACACTCCTCGACAGCGCGGCAGAAGTTACCATAGTACGGGAGGTTCCCCGTTATTGTCTGGAGGCAAAAGCAACTGACACATTCATTACAGTGGAAACAGCTGATACAAGAGTTACACCCCCTGATAGATTTTATGAGATAGTCCTCCAAATTGAAGGTGATATACAACGTACAATTAAGGGTATCTTTTGGGATAGCCTTACCTCATCATACAACATTTTGTTGGCGGAGGCGGATTGGCCTCCTCCATTTGTTTTGGCATCTTCCCGAGGTGAGGACGTGATACTTCCGAGTTTTTCGTGTTACGTCCCTGAAGAGGCTAAACAGGCTTATTCATCGGAATGGGCTTTAGCGCTAGCACCGGCTGTGTATCGCAATCAGGTGGGCTGGGATAGAGATTCCCCGGCACATGAGATCCCTTTGCGATCAATGGCACAGCCTCAGGCACATATCCAATCAAACAGGAGGCGAAAGCGTCCGTTAGTGACATTTTAGCCCAGTAGGAATATCAGGGTGTAATTGAACCCTGTGTTTCATCAATGAATAATCATCTTTTTCCGATATCGAAACCGGACGGTTCGCAATTTGAACAGTCATGTTCGTACGTTTGCCGTACAGAACACCCACAGCTCTGCGTTAATAAATAACATTGTCCGAAAAAAGTATAAAACCACTTTGGATATTTCAAATGGATTTTATAGTCACAATTTGGCTCCTGAGAGCCGTGACTGGACCGCATTTACTGCGGTCGGCAATCAGAAAAGACTTACAAGATTGCCCATGGTCTATAAGAATAGCCCTGGTGCGTTTGCTGCGCGCGTTGTGACACTTTTACACGACATTGATCCTGATGCTTTCTCTTACGTCAACAACATATATTTGACTGATGACGAATTGATACCGCATCTGGTGCATGTTGACCACATCATATCCTTTGCAGACTTAGGTTACAAATTTAATTTTGCTAAGTCTCATATCGCCTATTTGGCAGTTCTCTTTTTGGGTTACAAACTCAATAATGAAGGGAGGGGCTTAGACCCCCACTTTCTGGAGAAATGTGCTCAGTTACAGCCTCCTTCAACTCTTAAAAAGTTACAATCTTTGCTGGGTTTTTTGAATTTCGGGAGGACATACATTCCTGATTATGCTCAGGTTATCAAACCGCTTTAAGCATTGATACAACCCTCTTTTTCGTCTTCCAGCTGGCTTCCGGAACATACAGAAATTCTTCGGTCTTTGCAGTCTGATCTGCTTGCGACCTACTTCTTGTTAACTCGTGACAACACAACTGACTTAGTCATACGGATTGTACCTGGTACAGTGGGTATCACTTACATGACATTCAATGAGGGAGATACAGTCCCCATTGCCTACAAATCGCATTTGTACACATCAGCAGAGATGCGTTTTTCCCCCATTGAGAAAATTCTTACAGCAGTACAGATGGTGATCCTGAAGGAACACTCTTTGGCTCAGGGGAAACGCATTCTTATGGTATCACCTGTGCCTACTCTAGAGGCGGTCACAAAGGCGAGCGTACCGAATTCTAAGGCCTTACACCCGCATTGGATTCAGTGGGCGAGTTCTTTGACATCGGCTGATGTCACTTTTATCTTTGCCCCATCCTTGCAGACACAGGAGTTTTTACAGTACGAACAGGTTCATCCTGTGCCAGAGTTTTTGCTTCCTGTTGACCAGTATAAATGTCTAGTTTATACCGACGGATCTGCACAGCCGGCCATTAGTTCCAAACATGCTTACTCAGCCACCTGTGCAATTGTGGCGGGCTCTATGGTTGACGGTGAGTTTAAGTCTTCCTTGGTCCACACACAGTCTCTCGGTGACTGCATGGCTCAATGGCTGAGCTGCGGGCTTTGGTATTGGCTCTTGATTTCGCTGATCCCGATGTACCTACACTTATAGTGTGCGATTCTTTCTTTTGTGTACAGTCCTTTAATGACAATCTATTCTTTTGGTCTCAGAATGATTATTGGGACTCTAAAGGTAGCGCAATCAAGCATAAGACGCTTTGGGTTCGAGTGGCAGCTCTTAAAGAAAGCTTGCCACTCACACATGTTATACATACTCTTGGCCATCAGCGTGTGGGAGCACATGCTGTTGGTAATTCTTTGGCTGATGAGGCAGCCAAATCTGCAGTGGCCACGTGTTCAGTAGCAGCAGTTACAAGGTCTATGACTAAAATTGATAATGAAATTCTGGCGGCTATAGCTGCTACCAGGGATGGGACAGCATTCCCACAAAGATTCCCTTTTAAGTGTTCTTATCATTTATCACCGGAACAAGTTCCCTACGCTTCTATTCTGTAGGGGATCGGCTGATTCCCAATGAGGACCGCAGGCTTCCTTTGATCGTTGCCGCACACGAAGGCATGGCTTCTGCACATGCTGGAGTTTCAGCGACAGTGTCTCTTTTGCAGCAGCGTTATTGGTGGCGTGGTCTGTATAGACAGACTCGTTATTATGTACTTTCTTGTGACATTTGTCAACAGATTAAACCGTCCACGGTTGCACGTCCACCTCACACGCAGCTATACATCTCAAATCAACCATTTGGATGTATTTATCTTGATCACTGCGGTCCTTTGACGTCCGACACTGCCTATAAACATATTCTGGTTGCAGTGGATTTGTGCACTAGATTCCTTTGGGTTTGGCCGCAACATAGTGCTGACGCTCAAAATGTCATTAGAGATTTGCGTGTCTTTATCGGAACATTTGCTTGTGGTACCTTCCATTCTGACCAAGGTCCTGCGTTCGCCTCTAAGGCTTACAAGGATGTGATGACGTCACTGGGGGTGCTATTGCAATTTTTGTCTCCTTACAGGCCTTAGGGCAATTCTATAGTGGAGCAAATGAACCGTGACTAAAAGCAATCTTTGACAGCTAGAGTCTTAGGTACTGGCAGGGTTTGGCTGACTCATTTATATGGGGTTCAACGTGCACTAAATCTACTGAAAAGATCTCTGGGTGGGCGGACCCCATACGAAATGCTCTTTGGCATCAAAATGTTTGTGCCAGACCTTGATGGTCTAGACGTTGTGGCGGCTGCCGCAACATTTGACGTAGATAACCATTGTGCTGTGTTACAGGATCTACAAAAGACTCGAGACACTTTTGCTAAATCTGAGATGCACTCATCCGAAGACACAGCGGTGCTGATCCCAGTCACAGGGTGGCTTCCTAAAGTTGGTGACTTGGTCCGGGAGAAGATAGAGAACAAAAAAGAATTTGGTCCCTCCTACCGTGCACCAGTCCCAGTTCTTGGATTAAAGGGCACTCGAACTGTGATTTTGCCTCCAATACCTGGTCACAAGGAAAATTGCTACATTTCCATTGAACATGTCAAGTTGCACCATTTGGACGATACTGAATAGTATGCCCAAAGCCGTCCTGCGGAGAGATGTTTCATTTCCTGTGAGGTCTTCGACAGCGACTACCGTAAACCAGGAGCGCGAAGTGGAAACCTCAATTGATGTGCTGCCTGTTTCGTCATCAGCTTTAATGGCTACACCTTGAAATCATGACTCGCCGTCTAATGAGCTTATGGTGGACATTCCTACACGTGCGCTCCAATCATCTTTTAATGCTGAAAGACCACCTTTGTATCGACTAGGAACTGTTGGTTATTACATGGACAGGGACAACTATTCTTTAACTTCATTGTCCTCTTCCTCGAGCTCACCTACGGAGGAACCCCCCCAGTCGATTTTCATTTTCTTTTCCTGATTTCGCAGAATTTATCTGGTTCCTCCTTGGACCTACATTTGGATGGTACTTACAATGGTATTTCTTTTCATGTGAATTGGATTTGTGACTGTCTTTTTCCTTTTGATTAATGGTCATTACTTACCTGAACGCTCTGATGTACATTTGGTTGATGGTGTTTTAGCCCCACACACCTCATCTCATATAATGAAAGGGGATCAATCCCATGTTAACATTTCTGCTGTGCCAGTAGTAGATGGCATTGTTTGGGATAAAGTTCAATACGAAATATACGGCCCAACGGACACGATTTGAATGCCATACATCTTTCGTGTCTCATTAGGTGACGTCATCACACCTGGGCTGCGTTCCGATGACTGGGATGTTGATGCCGTACATTCCTTATTTTCAGATTTAAAATATTACACTGCTTTTGAAACTGAGGATTTGTATTTAAATTCTGCCAACTATGCTGATTTAGTCTGTTTCCAACATTATGGTCATCATTTTTTACATAAATCAAGCACAGTAAGTAATCAGGTTAATTATACACAATGGGAACATTGTCCTGCCTCATTTCAAGGAAGTTCGCAGACACAGAAAAATAAGTTTGTCTACTTTTCGGTCTATAATCTATCGGACCCAAGATCCTATTATTATAAATTGAGTGCTCAAACACACACAAAATACATGCTGACCCATACTAAATTGGTATATTCTTCGGCTTTCATAACCGATTTATCCTTGAAAGGTTATGATTATTGGAAAGACATGACTGATTTGAAATCAATATGGGGTACTGAAAATTGGCAGGTGCAGTGAACTGAATCATTGCATTGTGCGTGTTTGATACCATCACAGCTGTTATTCCTGAATCAGACTGTGCAACAAACTACATGTTTTGGTTTGGCTACAGCTAAAAATTTAAATTCTCCTTCGTTCCCGTCATTAGCTGCTTATGACGACTGACAGCAATATACAAATTATTATTTAGAGGACCTACGCAATATGTTCCACAATGGTACCTTTAATTCGTCCGCTATTACTCCCTGGGTACGGTTAATATGGTTGCTCAGTACTAATGCTTGCCAATTGCGTTTTTCAAATTCAACAGGGGGTGTTATGCTCAGTAGACCTGACCCTCGCTTTCCACAAACACATACAGTTACTACATATTCTGTGGGTAATTGTGTCAGTGGTTGGGGCAGTCATCGTTATCATCTGTGAAACAACATCTTTCACGTTTAAATGGAGACATTGATCTGGCAGATTTCCTTTTAGGTCCCAGGTCTCCTTGTCCGAAACATTTTGCATATGCGGCATATAATGAAATCTGGAAACTGTCCCAAATGGAAGTGGCTTTCAGATTACGACACCTAGATCAAGACAACTTGTGTAAAGTTTTGGATGTGGTAGACACCAGCATTAATACTTTGTCTTCTCGTATTTACACTTTGGACAATATTGTTTCATCTGTTATTGACATCGTGCAGAATGATGTGTCTGTTTTGTATCATGGTCAAAATTAGTTGCGCTCTGTAATGCAATTTGGCTGGACGTTGCAAACATTGAAAAATGGGGAAGTGCCTTGGGATTATCTGAATACAACTGCCCTGTTTTTGCCTTTTAATTTGACCGATAAACAGAAGCTTATGTCAATGAAAGATTCCACATACACCTTGTTACATATTGAGAAGTTGGAACAACTACCATTTTCAATAGCAGAGACCGATTCCTCTGTATGGTTAATACATGGGGTTATTTCTTTGCCCATTTCCCTCTTTCAATTTACTGCATGCATGAAGCATTATCCTATTGGAAGATTTGAACCCCTGGGTAGTACTTTTCTGTACAAAATGTGGTCTTTACCATTTATGTTTCACTGTCTACGTGAGGATAATGAGGTTTTCCTGACAGGGGAGGATTGTAATTCTACAATGGGACACGCGTTCGTCTGTACACAAGTTCAGCTTCACGGCGCTTGCAACGTATCAGCGCCCAATTTGGCCCGTTTTCTAAAAGGAACATCAGTTCCCTCAATAATTCCCATGCTCACATTGCTTTCTAACAGTAGTTATCTTATCCTAAATAACCACAACTGCTCCGGGTTAGGGGCAGGCATTCCGTATATAGTAACGGTTTCCGACAGAGTTACTTGTTGCAGCAATGTTCTTTTTCCTCCCCTGCATGGGATTGTAGATAGCTCGCTGTGGCCTTCCATTCCCACTTTGAAAACAGACTTCAATAAACTAAGCAGACTCAAAGCGCTATTGTTTCAACAAGAAGTCGCTCTCACTTCTGCTCGAGAGACCTTCGAATTGCAGGTTGCTAGGACATCTAGTGAGATTCAGTCACTGCTAAATACGAATCTCCCACTACATTTTGGGGAACTGATTCATCAAATCTTTAATGCATCTGATACTGAAGGCCTTGCTAATTTTTTTTTTAAACTTGTGGGCTCCGGCCTTGTTTCATCTTTTCAGATGATTTTTAGAGTAATACCGGCCTTTATACATTCCAGTTTTTTCCAGCGCCTTCAGTGGTTTCCCACTTATTCTCTTGCTGGCCTGTGGGGTGCTGGTGCTTCTCCTCCTGTTACGCAATGGATGCTGATCCTGTGGTACTACTCAGACAAGGCCCATGGCGAAAATACCGTGAACGAATGCAGCAACTTTTTGGATGCTTGCCGTTAACAACAATGAGTGTGAGCTATGGGCTTACCTTTCGCTTTGCTTACTTCACTTGCGTGCAACTAGTGTTCCACTGCCGACGGTGCCCTTTCTATTGGGCCTTGGATATCTGCCTCTCCACAACATCAGGCGCTGGCCTGGATTATGATCTGTTGGTAGGCCACTTGCTGGCCCATGACCAGGACTGTTCTGGTGATGCCCGTATGATGTGTGCGGCTGCACTTGGAGTGTTGGCATGTTCGAATACCTGTGAGGCTGGCCAGCGCGTCTTGCAGAAAAGTTTCATCGAATATCATGCAAGTTGCCCTATTCTGCTGCTGGATGCACTGGATTACGAGGAACATGAATGTTCATTCGCTCTGCTGAATTGGATGGCATCCCTCTTCAAATCAAATCAAATCAAAAACAGCTTTATTCGGAGTAATATTTACATCCATAAAAGCATACAGTAGGACAATAAATTCAGCATTCATAGAAGGAAATAATGAAGTTCTCAAGAAGAAATACAAGAAAAATAAGTTAAAACTATTGTACATGTAAAATATTGATTTGAAAAATGTGCAAAACTACAAGGATCTCCATAAAATAGTTGTTCAAGCGTTTTATAAAAAAGGCACAATATCCTAAGGCTTTGTTAAAAATATCTAGGGTTGGGCACCATAAACAATCGATTATTTAAGGTTAAATATAAAATCGTTAAAATCCAAGTCAGGTCAGAAAACACAAATGATAAAAACAAGTATACAAAACTTATCACAATTATGTTACATAATTCAATGACATAAAAAGGGACAAATCTTATTTTCCTAAATGTGTTACGTGCAAAATAATCCATTATATATATGAGTGCCAATACCTGACAGCAGCCTCTAAAAGAAAAAGTTGATCAGATAGGCCAGAGTCATAAAACATACCAATGATTAAAACGGATATACGGAACTTATCACTATTACTAAACAAATTTAAAAATCACATTGTGTTCCGATACCTAACAACAGCCTTTAAAAACGAGGAGATGATCATAATAATCTGTTCATTTTCCAACAGTTGTAGCCTAAGTAGAGCTGTTCTACATTGTTTTAAGCCCCAGCTTCTTAGGGTGGGCATTAAGAACTTTTTCCTTGGTACAACATAATATTTGCAGAACAGAGTACAATGCAAGGTTGTTTGTATTGAAATATCATCGCATGGGCATATAGGCGACCTTTCTGACCAATCATTTTTTTCAGGAAATGTGATCAACCTAAAGAATGACCCGCAGCGAAAGCGAGCCAAAAGCATGCGACAAAAGCTACTCTGAACCAATATCAAATAAGGTTGTAAGCCTATACATGTGGTCATCAAGTGATTGTCCATGACTGTTTTTTCCCCCTCTCCGCTAGCCAACGCTTATTCTCAAGATGGTTCAGGCAGTTGTCTCTTAGCGTTTTTCTAGATACCATTTCCAGGGTACTCGGGGAGTCAAAATATTCTGGGTGGCCAATTTCATATGTGAATCTTTTTATATAGTTGATCCATGTCATATTAGCCACTCTATCTGATTTAAGGCAATCAGAAATTACATCTCTGTTAAAACCGGTCTCCACCGATGCCCAAACCTTATGCCATAATAATAGGGGGCTAATTTTGATGGTATCAGAAATATAAGGAAGGCCAAGTTCCCTATGACAGCTAAAAGTAGCGGTCGAACTAGGAACAGCCAACAAGTAACGAATAAAAGTATTTTCGCAGCATTGGATTTGTTCTGCTTCTTCAATGCCCCAGATGCCAGCTCCATATGTCCCTGTTGGGATACATTTGGATTTATAAATGGCCAGCAACTCTGGGACTGGCCTGCCACCTAGTTTCTTAGAAAAGTTGATAACCGCTCCTATAGCTCTTAAGAAATTCAATTTTCTAGCCTTCATGGCCGCTTTCCAAGTCCCCTTCCTATCAAAGGTTATACCTAAGTATGAAAAGGTATCTGTACTTTCGATTTTTTTACTATCGATAAAAATGTCACATATCTTTTTCCTGTTTGTACCACAACTCATGCTATATGTTTTAGTGATATTTACCCTTAAACCCCTATCATTCATATAGGCAACAAAGTTACTAACAGACCTTTGTAGTCCTAATTGCGTCCGCGCCATTATCACTGCGTCGTCCGCATATAAAAGGATGGGGACGGGAGTGTCCTTTATGGTTGGGTAATCACATTGATATGTGCTCAAGTGTTGTCCCAGACTGTTAATATAAAGTGAGAAAAGCAGAGGGGCAAGTATGCACCCCTGCCTGACTCCTTTTTTATAGGGAACTTAGGTGAGCACTCCCCTGTCTCCCAAAACGGACCATCGCCCCTGCTCCCCTATATAATTCCTTAATGAACGTTAGCAGTGGTGGATCGACCTTTAATTCTTCAAGAATGGTCCATAATTTTTCATGTTTAACACAGTCAAATGCGGAGCTTAGGTCCACAAAGGTAAGAAAAAGTTTACCCTTCTTTGCTCTTGTATATTTATCTATGATTAATGATAGGTTGAGTCCCTGCTCCGTTGTACCTAGGCCTGGGCGGAATCCGTATTGAAGATTTGATAGGACTCCCATGTCTTCAATCCATGTCTGGAGTTTATTTAAAATGACCCTCCCTGCGACTTTCATGAGAGCATCTAGTAAGGAGATGGGGCGATAACAGCTTGGTTCATTTCTATCCCCTTTTTTAAATATGGGGATCACAATGGCATCCATCCACGTGGGAATGAACCTATAATGATTACAGCTGTTTAGGACATTTGTTAATATTGGGGCCCACAGCCCCACGTTCGATTTGTAAACATCCACCGGGATACCATCTGGGCCCGGTGCTTTCCCTGAGGTACTTTCCTTTAACGCTCTAATAACCTCCTCAAGAGAAATGTCAATGTCTAGGGGAAAGGGTCCATATTTAATGTTATCTTCGGTGCCCAATACTGCGCTTACTGTAATGGTTTCACTAACGGTCTCTTCATTATATAGTCCCATAAAGAATTCTGCCCACTTTTCTCCTGTGATGGCCGTGTCTATAATATCGGTCTCTCTATTAATAAAAAAGGGAGCATTGACCGCTTTCCAGAATCCAATATTATCTTTCCTTAAGCAGGCCTGATGTAAGGACTCCCAAGCTTCCCTTTTAATTGTACTTTCCGTTTCTTTAGGGCTGATCGATATGATATTCTGGCCTGCCTTATTTTTCCTTGCATCTAGGCGCACTATGCAAGGTATTTTTCAAGAGAGTGTGCGTCTTTGTACATTCTTTATCAAACCAGCCCAAAGGACTGCGCGATACATCTCGCTTTTCCCTAGTTAATAGTTTCCGAGCTTCATTAGTAATCTTAAGGAAAGCATAAAATATTTCTTCATCATCCCTGCCCTGTGAGAGGCATACATCTATTTCCTCTCTCGATTTCTTGAGTAGTCGTTGGAGGAATGCCCCGGGATCCACTTTTGCCCAATTTAAGGTGTACCCGTTAGTACTTGCAAGATGAATGTCAAAATTATATCGTGTATTCCTATTAATTCCTCTCGCCAAGCCTCTCAATAGGAGATTTAAACAAATTGGGTAGTGGTCACTCATTGCAATGTCAAGGGTATTACAGGTGAGTACATTGCAAGAATACCTCTTAGACAATAGAACAAAATCAATAATTGAGTTACAACCCCTACCATTAAAGGTCGTTTGAAAAGGTATCGGAGGTGAGCACAACTCATTTGCATATCCTAAATCAAATTGGAAAATCATTTCATTTAACAGGTCCCCAATATTTGAATGGGCAAAATGTGGGGGTGTATCTTCTCTGTCCTTACCCAAGCCACAAATGCCCTGTTCACTATGTTTGCACAAATAACAGTTAAAATCACCAGCCCATATAATAAACATATCCCCGGACATTTTGCCTTCAATATGTTTTAAAAGTCGACAAAGGTCGGTGAAAACATTCGTTATCAAAGTTTTAGGAATATTATTATAAAAATTTATTAGTACAACGTCCTTTTCCCCACCCATGTTCATTGTCAATATCTGATAAAACTCACTGGCATTTACACTTTTTACGTTGTTAACCCCTGCCACATTAGAAACATAGGTGCATAGGCCCCCTTTATTTCGCCCCTGTTTAGTTGTAGTTGCTGGGATGTTGAAAGTTTGAAAACCTTGTAAATGTATATCCCTAACTACCCACGTTTCTTGGAGGCAAATTATGGCATGTTCCTCTATGAGCGTTAGCCTCTGATGGTCTCTGGCTTTAGCTGCCAGCCCTGCGATATTCCAGGTTAATATTTTACACATCCCACTATTATTTGGCTTAGTCAGTTCTCCTTCGGCAATCCTTTGCAGCCCATGTGTGGTGTGTTCATTAAAACCTTTATCAGTACTACTTTGAATATTAGGTGGGTCTACACATATGTCCCCCCCCCCCCCATGATTTTGTCTTTGTTGGGTATTTTGCCTTCTGCTTTCTCATCCTGAGTGCGAGTATCATGTTCCCTAGAATACATGGGGTCGCCCCTTTGAACCTCACACCCTTGGTTTGGAGCTAGTCAATCCAGCTCTTCCAACGAGGTTAGGGGTTCAAAGCGATTACAGAGTGCAATATTTCCTCGAGGTAAGGGTTCTATGTGGGAATCCCCTACAGGTTTTTTGGCATCGGGCCTGCAGGCGAGTGAATGAGGTGGATAAAAAGCTCCTAGCGGTAGTACATTAATTCCATAATTGTTGTAGAAAGAATTCCCTGTCTTAGTTAAAATGGCATGTACTAACATGGGGTCACTAAACGTCAGAACTATGCAGTCTCCCTGAAATTCTTTTTGTTCTTTGCCCAGCCAAGCAACTCGTCTTGCCATTTTAAATTTTTTAAATAGCGTATCACAAGAGCCAAAATGTCTTCCCAACCAATGGAGTGATTTATTGCGAAGTTCACTCCATGATTCATGTCCCGGGGTCAACAAAGTAGGGACATTAGCGAGAATTACAACATACGGCGTTGCAGCCGGGGGCAAATCAAGGCGATTACACAATACATGGTCCGAGTTAAGCCTTGGTCCCATGGACGTTATCCCCATACTGTTTTTAGATCTGGTGTTTTCTACGGACAATCTATTAGGCCCAATATCATTATATATATCCGTGGTGCCTAAAACGGGTCCAGAAGGTGAGGGTCTGATGTTAATCTCCCTCTCAGCTATGGTTGGGATGACTATTTGATTCGTGCTAATGGGCCCATTTGGACGTGATTCTGTCTGTGTAGTCGGGGAGATACCCACTCTTTTATTAACGTTACATTTTCCCATTAGGTGTCCCTCTAAGTTTGTTACTCTCTCGGTCAATTTTTCTAGGGCTCCCACCATGTAGCTATGCAATGCATCTATACTTTTAGATATATTTTCCAGTACCAGTGTTTGTCCCTCCATTTGGGCTGTCAAAGTAATTTTCCCAGTAATAGCTGAGTTTTTACGGACAGGCTGTTTTGAAGGTAGCAATTTACCAGGGGTTTTCCTTTTCTTGCCTTGCGTATGTTTGGCCCGCTTCGCCGGGTTTTGGACTCCCGTTTTATGTGCTTGGGGGCTTTCTCCCTTGCTCGGGTTTTTCATACGCTTAAGGGGGTCGTAAGTCCTCCGCTAAGTCGCTCACATCTCCCCCATCTATGAGGGCTGTAGTTTCTAATGTGCTATCGTTTTGAGTACCCTGAGCTATGTGGATCTCTCTTAGGGTTGTTGTGGCATTAAGACTGTAACCTCCCGCCTCCCCTCCCGAGCCCCGCCTTCCCTTAGATAGGGTTTCCTCTACTGTGTTAATTTGGTCTTCGATAGCCCCCATAGCCCCGGTGAGGTAAGACAGCAGTGATGTTTGACCTGGTACATTTACTATGTTGCCTACATGGCTCAACTTCCTTTTGGACATTGTCAAGGCTCTCTAATTGCAAACATACAATTCAGGGTGCTTACTTAAACAGGTAATCCTTAGTCCTTAGTCCAAATGCGAATCAGCTATAAGGCTATGAGGCTTTAGAGGGCTGGCCCAGCCCGGCCTCATTCGGCCCCTGACGGGCACAGACGGGTCCGCCCTTGGTCCGGGCTTCGTCCGGGCGCACCCGCGCGCGACCCGCGCTGCGTTGTTCGCGCTGGGGATATGTAGGCGCCTCCTGGCGCTGGGACGGTGACGGGCACAGCAAGGGAGTCTGGGGAGTGTAGTCCGACACTCTCCCTGACCCACGAGGATCTCCCAGTTTTCAGTGGGCTTGGCCCCCTCCTCAGCCCTGGCGTCGCAGTGGATGAACTTCCGCGCTGCGGTGTTCGCGCTGGGGATATGTAGGCGCCTCCTGGCGCTGGGACGGTGACGGGCACAGCAAGGGAGTCTGGGGAGTGTAGTCCGACACTCTCCCTGACCCACGAGGATCTCCCAGTTTTCAGTGGGCTTGGCCCCTCCTCAGCCCTGGCGTCGCAGTGGATGAACTTCCGCGCTGCGGTGTTCGCGCTGGGGATATGTAGGCGCCTCCTGGCGCTGGGACGGTGACGGGCACAGCAAGGGAGTCTGGGGAGTGTAGTCCGACACTCTCCCTGACCCACGAGGATCTCCCAGTTTTCAGTGGGCTTGGCC
The DNA here is from genome assembly GCA_963921515.1 of Calotriton arnoldi. Classification (NCBI taxonomy): domain Eukaryota; kingdom Metazoa; phylum Chordata; class Amphibia; order Caudata; family Salamandridae; genus Calotriton; species Calotriton arnoldi. Next base: position 237,005 of record CAWUFW010004371.1, on the reverse strand, counting down.
CCCTCCTCAGCCCTGGCGTCGCAGTGGATGAACTTCCCTCTTATTTATTAATGACAATGATGCCCTTTTGGAACACATTGCAATCCACGGTGCACTTAATCTTTTGGATTTTTCTGACTAGAATATATATATATATATATATATATATATATATATATATATATATATATATATATATATATATATATATATATATATATATATATATATATATACTACTGGCGGTCGCCAGTAGATAGTTATAGTTAAAACCTATTATCCATAGGAAATCCGCGACATTCTATTTGAAATAACGTTGGCGCCGGTTGATGAATCTTCGCGAAAGTTTCCAACTTGTTGGGGCGCTCCGGTCCGCTCCTATCCTGAAAGTCTCGGGGTGATACGTCAAGCGGGGGCCGAGAAAAAGGGGGTCCCAAAACGCGTTTTCCCCATTCATTTTCCCATAGGAACCTTTAGTCGAAGCTACAGCCCGAACTGCTGAACGGAATTACACCAAATTTGGCAAAGAGGTAGCCCTTGGTTCAGTGTCGTGCCTTTTGCTTAAATGGTGTAAATCCGTTCAGTAGTTCCTGAGAAAATCAAAAGTAAAGTCACATATATATCTGGGCGGAGCCTAACCACACATGTCATCGTGAGATCTGATTGGCTGTCAGCACTTCATCCTGGAATTGCTGGCAGCCATCTTGGGACCAATATAAATGATAGTACCTCATTGAAATGCATTGTAGTGAATAGAAGATTTTGAGGGTCACCAAAAGGAGAACTATAAAGGGTGATAACAGGCTTTAGTTACATTAGAATTTATTTGTTGATGGTACCATACTAATTTTAGGAATTGTGGTGTATTCTAAGGTGATTTTACCATGTGAAAAACCTTCTGCTGGGATATCATGAATCATGTTTGAGAGAACACTATTTTCTCATGCTTGTCCCATGTAGGTTTGGAAGGTGCTCCAGAAGCTAGAATGAGAGCATATTTTCTGTAAATTCACATTATCTTTCTCACTCATGTGAGAATGAAGTCTGACATTCTCAGTAAAACATGTACATCCAACAAGGGCAGAGACTGTCAGTTGATTCCTTTGTGTTCTACTGCAGCTTCCCAGAGTGTTCTAAAGAACAACTAGAGTGCTAACAGCCTTACTTATGACAAAAGTATGGCACACCTGAAGCCATCTTGATTGGAATAAACTGGTAACACTTAAACAATTTAATTTAAAAAGAAACAAAATGATGGGGTTCATTTTGTCATAGAAATTATGGTTAGTGCTGTAGAAAGAAAAATTAGGACATGTTTCAAGTGTGATCTCAAATATCTTCCTGTTATATTTCAACAGGAGCAGCCTGCCAGTTGATGCCTTTGTGTTCTACTGCAGCTTCCCAGAGTGTTCTAAAGAACAACTAGAGTGCTAACAGCCTTACTTATGACAAAAGTATGGCACACCTGAAGCCATCTTGATTGGAATAAACTGGTAACACTTAAAACATTTAATTTAAAAAGGAACAAAATGATGGGGTTCATTTTGTCATAGAAATTATGGTTAGTGCTGTAGAAAGAAAAATTAGGACATATTTCAAGTGTGATCTCAAATATCTTCCTGTTATATTTCAACAGGAGCAGCCTGCCAGTTGATGCCTTTGTGTTCTACTGCAGCTTCCCAGAGTGTTCTAAAGAACAACTAGAGCGCTAACAGCCTTACTTATGACAAAAGTATGGCACACCTGAAGCCATCTTGATTGGAATAAACCGGTAACACTTAAACAATTTAATTTAAAAAGGAACAAAATGAGGGGTTCTTTTTGAAAATAGAAATTATGGTTAGTGCTGCAGAAAGAAAAATTAGGGCATGTTTTAAGTGAGATCTCAAATCCTCTTCTATTTCATTAGAAAATTCTGACATGCAGACTGAAACAATCACTTTCAATACCAGCAGCAGACTACCAGTTAACTCCCTGGTGAGCAGTAGCTTTACTCCAGTGATCTAATGAGCAACTAGAGTGCTAACATTCTGAATTTATGGTAGATGTGAGACACATCTGAATGCCTTCTTGATGGAATCAAAGTAAAAACTGAAAGCATTTCCTACTGAGGAGACTGCAGTAAATGAAGAAATTAGTAAACTTCATAACAAAGAAGTCTTCCAAGATGGCCACCAGTGAAAAAAGAGCCCAAATGTAGCACAAATATTACCCAGATGTAGCCCACATATAGCCCAATGACAAAAGTGTGCAAAACACTTTTATTTTTAGTTTTTTTGCAGTTTTATGTAGTGCAGACTGGTCAGGTATTGGAGCATTGCATCTTAAAACATGACCCCCTACACTACAAAAACACCACTGCACTACCTTAAACCCTAAAACACTACCCCCAGCACGACCCCCTACACTACCCAAACACCACTGCACTAACCTAAATCCTAAAACACTACCCCCAGCACGACCCCCTACACTACCCAAACACCACTGCACTACCCTAAACCCTAAAACACTACCCCCAGCACGACCCCTACACTACCCAAACACCACTGCACTACCCTAAAACATGACCCCCTACACTACACAAACACCACTGCACTACCCTAAACCCTAAAACACTACCCCCAGCACGACCCCCTACACTACACAAGCACCACTGCACTACCCTAAACCCTAAAACACTACCCCCAGCACGACCCCCTACACTGCCCGAACACCACTGCACTGCCCTAAACCCTGAAACACCACCCCTAGCACGACCCCCTACACTGCCCGAACACCACTGCACTGCCCTAAACCCTGAAACACCACCCCTTCACGACCCCTAAACTGCCCGAACACCACTGCACTGCCCTAAACCCTGAAACACCACCCCCAGCATGACCCCCTACACTGCCCAAACACCACTGCACTGCCCTAAACCCTGAAACACTACCCCCAGCAAGACCCCCTACACTGCCCGAATACCACTGCACTGCCCTAAACCCTGAAACATCACCCCCAGCAAGACCCCCTACACTGCCCGAATACCACTGCACTGCCCTAAACCCTGAAACATCACCCCCAGCAAGACCCCTACACTGCCCGAACACCACTGACCTAAACCCTGAAACACCACACCCAGCACGACCCCTACACTGCCCGAACACCACTGCGCTGCCCTAAACCCTGAAACACTACCCCCAGCATGACCCCTACACTGCCCGAACACCACTGCTCTGCCCAAAACCCTGAAACACCAGCCCCAGCACGACCCCCTACACTGCCCGAACACCACTGCACTGCCCTAAACCTTGAAACACCAGCCCCTGCACAGCCCCCTACACTGCCCGAACACCACTGCACTACCCTAAACCCTGAAACATCACCCCCAGCACGACCCCTACACTGCCCGTGCACCAATGCACTGCCCTAAACCCTGAAACACCAGCCCCAGCACGACCCCTACACTGCCCGAACACCACTGCACTGCCCTAAACCCTGAAACACCAGCCCCAGCACGACCGCCTACACTGCCCGAACACCACTGCACTGCCCTAAACCCTGAAACACCAGCCCCAGCACGACCCCCTACACTGCCCGAACACCACTGCACTGCCCTAAACCGTGAAACACCAGCCTCAGCACGACCCCCTACACTGCCTGAACACCACTGCACCACCCTGAACCCTGAAACACCAGCCCCAGCACAACACCGTACACTGCCCGAACACCACTGCACTGCCCTAAACCCTGAAACACCATCCCCAGCACGACCCCTATACTGCTCGAACACTACTGCACTGCCCTAAACCCAGAAACACCATCCCCAGCACGACCCCCTATACTGCACGAACACCACTGCACTGCCCTAAACCCTGAAACACTACCCCCAGCAAGACCCCCTATACTGCACGAACACCACTGCACTGCCCTAAACCCTGAAACACTACCCCCAGCAAGACCCCCTACACTGCTCGAACACCAATGCACTGCCCTAAACCCTGAAACATCACCCCCAGCAAGACCCCCTACACTGCCCGAACACCACTGCCCTAAACCCTGAAACACCACCCCCAGAAAGACCCCCTACACTGCCCGAACACCACTGCACTGCCCTAAACCCTGAAACACCAGCCCCAGCACGACCCCCTACACTGCCCGAACACCACTGCACTGCCCTAAACCCTGAAACACCACCCCCTGCACGACCCCTACACTGCCCAAACACCACTGTACTGCCCTAAACCCTGAAACCCCACCCCCAGCATGACCCCCTACACTGCCAGAACACCACTGCACTGCCCTTAACCCTGAAACACTACCCCCTGCACGACCCCCTACACTGCCCGAACACTACTGCACTGCCCTAAACCCTGAAACACCACCCCCAGCACGACCCCCTACACTGCATGAACACCACTGCACCGCCCTAAACCCTGAAACACTACCCCCAGCAAGACCCCTACACTGCCCGAACACCACTGCACTGCCCTAAACACTGAAACATCACCCCAGCAAGACCCCTACACTGCCCGAACACCACTGCCCTAAACCCTGAAACACCACCCCCAGCAAGACCACCTACACTGCCCGAACACCACTGCACTGCCCTAATCCCTGAAACACCACCCCCAGCAAGACCCCTACACTGCCCGAACACCACTGCACTGCCCTAAACCCTGAAACACCACCCCCAGCACGACCCCCTACACTGCCCGAACACCACTGCACTGCCCTAAACCCTGAAACACAAGCCCCAGCACGACCCCCTACACTGCCCGAACACCACTGCACTGCCCTAAACCCTGAAACACCACCCCCAGCACGACCCCTACACCGCCCGAACACCACTGCACTGCCCTAAACCCTGAAACACCAGCCCCAGCACAACCCCGTACACTGCCCGCACACCACTGCACTGCCCTAAACCCTGAAACACCAGCCCCAGCACAACCCGTACACTGCCCGAACACCACTGCACTGCCCTAAACCCTGAAACACCAGCCCCAGCACGACCGCCTACACTGCCCAAAAACTACTGCACTGCCCTAAACCCTGAAACACCACCCCGAGCAAGACTACCTACACTGGCCGAACACCACTGTACTGCCCTAAACCCTGAAACACCACCCCCTGCACGACCCCCTACACTGCCCAAACACTACTGCACTGCCCTAAACCCTGAAACACCACCCCTCAGCACGACACCCTACACTGCCCGAACACCACTGCACTGCCCTAAACCCTGAAACACCACCCCCTGCACGACCCCCTACACTGCCCAAACACCACTGTACTGCCCTAAACCCTGAAACCCCACCCCCAGCATGACCCCCTACACTGCCAGAACACCACTGCACTGCCCTTAACCCTGAAACACTACCCCCTGCACGACCCCTACACTGCCCGAACACTACTGCACTGCCCTAAACCCTGAAACACCACCCCCAGCACGACCCCCTACACTGCATGAACACCACTGCACCGCCCTAAACCCTGAAACACTACCCCCAGCAAGACCCCCTACACTGCCCGAACACCACTGCACTGCCCTAAACACTGAAACATCACCCCAGCAAGACCCCCTACACTGCCCGAACACCACTGCCCTAAACCCTGAAACACCACCCCCAGCAAGACCACCTACACTGCCCGAACACCACTGCACTGCCCTAATCCCTGAAACACCACCCCCAGCAAGACCCCCTACACTGCCCGAACACCACTGCACTGCCCTAAACCCTGAAACACCACCCCCAGCACGACCCCCTACACTGCCCGAACACCACTGCACTGCCCTAAACCCTGAAACACAAGCCCCAGCACGACCCCCTACACTGCCCGAACACCACTGCACTGCCCTAAACCCTGAAACACCACCCCCAGCACGACCCCCTACACCGCCCGAACACCACTGCACTGCCCTAAACCCTGAAACACCAGCCCCAGCACAACCCCGTACACTGCCCGCACACCACTGCACTGCCCTAAACCCTGAAACACCAGCCCCAGCACAACCCGTACACTGCCCGAACACCACTGCACTGCCCTAAACCCTGAAACACCAGCCCCAGCACGACCGCCTACACTGCCCAAAAACTACTGCACTGCCCTAAACCCTGAAACACCACCCCGAGCAAGACTACCTACACTGGCCGAACACCACTGCACTGCCCTAAACCCTGAAACGCCACCCCTGCACGACCCCCTACACTGCCCAAACACTACTGCACTGCCCTAAACCCTGAAACACCACCCCTCAGCACGACACCCTACACTGCCCGAACACCACTGCACTGCCCTAAACCCTGAAACACCACCCCAGCATGACCCCCTACACTGCCCGAACACCACTGCACTAAACCCTGAAACACCACCCCTGCACGACCCCCTACACTGCCGGAACACCACTGCACTGCCCTAAACCCTGAAACACCACCCCCAGCACGACCCCCTACACTGCCCTAACACCACTGCACTGCCCTAAACCCTGAAACATCACCCCCAGCACAACCCCCTACACTGCCTGAGCACCACTGCACTGCCCTAAACCCTGAAACACCAGCCCCAGAACGACCCCCTACACTGCCCGAACACCACTGCACTGCCCTAAACCCTGAAACACCACCCCCAGCACGACCCCCTACACCGCCCGAACACCACTGCACTGCCCTAAACCCTGAAACACCAGCCCCAGCACAACCCCGTACACTGCCCGCACACCACTGCACTGCCCTAAACCCTGAAACACCAGCCCCAGCACAACCCGTACACTGCCCGAACACCACTGCACTGCCCTAAACCCTGAAACACCAGCCCCAGCACGACCGCCTACACTGCCCAAAAACTACTGCACTGCCCTAAACCCTGAAACACCACCCCGAGCAAGACACCTACACTGGCCGAACACCACCCCCTGCACGACCCCCTACACTGCCCGAACACCACTGCACTGCCCTAAACCCTGAAACACCACCCCTCAGCACGACACCCTACACTGCCCGAACACCACTGCACTGCCCTAAACCCTGAAACACCACCCCAGCATGACCCCCTACACTGCCCGAACACCACTGCACTAAACCCTGAAACACCACCCCCTGCACGACCCCCTACACTGCCGGAACACCACTGCACTGCCCTAAACCCTGAAACACCACCCCCAGCACGACCCCCTACACTGCCCTAACACCACTGCACTGCCCTAAACCCTGAAACATCACCCCCAGCACAACCCCCTACACTGCCTGAGCACCATTGCTCTGCCCTAAACCCTGAAACACTAGCCCCAGCACGACCCCCTACACTGCCCGAACACCACTACACTGCCCTAAACCCTGAAACACCACCCCCAGCACGACCCCCTACACTGCCCGAACACGACTGCACTGCCCTAAACCCTGAAACACCAGCCCCAGCAAGACCCCCTACACTGCCCGAACACCACTGCATTGCCCTAAACCCTGAAACACCAGCCCCAGCACGACCCCCTACACTGCCCGAACACCACTGCACTGCCCTAAACCCTGAAACACCAGCCCCAGCACGACCCCTACACTGCCCGAACACCACTGCACTACCCTAAACCCTGAAACACCAGCCCCAGCACGACCCCCTACATTGCCCGAACACCACTGCACTGCCCTAAACCCTGAAACACCAGCCCCAGCACCACCCCCTACAATGCCCGAACACCACTGTACTGCCCTAAACCCTGAAACACCAACCCCTGCACCGCCCCCTACACTGCCCGAACACCACTGCACTGCCCTAAACCCTGAAACACCACCCCCTGCACGACCCCCTACACTGCCCGAACACCACTGCACTGCCCTAAACCCTGAAACACCACCCCCTGCACCACCCCCTACACTGCCCGAACACCACTGCACTGCCCTAAACCTTGAAACACCAGCCCCTGCACAGCCCCCTACACTGCCCGAACACCACTGCACTACCCTAAACCCTGAAACATCACCCCCAGCACGACCCCTACACTGCCCGTGCACCAATGCACTGCCCTAAACCCTGAAACACCAGCCCCAGCACGACCCCCTACACTGCCCGAACACCACTGCACTGCCCTAAACCCTGAAACACCAGCCCCAGCACGACCGCCTACACTGCCCGAACACCACTGCACTGCCCTAAACCCTGAAACACCAGCCCCAGCACGACCCCCTACACTGCCCGAACACCACTGCACTGCCCTAAACCGTGAAACACCAGCCTCAGCACGACCCCTACACTGCCTGAACACCACTGCACCGCCCTGAACCCTGAAACACCAGCCCCAGCACAACACCGTACACTGCCCGAACACCACTGCACTGCCCTAAACCCTGAAACACCATCCCCAGCACGACCCCCTATACTGCTCGAACACTACTGCACTGCCCTAAACCCAGAAACACCATCCCCAGCACGACCCCCTATACTGCACGAACACCACTGCACTGCCCTAAACCCTGAAACACTACCCCCAGCAAGACCCCCTATACTGCATGAACACCACTGCACTGCCCTAAACCCTGAAACACTACCCCCAGCAAGACCCCCTACACTGCTCGAACACCAATGCACTGCCCTAAACCCTGAAACATCACCCCCAGCAAGACCCCCTACACTGCCCGAACACCACTGCCCTAAACCCTGAAACACCACCCCCAGAAAGACCCCCTACACTGCCCGAACACCACTGCACTGCCCTAAACCCTGAAACACCAGCCCCAGCACGACCCCCTACACTGCCCGAACACCACTGCACTGCCCTAAACCCTGAAACACCACCCCTGCACGACCCCTACACTGCCCAAACACCACTGTACTGCCCTAAACCCTGAAACCCCACCCCCAGCATGACCCCCTACACTGCCAGAACACCACTGCACTGCCCTTAACCCTGAAACACTACCCCTGCACGACCCCCTACACTGCCCGAACACTACTGCACTGCCCTAAACCCTGAAACACCACCCCCAGCACGACCCCCTACACTGCATGAACACCACTGCACCGCCCTAAACCCTGAAACACTACCCCCAGCAAGACCCCCTACACTGCCCGAACACCACTGCACTGCCCTAAACACTGAAACATCACCCCAGCAAGACCCCCTACACTGCCCGAACACCACTGCCCTAAACCCTGAAACACCACCCCCAGCAAGACCACCTACACTGCCCGAACACCACTGCACTGCCCTAATCCCTGAAACACCACCCCCAGCAAGACCCCCTACACTGCCCGAACACCACTGCACTGCCCTAAACCCTGAAACACCACCCCCAGCACGACCCCCTACACTGCCCGAACACCACTGCACTGCCCTAAACCCTGAAACACCAGCCCCAGCACGACCCCCTACACTGCCCGAACACCACTGCACTGCCCTAAACCCTGAAACACCACCCCCAGCACGACCCCCTACACCGCCCGAACACCACTGCACTGCCCTAAACCCTGAAACACCAGCCCCAGCACAACCCCGTACACTGCCCGCACACCACTGCACTGCCCTAAACCCTGAAACACCAGCCCCAGCACAACCCGTACACTGCCCGAACACCACTGCACTGCCCTAAACCCTGAAACACCAGCCCCAGCACGACCGCCTACACTGCCCAAAAACTACTGCACTGCCCTAAACCCTGAAACACCACCCCGAGCAAGACTACCTACACTGGCCGAACACCACTGCACTGCCCTAAACCCTGAAACACCACCCCCTGCACGACCCCCTACACTGCCCAAACACTACTGCACTGCCCTAAACCCTGAAACACCACCCCTCAGCACGACACCCTACACTGCCCGAACACCACTGCACTGCCCTAAACCCTGAAACACCACCCCAGCATGACCCCCTACACTGCCCGAACACCACTGCACTAAACCCTGAAACACCACCCCCTGCACGACCCCTACACTGCCGGAACACCACTGCACTGCCCTAAACCCTGAAACACCACCCCCAGCACGACCCCCTACACTGCCCTAACACCACTGCACTGCCCTAAACCCTGAAACATCACCCCCAGCACAACCCCCTACACTGCCTGAGCACCATTGCACTGCCCTAAACCCTGAAACACCAGCCCCAGCACGACCCCCTACACTGCCCGAACACCACTGCACTGCCCTAAACCCTGAAACACCACCCCCAGCACGACCCCCTACACCGCCCGAACACCACTGCACTGCCCTAAACCCTGAAACACCAGCCCCAGCACAACCCCGTACACTGCCCGCACACCACTGCACTGCCCTAAACCCTGAAACACCAGCCCCAGCACAACCCGTACACTGCCCGAACACCACTGCACTGCCCTAAACCCTGAAACACCAGCCCCAGCACGACCGCCTACACTGCCCAAAAACTACTGCACTGCCCTAAACCCTCAAACACCACCCCCGAGCAAGACTACCTACACTGGCCGAACACCACTGCACTGCCCTAAACCCTGAAACACCACCCCCTGCACGACCCCCTACACTGCCCAAACACTACTGCACTGCCCTAAACCCTGAAACACCACCCCTCAGCACGACACCCTACACTGCCCGAACACCACTGCACTGCCCTAAACCCTGAAACACCACCCCAGCATGACCCCCTACACTGCCCGAACACCACTGCACTAAACCCTGAAACACCACCCCCTGCACGACCCCCTACACTGCCGGAACACCACTGCACTGCCCTAAACCCTGAAACACCACCCCCAGCACGACCCCCTACACTGCCCTAACACCACTGCACTGCCCTAAACCCTGAAACATCACCCCCAGCACAACCCCCTACACTGCCTGAGCACCATTGCTCTGCCCTAAACCCTGAAACACTAGCCCCAGCACGACCCCTACACTGCCCGAACACCACTACACTGCCCTAAACCCTGAAACACCACCCCCAGCACGACCCCCTACACTGCCCGAACACGACTGCACTGCCCTAAACCCTGAAACACCAGCCCCAGCAAGACCCCCTACACTGCCCGAACACCACTGCATTGCCCTAAACCCTGAAACACCAGCCCCAGCACGACCCCCTACACTGCCCGAACACCACTGCACTGCCCTAAACCCTGAAACACCAGCCCCAGCACGACCCCCTACACTGCCCGAACACCACTGCACTACCCTAAACCCTGAAACACCAGCCCCAGCACGACCCCTACATTGCCCGAACACCACTGCACTGCCCTAAACCCTGAAACACCAGCCCCAGCACCACCCCCTACAATGCCCGAACACCACTGTACTGCCCTAAACCCTGAAACACCACCCCCTGCACCGCCCCCTACACTGCCCGAACACCACTGCACTGCCCTAAACCCTGAAACACCACCCCCTGCACGACCCCTACACTGCCCGAACACCACTGCACTGCCCTAAACCCTGAAACACCACCCCCTGCACCACCCCCTACACTGCCCGAACACCACTGCACTGCCCTAAACCCTGAAACACCACCCCCTGCACCGCCCCCTACACTGCCCGAACACCACTGCACTGCCCTAAACCCTGAAACACCACCCCCAGCATGACCCCCTTTACTGCTCGAACACCACTGCACTGCCCCAAACCCTGAAACACCACCCCCAGCATGACACCCTACACTGCCCGAACACCACTGCCCTAAACCCTGAAACACCACCCCTGCATGACCCCCTACACTGCCCGAACACCACTGCACTGCCCTAAACCCTGAAACACCACCCCCTGCATGACCCCCTACACTGCCCGAACACCACTGCACTGCCCTAAACCCTGAAACACCACCCCCAGCACGACCCTCTACACTGCCCGAACACCACTGCACTGCCCTAAACCCTAAAACACCACCCCCAGCACGACCCCATAAACTGCCCGAACACCACTGCACTGCCCTAAACCCTAGAACACTACCCCCAACACGACCCCCTACACTACCCGAACACCACTGCACTGCCCTAAACCCTAAAACACTCCCCCCAGCACGACCCCCTACACTACCTAAACACCACTGCACTGCCCTAAACCCTAAAACACTATCCCTGCATGACCCCCTACACTACCCAAATACCAATGCACTACCCTAATCCCTAAAACACTACCCCCACACAACCCCCTACACTACCCAAAGACCACTGCACTACCCTAAACCCTAAAACACGACCTCCTACACTACACAAACACCACTGCACTACCCTAAACCCTAAAAAACTACCCCCAGCATGAACCCCTACACTACCCAAACACCACTGCACTAGCCTAAACCATAAAACACTACCCCCAGCAGTACCCCCTATGCTACCCAAACACCACTGCACTACCCTAAACCCTAAAACACTACCCCCAGCAGTACCCCTACACTACCCAAACACCATTGCACTACCCTAAACCCTAAAACACTACCCCCAGCAGTATCCCCTACACTACCCAAACACCACTGCACTACCCTAAACCCTAAAACCCTAAAACACTAACCCCAGCACGACCCCCTACACTACCCAAACACCACTGTACTACCCTAAACCCTAAAACACTCCCCCAGCACGACTCCCTACACTACCCAAACACCACTGCACTACCCTAAACCCTAAATCTACCCCCGCATGACCCCCTACACTACACAAACACCACTGCACTACCCTAAACCCTAAAACACAACCCCAGCACGACCCTCTTCACTACCTAAACACAACTGCACAATTTGTTACAGGCGTTGCAACACAGACCTGTGGTGCTTACTGGAAGTACCTGGTGGGCTAGTTGGGCCCCAGGGACTCTCAGGATTCAAGGTGACCTAATCCCCCAACTTAAAACGCGCCACGGGGCGCGTTTGCACAGTGGTGAAAGGAGGGAGCGGGGCCTCAGGTGACATGTGCGCAAACACGCCCTGTGGTGCGTTTTAAGTTGGGGAGTTAATTCCCTTTGAATCCTGGGGGCCAACTAGCCCACCAGGTACCTTCAGTAAGCACAACAGAGTTGCGTTGCAGAGAGGTGAAAAAGGTGCGTGGCCTCGGAACGCCTCTCTGCAACTCAGCTCTGTGGTCCTAACTGTAGGTACCTGGGGGGATAGTTGGGCCCCAGGGACCCTCAGGATTCAAGGGGACTTAATCCCGCAACTTAAAACGCGCCACGGAGCGCGTTTGCACACATGTCACCTCAGTCCCCCTCCCTTCACCACTGTGCAAACGCGCACTGGCTCTGGTTAGTCAGAGTCAGTTACCACCAGTACCCGTCTGAAAAAGTTGTGGGCACAGGATGATTTTGCAACAAGGCCTCTTTCTGCTCCTCTGTTGGTTCTTTCTGCACATCTTTTGCTTCTTTCTGTGCGTTTTTCTTCTTTCTTCACGTCCTACCTCTGTTGGCATAGTTAGAAATTAGCATTTAAAAAACCTTTGAAATTCACTGAAAAAAACCATAGGTTTCAGGCACGTTATAGTTAGAAATTAGCATTTAAAAACCTTTGAAATTCACTGAAAAAAACCATAGGTTTTAGGGACAGTTATAGTTAGTTGGACATTGCACTCGTACAAAACCCGTGAAATTCCCCTGTTATAGTTAGTTCAGCTAACTATAACTCGCGCCCGCAATGCACTGCTGATGACGTCACATATTACATCACTCATGACATGGTCAGTGACATCACTGATGACATCACTGATGACATCTCAAATGACATCACTGATGACATCATCCATGTGATAATTTCATGCATCTTCTCACACCCTAATATAACTTTTGATACACCCACTCTAAATTACAGAATGCCATTCTCAAAACCATAGACACTCCAACACCAAAAACTACATACCCACTCACTGATTCTTAGGTCTACACAGACATCCACTCACTCACCTGTACAGTCACTCATACTTACAGTCACTCAGTACAGGACTATCATATGCACTCATACACCTATATAAATACTCACACACCGCCACTCATCCATAGAGGTACTCACACACCTAGTCAGTCATGCAAAAATTAATCACACACCCATTTACTCACCTATACAGTTACACACACACCAGCTCACTTACTCATACAAATACTAGCACATTCTTACGCTCTTATACAATAACTGATACAAGCACACACGCATCCATACAGCCACTCTCACAATAACACACTCTCACTTATAGCCATTTAAATACTCTAACACACATATATACTGCCTTTTACATATGTAGTTACTCGCACATGTACCACTGAGATATACATTCACTCACTAACACACCCATACACACACTCACCCACCCAAGCAGTCCATCACAGATGCACTCTTGAAATCATGCACCCAGTGAATCACCCACTCACACATCTATGTATAGAGTCACACACACCCCACCCACACAAACACTCAGGCAGCCATACAGATACTCAGAGAACCAATCAATAACCCATATAGACACTCATGTAGCTATTCGCAAATCCATGCATCCACTTACACACCAACAAACAGACGGATACAGACATTCACACAGTTTAGTCACTAACCCATGCATTCAGTAAGATACGTTTAATCACTCACTTGTAGAGTCAGTCACTCACGTACTAAATCATCCATTCAGACACTTATACACCCACTCATTCTTCAATACGCCTTTCCCTATATATATTAAACATATTTAAACTTTACAGAAACACACAGTCACTGGATGATGTCATCAGTGATGTCATCAGTGATGTCATCAGTGATGTCATTTGAGATGTCATCAGTGATGTCATCAGTGATGTCACTGACCATGTCATGAGTGATGTAATATGTGACGTCATCAGCAGTGCATTGCGGGGCGCGAGTTATAGTTAGCTGAACTAACTATAACAGGGAATTTCACGGGTTTTGTACGAGTGCAATGTCCAACTAACTATAACTGTCCCTAAAACCTATGGTTTTTTTCAGTGAATTTCAAAGGTTTTTTAAATGCTAATTTCTAACTATAACGTGCCTGAAACCTATGGTTTTTTTCAGTGAATATATATATATATATATATATATATATATATATCTCACAGCTCCAACTCCTTCGTTCATTCAAAGAAAGAGAACAGCACTCGCGGGGAAAGTTTTGCTGATGATTTTATTTCTGCGCCACAACAAACGCGTTTCGGAAGACTCCTTCTTCAGTGTTTACACTTCGCACTCAGAGGAGCCATTTAAATCTCAGTTCATTCCAACATGCCAACACTCCAAGTGCAGCCGCACACATCATACGGGCATCACCAGAACAGTCCTGGTCATGGGCCAGCAAGTCATGGGCCACATAGACACTAAAAAAGGACCTGATAGCCTTTGACATGAGCGCCATCTTGAAACGGAGTGTGAGCGGGAGGAGGTGGACTGGGACGGAGAAAGGACTATATTAGACTGGTGGACACCCCTTTCTTCCCCTCTTGTGTCCCCACAGCCGAAGGAATGGTCAGCGACACCGTATCGCTCAGGGGAATCACTATCGAAGGAATACTACGGCCCCTTTAACTGGGAATGGCCGGAGGAGACACTCCCGCCCCCTCATCGTGACGTCATCCCTCCCGGACCAGTAAAAGAGTGGAGTTCCCCGGCACGGGTGTGTGCATTCACCGGAGAGGAGAGAGCGGAGATCGGAGGAGACGCGAGGAGTAAGGAGAACGATTACGAGGAGGGAGCAGACCGAAGCCGTGCAGTCAATCCATCAGACGCCGGAGGAGAGCCAGGAGGCCAACGGTATCACGCTTCGCCCAGCCATGCTCCTGGAGGTGCGTGGCTCAGCCAGGTACGTGAGCGTCTCGCGGGCTGGGTCGGGAGGAGGGAGAACTCCTCTAAATAACCCGGGGCTGTTACATAGAGACAGACGGCTGGAATCTGAAAACGCCCCCCCCCACTCACAATCACTCCATCACCGCTTTGTTTACACTTGACACTACTACTTAGAAGTGCTCACGTGTGTATCCTTCACTCCCCTCCCATTACTATACGGTATAGCCCTACACTTACGTCCCCTTATCTCGTTTCTTTTCCGGTAACACGACTGAAGCTGTTCCCCGCCCACCTACCTCGGGTGAAGCAGACGACCGGGAGAACCTGGAAGGAGATCCCTGAAGGCGAGAAGGATTGTGGACAATAATCCTGGCTTCGGTTAAGAAGCGTGTAACAGGAAAAATAAAACCTTCACTACCTAGAGCCGGAGTGCGCGTCCCTTATTCCGTCCCGAAAACGGAGTTATCACTCGAATTTCTATATCGTGTCCAAGTATATACATATACGCTTTCTTGTATTGATTTCGCCATGTATCGGCATCAACAACTCTGCTTTCATATATTGAAAATGGCACATTTATACACATTGCATTTGAAAGCTGACATCTTATTAAAGAAATTCTTGAAGGAAATAGCAACACTGGAGGAAGAAATACTGAAGGACTCAGATCAAAACAAATAAGAAGAGTTAAGGGAAGCTATGAAAAAACGTCTGCTGAAGTATGAGCTTAAAATTAAACAAAGAAAACAAGATAAATTCGAGAGAGACAAAAGGGATTACTCACAGGGAAGAGTGCTGACGTTTGCAACCGTCCACGAGTGATCCGCTCAAAGGTGCACGAAAGGAGCGAGATAAATATAAATGTTTTTTGAAAATCATTTTTTACAATTTTTTAATTTTCTTTTTTTTTCTCTCTCAATTGATTCTATTTGGATAAAACATAATGCGAATTGACTCTGCTCATCTTTGAAACCTGTTTGTCTATGCACTACAACCTGGCCAAGGGGAGGGTGTCCCATGGTCGTTAGAGTCATTGTCGACATCTTTAAGTTAGCATGAGCCCGGTAGCCATGATGCTGCTTTTGCGCACGACACTACATGTCTTTATTTTTATAAAGCTCTGTTTATGCATTTCACATGAGAACTCTCTGCTGTGCTCGTTCTCTGCCTGTTCCTGGAGTTTAGTCTGAACATTGTGAGCAATGTCAATAAACTCTGACTCTTGTTATTCTGTTCTGTCAGGCCCTAGCACTTATATAAAAAATACCAATGCAGCTGTTTTTGCTGGAGACTCGTACTTTGATATTATGAGGATGCATGTTTAGGTAACACACACTTGGAGAGAGACTTTTCCAGGGATAAGAGCAACCGAACCAACCAACAGGCTATGGGCAGCCTTTTTTAGAGCAAGCCGTGGCCGCCCAAGAGGCCGCCGACGGTCTCAACAACAGGTGCATTGGAGCTCCCCGATCGACCAACGGAACACGAGGAGCATGACGAGGAGCTTCCAACAGGCGGGCCCAAGCGAGGGACCAGTTTGATAGTCAACCTAATTAAGAGATGTCTGACCCCTGATGAGACTGCCGTCTTGAACCGGGGCCTTGGCTTTGTCCCCACTAACTTTGGTGATCCATTTCTAATTCAACAAGAAGTGCATCAATTTTTTTGAAAAGTAAGGTTGCATTTTTTCTTTGCGGGTAAAGAAACAGGCACGAACGAAACAGAGAGTCAGAACACTAACCTACGCCCTAAATCGACATTCAATCCACCAATTGCAGCACTTCCAACTGAGGTGGCTACTTTTGAAAAAGCAGTCCTCAAAGACCTTGCTCTAGGATTATCATCATCCACCAGGGCCTTTGATAACATCTCACGGAAAGAAAAAGAAGCTCTCCAGTCACTCTCCTCCGACAAGACCATCACCATCAAGAGCGCCGATAAAGGCGGGGCTACAGTAATACTGGATACTGAGATTTACAGAACAGAGTGCCTACGACAACTCACAAACAACATTGCATACCGGCGTCTAGAGAAAGACCCGACGGAACGGATCATGGATATTATTTCCAAATTGACAAAAGAAGCACTGGAAAACAACTGGATTACCAATACAGAAGCTGAATTCCTGTGTACTAAATCACCAACAGTACCTTACTTTTACATATTACCTAAAATTCACAAACCACAGCGACCACCCCTCGGCAGACCGATTATTTCTGGAATTGGTTCTGCGCTAGAACCATTATCGCAGTTTGTTGATTTCTTCCTTAGACCACTTGTGCGCAGTATGCCGACATACTTGAAAGACACTACAGACGTCCTGCGCCTTTTGGAAGACATAGATTTTGATCCCACCACTGATTACCTAGTTTCATTTGATGTAGAATCACTATATACCTGCATCCCTCAAGACCAGACTTTGGAAAAAGTGGATCAACTACTGACTCAATCTCCACCAGACACCATTACACCTATCCCATTCATTATGGATTGTGCAAAACTGGCAATGAAAGAGAACTTTTTCCTATTTGAAACCCAATTGTATCTCCAAATCTCAGGAACTTCCATGGGCAGCACCTTCGCGCCTAGTCTAGCGAACCTCTACATGCATATGTTCGAGGAAGGTGTTGCCCTTGGTAGAGATAATCCCTTCAGCGCACAGATAATCATATGGAAGAGATACATAGATGACATCCTCGTCATTTGGAGAGGAGACGAGACCTCCATCCGACTCTTCCACAATTGGCTGAATGAACAGAACGAGTATCTTCGGTTCACTTGTGATTACAGCAAGGTAGGCCTTGCCTTCCTGGACCTTTGGATTTACCCATCAGGAGGAACTCTTGAAACTGAGCTCTATCAGAAGCCAATGGCTCGTAATGCGCTGCTCCAATATGAAAGTTACCATCCCAAGACATTGCGTGAGAATCTGCCTTATGTGCAGTTTTTAAGACTACGACGCAACTGTTCTAACACAGAGAAGTACAAAGTCCATGCCTCTAGGTTAAGAAACAATCTGTTGGACAGGCATTATCCAGCCGCTTTGGTTAAAAAATCCTCCAAAAGAGCTTTGAATAACAATAGGGAAGCCTTACTAGAACCACGACCTGAAAAAGCAAACACGTCCAAATTGGTATGTGTTAATACTTTCAGTACCCTCTCTAATGTAGTCAAAAAGTCTGTACTACATAACTGGAACATTCTGAATAAAGGACTCTTGACTCTTAATAAACCCCTGTTTGCGAACAAAAGGGGTCGCAATTTTAAAGACACCTTGATTCATACAAGACCAACACTTGCTAATACACCAAGAATCAATACCCTTTGGAATCTACCGAACGTCCAAGGTCACTACCCATGCGGCAATTGTGCTGCTTGTGCTCACACTAGGGTAACAAAGAGTATTGACATAGGAACAGCTAGACCATGGGTATTACAACACCACACTAATTGCAATAGTGAACGGGTAATCTACCTATTGACATGTCCGTGCGGACTGAGATATGTTGGGATGACTACCAGAAAGGTGCGTACTCGCATCCTAGAACATAAGAGCACGATTAGGTGCGCGAAACAAATGACTAAACTTACGAAACACTTCTTTGACTTGAAACACGGCGCAGACACACTCAGTTGGACTGTCCTTGACAAACCTAACGTTAATGCTACCACACCAGGTTTTTCAACGAAACTGTTGAGGTTGGAGCAAAGGTGGGTGTATAGGTTGGACACGGCGACCTCTGGGCTTAATGATGACATTCCCTGGTTGGCACTGGCATAACTATGCCCCCCCCTTTTTTTCGTTACTACCGGATACCTCATTACAATTAGCACAAGGATGACATCTGCCCCGTGTACTTCCCATGGTTGGCAGTCACCTTGTTCCAGCATTTTTGACCTTCACCCTGAGTACTCTATGTGTGCGACCATTGGACTATTTTTCCTGTTTGCCACATTATTTTCTGGCTCTGTTAGTTCGTTACTGCTTACGAGGCACCCCGGCCACCCAGCTGGGTTCGAGCATTAGGACCACTTCTTCCCATATACATCTTAATGTGGTTGATAGGTATTTGATTTCATCAGTTTTTACCCAATTTTCCGCTTGTGTCACTAGCAGATACCCATTCTGCTGTTCCTTTTAACCGGAGCCTGACTGGTTTCCATAGCGAGGGTCCTATGGACTACACTTCCAGACACCTCCGCTTCCATCTTCTTTTGCATTTTGTCTCCCCTTTTGGCAAACGTTCGGTGTTGCCGTTCGGTCCACAGGCGCCTCACTAGTTTCCTTAGCGACGGTCCACTGGACTACATTACCCAGTCTTCTATCGCTTCCGCCGGATATCCGGTTAAGACGGCAGCCTTCCAGGTGGTGTCAATCTCCCGGACACCCTTTTAAACCGCACCATGTTGGTACACGGGCTCCCTGTTCCTGGACCACTGCCACAATTGCGGAGGACCGCACCCCTGGCGGTAAGCTTTGTGCACTCCTGTGCTTTTTATCGCGGACCTTCCCTTTCCCCACTCCAGCCGCTCTCTAAGTACTCTTCGTACTCATAACTCCCTTCACAGACCCTGGCCCCTCAAAGGTCATGCTCTGTGCATTCCTTTTTTGATACCTGATATGTGTCTTCTTGCGCTTTACCCACCCAGCCTTCATAGCGCAGGCCCGCCCCCCCCCTTTTTTACCTCTCATGTGGATTAATTTATCTTGTAGAGGTTTTTGACGCATTTAATTGTTATTCCAATTGCGATGTTTTATCTCCTACCAGCCACCATGAATGTCTGATTTTCGTCCGGAGGCCGTTTTTGCCACTCTATTTGTACATATTTTTAGATCGCATACTGCCATGTTATTGCCACATACGCCCTGACAGCATGGCTTGCTCCTACAATCTATTTGTCCTGTATAGCTAAACTATGTACGTCTTGTGTACATTATTTCCGGCTGAGCGTTCTTTTCTCTTAAACTCTCTCTGCCCTCCTGGTGTTTTCTGTTTTTAACTGCCACGTACCATTCTCTTCAGGTCGTGGCTTTGGTACCATATGGCTAAGTAGCCAGGACAGAAGCAGTAAACTACAGATACCCCTAGTGGTGAGTTACGCATTAATCTGTTTGCATTATGGCACTCTAAAAAAAGCAGCAATAATTGTTCTATATGTATGACTAATGGAGGTCCCAACGTGTGATTTAGTGATAATATGTTTGCACGTATATGTATGTGTCTGTGTGTGTATATATATGACATGACTTTTATTTCTGTCTTTGACACAGGGTACATGTCGAACGTACTGAACAAAGAACGATTCTCTGGTTCAGTATGACACAGTTACACTTTTTTGCTTTTCATGTATCACACTTGTATATATAATTTTCACTTGTATTGCAGTAGCTACACTTTTGACCCTGAAGAAAGCCATGACACTATACTAGGTCTGATAGGCTGAAACATGTTGGTCTGATAAGTACATAGCGGTCTTGAATCTTGACCCCTGTGTTCACAAGCTTTTTCTGCTTTTTAATCCTGACACCGGGTAGCGTTATTAAATTTGTAATAGAGCTAACCCCGTAACCAGTTTTAATTCACCTTTATTATAGCACTGCATTCTTTGCAATCACACGCAGCTCTCATAGGGTTTTAGCACACCCGACCACCCAAACAAACATCCCTGAGCTCCTCCCTCGTAGAGAGGGGGTTGTAGCCCACGTGAGGACTAGGTTCCTCACGCGAGGAGGTACCCCTATGATGAAGCATGACACCTTTGGTGTGTGAGGGGAACTGTCCTTAAAGAGGGATATCCCCCGCCCCGTCACTTATCTCTTTATCCGCGTTTTGGACCTCCATATTATTCCGGACCCGGGGCCTCTTTTTGTGAAAAATTATATATTGGTGGGGAGTCGGTTCCCGCTGGTCCTTAAACTCCTCTAGCCCTCTGTGTGATTTAATAAGAGCAACCCACACCTGTGATGTAGAAATACGATCTATTGCCTGAGGTATGGGGTCTGCTGACAAAGCCCAGAGATCTTCTATTATATAATAATACTTATGCTTACCAAGGGGAGGGTGGTTAGGCCTTATAGTCCTTTATCCACTGTCTTTATAAAATGACATCTCTCTTTTTGATATATGGCCTTGCTGCAATGCTAACTATATTGATAATATGCATTTTGCTGCTGGTTGTGGCACGCATACTGCATTTTAGAGCACGTTAGTTAAAATAAATATTCTAAACTATCTTCGTGTCTCTGTCAGATCTTATTGTGGACAAGTATGAGAGTGTGAGCGAAAAGGTGTGTCTTGTTACCGAGATTCCTGAGAGATCCGGGAGTGTTGTCTTCTGGGATGTCTAATCATTGGTTTCTCCATTTGTGAGTAGGAGAGCTAGTGAGACACTATAGCTAGTCGGTCCTGGGCTCGTGGGAACTAAGGCGGTAGGAAGGCTTAACCCCTATACACCGAGGTCCCATAATCCTGCGAATAGTTCTGTGTATGCGCAGAATCCCTGCAACAGGCCTACCAATATAAAGTGGCAAACTAAGTACAGAGGCAGGTCAAACAGTTACAAAAAGGCATATGTTACGCAATTTATACAAGTGTAATTTACAGCTGATTCACAAAGCATGAGACATCTGTTAATGTCTGGAAACTAGACTCCAGAAGCTATGAACTCATGAGCAGATGAAGCAGGCACAGTTTTCAACATGTGTAATCCTAGGGGCGTGTAAAAGGACTGTGAAGGGAAATGCAAATATAACCAGCACTGCAAATGTAGTACACATGTTGTGAACACGGACATTGCATGAACTTAATAGTTATTTACTATTGTTTGTCAATGCTTTGCCACACTTTTCAACACATCTGACATGTGCATAAATTATCCTTGTGTAAGTGCCCTAAAAAGCACGGGAGAGTACATTACAATTGTATGCTGGGTGTAGGAAGAGAAAACATGAAAATTCTCCAATTCCCCAAACCTTTTCTGTGTAGTCTATGCTTACTGTAAGCAACAGGTTGTGTGGGCACAACAAGGTTTTGAAAAACTGTCCTGTTCAATTTATTTGTGCACTCCATGCACTCACCTGGATATATATAAAAAAAGGCCTGAGTACAATGTCGGTCGGAAAGCTTCTGAAAGACATGATAGGTTTAAAGTCAGACCACCATATTATTATGACGGCGGTCGGAGTTTAAACTGGCTGGGGAATCTGACGCAGTTCCGACGAGCTCAAGGAGCCAATCGGCCAGTCGGAAAGCCCTCATAATCCCTTAAGGACGACGGGAAGCCCTCATAATCCCTTAAGGATGGCTTTCCGCCGTCGGTATTACGATGTCGGTTTCCGACAGCCAATCCATGTTGGCCTTTCCGACATGGATTGGCTGTCGGAAATTGACTTTGGGGTCCCTAGCAGGCACCTCACCATGAGGTGCCTGCCACACGGTGCAGGATGTTTGAAAACTTCAATTTTTCAATGGGAGCTTATGCTGTGGGCGGTTTTGGTCCGCTGCACAAGCTCCCATTAAATAATGGAAGTCTGCGGACGCACCATGTGCGGTCGCATCCTAAGTTCGCGGTCGGAACTGCCGACCTATGGTCCGTCGGTTCCTTCACGAAACGGTGTTGGTCGGAGGCAACTCCGACCCACATCGTAATTAGGGCCATAGTGTCTACAAGTGTAACAGATTTAATTTAAGGCCATGAAGAAGTGTAACTTACACACTTCACAGTTTACACCTGTTTTTGTCAACCTGACTAAAGGTGTGTTCATTAAAATCATGCAGAGAAGCCAAGAAATCTAAACTTAAGGAGACTTCAGTCAATGGTTTCGAGGATAATACTAATGAAATGAAACCACTTTCTGTTGCATGCAAATTGCATGACTTTCTTGCCGCTCTTGCTCTCAGGCCAAGTTCCTGTAGTGTTCTTCTTAGTGGCGGGTATACAAATTACGCAGCTAGAGGTATGGCGTTGAACCTTTCATTACTACATGTTCCCTCTCTATCACTCATGCCTGTACTTGAGGGTGAGTTTGCCTCCACCCATGCAGATCCTGTGCTATCCTACCTGGAATGTCCTTTCTTCTACCTACTTCCTGCCTTCCCCCATCACCACATAGGAAGTGGTGCCCAGTGTTCACTGTGTAGCTGACACCCTAATGTTCTCAAGACATGGCAGTTAATCTAACACAATGTGGTGGTGGAGAAAACCGCCAAAATGCCAATTTTAAACATATGGATCAAGTTTTGTTTTTATTAGGGCAAACAACAGACCCACAAACGCTGGTGCTCAACAATCACTGCCTCTCTTTGCTCACACTAGAAATGAGCATGATTAATAATGAAAGTTTCAGCATTCTTGGATATTTAGAGAGCCCACAGTGCATATTGGGCCTTCGGATACTGGTTCAATATGCATTAGTTTGGGACAGCACGTGTTGCTCTGTTAGACTATTTCCACAGGGACATTTTTGGTTAATGGTGCTCTTTATCTGGCCATTGCACTTAGGTGTAGATGTTATTTTTAACTTCCATGAAGCGCTCTTAGGAAAGTTTGTATCCCAACACCCTTGATGAACTATTAGCTTCTGTGCATCTACAACCTTGACAAAAATGTGCTTTGGGATTTACTTTATAATAGATATACCAAATGCAGAGAGTATATCAAAGGTATAACAAACACACAAAAGGTGATGGGAGGAATGCTTGCAATTTGTCTAACCACTGCCAATCGCTTGGAGGCGCATCCCAACCCATCGTTCTTTTGCTCACCATGCCACCTCAGTTTGGATCAGCCATATGCAAATCTGCTATGACCCTGCTCTTCATGGGAACAGTCCAGCCCGAACTGCCAGGCTAGGTCCTCACTAAACAGGAACACAAGCAACCCAGAACCTATTTCACCCCAATAAGGGCTTATCAGCCAGGTATAGTTTGATTCCAGTGGCACAGTGAGCACAGGACCCACGCCTTGGCATACCACTGCCACTAGGTTGCTTATGTTCCAGTTTGGTGAAGACCTGCCCTGGCAGTTTGGGCAGATGGGTTGGGAAGCTACCCACTAGCGTAACAAAACTTAAGGGACCCCCCTGCAAACTACAGGTGGGCCCCCTCTATTCTCAGTCAGGAGACAGCAAGCAGAAGGGGATCCCTGGAGCTCGGGCCCTCGCACCTCAGGGCCGCTGGGGCCTTTGTTACGCCACTTAAGCTACCCCAAGCGATCGCCAGTGGTGAGACAAATTGCAAGTATTCCTCCCATCACCTTTTGTGTGTTTGATATCAAAGGTTTAAGACCAAAGACTAGCTACAACATTTTAACCAAATACAATTAGGCACATGTCATCAGGATTATGTACTGCTTGCCCAAAACTCCCCATATAAATTTGGAGCAGAATAAATGCTAGGCTTTTGCAACAGTACGTAATATGCAGACTTTGGGTCCAGTTATATTGGGGCAAAAAGTAGCTGAGACTTCAAATTATCTAAATGCACAGATGCATTGTTTCACCTTTCAAACTCTGTTGACTAGGAATGCTGTACTGCTCATCATGGCTGGGAGCTTGAATGCCTGATGTTATAGAGTTATGGAGAA
This sequence comes from Calotriton arnoldi, assembly GCA_963921515.1. Classification (NCBI taxonomy): domain Eukaryota; kingdom Metazoa; phylum Chordata; class Amphibia; order Caudata; family Salamandridae; genus Calotriton; species Calotriton arnoldi. The sequence continues at coordinate 211,732 of CAWUFW010004371.1, read as the reverse complement.
GGTGGCATGCTAAGGTTGATGCTCTTGTGATTCTAGAGGCCAGCCTGGAATTTCATCATACAGAGCCAGCATCTCAACTGTGTTGATGGGAGAGTGGTAGTTTGACAGTTCCCATATGTAGTGGCTCTCTCTGGCGTGCACTTGGGATGGCTGCTAATTCAATGACTAAAATGAGCACAAAGAGAGCAACAGTGTTTTCTGAGAATCTAGATTCGCCCTCATTGCTGGATGTGTGGTGGACACCGAGAGATATGATCATACAACAGAAATTCTTTAGCTTCCACCACACATTGTAAAATGCTGCTGTCACAAACCATAGTGCAGCCATGCTAGGGGTTTACACAAGCCCTGACAGAGTCTTGTGGAGACTCAAATGTGACCTTTGGAGACCATCTGAGGTGCCCCAGAATGCATAGGGACCACATCCAGCATCACACACAAGCCAATGATTGTCTTGCAGTGTAAAGACCTTACCTGCTCATGTCCCATGTGACTAGTGCGGAGGTGCTGGAAGATTTCTTCATCAATGTTCAGCTAAGTACCTTAGATGTGATCTTTGACGTTTGAGCCCATACCACCTGCACACCAGTGCAGACATGTGAGAGTTATAAAGCTAGACATTTTTTTTTTTTTATATAGAGTTTCATATAGCGCGAACTAGACCCGAATCGGGTATCAGAGCGCTTTACACGAGCACCAGTTTTGTTATAGAAGGACACATTCATTTTTGTTAGGCACAGGGAGATTAAGTGATTTGCCTAGAATCACAGGATGTTGAGCGTCGTTGCCGAGACTCGAACCCGGTTCCCCAGCTTCGAGGTCGACCGCTCTAGCCGTAAGGCTACATCCTCTCCATTGTATTTCCGCCGCTCAAGATGCTGTGTCTGGCGCAAGGTCAAATTTGTACTATTACACATGAACTTACAAGTTACACATGCAGATGGTGTGCCACTGTGTGGGAACTTGTGTGCATGTGTATTACACATAACAACATTGATGCATAAGTATACAACACTTTCAGTAGTGCACAAGAGAACAAGTGCTTACTTTTCTGAACATTATATTGCTGGAGCATAAGAGCACGAATGAGCATTTGGGGCATTATGCTGTAAAAATCAAGTGCCAACATTGCACTTGCACGAGCTGTTACATCTTTATTGGCTCTGTCTGGTTGCACAGAAGTGCTAAATGCTATGCCTAATATAGCATTAATGGGAATCACAACTGTAGGGCGAATTGCATGCACCTGTATTTGGAGACCAAACCAATACTGATTCTGACTTTGATTTATGAAGAAAGAACAGGAATATTGCTTGCATTAAACTTTGGTTCCCATACAGTGAAGCATCTCCAGTTATCTCTTCTGAGCCAACTCCCCTCGTTTTGTATCATCTGGACCATGGTCCAGTACGAGCAGTATCCACAAGTCTCCAAGCTTTGTGCAAATCTTTCTTTCTTGAGAAGCACTTGATGGATGACACAGAATCTATGGAACAACATTAACATCATATTAAGAGGGCTATAGGCTGTTGCCTATGGATGTACTCCCATCTGATCCCTTTCTTGTCCCTTGCCTTCGGAGACTACTTCCACAGTGTTTCCTGATTCACCATGCAGACTTGAAGGGAGTGGGGCAAAGGCAGGGTGGGGCTAGGCTTGGCTTCTCATATGTCCCAGGACCTTACTGCAGCATTAGAGAGGAGCCATGATGCCGCCGCCCATGCTGTGCGGATGGGTGAAGGCCCATGCCACAACCTGGAGAGGAGAGAATACGGAATACAAAGTGAAGATAGGCAGTAGGGAGGTACAGTGAATGTTTGCTGAGTGATTTGCATGTGGTTATAAAATCCTCATTGTTGGAAATACATATGTATTTATTTCATTATTTAGGAGTTCTCTAAAGCACTGCTTGTCACTACTTGCATCTCAGATGAGTGAGCTGACGTCCTATCGGCCACAGTGTGGCCCTTGCCTGATATTCCTCAATCACGTGCCCTCATTTGAGACAAACCAGGTAAAGCCAGTCCCTAACAGTTCAGATTTTAGTCCTTTCCTGAAACACAGATGGTTTGCCTCTGCCCTCACCGCCGGATGTAGGGCATTCCACAGCTCGGTCCTGTACTCCAAGCGGTCGCTGGGTGTTTCATCCTTTTGAATTAATAGATGATGATCTTTGCTGTTACTGAACACAGGTTTGCATTTTGCTTGTGCTGTCATGCAGCATTTTGGAAGTAAACTTGTCCATTGCCCTAGTGAGCTTTATAGACTGTACAGAGGACTTCGAACGTGATCATTGCATCCACTACGAGCCAAGGCAGGCCTGTATTTTATACAGTACTGTCTCATAGTTGTGATGGTGAGCCAAGAAACTTTTAACTTGACAATGGAGGGAACTTGGGATGATGACTGGAGAGTTGCACAAGATTGATGAAGCAGTAACACATAAAAACTGAAAACAATAAGACAACTAAACGAGAGGCAGTGCACGTGAAGGCAATAGAATTAACAAATGGAAGGGTCAGCAGTACCAAGGCCCACGCCACCAGAAAGGAAAAAACCCCCATTCTCATTACAGGCTCTCGCCCTCCCACAGGCCCAATACCCCGCATCTACCACATTCACCCAGGTTCCCATCCACTCCCAGATGTACTACAGCATACACAAACATTCCATGCCACAGCTGCCACAGAAACCACACACCATCAACAGCAAACCACCACAACCTATGCCGTGACCAACGAGGCAGCTGTGGGTGTAGAGACCCCGAGACAGAGTTGTCCAACATCATTTGACCCTCACAGCTCACATGAGGACAGGCCGCCAGTATGACTTCCCATGCAGGCAGGAGCGGCACCTTCCGCACTCCTCTGGCCTCTTCCCCACAAATTACCTCACTCTCCCTTTCCGCCCATCTTGTCAACTCCAACCCCCCTCTATAGAACTAAGGCCTCCAAGCCGATTTCCAGCTCATCGTTATCGGTCTACGAGTGAGAATTAGGGCCAAATCCAGAAATATATCCATAGCCTTCTAGGTCGCAGCATGGTCGTGAAAGCCCAGTAGACACAGCTGAGGGCTAAACTCAGATTCCCGATTGGTGGCACCAGGAACCATCTGGCGGACCAACGTCCAGTGCGATGATATTAAGGGGCAAGATCACACCTTTTGTAAAAAGCTGGCATCTTCAGCAGCACAGCGAGAGCATGCTGACGGCGCCGCAGGGAACATGGCATGTTTGCGCTGAGGGGTAAAGTAGGCCTTATGTAGATAATAAAATTGAATATGCTTTGAGCGAACATTCTGGTACACCTTAGAGGTGCACTCCAGAATTCCCCTCCGAGCTCGATCTGTCAGCGGTGACCCAATATCCATGTCCCAATGCACACGGAGCTCCGCAAGATCTAACCGGAACCCCTGCAAGAGAGCCCTAAACAGCAGAGTGACCACCTTCATTTGCCCAGTGATAAGAAAAAGAAGGTGAGGCAATCATGCTTCGGTGTTTCCACTGCCACGACTCCACCATTCACGCATCCTACGGACCAGTGCACCGTGCAACAAGAAGTGTCATGTTAGAAGGTTGTAAGACTCTTGGAGGGTCAAGAAAGGACACAGTTTGCCACTGACAAAGAGATCACCCACCACTGTGACCCGGGTTGCCGTCCAACAGTGAAGGCCAAACCAACCACCTCGGCTCCAAGCGTCAAGTTACCAAGAGCAGGATAGTAAGTATATAGTGCCATGGTGCTCGTCCTCAGAAGGGCCATGGCCCATTCATATTGTGCTGTTCTAATGAGCACATTCAAGTTCTGCACACTAGGGGGAGGGATAGGTCTTAACAAAATCCTGATCAGTAATTCCTTTATCGAGGAACCACGTTCCGGGGCACCCACGGCATCCCACAACCAGAACCACCAGCGAGCCACCCATTGTAACAGCCTGCTATATAATACAACTACAGATCAGGGGCTATCACCCTCCAACACTGGTAAAAGAAACTTCCAGAACACCACACGGCGCCACGATGCCACCCAGTATAAGGACAAAAAAATACCATTGAGTTCCTGAAAGAACTTCCGGGCCAGCTCAAGTGGAAGAGCTGCAAACAAATAGAGGAGATGGAGCAGGACAACCATCTTGGATACCGCAACCCTGCCACTCACAGAGACAATCAGCGTCGTCCCAAATGCCACCGACTTCCAAAGACCAGCCAGAGCGCAACCATAGTTGCCATCGACCAACATGTCCGGCAACCGATAACTTGAAATGCCCAAATATCGGAGAGTGTGCTGTTCCCACAGCAAGGCCCAGAGCCACGAGCAGAGGTCTGCCCTCTGCCATTTTCCCCAGGGGCGGACAAACACAGGACTTACTCCAATTAACCTTGAGCCCCAAATGGCAGCCAAATTCTGTCAACGCCACCACCGCCCCCATAAATCATCGTCCTTTCCCCTCAAATAGAGTAACATATCATCCACATATATAGAAAGTAACATTCAGTCACCAGTGAGGCGCAGGTGGCCCAAACAAACCATCCAAGCAAATGGCTCCATGGCCAGAGCAAACAATAAGGGGAATAGAGGACATCCCTGTCAGGTGCCCAGTTCCACTGCGAAAGCCTCCAATATTAGAGAACCGGTTCTGGTCCTAGCAAGCGGGTGAGTGTAGAGGAGTTTCGTCCATTTAACAAGGCAAGGCCCAAGCCCATGCCGATAATGGTGGTGTATAGGAACTCCCACTGGAGCGAGTCAAAGACCTTCCTGATGTCCACCAGAAGGAGCAATGCTCTCTGCGAAAAACTCTCACATTGGTCCAGAGTGAGAAGCAGCTGGTGAATATTAGGCATAGTGTTTACCCATGGGAATAAAGCCCGACTGATCAACATGAACCAGAGTGCCCATATGGGGAAGCAAGCGGGTAGCCAATACCTTACTCAGGATTTTATGGTTCGTGTTAAGTATCGAAAGCAGATTATAGGAGTCGAGGAAAAGCTGGCCCTTATCTTTCTTTAGGAGCGACACGATAGCAGCTTCATGCAGAGAGGAAGGAAATAGAACCTGTTTATGAGAATCATTAAAGAGGGATACAAGTTTGGGGACAAGGACTGTGGCATACAATGCACAGAATTCTATAGGGAGCCCATTGAGGCCGTACACCTTTCCCCTCGCCATGTCCTTAATGGTACCCCAGACTTCCTGTTTGGTGACATCCACACCCAACTGATCCGCCACCTCAGAAGCGAGTGAAACTGGCAGAGTCCACAACATAACTCAGCATGTCCATGTCACTACCCCTGAGTCCCTCTGAGTACAACTCACTACTGTGGAAAAATGCCTTACTGATCCCAGCCTGAGTGAAGACGTCCCGCCCTGAGGAGTTGCACACCTGGAGGATGGTATGCCCTCGGTTCTCAACCTGCAGGAGCCACACCAGCATCCTCCCCGACATATCCCTTTCAGTGTGGGCTCTAGCCAGATATGCCTTATTGTCAAAATGCAGCAGACGCTTGACCACCTCAAATAATTTCTCCCTTTCCTCCAATAATGTGCGCCTCCCATCTAGCGTTCCCTCTAACTCTCATGGTAGACTGTCAACCACTGCCTCATGCTGCAGAATATCGAAGCACAGCTGGGATTGCACCCCCACTTTACTCAAGATACAATACCCCCTAAACACCACCTTCATGGCTTCCCATTCAACACCCACTGACAAGGCCGAGTCTGCATTGTTGAGCCAGAAATTTGTGGCATGTTCACCCAGTAGAGCCCATAAAGCCTGATCCTCAAGCATCGCAGGTTCTAGGCGGCAGGTAGGGACTGTGGTTCTGGCAAAGGGCCACTGAAAAGTATACAAAACGGGGGAGTTTTCAGGTTATGACTTCCCAAGTATTCAATTCCCACCACCCTACATCACAGTGCCCGAGAAGTGTACACCCTGTCAAGCCAGCCCTCCATATCATGCAAACCCGAGTGGTAGCAGTACACACGGGAACATGGGTTGCGTGTCCTCCAAGAGTCCACCAAGTACCATTGGACTGCCCATGTGCGCACAGAGTCCGCCAATTTAGCCACTGGTGCACTGTACAAAGGGGGGTGTGATCTATTCAAGCCGACGTCCACCACACAAGTAAAGTCCCCCCCAACAATTCTCCAATAAGGGACTGTTAGCGATAAGAGGGGGGCCAATCCAGACAAGTAAATCGACTCATCAACATTCAGTATATAAACATTCAATAACACCACATCCCTACCATCCAATCAACCCTACATCAATACATAGCAACCATCCGGGTCCACGACTGCCCTATGCAACTGAAAAGGAAATCCAGGCCTGATCCAAATAAGAGCGTCATGCAAGAAAGCCGATTAAGTGGTGCCATACAATTGACCCCACCAACGCCCCAGCAGGGCCTGGCTTTCAGACTCGATAAGATGAGTCTTCTGTATTTGAGGTATTTCTAAAGCGCATTAGACCAAAAGGCATCAAAGGTCTATGCAAGAGGAAGGACAGACTGACCAGTGGAACCTAAAGACAGACAGAAACCCTAAAAAAAACCTCTAGCTGACCTAGTCCACAAACAGCCAAGTTTTAGTTTTCTTACGGAATATCAAGAGCGAACTCTGGCTCCTGATATGTTCAGGAAACAGTTCCACAACCTGGCAGCTGCCACCGTAAAGGTGTGTTCCCCCCATCTGACTTTCTTGCATAGTGGAACCGCTACCTAATAGCATCCCGCAGATCTGAAGGATCTCCTGGGAAAATACCAATTCAGGGTTGTCCTAAGATAGCTCAAACCCCTAGAGTAAAGGGCTTTGTGGGTCAAACACAGTGCTTTAAAAGACACACGTTTCTTTATTGGCAGCCAAAGAAGGGATCTCAGGCCTTCCCTGACTGAGGCGTATTTGGGTACTCCCAGGACCAAGCGTGTGGCTGTATTATGGATGACTTGGAGCTTGTTCAACGAGAGTTGACTGATGTGTAAATACAGGGCATTACAGTAGTGTAAGCGCAAGGTGATAAGTACAATGACCACTGATGGCCTGAGCTCCTTCAGAAGCAGAGGTAGAATCCTTTTCAAGATCTTGATCATCCAAAAACATTACCTCACCATTCTAATAATTAGTGAGTCAATGGTCAAGGTGTTATCAAACAGCACCCCCAGGTTTTTGGCCACCGCCGCTGGGATAGGTAGGGTACCACAGTTATACGGCCACCAGCGGTCAGTCCAAATAGAACTGTCCGCTCAAAATACCACAATCTGGGTTTTCTCCCCATTCATTTTTAGCCAGTTATCCTTCATCCATCTGCACGTCTCCTGCAAACATGCCCTGAACCTGTCCGCTACCTCTTCCCAGTCATCCAAGATGGAAATGATGATCTGTTTGTTGTCCACATAGGACGAGACCTGGAAACCGAAAAACCGTACCAGTTTCGCCAATGGAGCAACATACAAGTTAAATAGGGTAGGGCTTAAGGATGACCCTTGAGGAACTCCACAGGGAAGCTGAAAGGGGGCTGCTCTGAAGTTGCCGCAACTAACTGTGATCGTTTTATTACACAGAAAGGACTACAACAGCTTGAGGGCCACATCCTTCAGCCCTACCTGGTGCAGCCTGTGCACCAACAGAGATGGAGATATGGTGTCAAAGGCTGCTAGCAGGTTTAGCAAAACCAGGATAGCCACACGTCCCTGATCTACTTGCCTACGGATAGAATCCGTAGTAGCAATAAACGCCGATTCGGTGCTTTTATACTTCCTGAACCCATTCTGCAAAGGATCCATGGGTTCATGCTCAAGTAGATATTTGGCAAGTTCCTGGTTTATGTGCTTCTCCAAGATCTTCACCATAGAGGGCAACAAAGAGATCGGGCACAGATTCTTCAAGAAGGTGGGGTCACCATCAGGTGTAAAAAAACAATTTGAACCCCTCTCTGTTTCAAATAAGCCAGGACATTGTATCCATTGGTAGGGGAGGAGAGACCAGGTACATTCCACGTGATCACTTTAACCTGCACCACCATAGTTGGTAGACCACCAGTTAAGGACCCCATGCAGACCCAGCTTCACCGTCTCCATCCACCTCACACCACACCAAGTAAAGAAGTTCCACTGCCTCACATAGCTCACCTGTAAAAAACGAACTTAGAAAACAAACAATAAAGTAAACAAACTCCCACGCGCCCCAGGACTGAAAAACACAACCATCCTGTCAAAACACCCAAACACACAAAGTTCACCAAGCAGCCAAACAGAGGCCAACGAGCCAACAAGTTCAGTAATGGAGGAAGGTTACCAGAGTACCACAAGTTAAGGGAGAAAGAAGCAGCACACTGGTGAGCAACCAAATACAAGGAGACGCTCCCAGCAAGGACCCTCCTCACCTGCTCCCCCTCAGTCTCACTCACATCCGGATTACACCCTGGAGAAAGAAGCCACACAATCTGCCCACTGACACAACAGTAGAAACAGACAGCAATGAACTGCAAAAAAAATGATAGTACATCTCTAACAGAAGTATATCGCTAACACAGACATCATTAAACAATAGCGTGCAAGGATCCCAGGGTAAGCCCCGCCAACATTTTCTCAAGCCCCAGAATATCAGAGTCGCCAGAGTCAGAGGCAAAGCTACGATGTTCCGGGGAAGAACGTGGGGAAGCATCCCCACAGACTCCCAAGGATGCAGAAGTCTCGACCGTCCTAGTTTTCTCCAGTGCAACCTGAGAGGCTGTGGGCCGGGACGCCCCTCTACACCTTGATTGTTGGCGTCATGGGCATGGGGGCCGCTGCGACTCTGACAGCTGAGTGCGCACTGCACCATTATCATAGAGTACCAGCCAATCCCAGGCCACAGATGGGTCAGTAAAGAAATGTACTTTATCCTCAGCCTGAACCCGAAGTCGGACAGGAAAAAGCAGGGAATAAATCAATGCCAAGTAGCACAACCGCTTCTTGACTGCCAAAAACAACGCCCTCTGTGCCTGCACCTGGAGAGTGAAATCAGGATACAATGAAACTCTTGCATTTTCCACACTGAAAGGTCCATGTGCATGTGCCTGTTGCAGGAGGTGATGCCTATCATGAAAATGCAAGAGGCACACCACCACCATGGGACGCGGCAGGACCCCAGGGCGAGGCAGCTGGAGTGGTACTCTCCATGCACGTTTCAAAGCAAATAATTTGGAGAGGCCCTCCGTGGCCACCACCTCCTGCAGCCAATCCTCCAAATACATCAACAGGGAGTCCCCCTCAACCTTCTCAGGCAGCTCTAGAAAACAAACATTATTCCGGAGTGCATGCCCTTCCTGGTCATCCAACCAGACCCCCAGGCGCAGAGTCTGCGCCTAGAGGGTCATAATACAATGTTCTGCAAATTGGACAGTGGGGGTCAGAGACTGCACAGGACCCTCTATGGCAGCTTACGTGAGTCCTCGCGGATGAGGCTCAGTTCCACTGATAGAGAGTTGATCTTACCTTTCAATCGTTCGCCCAAAGAATCAATGGCAGCCAAAAGCACCTCGAACTTGCCGTCCATGTAAGTCTTATCCCAAGACCCAGCACCCTGCTTGATTGCCTCTTGGGGGACGCTGATGGTCGCATTCTCTTTGGTCCATTGTGTGCGCCCCATGATGACCACAGGAAGGCAAAAGGGAGCACAAAACACCATCACAACTGTATGATCGGCTATGCTGAGGTCTAGATAGATGACTCATAGCCAAGGTTTGGGGACTCCTCAACCAGGAATGTGCCCAAGGTCACGAAGAACCTCACAGGGCAGCAGCATGGGTAACACAGATACACGCGGGACCCAACAAAAGTCTGGACTAGTAGTCCCTGCAGTAGGTGATATGTGGAGTATTGCAAAACCAGCAGAAAGATAAAGCATCGCCCTCGAGGGCCAAAATCAGCAAACCCGCAAATGCACAAGGACTCAGTGGCCATGGTGATAAAGAAAAGCAGCTGCACTGATTGGCACTCACCTCCACCTCGTAGCTCCAAATAGGTAATAAGCAGATGCCAAATCCAGGTCAGCAGTGAGCGCATAACCCTCATGATCAGCGCGGGGCCATCAGCAAGAGTGGGGTCAGACCCAGACCATGAAACTCTTACGAAACAAAGTACGGGCCGATAACAAGTATCAAAACAATCCAGGGGGAACCCATCCAGCCAGGGGCCATCTGTGCTGGTTGCAACCGCAAGCAAGAGCACTCACAGCCACCAGAGTCCTCCATGTGGCTCCCTGCATGGCCAACATCCACAGTGAAATTGTGGCTACCGCAATCAATGCAGGGCCTCCATCAGGGGCATGGTCCATGCCCAGTTGCAGTCCCCGCACTAGGCTGACTTGCTAATACATTCTTGCAAGCCTAGCACGATGACTGCGACGTCACAGAAACACCACAAGCCTGCAGGTACTCCTCTGGTGTTAGTGGGTGTGGCAGACTGGAGCAGCCAGAGGATCGCGGGTGGTGAGGAGCTCAAGCTGTCTGCATCCTCAAGCCATGGTGGCTGACTGCCTCCTCCAAGGGACAGGGCCTTAACTGCAGATTGCTGAACCTCCCTGAAATGCTGTGCTTCATCTTTTTTTTTTAAATTTTATTATTGAGAGTTCAATTCACAGTTGTTCATATACAAAATATACATAATAAAGTGCTTGCGTTGTACAGTTTCAATTCCAATTTTGGTTGACACATTTATACAAACATATTCCATCCTTAAAACATAGCACTAACCATAATGGCATCAAAAAGTACATAAAAGCACATCTAGAAAAGGAAAACCACCTATTGCGTAATTTTCCCTTTTACATTCTATTTTATCCATTTCGCTGTCTAGCTTCCTATGGGCATCAAGCGTCTCTCAAATTTTGTAAGTGTGCCTGATCTTAGGGCGTAGCGTCTCTCCAGCTCTTTAACTTTGTGCAGTTTAGCCTGCCAGGCGTGGAAAGTGGGTACAGTGCTACTTCGCCAATTCTGGAGAATTAATGATCTTGCCACAAGGGCCGATATAAATAACCTTCTTCTTGTATTTTACTTGTCATTATGTTTGGTGAACACCCCAGAATTGCAGTATACTTATCAATGTTAAATGTATGTCCTACGGATGTTCTAAGGTGTTTCCCAATTGCTTCCCATAATTGCTTAATCTTTGGACAATCCCAGACAATATGGGTCCAGGTACCTCCTCCCTCTTCAAAACATCGAAAACACCTATCCTCACCCTGGGGGTATATGTTGTGGAGAAAGGACGGAGTCCTGTATATTACCCACGTTGTATAGAATTGCATTCTCCTGAAATTGGCGCCTCTTATTGTTGTGGCATTGAGTTTGTTGATTCTATTCCAGACTTCTCTCGAGATCTGGAGTCCTTCTTTCTCCTGCCATTTGTCTCGGGCTTTTTCATAAACAGTAGAGGTTTTATTTTCATTAAAAAATTTCACCCAGCTACTTATTGACCGATTGTTCGACGTTTCTAGTAGCGCCTCGCTTAGCTCTAATCTTGCTCTTAGTGCTGTTAAGTCAATATTTTCTAAAAAATGCATGATTTGAATGAACGACCACTTAAGCATATTTATGGAATGAAGCAACCCATTCTCTATCTCTGGCCATTTTGTCCAGGAATCTGAGTTGAGAAAGTCTCCCACTTGTCTGTACCCATTCTCCTCTCATTTCTTTACCACGGCAGGTTGCAACAACCTATCTTCCCGGGTATGTAAATCGGCCAAGCTTGTGAAGCCATTTATCCCAGGAATTCCATAATACTTTAACAATTGGGGTTTTTGTTTTAGAAACCACTGGAGAACCTTATATCGCACTTTCTGAGGGTTCTTCACTATCCTCATAGGATCCGCGATTTTATATTCGTTCAATATTTTAGCCAAAAAGAAATTATCCATATCAGACACATTAAAATAGTTTTGGAATCTGTGCTTATTATGTGCAAAATTTGCATAATAGTATTCCTTCAGGTTTGGGAGAGCTAACCCTCCCTCCTCGTTTGGGTAACTTAAAGTGGCTAGTGCAAGTCTTGGTACCTTATTGGCCCAAAGGAAAGATGAGAATAGACCATCTAGTTCTCTAAAAAGGACATTTGGAGTGCACATGGGATTGCTGAAAATAAAAAGTTAAATAGTGGTAAAATTGTCATTCGCAGCAGTGCCACCCAGCCTATTATTGAAATTGGGAGTGGATTCCATTTCGCTAATAGGCACTTAACTTTTTGCACTAGAGGGACATAATTTAATGCATATAGCTCATCCACCCTTTCTGTCACATAAATCCCTAAATATCTCTTGGGTCTGGGGTTATGTAGTAATTGAAAACTTGGTAGTAGTGTCTTATTTGAGCAATTACATAATACAATTTCTGCCTTAACTTTGTTTATTTTGTAGCCACCAAGTGCTTGAAATTCTGAAAAATCCCCAATATTTCCTTTTGAATATTCTCCCCATGTTTGAGAAACAGAACGATATCGTCGTCCTAGAGTTTTATGTTAGTCATGCCTTGTAGAGGTGCAGTTTGTAACGCTTTTTGCCTGATGGCTATTGCCAGAGGTTCTATGAATAAGGCAAAAAGAATTGGAGATGGGGACACCCCTGCCTTGTACCCCTACTTATTCTACAGCTGCCTACATTTCTAGAATTGATTATTATCTGTGCCGTTGAGTCCTTATAGAGACTTTTCACTATATATATAAAAAACTTTCTGGGAAGCCAAATCTAGAAATAATTAAAAAGACACTCCCAGGACACTAGACCGAAAGCTTTCTCAGTGTCTAAAAACCACACCTGCGCCTCTGTTTTATTCTTGGTAAAATAGTCCACAGCTTCTATCAAAAATCTTGTATTCGAGGAGAGTTGTCTACCAGCTACAAAACAACATTGATCTCCCTGAATTATTGATCCCACAATTTTGTTAAGCCTGTTAGTGAGAAGCTTTGTAAAAATTTTATAGTTAGCATTAAGAAGGCTTATTGGACTATAGGAATTAGAGGTTTCCCTGTTTTTGTCCTTCTTTAGAATGCTAACTACCACTGCCGTATGAAAGGAGGCCGGAGGTTCACCCCTTTTAGTATATAGTTAGCAAGAATAAGCAGTTGTACATTTAAAATTGGGGCCAACCTTTTATATAATTCTGCTGGCAGTCCATCCTCCCCAGCTGTTTTACAATTAGCCATGGAGTTCACAACTGTTTCTATTTCTACAAAAGTGAATTCTGCCGTTATTATTTCTCTGTGTTCTTTGCTCATGGATGGGATTGGTAGTTTGTCTAGAAAGCTTGTAATACAGTTAGGCATAATTTGCTGATCTGTGTGATATACTTTGTCATAGTGTCTAAGAAAGGCCTCCCCAATCTTCAGGGGGCTGGTTATTTGTGCTTTAGAATCCTCATCTATTAGTGATTCAATTCTATTTTGGACCTGTTTCTCCTTTGCCTGCCACGCGAGAAGTCTCCCCGTATATTCGCTCTCCTCATATGTCTTCTGGAGGTAGGCCGTATTAGCTATGTCACCTTGTAGATAGTAATATTCCTGCATTTCTAGCTTCTCTTGTAACAGCTCCTGTTTTGTTCCTAAGTTTCTATCTTTGGTGAACTTTCTATTTGCTTGCTCCAGCCGAGACTCAAGCTCAGATCATCTTTCCCTTTTTGCCCTTTGTTGGGGGATTTCTTTAGAAGTGATAATCCCCTGCAATGTGGCCTTAAAGGCATCCCACACTATGCTTACCGTGGCACTATTTGTATTGCTAAAGAACAAAACTATTAATTTCATTTGCTACTTCTGTGCACCATTCCACTCTCTCTAAATTAATTTTATTAAAGTACCATCTCCTAGGTACTCTTTTGGGCCCTACCCCGGCCACTACCATTTTGACCAGTGCATGGTCCGAAAAGGCATTCAGAATGTAGTTATGCGTACTCATTTTAAGACCATGCGAGATCAGAAAAAAGTCTATTCTAGAAGCTGTGTTGTATTTTGCCTAGATTTTTTTTTATTTTATTTTTTATTTTGCCTAGAAACAAGAACAAACATGTTTCCCAGGTTGTGAGAGGCGCCATGGGTCTACTAGGTCTAGGTCCCTTTTGCAGCTAGTCACTGCGATGGCCACCTGTGGCTTATTTGGTTTTCAAGCTCTAGTGGAGGAATCAACCAGTGGATCCTGGATCCTGGAGGGAGTTAAAGTCGACACCCATTATGATAAAGCCAGGGATGCTGGTTAGGGCCTGTTTAAGCTGAAGCAAGGGGGGTGGGTTGTCTAGAACTGGTGCGTAGATCGTTGCTATGCTAAGATTTGATTGATTCAGACTCCCTTGCACAAAGATCCATCTCACTCCTGGATCAGCCTGCGTAACTATTGCTTGGAATGGTACATGTTTACCTATGTAGATTCCCACCCCTTCTGTGCACAGCCAGGGTTTGACAAGCAGTAGAAGCCAGCCCACTGCTGCAGAATCCTACTCGCACTATTTGCATTCTTAAAATGAGTTTCCTGTAGGAGTATGGCGTCCGGATTGTGGCTTCTAAGCCAACTTTCTATTGCTGTGCTTTATCAATGTTTAAAACAAATGTTTAGAATAACTATTTCTGAAATTTTTAGATATATAGGTTGTGCTGGCATATCCAGCCCACAAAAACGAGAGGTCTTTTAAACTGATATTGCCGTTGTTTCCACTGATGTTTTTTCAACCATGCATATGCAGCCCTTCTCCATCACTGAGGCATGACATGAGGGGCTCAGCAGATATTCATGAACATCCTGTCATATGAGGTCAGAATCTTAGCAGCCACCACCACCTAGTAGCGAGTAGTACGGACGGCTCAGACTGCTTCAGGGTCACTGGAGGAGATTGACTCCTTTGGGCAGGTTGGGAGCTTTTACGCTGGGCAAGGTCGGCAGCATTTTTATTGAAATTTGCACAATTTTTACTGCTGTTTTCACAACCTGGACGCCTTGCATATGGAAGGTGTTTACAGTTGGCAAATGGCTGTTCTCACCATCTAGTGGCTCGGTGAAGGCCTTTTCAGTAAGATTCTAGAAAGTTGTACCATTATCCACTTAGATCAGAAGCTTCTCTCAATATAGTTCAGACTCTGAGCCAGAAACATGAAGGTATACTCAATAAATCAATAAAACCTCAAAACACACAATGCACAGTTCTATCCTTTACATTCTGTTCCAGCTATGACGTAATCATAAGTAGGCTTGGTTTACCCACAGTATGCTTCAATTGAGGTTTCACTCAAAGACAATGCTGTTATCTTGCCTAGAATCTATAGTTTGTGGACTGGGATTACCTGGCCCTGCTTGTACATCCTAAGGACGTGGTCAGTTACTTGAGGGAACTAAGAATGACCATTAAGATGTTTTGGTATCTATCTTTTATCTAAGGAGCAGAAAACCTCAGCACTTGCATTCCCATATATGTGGTGATACAGAACACCATCAATAACATCCATGATTGCAGGGGCAATGCGGTCCCCGCGTGTATGTGTTTCCTGTGGCCGTCGCAAGTATCTACTCTGGAAGCGCTGACATCAGAGTCCCGATTTCAGTGGTGGAAATATCTCAACAGGAGTATGTGGTGGTCCCTGCTGTGGCACTTTTAATGCCACGATTAGACATTTAGTCATAGTGAAGTAATAAAAATGCTGTGTTAAGAATCTATATCATTGACAAATTCCTGACATTTTAGGATTTATATAATATTGACATTGTTTGCCCTTTATTTTTCATTTCACATATACTTACTATAGCGGGGCTGTGCACAATGTGTTGTTCGACCTGTGCGGGCAGTCACTGGCATAATTTTTTTTTAATAACTTACATTGTAGTTTACTTTCCAGAACCCGGAGAAGTTGGGAATATGTAAAGCCTTTCAGCTCGTTTTTCAGCCTTCGGTTTTAATGCATTTATAGTACAGTAACTCCCTGCAGGGAAGAACCTCAGAGATGCATCTAGACTCTAGAGCCTCTGGACATGCTGCTGCCGGGTTAGGGAGTGGGGAAAGAAAACACAACCATATCACACCCTTCTGATAGCTCTCAAACGGCTCCTTCTAGAAAGAAGAAGCTTTGCGGCTGTCCGAGGCCCCCGCAGGGGGCCACTAAAGAGGGCAGCCCTCTAGTGCCAGCTGGGCACCCCACACCCCCGTAGGGGCAGGGACTCAGGGAGGAGTCCCCCAAGCCTGGTCGCAGCGCGATAGGCTAGAATCACGTCCGGGGCGCGAGGACAGGGGGAGGGGTATATAGGCCTCCCCCACCATCTTGTCGTCCTCTTTCGCGCGCCCGGACACGCCGTCGAAGGATCGTTCCCTCGTTGGTGGTCGTCTTCGTTGGGGGTCGTTTCATCGGGTCGGTCGTTTCGTTAGCCATTGGCGGTTTTGAGGTGAGTCGCCCTCCCCCCCCCCCCGGTAATCCACTGGCCGTGGTCGCCTCGGCCCATAGAGGCTGCGGGCTCCGTGGATTTCGGGACTAGGCCCAGCGGAGGCCCATTTGGTTGGGATTGCTGCCGAGGTGCAGAGCGGGCCCAGTGGGGAGTGGTAGAAAGGGGCGACCGGCAGTGGTCTGCCCCCAGTTTATAATCGCATCCGCCCACCCCCCCAACCGTCCAAGTCGGCGTGGTTAGGTTAAGGCTCGGGCCCTACACACGGGGGTAGTTAGGCCGCTGTCGGGTGAGCTCCTCGAGGCCCTGGGTCAGCTGGGGGGGGGGCATACTTTCGTTTTCCCCTCAGCATTGCGCTATTAGATCGGAGCCGTGCAGGCCCACACTCTCCCAAGGCACAACAACGTAGTGCTCCACGGGAAGTGTGGAAGGCTCGTCGTTGGGGTGAATAGGCCCGGGGTCGCCTGCCCCTTGGCGGGGGGCTTTCCGATGGTAATTAAGGTGGCATAGGGGCGAGGGTTCGAAGCGCGGCAGGGTCTTTGATTTGGGCATATTAGCTAACGTCCCCCGTGCTTAACAGAATGTAATGGGCCCCGCAACGGGTCACTTAATGCTGTCATGCGGGTGATACCGGGTTCGAGGCGCGGAAGGGTTCTGTGCTACGCTGCCACGCTGGTGAATAATGCTGCCACGCAGGGGTGGTCTGAACGCTGGCTGGTTTCCTGCCATTAGATGTGGGGAGATAGAGCGGTAGTCGAGAGCATGCCTCGCATGTAGGAGGCCCCAGTGTCCATTGAGTAGGGAGCGGGCCTGCCGGAAGACAGGGGTGTCCACCCTTACCAGCTGCTAACCCGGCAGGGAGGGCCGTCTGAGGTGGCTGTACGTTCGTGTTTTCTGCCCCCGCTAATTACGTTTAGACGCTAATAGGTAAAACACTTTGGGTCGCTGGGGCTCACGAGGGCACCCGACCACAGCAGTAGCAGGCCCGCAGTCTCCGCCACAAATAACTGATGGGGCTCACATCCAGCTGACCAGTCCAAAACGGATAGGGCGGCTCAGAGTTCCTGTCCCGCTGGGGGCTATGTGTAACTGCTGCCCCTCCCCCCCCGGGTCGCCGGAGGGGGGTGGCGATTATCTGTGCGCTCGCCTGAGGTAGCCCCCCGTCAGCGTTGTCGCGGTGATTCGCCCCCCCATCCCTTTCTCTTCTGGGGTGCTGCTATCCCGGCTGGGGGCACTCATGAGTTCCCCCCCCCCACCTCCCGGCACATATTGTCTGCCAGCGGTCCCGACTGTGGCCCGCTGCTGGTGAGGCGCCAATATGCAGCGCCTTGTAGGAGTTAAAGGGGCGACCACCTCGGGTTACTTGTCCTCAGCGATCGCGGGGGCACACCGGCGGCCGCCGAGTTCTTAAATGGGGGCGAGTTCTTAAATGGGCGGGCTTACCGCTGCGTGTCATGGTGGGGGCTGCCGACTCGTTGGCGGAGGCTCACCGGGCGGCTGTCATAGTCCCTGGGGCCTCCTGGTTAGTGCCAAGGGGGCCGCGTGTGTGCCTGTGCTCCCCAGCAGTGCCGTGGCGCGCCGGCCCAGGGCTTACAGGCCTTGAACGGAAGGGGCAGAGTGCCCGCCCCTGTCCTTAAACGGTGGCGGGCAGGCGGCGCACCGTTTGTCTGGGTGCAGCCCGCGGCTGCGTTGGGGACGGAAGAAGCGGCGGGTCCTATCAGGGAGGTGGCCCAACCCTTGGGGGCGGCACTAATGCCCGGAGGTCTGCCCGCGGGCACCAAGTGGTGGGCGAGGCGTTGGCCTGTGACAGAGCAGCCGACCTTCGAGGGAGGAAGTAGGTTCGAGCCTAACATCCTGTGTTTATAAAGTATGACGTCCTTGTACTATGTAGCTTGTGCCCATGTAAAACGCTATAAGTTGCGCTATATAACAACCAGATAATGAGTCCCTAAAGCAATATTAAAAGCTGTGATGTCTTGGTTGAGTTCCCTACGGGTTGGGTCTCGCTGCACACTCACGACCAGTTTGGAAAGCGGGGGTGTAGTAATCTAGGACCAGCGAACAACGGATCGGGGTCATGTTACGACCAACCCGGTCAGGTGCCTGCCTTATGGACAAGCAGCCTTGCTTATGCCGCGTACCGAGCGTCCTGCCGATTCGGTCCAGGGGTTACGGCCAGGCAGCCCAGATGGGACTACGAACCGGGGTCCTCAAGGGCACACCATCCCGTGGGTCTGGCCAGGTCAATCCCCACTACCAACTTGGTCTCCCTGATCGATTTCTCTTTTGTGGGGGCTCCGGGATCGAGCCTGCAACCGATAACAGGAGCCTGGGTTCCAGGGCAGATGGTTAATAGGAGGTAATGTGGCCCATAGGCGAGCGAACGCAGCCGAATATCGCACTAAGGAGCTAGTGGAGTCTCAGCGTCGGTGTAACATCCTGCGACTCCGGGTGTCGGAAGGCAACGTCACCCTCGGGTATATACGGAAGGGACGTCCCTGTCCTTTTGAACGTAATAAAAAATAAAGCACCACGATGCCGGATCTTGCAGAAGACAGAGGGCCCGTGGGCCAAACTAAGTTTGAATGAGGGACCAGGTTTAAGCTTAGATTTTGTAGACTATAATATCCCCCCTCTGGGTCTTGGGTCTTGTAGTGCACACCTTGGCGCTGTCTAAAATCAGTGCACCACAGGTTTTAGTTACAGTGGTCAAGCGTGGCATACAGTGTGCATTAGCTCCACACTGGAAGAAGGGGAGTTGCCAGCACAAGATTTCGGCTGGGGATGAGGATGAAGGTTGTTCGTTCTACCATCGGTTAGGCTAAAATTGCGAACGCTCTTCCTGCTGGGTACAAATATCCAGGAAGTCTTGTGTCTGGCGGAGGACATAGCACATCACTTTGGCTTGGCACACACGCCCCCACTTGGTTCCGTGCACGTTTACTCAGGCTATTCTTTATGCCTCGCTGTCTTTGACTTTCTCATTTGTGGTGATCCCATGCCCACCTATGCAGCCCCTTTTAGCTGCTAGGTTAACCTGCGGGCCACACGCGGTGGTGCTGGTCCTCTGGAGGCTGGATGCCCGGATCGAACCTCAACCTGTCCCTGTTTGGCGCCGGGGTGGCGCTGTTTGTGTCACGCGCCTCCAGCACAGTGCTTCTAGGGGCACATGGTCTGCTTTGTTAGGTAATTTCGGTGTGGCGCCAACTGCACCCTTGAGCGACTTTGCCAGTATTTCAGGACATGCCAGTTGCTCCGGATACAGTAATTAAATGCTCCTTGCAGGGCGCTGCTCCTTTGATTAGAAGATGCGCTGCAAGTGGGTCTCACACCCATGTCATTCTTTGGCCCCTCTCTATACCTGAACAGTTTCCACTAAATTGCCTGTCCAGCAACTACCTTCATTGTGCGCCGCCCAAGGCTTACACTATTGGGTATCGTATCTGCTTTCTGCATCATGCGGCGGGTGCTATTAAGCACAGTGGGTGGTTTCCCTCGTTCTGTTTTATTTGGGCCGGCGGCGGACAGTGCATCCCACTGCTATCCTGAAGGGGTGTATGGCGATTCTATGCTATGTTCTATATGTTTTGGGTATCGCAGTGTTACAGCACATGGGCTGCAATGTAATGGTTGGAGTGACATCAGACTTTGGTCGTGATAATATCATGGTTCATCCTGGTCCCAAGACAGACAATAGTCACGGACAGGCCCCTTAAACTACTTTGTACTGCCAGGGTGCCCTAAGTGGGAAGGCCACTTGGGGGCTGGGTCCCCCACTTTGGTGTACATAAATGACTATGCCTCCATTCACCAATACCGATAGGGGCATCGCTCCATCCTCTCAGCTAAGTAGACATAAGTGGTTTGATATGTCCTTTGGCTTTGAGCGGGTCACTCAATGCTTTTCTTTCATAGAACTATTCTCGCCAATTTTAATTTGGCAGTTTGGATGGGGTATAGGTCTCTAATCCATCTATTTCTTTGACGATCTGGTGACCCGCATTTAGGGGATGTCCATGGTTCTTGGCGGGGCTAAGTAATGTTTCCAGTACACAAAGACCCCGTTGCGTAAGGCCCCATGCTCCTTTGTTTCAGCCTTGTTTTGGTCACACCATATTGGGGGCCAGCCACTTACACGTATAAACGGTCGGTGGGCTACGTCACTAAGACTTTTCTCACACCCTAGACCTGGAGCCCCTATAGCTGTGTAATTCGGAGGAGAGTTGGTAAGACCACTGCCGCCAGGGGGTGGCTGCCCACTGTAGCACCAAGGGGCTAGGTCATGCGGGCCAGCACTCCTGCCTTGCAGATGAGGAAGTTGATATCCTCACCGGTTAACTTTTCTGCCCAAGATTATGTGGGGGGCCGGATTTAGAACCGGTGCCCTCTGGTGAGGACGATGGGAGCTGGCCGCCTCTCTGCTGTCGGCGAGCTGGGAAGCTTCGGCGCTCACATGCTCAGTCGAGATGTCTTGTTTGATCATGGTGGGGCCAGCCCAAGGGAGGATTTTGCATGGAGTGGGAGTTGACAGGGGTGGTTCGTATGCAATGTTTGTTTTGGATGTCACATTTCAGCTGTCCTGTGTGCCACTTTGTGGCTGCTCGTGGGCCGGCCAGGGTGCGTCCACTCTGGAGACCCTGTGCCCTCCCTCCCAAGAAACTCGAACACCCTCCACCGGAAGCAGAGCAGCCTCTTATCTGCTATGACGTGTGCGCATTAGTACAACACAAAATGCTCACACTTGTACAAACACGTTAATCTTGGTGGCACTCGAACGAGGTCAGACCTTCCTCCGTCCTGGTATTTTCGAGTACAGATCATTGTAAACCTGGCACATTCACCAAAGTGCTGCAATTGTGCTAGGACCACTACTACCAGAATTTGGCGGGGGGACGGATAAGGGTGGGATTTCATGGGCCCGCCCATGTTCAGCATCATCGTGCTTGCTCCTCAAACCGGGTTAGCAAGATGTTTGTCCCTGATGGAAGCATTGTTAACTGTGCCCACTGCACTATCCCTCTCCCAGTTTGCGAGCAGGGGCTTAATTTAAAAAGCAGCAAGCTGCACAAGAGTAATTCATACTCGGGTGTCTAGTCTGCTCTTCTATGTATGTACACCAACAAGGTTGCAATCAACATGCATTTCATCCTTATGAGGTCGATAAAACAAGTACCATGGAGCTGAGTAACAAACATGTTATGCAGCGCCAAGATACCATGGGGTGAACGTGTTACCAAGTACAGTCAGAAGCGGAAATTGTTAATGAATCTTGTGAATACAGTGGGATCACTCAGCAGGGTAGTAAGCGAGAGCCCAGAACAATTTCCATGGGGCGGAAGGGTGGCACAGGCAGCAAAGTTGACAGCCAAATTGACAACGTTTCGTTAGTCTGGCGGGCTGCGCTGAGCAGAGCATTTGCAGGCGTAAGTAACAGTTTCCGCTACCAGTCCAAAGGTGCATCTTTCACTAAGTTACTCAGATCACTGGGACATGAAGTAAGGTGGGCTGGATATCCCTTGCTTCTACCTGCATTGGCACATCTTGTCAGGATTGACTGTTAAAGGTATTGCACTTCAGCCAGGTATTGTTAGCACCCATCTACACCAAGCCGACTGTTAAGGTCACCCTGGGCCCCATTTACACAGCCCAGTATCAGGCCCTTGTGGGTCAGTGCCATGAATCACTAAAGTGAACTGAACAGGAGGCGTGACCGTGGGTTACGCTAGCAGAAGTTTGGGGAAGAGCTAAACTCCACCCATGGTCATGGTGTAGTCTTAAGTAAGTTGGAGTTGTCACTGTTATTTGACCAGGGGTTCGACGCTACACGAGGGCATCGCTGCGCTGCGGCCAGAGCACTGTCTTTGTGTTTCCCAGGGGGCAGGTAGTGAAGGCAAGGCTCTTCCCTAACCTGGCACCAGAACACAAGGTAGTCAGGGCCAACTTGTCGGTTGGGTGACTTGGTAGGCACCGTGTAGTTGTCACTCCACGAAGGGGTGAGTTGTCTCCAATAGTGGGCACAATACATATAGGTGTGTCTGACTTGGGTAGGCTCCGTGTAGTTGTCACTCCACGAAGGGGTGAGTTGTCTCCAATAGTGGGCACAATACATATAGATGTGTCTGACTTGGGTAGGCTCCGTGTAGTTGTCACTCCACGAAGGGGTGAGTTGTCTCCAATAGTGGGCACAATACATATAGGTGTGTCTGTTTGTGGCATCTCCTAGCGGACCCACTTAAGGTGTACTGCAGCTAAACAGGGAACTGGGAAGCTTGGTTTCCGTCACTGTGGCAGGTTTAAAGCATCCAAGGTCGGAGAGGCACAGCAGGCACTGTGCATCTGTGATCCGATGGCAGTTAGGCAAGCGGGGTGCGCTGCGTAAGTTGTAATTGCACGAAAGGGTGAGGTGTCTCCAGTAGTGGGCGCAAGACATACATTGTTTCAAACCAGCTTCGATACTATTAAGGTGTTCACCAGGGTAGCAAGCATAGGGGTTTGTGCATACGTCTGGGCAACGGGGCGAAACAAGTGCACCCCAGAACCAAGGGCAGTTGACTGTGATCCTGCAGTTAGGCGCAAACGCCCGCCCGGTCAGTAATAGATGCCACGCTGGGTGGTGACGCTGTCAGCCAACAGTGGGCTGCTGTCCCAAGTAATGGGGACACAAGGTGTCAAGCACAAAAGGCTACTATGTAAAAGAACATTTGGCATGTCCAGTGATCAACAAAAAGCTAAATTTAACTGAGCTGGTAATTTTCCACCGCTGGGGTTGCCCTCGGGTGGGCAGTGCGAACGCCCCTGCCCCCTATTCGGGGGCCCTCGCAGGGAGGGTTCTAGCCTGTCGACTTTTCCTGCAGTTCAGGTCAAATGCCCTGCCCGGTTAGCTATATTAGTCTCACTGGGCGGTGGTGCCGTCAGCTAACACATTGTGCGGCGTCCCCAAGAAAGGGGGGACAAGGTGCCAAGCACAAAAGGCAAGGCGAGCAGTGTGAACCCCCCCTATTCGGGAATATGCTGGGATAAAGGGCAAAGTAGGACTTAGCCAATCCTTAAAGTTAGGCACCATATGGCAGCCAGTGCGCACTGCATTAATCAGACGGATTCTCTAGCTGGTATCCCTAGGGGGTTCACCACGAAGGGAGCTGAGCTTGCGAAATTCCCATAAGAAATAAGGGATGCATGACAAGGGCTCATCGTCACACACGTCTAGTTATGGACAGCCCTGTGCGTCATGAGTAGAAAGCAAATGGACGGTGCAAAGGTTAAAGTATAATCCTTCTCGCCCGAATAGCCTAAAGTAGGCAGGTGGGTGTAGGAGCGGTCTCCCAACAAGCGGGCAGCTGTCCCTTAAGTGGGGACACAGGTGTGCTAGACACACCGTCCTAGATGGACGGCAGCTAGGTGAGCTCAGCAAATTCATGGGGCAATGTGAACCAGGGAATCGGATCTGCCCCGCCGAGAGTTGACACAGGGCTGAGTTATGTGAAGTAGTGGAACTTTCCCACAGGAGGGTGGATAGTTCTTGACACAATTTCACAGGGCAGAAGGGCCTTTGTGTTGCATTAGACACTAGCTGATCCAGGCTAGCAGTAGGGCTATTGGGATATAGATGGGGTTCATCTATCACCAGTGGGAGGGATCTCTTCCCTAGCTTTGCAGGAGGCCTGGAAATGAGAGGTTGCAGGTGAGAAAGGAGCTGTTTTGGTGGGGGCTCTGGCGGCGACGGTGGCCACCTCCAGAGCTGTGGCGGAGTTACAGGGCGATCTGGAAGCAGAGGGGTACAGAAGGGTACCTCTGCGCGGCACCATGGTGGGTGCCAGAGCCAAATCCTAGGAGCCTCATGGGAGGTTCCTAGAAAACCGTGTCGGCGCCCCGTTAGTCCTTCGGGCGGTTGTGGGCCTGAACAACCGGGGGGTTTGCTATGCTACGCTCCGCCCTGAAAGGGGCGTGAGTAATAAGGAACCATGTGTCACGTGATCCGGGAAGAGGATCACCAGAAGTGGCAGCACAGATGGGGTTCGCCCCAGTGCTGCTTGGCTCATCAGGCGGGCAGGCGGGCAGGCGGCCTAGAGGGTTGCCTGCCCTTGGATCGCCCGTAAGATAACCCACCATATTACATAACGGTGTATGTAATAAACCTGCAGCAATTTTTACCCAAACAAGAAATGTGTTGTGTGATTATTTATGAGCATGCATGTTACGTTGGAGGGGTGGGGTAGGTTGCCAATGCTGGTACTATGCGGCTGTCCGAGGCCCCCGCAGGGGGCCACTAAAGAGGGCAGCCCTCTAGTGCCAGCTGGGCACCCCACACCCCCGTAGGGGCAGGGACTCAGGGAGGAGTCCCCCAAGCCTGGTCGCAGCGCGATAGGCTAGAATCACGTCCGGGGCGCGAGGACAGGGGGAGGGGTATATAGGCCTCCCCCACCATCTTGTCGTCCTATTTCGCGCGCCCGGACACGCCGTCTCCCACCCTACCGCTTACCCGGCGTGGTTCGTGGCAGGCAGGAGGCAGAGAATGTTGTAATGTTGTCTTTTTCGTTGCAGGCGGAGTTACAGGGCGATCTGGAAGCAGAGGGGTACAGAAGGGTACCTCTGCGCGGCACCATGGTGGGTGCCAGAGCCAAATCCTAGGAGCCTCATGGGAGGTTCCTAGAAAACCGTGTCGGCGCCCCGTTAGTCCTTCGGGCGGTTGTGGGCCTGAACAACCGGGGGTTTGCTATGCTACGCTCCGCCCTGAAAGGGGCGTGAGTAATAAGGAACCATGTGTCACGTGATCCGGGAAGAGGATCACCAGAAGTGGCAGCACAGATGGGGTTCGCCCCAGTGCTGCTTGGCTCATCAGGCGGGCAGGCGGCCTAGAGGGTTGCCTGCCCTTGGATCGCCCGTAAGATAACCCACCATATTACATAACGGTGTATGTAATAAACCTGCAGCAATTTTTACCCAAACAAGAAATGTGTTGTGTGATTATTTATGAGCATGCATGTTACGTTGGAGGGGTGGGGTAGGTTGCCAATGCTGGTACTATGTCAGTGCTTCATTTGACACTTATGACAGCTGCCACATGGTGGCGCTGTTTGGGTAATTTGCAAATGAACACAAAATCAGTTGTTTACTAATTCAATATACATAGTAAACAACGAATACCTACCTCCCAAACCATTGTTATAGCTTTGGGGGCCTCGAACTGTCTGAATTGTCACACTTGTAGCAGTGCGATGGTTAGGAGTTGTGTAGGTATCTACACTGGCAGTGCTGACGGTGACAATGTGTGGTGCAAGCTGCCGTGGCCGCCTGACGAGGGCCTTGGCACTTGTTTTTTTTTTTACAAATTAAGCACTACATTGTTATGTCAGCATTATCCAGGGTGTGCTACATTCTTGATTCCAATCCACCACAAATACCAAGTGCCTATCTTAGGGGGGCAACGCTCTGTGCAAAGCTTACACACTCTTCTACCGGAAACTCTTGCCTTTAGGAAGTTCTCCTCCGGAAGTGAGGTCATGAGCTGGTACGTCACAGCCTAAGAAGGAAGGAACCAAAAAGTTTACTTTTCCAAGGAAACATTATCCTATACAACAACCACAATTGTGGTTGCTGGTTTGTGAATATGATCACAACAAATATGAACTGCGTGCCACACGTTAGCTGGGAGGCGCGTGTAGAAATAATGTGTAATTAATTTGCTTTTGGCATTTTTCGCTTTCAGGACTGCCCCTTAATGTATTTATTGTGTGACCTATACTTCTATCACTTCCTCTTTTGTTATTGTATCATACATCATGACACCTTGTAAAGCACACAGCCACCTCTTTCACTTTAGTTCGTCCTATATAAAAATGCTAATACATAAATAAAATATTATACTGCACGCGGGAAATGTGTCGACATAACAGTATTCATGAGAAGCAACATTTCATTCTGCTGAGCGCACATGTGTTTGTCGAATCCTTCCCTTTAAAAAGAATATTTGCAGCGCTTTCTCTTCCAAATAAAATTCATGAATATGTCATTGTCAAAGTATTATAGTAAAGAATGCTGTTCTCTGCCACCTGGAACTGCACGATACTCAGATTTCCGTATGGTGCCATCAAATCATATTTTTTCGCCCCTACAAACTCTTTCTTCTCTTCACCTCCATGAAATAGGACGCAAAAGCAAGTGGGGTCCATTTAAATCCTTTCTTTCCGAGCTATCCATTATGTAACAGAAAATGCAAGGAACAACGTTGAATTGCTCCAGATGTAGCAAAATAATGAGTGTGGTGAGATTGCAGGAGTACAACGGTAATGACCGCATAATGTTTTGTGCAGTGTGAATACTAAGACCTGGCGCCCTCTTGTGAAAATGATTTGTGCTGCGTGAAACCGCGGCGAAGCAACAACCCCCGCCGTACGAGGAGCGCAGCTGGGTGGAATATGACGGGAGAGCCCATCGGCGCGCGCAGCGCTCTCTGCCTTTGTCAATGTTCGGTGATTTTTCCTGTACCAAACAGAAGAAATATTTTGTCCAAAAAGATAGCTGAGAAGACACGCGGATGAGAAATTGCTTCCAAAACACACAGCATGCTTTCACTACAGCCAGGGCCGGCTTTATAGCTGGTGGCTCCCGGTGGGACAATTTTTGTTGGCGCCCCCCCAATGACCACCTCCACCACGGATTCCCTCAACACCACCCTTTAACAGTGCCCAAGTCTCCATAACCAGTCTCTCTCAAAAGCATATATAGCACTCTTGCTCAGATGCATATATAGTGCCACTCACCAGTGTAGGGTGTCAGAGCACTTTGCATCAGACACACATTACACAGACACAATAAATCATACGTGTGTAACTCAGCGTATGGGAAATGTTACATAAGACAGAGGACTCCAAGGGGTAGGATTCACATGTCATCAACACTGGTAGGCAGTATAGTTTAATAGTGTTTGGTCTAGAGAAGCACAAACTCAGATTTTAAAAAGAAACACCATAGTTGGGGGTTCTCTTTAATAATGAGAATAGATTTCTGCTGCCCAAATTAATACTTTTTGCAACATTAATCTTTTCTCAAATCTATACTTCGCAGCCTGCATGCAGTTCTTTGATAAAAGTTAATAGTTCAGTACAATTACAAAGTGCATAGAATGTAAATAGGTCCGTGGTTTACTGCTTTTAAAGAGACATCATTTTGTTACTTGCAATTTATAAATTAAAATCCTAATATAGGAATCAAACTTATAAATTGCAAGTAACAAAATGATGTCTCTTTTAAAAGCAGTGACCCACTGACCTATTTACGTTCTATGCACTTTGTAATCTGCTCGGTACTGGTTTTCTGCAACAGGCGTATTAACCCTCTGTGCTACTTTATAGTCAGTCAAAACCCCAATTAAACAAAACTCAAAATCTTCTTCAGGAAGAACATTAATCACAGGAGTTATCCTGACATTTGTTTGTTGGCTGGAAATTACTGGAGGAAACGGACGCGGCAGCAGGTGCTTTAAAATAATAATAAACTTGCAAACACGGCGCCCCCCGGAAGTCAGCACCTGGTGTGGTGGCACCAGTCGCACCGCCCTAGAGCCGGCCCTAACTACAGCTATGCAGCAGCCGCAAGATGTAAACTGAATTAATATTGCATTGTATTTGCACTTATATAGTGCTTACTACTCCTGATGAGGCATTGAAGCACCTTAATGTAAGTAGCATGCTACTCCGGAACCCAAGGTTGGTGGTTAACCCAGTGTTTACTTGTTGTTGCTGGTTATTAGTATTAATCTTGTGCTCTCAAGGAAACCATTCCATGCATTTACTCCAGTTTCTTTGTTGTAGATTAATGTGTAAGGTGTGATCATTATTAACTTCAAGCACATCGTTAGCGCGATGAATAGATAGGCTAGATAACATTAGTGAATTGTAATGTTGCAGGGAAAGGGTTTCAAAGGAGGAGAGGCTATGATCTCAGAGTCAGAAGTGGGTAATTTGTAGAGTAAGAGAAAACGAAACGCGACTTAGAGTCGGCTACTCTCAGAGAGAGTCCGGCATGACGAGGGTGAAGAGTAAATAGGATTGTTCAGTTGAACGAAGGAAGAGGGAACCAATAGCTTTAACTCAAGGTCAATTTTTCAAGCAGGGTATTAAGAATATAACATCAAAAAGAGCAGATGTTTGGAGATAGCATGCAGTCTGAGCATCTAAAACTATAGAACAAATAATTTGCATTTGGGATAGCATATGTCACTGCTATAACAAAGAAGTTTAGTCTGAATTCTAGGTTAGATAAATTGATGATTGCTTGGGTTCAGTTTGGTAATGGTCAATGACTAATGCCATATCAACTATGCAGTTCCTCGCTATGCAGCAGGACAGGAGCTGTGTTCAGTTACTGGTGTAGAATAGTGCAGCAATGAAAACCTCACCATCAACAATGGTCTTATGTAAGCCAGCTGACTTTGGTGGAGTCGGTAAGAAAATGGGAGACCGATACGTAGAGTGAATCTTTTTATGAGGCATCTACGCAACTTATGAAATGTAGTTTGCATTCAGTCGTAGGCAATTGTTTCTCCTCCCTTGAAGGACTGACAGATGCAAGATATTGCACTTCTAGGTGAAAATATGATAACAGTGCAATAGTTTACATATGTATGCATGTATATGGTAGTTCTATAGCCCAAGCTTAGCCAGCGGACTGGTGTACTGGGTCAAAGACAAGCATAAAGTCAACGAGTGATAAGAGAGTTAACTGAGTTGTGGACAGTTAACAATGCATTGTGAAGTAGTGTTCTTTAAAGAGGTGAGTCTTCAACTCTTTCCTAAATTGGAGCAGGGTTTTAGTAGTAATGAGATATGTATATGGGTATGTTATTCCAGATCCTGGGTGCATAGATTGAAAAGTCATGCTGCCTTGTTTTTTCTTTTTTTATACTTCTTAGTCTGCAGTCCAATGATGCCAGGGCGGCGGGTGTGCTGAGAACTACCAGGGTTGGCGGACTTGTATTCAAGATAAGCAAGGGTGCTGGTTGTGATGGGTTTGTAAAGTGGCAGCTGGTTTTGAAGGTGCAGCTGGCAAGGGGCGCCAATGGGGTTCAATCAGGGTAAGGGTGATGCGATCATATTTCTTCAAGCCCTGAATGAGACATGATGTGACATGTTGGAGACCCTTACGTGGTGCAAGTGTGGAGTCTGGGAGGCCATGGAGCACCAGCCAGAAGCAAGACTACAAGGGCTTGTACAGCAGTTCTCAATTTGCTTTCTGGAAGGAATGGTCTCACTTTCTTTAGAAGAGAAAGCTTGTACCAGGCTGTTTTTGTATTTTTGACAATGTGTTTATTGAGGCTGAGTTTGGTGTCTAAGTTGAATCCAAGTGACAGGCATTTGGTGAAAGTTGGGGTTTGAAGCTGTCAATTTTCATGTATTTGAGCCAGATTTGTACTGTTTGTTTGTTGTTGTTGCCAAATAGCAGAACTTCTGTCATGGTTGGGGTGAGCTTCAGGTTGGCACAGGACATCCAGGTCTGGATGATGTGCAAAAAATCTTTGAAGTGCTGGATGTCTGAAGCAGAGGATTTCTCCCTCGGCTTCAGTCACTCTAAGATGTGGCACTTCTTCCAAAACAGAACTGTGACCCCCCTTTGCTTGAGAATATGCCATGGCAAGACATTGCATTTATGCACCAGTAGAGAGATTACACCCAAAATAAAAATCAACCAAAACAAGTCCACAAAAACCATCATACACAGAATCAATATTGCATTGCGTCCCAGACACAGCATTGACAGAAATTAATCTCTAAAATCTGGTGCTATGACCTCCATTACACCTTTTCTTGGATGTCACAGCACAGGCCTACAATAGCAAAGTGCAATGCTATACTTAAGGGGGCTGCATAAAAGGACGCTACAAATGGCAAACGATGAATTTCTTGAATGAGCACTAAAAAGGTGCCCCAAATACAGAAGTTGGAATCAATATTCCAGAAGACTGGGAAGGTAGTCATTTCAGCAGATAGCACCATGGGACGCCTGGCACAGTCTGAATTCTACACTAAGAGCAATGCAGAACGAAGGCATCCATGCCAGTAGACAAGGTCAGGTTTTTACAAGCAACAAGTAATAACCTGAATTGAGCCACAAGTGACAAGTACTGCCATGAATATAGCGATATAGCGGTAAGCTTGCCGAAACCTTGCCATTTGCCCGTTCATGGCCAACTTTCCACCCTATGTCTTTAAAACAAAAACATGGTAAGAAGGGTGTCAGGATTTGGGGGCACCCCCTTTTAAAAAGAACAAATTCAAGGTAAGAAATTACCTAGGCCTCGACATGGAGGTGGGGCGAAGAAGCCAATTATTGCATAATTTCCGAGTCACAAAGCCCCTCATCAATGATCCTTCCTGCCCTGGCAGACTTGCTGCTCCTACCCGAGGGAACTGAAGTGTTGCAAGAAATAGCAGCTTCTATTCTTCTAAGGTTTCACAGTTGGTCTATTAGAGTTCTAGCAGAGTAAGTGTACTTTTCTGACATCTAAACTCAAAAACAAAACAGGCACTAGAAGTTTTCGATAAGTAGTAAAAATGATGAGGTGGGGGGTTGTCCAGCAACATTCTGGGTGAGAGCAAGAGAAGATCTTGAAATTAGTTTCTGAGACACATCCTGATGAAAGACTTGACTTCATTCATGTTTGAGTTTCTCACGCATTTTATATCTGGGGTGTTTATAATGGACAACAGTGACTAGAGCAACATGAGAAAACGAATAAGAAAAAAGAGAGACAAAAAAATCAATGAGAAAAAAAAGTGAGAGAAGCGGTGCTATAAAGACAGATAGTAAGAGTGAGAGAGCAGTTGCGAAATCTATCCACTTACTTACCAGTCGGGTATAAATGCATCCGCATGTAGGCATCTAAAATAAAACATAGCTAGAATTTACACCAAAACTGAGTCAGGCATTCCTTCCTGATGTCAGAGAACTTAGCATAATAGCTACTCACTGTATGAGTAGTACCATCTGAAACGTATAAATGATCATAAGTTGTCTAGGCTTGGTGGGGGAGTGCAACAGGCGTTCAGGCTGAGCAGGTGTACAATCCCCTACATTTATCCGCAATCCCAGGGAGCATGCTTTGGGGTCATAAACTGTATCATCCTGGACTCTTTTCCAGATGAATGCAGGGGCCATTTCAATTTTGTGCTGTCTCAAAACCACAGGCACAGTGTCTACAGCTGGAAAAGCAACACGTTGTACAATCAGGATTTCCAGTCAAGAGCTAGAATGTGGGCTTAGAGAATATAAGAAAAAGGAGCTCTTAACCTGAATTAGAAAATTAGAATGTTGAGAGCTCCATCGACGACAATGAAGTGTTTCAGAGCTAGTAATGGCTGGTACAACTCTTCTGCTCCAACATTCCAATGTTTGTCTTTCTGTTTCTCCCTTTTTAATTTAGAACATTCTATCCTCAGTGGGCGGGATGTTCTATTCACCCTATAGCCCTGCTGCCTCTCCCTTGCCTATGGCTCGGGCCTATAACTCGGGTTCTGGGCCCGTAAACATCAGTATAGTCCTCATCAGTGGGCTATAATGCTATGTGCTTGTCTCAGGAATTGGAAGATGTTAAAGTAAAAGACAATAGCAATACTATTGGGAAGCTTTTGGGGAATGCTGGAGAAGCAATGTCTTAGAGATGAAGCTTCTGAGGAATGTGCATAAATATTAATATTAAGTGAAGGTATTTGCATTATACGTCTTAAACTGATCATTTAAATATTTGCTCTGTACACCTGAAAATGCACTTAACTCTGATTGGATTTGGATGTGTAGGCCATTAACTGTATCCCAAATTACCCTACATAGCAATGGTGGGAGTTATGGCTCTAAAGCCAGAACCTATATTATCTAAAAGATATATAAAGTTGTGGCCAAACAATGAGCAGTACACGAGGATCTTCACACTTTGACAGTGATGGTCACCAGGTTTGGACTGTAGCAGAAAATAGGTTGGGGGACCAAAAGACAAATGGCCCCAGATAGTGAATCAGATAACTAAAAAAGTGGCCCACATTTGTAAATCAGGACACTTTTAAAATTGCAAAGATAAAACGTATAAGTGTTGTGCAAGGTATGGGAGACTGTATGCATTTGTGCTTGTTGTAGGCAATGTTTGTGGTAATATCAGAGAAATGAACAATAAAAACAGCCCAAAATCCAGCCCATACACAGAACTGTCACCAGCATTTCTGGCTCCCTCAGATTGCCTTATAGGCCAGTACGACCCTCATGGTCACACATAGGAAAGCAGTGTCTTGGAGCGAAAGCTCACAAACACAGGGTCAGTAAGTAACGAGCAAATAGTAGTCAGATGTTTATATCAATGTGCACAGCTGCCCCCAACAGCATGAACGTGCCAATATCAAGGACTTGACACCAAGCATATAATAAATAATACATGGGCTAAGTGTTGTGATTGTGTTCAAACCAAAATGTGACTGCATGTACCACCATGCTTTAGGGCTGGAACAATCAAGGTCCATTGCAGGGACCCTTATGCCTGCAGTGGAATGGAGCAGACCAGTAGCTGCTTCATTGAAGCAGAACCAAGATACCCTTAAAATATTGTGGCATGAGCAGATCCGCATTTCAAGCAATTGTCAAGTGATACGAACAAGAATGACTGATCTACATCACCTTCAGACAATAAAGTTGCACTTGAATGCCCTGATGTTTAATTTATCATTCAGGAGGATCCTCATAAGAGCCTCAGGATTACCCCAGTCCTGTTGGATATGCAGAGGGCACAGAACATACTAATGCAGCTGGCAAAATTGTAGTCCTTCAAGGTAATTCTGCTGTTGGAGATCAATCACTTCTTTGGCACTACTAGTGCTTTCTAGAGACACGCGGACAGGCTTGTGCTGGACCAGCTACGCCAGCAGTACTTGTAGGACATGTAATCTGCAAAAGACTTCGAATTGCTGAGAAACACACTCACAAACAGGGTGAGTGCAGTCTGGTAGCTAGAACAAGAGGGTGTCATTCGGGCTACCTCTAACTACACCTTTCATTAATTATGTGTCGGTTCATACTGTGCATTCAGATCAAATTAACATAAGCCTGTTGTGTTAAATTTGTCATGCTGGTTATTATTTAGCCTTCACAGTAGCATGTATGTCACATACATGCATGGACCTCTCCCGTGTTGCACAGGTCTTAACCAGATTGACAAGCTTCTGAATTTGACTCTCAAATCAGAGCTCCCCAGCTGGAGCAGTGAATGTGAAATGAAAGGCTACTCCACTCATTTCACATTCCTGCTTTATATATTTTTTTAATTTGTGGAAGGAGGGGGGGGTGTGTGGCTCCCTCTCCAATCTATTTACTGGCTTCGAGGACCCCATCCCCTCGAGCCCGATCCATTTTTTTGTTGGGCATTGGGTATCAGTGTGTTTGGTTGTTGAGCCTCTGTCAACCTTGCCTCATTAGGCATTTACCCTCTAGTATGGCTATGTTGCGTAGAATAAAACAGGGCAATAAGCAGTGGCGTAGCTAGATCTTATGCCGCTCATGGCGGTAACCGATTTTGCCGCTCGGCCACCAGTAAGGGGGGGGCCTGGCGATTTCTGTGCGCCCCGCGACGGCAGCAAGTAAGGCCGGCGAAGGCCGCCGCCCCGAAAACTCACGCCGCCTGGGCCAGACCGCCTCCCCCTTGCTATGCCACTGGCAATACGATGTCAGAGGCACACTTGGTGTGCTTTTTTCAATGCACTGGTCTACCCTTGTACACAGCTAAAGCAAGGTTCCATGGAGCCAAATCCGGTACTGTGATATTATGGCAGCAATTAAACTATTAACGGGTTCTTCTTGGAAAGTTTGATTAGTACGACCTTTCTGTATGCACAGTAACATCCATGTTTGCTTGAGACAACATACTCAGGCATTCACAATCGTCCTGTGTCCCACAACAGTGGCCACACACTCTAAGGAGCCTTGTATCTTGCGAGTACACTAAAGTCCAGTTAATAGATCATTATGAAATTCCTGAAGTTCCTGCCACCTTCTCTGACTCTTCCTGATAAGCATGTAATTTCGATGACTGTAACCTAGTCTTGGATGTCTTTCATTGTTAGCTGTCCCTTACTTACCAACCTATATGAAATTGTAGTGCTTTTGTTTAGAAAATGTGCAAATTATTTTTGAATAATAATGATTTTAATGATGCATAGGGTTGAAACTGATAAACAAATGGATTTACACTTAAAACAATTTGCTAAACCACTTGGGAGTCTAATTCATTTTGTGAGAAAGTTATACCACATTTTCGTGTGAGATGTAATTTTATTAAAATGCATTTAGTTCTGATGTTTTCTACTCATCTTGCTCCTACTCATGACCCCTTCCAATCAGTGTCCTACTACAAGTCACTCCTCCCATCGTTTCCACAGAATACTAAGATTATGACGTCAAAGGTGTGAGAATGGACCACTGTATTAGGAAGTGTGTATAGTGAATGAAGCTTCCATTGTATACCCAAAGTATCATTTTCAAGGACTTTCTTTGGAAGTTCTGCTGTAAGCTTATTAATTCTATGAGCCATTGTTAGAGAAATATTTCATTTTGTGTTGTCCATCTCTGGAGTGCAGCCACTGAGGGATAAGGTGGAAGATGTATTTTACCTTAAGAAATGGGTTAGTGTTAATGATTTAAATAATTACGTTGTTGTTTCTTATTTGCCAATGCCAACCTAACCATGATCTTGCCATGCTGAATTTGCAGAATCTATTAATAACTTATGTGAATTGTGCATAAAAGCTTTGGGGTTTTGAGAATCTGTTGGGCTTTTTCCTGTTGGACTTTAAGCTTTTGATTCGTTTGGGATTTTTACTTTTGACTTCTTGCAGGGGGCTTTGCTGTTGACTGCTGGTTCTTCACTTAGCTTGAGGTGGGCTTCAACTTGGTTCCACTCTCCATTCCTTCCTATTAGGATGCAGTCAGTACTCTTTAGGAGTTTGACTCTTGGGGTTTTGCAAAGGCTTGCTTAAACTAGAGATTTTTACTAAATTCATGACTTTGTATTTCTGTATTTGGGCCTTCATGGTGAACAATGCACTTTTCTCTGTATCGCATTTTATTAACAATTCTGTAATAAACCCATTTTTGTCTTATTCCGATCTCAAACTCAGTTATTTATACTTCCATATTTTATTCTGTTTAACTCTTCTAAATTGTGAGATTTTGGATGATGAGTGTAGTCTCTTACCGCATGATCAACTGGAGATTTAGAGCCGAAAATAAATAGGTAAAATGTGGGGTGTTCAAATATTGGGGCTCAGAATATTCGGGTTTGGCTCTCAAAATACTAATGCTTATGGGGCTCAGCAGCGCAATTATATAATCAGTTAAATAACACAATGTTAATTAATTTGGCGCCTCATGTCACTCATCCTTTAGCAAATTAACAAATACTTCGCTCAAATCACACGTGTGAAGTTGTGGACATTGAGTGTTTCGTGGCATCAAGAGAGATTGTTCTAAATTTGTTTCACCATCCTCTGAATTAGTAAGCATGTGATGGCGATTTCTGCAGCCTTGTGAACTATCTCGATGAAGGTGGCTGCGTCCTTTGCCACATTGTGCTAGGAGACTGACAGGGCTTGTGGCAGTTTGCATTAAATTGTATTTGCTATGTTATGCAATCTTGTCTGCATGCTCTGATTGATATTACCCACAGTCTCTATTGGTTGAGTGGCTGTGATATTTATGGGTGATTGGCAGAAAATAAACTATCTGCTGAAACAGCAGGCCAGCACAAGTACCCTTTTTATGTGCATGTTTTTCCTTCCCTGATTTATTGCCTCTTCCTCCTTCACCTGATATCTTGCATGTGGAGTATTATGCATTCACACTGCTAGTGGTGGGTTTGCTTCTAGAGGGAAGTGGGAAGGAATGCCTGTGGGTGTTTGTTTTTGTCCTCATTTCGCCATCAGCACTGCTTCCAATCGAGCCCTTGGTAACTATCCATGATCAGTGAGGGTGTCATAGTTGTTCACAGAAGGTGCATAGATCTGGTCAGCCGGGAAATAACCTCAGGCACCACAACCTTTAGGTGTAAACAATGGACAGATTGCCATATCTGGAAATCGTTCCATACAAAATCTAAACTCTTCGGGTCACACGCAGGATCCATTTGGCTTATGTAATCAGCTGATTTAACCCAATCTATGGCCGACGATGATCAGCAGAAAAACATTTCTTACATATTTCTCTCCTGCTAGCAGTATTATATAGAACACTACCCTTTGTTGGGGGTTCCTCAACCGCTTAGTGATAAGTGGATCAGTCCCATTTAAAATCAAAGTGAGGCTTGCCTTAATCGTTTGATTCATGATCCCGCCAAGAGTTTTCCTTACGGCTTCTCAGTATGATTTTAGCCCCGGGCACTCAACAAACATATGCCTATCATCAGCTCCAGGCTGATTGCATCTCTTACAGCTTGGTATTGCCTATGCAAACTTGGCCAGTCTCCAGGGTGTCCAGTATATCCTATGGAGAACAAAGAAATATTTTTTCTTTAAGGGAGCATTTTACTGTCCAATAAAGCAGACTTAAAGATACTTGCCAACGGTCATCTGTTCTGTGCTCCGGTAGATCTGGGCTCCACACTTGGTGTGGTTCAGTAAGATGTTTTTCTTCCTAAGTCTTGCGATCCATCCTTTGTAGACCTCACCGCGAGAGGCTGGGAACATGAAAAGATTTCCCCATGAAGACGCTCTGTTGAAGACTTTCTGTCGCTTGAAGCGCATCATTGAGGTTGTACCTTTACCCCAGGAGCTCCGTCTCTACTAGAGCATTACAACATTTCAGTAGTCTCGCCTCCGATCCAAGACCCATTTCTTCAGGCTGCATCTAGGCCTTCCACTAAATATTAGATCCATTTTCATTTCCTTCATTGAGCTATCATCATCTTACAAGATTCTTCTTCAATTATTTGAAGCCCTTTGTGGCCTTTCTCCGAAGGATACATCAATACAAGGACACCTGATTAAACTTGGTTCTGGTTTCCTGATCAAGGCGCTTTGTTCGCCGAAAAACGCGTTGAATTTCTGAAGAACCAACATTGTATTATTTTAACAATCAATTGTTCTTTGTGTGTTGTATAATCTAGTGCGGCTCATTTTTATGTACAATTCTTTGTTTGTTGTATAGTTTACAGACATATTCTTAGTTTGTGACTCTATCATGTGAAAGCAATATTGAAGTATTTTCAGCTATATTTATCTATCTATGGACTTGTCTTATTTTCCAATCCCTTTCCACAAAGTATTACATTGTTCAGTTGTTTTATGTATGTTTCTTGGATTTTGTGTTACATCAAATTTGAGCCTCCATTTTATTATATTGTATTAATAACATTTTGTATTTTAAATTTCATTCATGGTACTTTGGGTTGAGTATCATTTCTTGTTAGTTATGGTCTAAAAATCGAATTGGTCAAATTGTTGCCTAGAGATTTCCCTATCTTATCAATTGTATTTTCCCTGTCCTAGGAACGTTTATTAGTAACCGGGGGTCCTTATTTACACATTTCTTTTTTCTTCCTAGCCTTATTCATTAAAATGTCATCATGCTCCCAGCTATGCTCGTCTGTCCATTTTGGCACTGACCATGAGCTCTGTTGAAGGTATTTGAATCTTGAGATTTTCCTACTGTTGCTACATATATATCCTCCCAGCCGACTAACGCCTTTCCACTGCTAAAGTCTCCCCAAGTGTTATAGCCTGCTTGTCCATCAGACATGTTGGGTGTTCTAGGGGAATCCCACACTGGTGCTAGTGCTGCATAATAGTGCCCACATGTGGTGACATCAAATGGCCATGGGCCTCCTTTATTGCGGCATCTATATGGTGTGCCTTGTGGCACTAACTCTAGACCTTTTCACTCACATTACTCAATGTGAGAGAGATTCATTTTTGGGGACCGGCCCTTATTTTTTATCATTAGATTTTGAACCTAGAAAAAGAAAAAGCAAGGCAGAAAAAGGGAAAAGGAGAACGAGATGAACTAAAAGAAAAATAGGAAAACAGTGACACAGGGAGGAATCTGAGATGGAAAGAAAAATACAAGAGTGTGGAGAAAAAGAGACAGGAAGTGCAGGGTGGTGGAAGAAAGAGGCTGAGGAAATATAAAGCTTAGGCAGCACTGAGTTGCAGCGACCATTGAGTTCGG
The DNA here is from genome assembly GCA_963921515.1 of Calotriton arnoldi. Taxonomy (NCBI): domain Eukaryota; kingdom Metazoa; phylum Chordata; class Amphibia; order Caudata; family Salamandridae; genus Calotriton; species Calotriton arnoldi. The sequence goes on along the minus strand of CAWUFW010004371.1, from coordinate 173,164 downwards.
CAGTGTCAAAAAATGACCCCCCAACACGTTAGAATTATTATTACTACTACTACTATTATTTTCAATTAAGCACTAAATCTAATGCTGTTTGACTGGATGCGTGTGACGTCGTACCTCTATACACTAGCACTGTTCCATGTCCCATCACAGTGATTTGTTTGTCCCCACAAAGCAATATTTTACCACCAGAATATTCCAATGGCTTTTGGCACAAACTATCTCTTCATTTTGTGCCATGCAGTTAACACTGATGGTTTTAATACAGAAAATGCTAATTAGGTCTTACTGAAACGAACAATTGCACCTTTGGTGCGTGGGGCTTAGTTGAGAAATAAAATGTGTTTTCTCAGCTGGCCATGTTAGCGCTGTAAACACCACTTACATACATAAATAAATAAATAAATAATAAACAAACAAACGAATAAATATAAACCGAACCTTTTGGTGTTTCACTGTTGCCTAGATCAGATGTTCGGCTATATTTCCTCAGGCCGTAGACCTGCGTTTTGTGCAGGTAGGCACAGTCTCGGAGAGGACTATAAAAATAATGTATTTGTTGCTATTTCCTATGGCAGTATCTATGCTGCTTTTGTAATTATCAGCCAAGTCACAAATCTTTCTTATCTGTAAGAAGGTGGATTTTGGTACTGCCAATGAAATGTAACTGTGTTTGTGTTTTTTTACCAGTTCTGTACAATGTGGTTTTGTAGTCTAGTCTGGCATTCACAAATTACTCACCCACCATAGCAGGTCTGTCAGAAATTTAAACAAATAATATTACTCCCTCCGTTTTAAAGGGGAAAAACATGAACAGGCAGTACGACTGAACCATTATTATTATTAAAGTTGTATTCTGTTCACTAGAAAACAAATTAAAAGGCATGAACGTCTTCCAATGCTTTGAGTACTACAAACTTTCAATAAATGCAGCACATTCCTATTTACATATTTATAAATAATCAAAAAGACATGGTGATCATTAACTGTTTTTGTTGAGAGAAAACCCTTCAAAGATTGGATGCTTTTCTAGATGAAGTGCTGCACATCTTAGCATTATGTACGATATAGTTTCGTGCTCAGCCTTGCAGAAATGACAAATACTCTCCATTATTTAGTCTCTGCCTTGCCAAGGTTACTGCACCAAATATCAGCTGGCACAACTGGAACAAAAGGAATTTTAAGAAACTTGGTTACTGTTTGAGGGGGGTGAAACCCTACTCAAGTAGCAACCACAATTCCTGTCATAGCGAAGTCACAAGCAAACGCCAAATTAGCCTGTGACAACACAACACAAGAAAAAACCCACCGCAATTTAGAAACAGAGTAAAATTTATTAATTAAATCAAAAGCAAAATGACAAACATCCAATCAGTAGAACCAGAGATATGCAATTTTAAAGATTTAATTGAAGATAGTGCCAAAAAGCCCAGAGCGCCACTCGCAGCTATCTGGTCATGCGAGACCGGAAGAAAGTAAAAAATTTAGGCTCACTGCGATGGAGCGCGGGTTGGGTGCAGGAAGCAGGTTAGTGCCTCTGAAAACTCACCTTCTCTGTCCAGCACAAAGAGTCACGTTTGCAGTGGAGTGGGGCTGCTAAAAGCAGACAAGCGTAGTGGACGATTGTCGATGTAGCTCAAAGAGCAAGTCTGGCTTCGCGGAAGGGCATCCCTGTAGCGCAAAGATCCTGTTTTTGTGGTGAACGATCAGGCTGGTGCTTCGTAATGGCGCTCTCTGCGAGTGGTCGATGCTGTAGCATGAAGGGTCGGGCTGACAGAACATTGTGTTGGTGGGCCTTGCGAGTTACAAGGTTTCAGCACCAACATGTTAGTTTGCGGCCCTGAAGAGACCAAAATCTTCAATTCAGCTTCTCTGAGGCCACATCAAGAGTCCAGGACCTGAGGGGCACCACTCGGTATTCAGGGACTTGCTCCAGCTGGATTTGGGTGCAGGTTCAGGCAGTTGTGAGCTGGTTATGTTCCTGTGGTTTGGAACAGGACACCTGCAGACTAGCCCTTGGAGTCACTCTTGGAGTCCTGGTGACAGGTGGAGGTCCAATCCCTCTGACTCAGGCAGGGGGGCAGCAGGAAAGCAGGGCAGCAATCCAGCTGTCCAGCAAGGCAGTAGTCCAGCAGGACAGCAGTCTTGCAGAGTAGCAGTCCTTTCAGCAGCACAGCAGTCCTTCTTCCTGGCAGAGTTTTCACAGGTCCAGAAGTGTACTGAAAAGTTGGTGTCTGAGGTCTAATATTTATACCAGGAGCCTCCATTGAAGTGGGAGAAGCTTCTAGAGGTTTCCCTTTGAAGTGCAAAGGCTTCCAGCCTCCCCTGCACCTGCTCCATACTAACTATAGGGGATATGCAGCCCTTTGTGTAGAGACAGGACCCAGCCTATTCAAGTGTAAGCAGGGCAGTGCCCAGCTCCACCCTCCCATCCTGCCAGTGTTGACCCGACCAGGCACACCTAAGCTCTCTATTGTGTGTGGCTCTCCAAGAGGAATACACAAAGCCCAACTGTCAGCAACACCCATTCATGTGACCCAGAGACAGGCTGCAGGCACTAAATGGCTAATACAGGAAAATGTCAACTTTATAAATATGGCATTTTAAAAATTGCAATTTAAAATCCAACTTCACAAAAAGTGAGGCTTTTTCATTACAATTCCAAAGATACCAAACATGGGCTGGTTACCTGCTTCCATTTGGAAATTACCACTTATTAAATGTACTAAGGTAACTCAAATGTTATCCTATGAGAGAGGCAGACCTTGCAGCAGTGAAAAATGAATTTAAGAGGTTTTTCAATACCAGGCAATGTAAAACTTCAATGTACTTGCCCTACTTTTTAAATACACTGCACCCTGCCCTCTGGGCTGTCCAGAGCCTACCCTAGAAGTGACTTACATGTATTGAGAAGGAACGTTTGGGCCTGGCTAAATGTTTATTTTGCCAGGTTGAGATGGCAGTTTAAAACTGCCCATACAGGCTGCAATAGCAGACCTGAGACATATTTAAAGGGCTACTTAAGTGGGTGGCACAATCAGTGCCGCAGGACCATTAGTTGCATTTAGTTTCAGGCCCTGGGCACAGGTAGTGCCACTTTACTAGGGACTTACAAGTAAATTAAATATGCCATTTTGGTATAAGCCAACTCTACCATATTTTAGGGAGCGAGCACAAGCACTTTAGCAGTGGTAAAGTGTGCATTGTCCTAAAGCCATCAAAAACGAAGACAGCAAAGCAGGAGGATGGAAGACAAAAAGTTAGGGGAGAACCCAGTCAAGGATGCCAGGTCTAACATGATTTTATATATATCTATATATAGATAGATATATATAGATATATATATATATATATATATATCCAGTTACTACTCCACGTGCGTTCGCGCACAGACAGGATACGGACAACTTGATGTGCTGGTGCTCAAGTAAACAATTTTATTTAAGTTTTCAGTGAGAGTCCATCATGACGCTGTTTCGCCACTCCTATATATATATCCAAACCAGCGTCGTCTCCCCAATCCAATGAAAACAACACGCCGTGGCCACATGATATCCTTATGCGTGATTATTTATTAGCAATTAGCAATGTCAAATTGCTAATAAATATTCACGCATAAGGATATCGTGTGGCCACGGCGTGTTCTTTTCATTGGATTGGGGAGACGACGCTGGTTTGGATTTGTAGGGGCTCGCGACCCCGCCACGGCCCACCATTGCAAGCGGCTTGGGTTTCTTCGCGACATGATTGTCTGGTAGATAGATATATATATATATATATATATATATATATATATGTGATCAAGACTCTAAACGAGTTGAAACGCGTTATGGCAGCATCAAGAATAAATATTTAAATTTGCACTAACTTCGTGGTCCATGTCCGTTTGTGGCGAGAGAAAGAGGAGCCTGCGGAGAAAGCGATATATATATATATATATATATATAATATCATGTTAGACCTGCCAAAAATTATAAGGATATTGCAAGCCACTGAAGAGTTCAATAACCATATAGGGGAACGAGGCCGGTGGTCGAGTTCCATTATAAGGTTATGGAACTCCGAGGTGACTAGCAATATCCTTATTATGTACGCCAGAGGATACTTTATACCATATAAAACAAAGCCACACCATCACCTTTTCCACAAACCACTTAAAACTTTAGTGTGAAACTATTTCATATCAAAATTAGGCACATCAAAAACCTGTTAATTATTTGTTGCAAACAGATATTAGAAACAGCTCAGTACTAGTCAGTTTATAGAAAAAAAGCTGCACTAGCTCCAGATGTGTAGAAACATACAGAAAGATTCTAGATTTTCTCCAACTATTTAAGGAGTGCAAAAAATAAACATGCTCTCCCTGCTTGTCATTGTAAGCTAAAAATAAAATGGAATAGAAGAAAGAAAAGCAGCCTTCCCTTGTTGTTGCTTTAAACAGCTGCTTCAATTATGCTCCGTGATCTGACCTGCCTTTTATCTGGGCTGCTGGCTCTGGCAGCAGGCATTTTTAAGTCAGAACTCGACTGTAATAACTTATAATAGTCAAATTCTGATGTCTTTTCTTTATAATCGGCGACTGGATGCGTCTCAAGTTGCCGATTATAAAGAAATTAGAGACCGTGTTTTATACAGGGATTACAGTATCCCATGTATTTTACACAGACACTCACATACATAAATATAAATATTATTTATATATATATATATATATATATATATATATATATATATATATATATATATGCTTGCAATTTATTCTCTGTTCAAAGATGCACTCTAAAACAGACTAATTCCACTGATTCTAGTAAAGGCAAACCAGTATTCTTTATTCAGAAATATTTCAAGCCTTACGCGTTTCGGAGCAGCAGCTCCTTGATCACAGGCATTTCATGAGGCTGCACAGTGTTGCTGAAAAGGCACTCTCCCTGCATGTCTTTTATTTCAATTGCCCTCCAGTGGGCCTCACAGGCTTGAAATATTTCTGAATAAAGAATGCCGGTTTACCTTTACTAGAATCAGTGGAATTCATCTATTTTACAGTGCATCTTCGAACAGAAGATAAATTGCAAACAAAAAAAAAAAAAAAATATATATATATATATATATATATATATATATATATGTACCTTACTCATTTTTCAATGTATATATATATATATATATATATATATCAAAAAATTATTACAAGAAACAAAAACACAACAGCTGACCAAGGCTAAGCACTTGAATCCAATTGTATCATTACTGAGGTTCGGTGCTACTACTCCCAGCACCAGCCGTTGATAGGTGCCACTGGTACAGGAAAGTTCATAGGAAAAGGGAGGTGCACTCAATAATTGTTCAGCAGAGCCAGTTCAGTCCATAAATCTTCTTTATTAAAAAAATAATATATAAATAACTTGAAGCACAGCCAACGCGTTTCATTCCTATGTGCCAAAGGAACTTCATCAGGGCTGAAACAATCACACAAGGACATAATATAAATACACATATTGACACAATGTTGACATATATAAACACATACTCAGGTCGCTAGACAGCCCACATGACTTATATATACAACATGAACCATACTACAAATTGACATTTGAAAAACTCAGAAAAAAGACAATTTTCTAGAGTAATTTTAATTTAAAAGGGAGAGACCTATATTAGATATGAAAGGATAAAGATATATTAATAAGTGGGAAAATGAAGAGGAAAAGAGCGAAAGAGAAAATATAAGAAAGAATTATTACAAAAAGAATTATTTCAATCGAAAGGATAAATGTGATAGACCGTTGGGAAGGAAAAATAATATTAAAAAATAAAAAATAAATAATAAAAAATCCAAGAAAAAGGAAACTATTAGGAATGAGTGAAAAAGAATAAGTGAATGGGAGAAAGAATAAATAAGTGAATAAGAGAAAAAATATGTGCTTCTAAGAGTGAATAGAAACAACTATAAATGAAACACCAAATAATAATCTATAGAGAAAAGGTGATAACAGATCCCCAATAACCAATCATTAGGAGTCTCTATAATAAAGAGTCTCACTGTGACAAAGATAATGGGTTGGGTTTAGTAACAGTCAATTTTATTTGTTGATAAAACTCCAGATGACAAGGTCCCAAGGTAGTTGAAAAAATATTAAAATCCAGATTTCAATTCTATAAGGAAAGATCACAATAGGTAAAGTTAAAAAAAGTCAAAAGGCATACGTGGCCTGATATCATACTACCAAGTTACATGAAATGCTTTCTCAACTTAATCTAATGCGTATATACGTGCATAATCATTTGAAAAGTCGAGAGGTAACGTCAAATGGTCCCGGAGTTCAACCCAGATAATGATAGACAGAATACTTCGATCCTTACTGTCAAATATAAGGTAAAGGAAAGTAGGAAAGGTTAAGGGCTACAACATCAAACTCCAAATAGCCCACCTGGTTAAAAATGGCACCATGGTAGTTAAAAAGGTTCCTGATGTTACCAAAATTGTATAGACCCCATATCAGTATCAGCCCTTCCTACAAAAGCCAAAACCATATGATAATGAGTGCCGGGGAAAAATCTTCAAAATAAGTCAATTACCAAAGCAGTATTAAAGTTCTATTGGCGAATTCGCCAAAAGCAGCTATCCCACATGCATAAAACTGGTATATTATTCAAGGCTCGGTACAGAGCACGGATTGTGTCCGAGACACATCAGGCAAGGTCAGAAAATCAACATGGAAAAGGGCAATTCCAATAGACCAACACCTATTATGATGTATTATTTATGAAAACCAGGTGTAGACATAAAATAGTTCCCTGTTATGGACGGGCAAACGGATCTGCAGCCAATGATCCAAAAACGAATGAGGCGTTCTGCCACATATGCAGCGCACAGTTTAACACAAAGTCTGAGTGGGTAAATAAGGACCCCACCTCTTCTGACACCGTACAGAAGCCCCATTTTATACAGAGGCATACCCTTTTGCGGCCAAACAGATACCCAAAATTCAGATCAAGCAATCCGCCCCATGTGGGAGACACCGAGTGTTGAGCAAAGCGAGAGCGGGCAAGTAAGGACCCCACCCTCTCAACCAATCGTAAATTATTTGATGACATGAGTGAAGATAATTGCGGTTCACCCCATTACATAAAGTTACAAGATGTAACGAAACCCCAACTTACTTGGCTTAGAACGGTGAATCAAAATTACGGCATGGTAACCAGCGAGTCTTGAGAACGTTGTCTCATGCCATTATTCAAAGGGCAAGCCGCCAGCGACGTAAATCACGATGTGACGTCAATCTCGCGCGCGGAAACCGGAACTTAATACGTGAGCCAATCGATAAAAATGGCGAAAAATGTTCGGCCATATTGTAATCAAAGAAAATAGTACATAAAATGCCGAAATCGAATCGAATGAAGTGAGATATAAGTCAAATACAATTAATACAAATTAATACTGACTCTAAAAGGACCAGAAACCAATAACATTCAAAATAACCACAATACCGGCCGCAAATCGGGGGCGGAAATCGCCTATATCCGCCCTCTTGAAAGAACACAGGCCAACCACAAGTAACCAAAATTGAACCCGAGGCGGCCATCTTGGAGTGAAGGAGGTCAGTATCTATTCCCACTCTGTAGGCTGTGGTTGTTAGCAAGATTCAGTGTACATCATATAGGAAGAGCTAAGAGAAAAGACTGATAATGCAGTACTGTTGAAATTAGGCAGTTATACAGAGAGAAATAAATGAAATTTAATCAACAAATTTAAGAATTGAAAATAAATTAGTAACAGACTGCAAATGAATAAGCTTATTAACTTATAAGAAAAGGAAGAACAAACGAAAGAAACACAATAAAATCTGTTGATTCTTACTTTGTCAGTGAGACATGATGTAAATACAGCACAATACATGGTTAGTGTTAATATAGTCACATTTTGGACACTAACAGCGAGATGGTTACTTATTGTCGATGTAGCGAATGTACAAGCACAAACAGAGATTACTTCAAAAGGTCATCTATACATGGACAAAGATACTACAAAATCATGAATGCATCAAGGTACTCTCTATCTAATATCCACTGCAAATATATGGCGGGGTCCCCCGTCTGTGATTTACACTAGAAAATAGTGGAGTTCCCCATCTGTATTATGTCCCCTGTGTGTTGCCCTCATACAGCAAATCCACTTTGCTTCTCTTTGCCTGACCAGTAGCTCTCTGTCCCCACCTCTATCTCCGGCAGGTATGTGGTCAATACCGTGAAACAGAATGAGGTGTCATCTGAGTGTGCATCTTTATAATGGTCCACTAAGGGATATCTGCTGTCCTTATTCAGTATGGCCCTAAGATCCTCTTGTGTACAGATCTTTAAGGGCCGAACTGTGCTACCCAAATATATTACGTTACATTTGCATCCCAACACATAAATAACGTGTGTAGTCTTGCAATTAATAAAATGTAAAATATTGTGAGATTTTGAGGTGTTATAAGTAAAATTAGTAATCTTGTTTTTGCCATAGGGACAGACATTACAAGATCCACAGGTAAAGAAACCTGCCGGTTTGGGCGGTAACCATGTATCTTGTTACATAGCTAGGACATAGTGTGTTACAAAGTGACCTGCCCCTTCTGTAAGAGATGGAAGGCTTGGCTGGAAGACTAGTTTTTAAACTGGGCACCTCTTTTAAAAGGCCCCAGTTTTTTTTCAGGATATTGAATATCTTGTTACTGTTTGTTGTGTATTGCGCTACAAACCTAACTGTCCCCTCAGTTGTCGACCCTTTATCTTGTTTATGTTTCTCTTGGAGGGTGTCTTCTCTATTCAGCTGTTGTGCTCTGGTAACGGCTTTATCAAGGATCTCCTTTTTGTGTCCTCTTTTTAGGAATCTCCTTTTGGATTCCATGATATTACTGTTGAATGTTTCTTCTTCGCTGCAATTCCTTCTAATTGTCGTCATCTCCCTATAGGGGATGTTATTGATGACTGAATGTGAGTGTGCACTAGCAGCATGCAGAATCCCATTGCATGCTGTTTCTTTTCTGTAAAGGGTACTTTGTATAATACCATTTTTAATGTAGAATTGTATATCCAGGAAGTTGATTTTCTCTTTGTCAGATGTCATGGTCAACCTCACATTATAATCATTCGTATTTAAAAACTCAAAATACTGCTCTAATTGATCCGTAGACCCAGACCACAGACAGATAATATGGTCGATGTACCTCCCCCAGAACACAATATATTCCGTCCAGGGGGAGGCACGTCTGCTCCAGGCATGCTCCCTCTCAAACCACCCCATAAAGAGGCAGGCATAAGAGGGAGTAAACCTCGAGCCCATGGCTGTACCTTGTGTTTGTTGAAACCAACACCTGTCATGTAAAAAGAAATTATTATTAAGAATGAAATCAATCATCTCTATAATCATTTGATTGAATTCGTATTGTTCTGCACTCTCTTTATCCAGGAAAGATTGTACCGCCGATATTCCAAACTCCTTCTGTATACAGGTATATAAGCATTCCACATCAAAAGTGACGAATAAAAGCTCATCAGACCATTGAAAGTCTCTGAATTTGACTAGAATGTCTTTACTGTCCCTGACATAGGAGGGTAAGTCTAAGACATGTTTTTGAAGCCTAAGGTCTACAAATTCTGAAAGTCTCTTGGTGGGTGAGCCCACCCCCGACATAATTGAATGACCAGGAGGAAATGATCCCCCCTTGTGAATCTTTGGCAAGATGTAAATGCATGGGTATTTAGGGCATTCAACCCTAAGATACCTGAATTCATCCCCTGAGAGCAACGCAATTTCTTTCCCTTCACTTAATTTCATATTTATCATTGTGGTAAGTTGCTTAATAGGATTAATAGTGATCTTTTGATAGCAGTGTTCGTTGCTCAATTGGCGATTAATTTCTGTCATATAGTCGCAATGGTTCATAACCACAACATTGGCACCCTTGTCCGCCTCTCTGATGACTATGGTAGTGTCACGTTTGAGGCGGTTGAGTGCCTGTCTTTCATTGGAAGTGATATTGTGATGTATAGGAAAGGAGAATTTGCTAGGCATCTCTAATTTATAAAGATCCTCGCTCACTTTTTCATAAAAGGTGTCTATATTTTGATGATAGGCCAATGTAGGTGTAAATTTTGATCTTGGCTTTAAACCACTCTTATTAGCACATTTTTGAGGAATGCCAAATTCATTTAACAAAGATGGTATATCATGATTTGTTTCATCATCCAAAGTAAGCAGACAGTGAATATTCCTTATCTCAGCAATTGTGTGCATCACAGTTTCAGGGATGATTGGTCTCACAGTAGTCTCAGGATTATGATGAGAAAAATAATCCCGAAGTTTAAGCAATCGGACAAATTTGTACAGATCGATATGTACATCAGTGATATCTCCACTTTGTGTAGGACAGATATTTAGACCTTTACACAAAACCGTCACTTCATCTTTGTCCAGAACTTTATTAGACAGATTAACAATTTTTAAATCATTGTCATTTTCAATACAAGCTGACATGCAATTATTAAAGGTTACATTATCAATCATTGTTTGGATCGTGTTGTTGTGTTCCCCTTGCCTACTGTTCCTCCTTTGGAACCTCCCTTTGGACTTCCTCCCTCCCCTCCGGGTTTTAATTGCTCCCTTTTTTGTTGTAACCTGTTGCTTATTCTCAACTTTGCGAGCTCTTTCTGGAAGGCGGAGGACCCTTCCCCTAAAGGAGTCTCATGTGAGGAGGCTATACTACTCTGTGACAAGGCAGAAATACTGCTAACAGAATGTGTATCGTCGCTCTCTTCCCTTTCCTCTCTATTTCTTTTCTTCTCTTCTCCTCCCTGGATATTATCAAATTTCTTTGCGAACGTGTACACCCACCCATCATGGTAGTCTTTATCATCTCTCTTTATTTTCCTTAACTTTTTATCTTTAAGGTATACTTGATGATTTTCCATGACCTTTTTTAAAATTGCAAAGTTTTTTCAATAAGGTCCTTTTGTTCCATTTCATTGATTTCCTTTTCTACAGCCTCTATTTCAACTTGAAGTTTTTCTCCCTTCTCACTGGCATGTCTCACTAATATTTGCAACAAATTTCTTGTACAGTTTAACTAAATTATCTTATCACTTTTATACAAAAACTATTTCAGCCGAAAGGAACACACGAAAAACAGATTAATGGGTAACAAGTTGCTTTTTATATAAATTACATCATTTATAAATTACCCATATTTGAATATAAGGCTGTCAAAAAAGTGAAATTATAAGGTGACGAGTGACCAGGTGACATATTGTGCTCAGTGAAACAGTTGAGTGAATGTTATGTACAAAGTGATTAAAATATGTACAAAGGAGGAAAAGGAAGGCCAGACTAAGGACAATAACTCTGCTATTAACCCAATTCTAATTCTTCAAGCAGAGCCTTGATCTGGACCAAGAGGTAGCGTCGACGTTTCAACCCTATCTACGCACTATTGAGTAGTCATTACGGGTCTTCATCAGGACAGGAGAGATGGCAGCCTGTGAATTTGGACAGAACGTGGGTTAAGCATGTTGCATTGCATTGGAGTGTGTTCCAGACCGCAAAATACAAAGGCTCTAGACTCACCTAATGTATCCAGAGTTAATCAGTAGTAGGTGGGCAAAGGGCTCATGTCCGCATGCTCAAGGCCCCTATCAGATAAATTCTGAGGAGGAAGGATTGGGATTTGTATTAAACTAATATTCACATAATATACTCAATAGTTATAACTTGATTATGAGGGTAACCACTCACCCAATAAAAATGCAGGGAATCAGGAATTAATAGGTAAATCCTCTTTCCCAATTGACAGAGGCACACAGTATCGGGCTCAGAGTAGAGGTCAATTCTGTGGAAAAAGGCTCAGGTCAGCGTGGTCCAGGCACTCTCAAAGGATTGGTATTTATCTAATAATAAAACGATATACTAAATAGTTATAACTAGATTAAAACGGGGGAAAGAACTCACCCAGTAGAATGACATGAGAGAGGGAAGCAATGGGTTAAATCCGCATTCCCGAATAATAAAGGCACATAAAGTCCGGTTTGAGGAAGTAAATTCTGTCGAAAAAGTAGAAACGGGAAGAGAAGTCAGTATATGACCCGTTTGTATAGCTATTAGTTAAACCGTCTGCATGCCTAAAACGGTGCTTACCTAATCAATGTGAATCCGTGACAAGTACGGATGGTCGATTTCAAGAGGCGGTGGCAGGCAAACGTCCTGTCAACCCGCTATGATGTATTAGCCAGCCTCCCCGTGATCGGCTCGCCTTAAATGAGGCAGATTCCGGCGTTCGCGTGCACAGCGCGCTCGTGTGTGCAGCTGCGGGATGCTAGCAACATCAGTTGCCTAGCAACCGCGCTTTACTGTTTAAAACCCAATGTCACGTCAATTACAGAGAAGGGGATTTTGGGATTTGTACAACTGCCCCATTTTGTGCACATTTTAAAGTTACAACATGCATAGTAACGTTCCAAGAACAATGTTTACAGCGTAAGTAAGAACGGATGGTACCACATTTAGTATTAAAAGATCTTGCACAATTGGATAGAGGCAAGAGATACCATACATTAATTAAGTAAGTTGAATAAAATAATTAAAAGACATCTCGTGTATATCCGTGATGCGCTCACAACATTAAGATACATGGTCACATGGTCACTTTTACAATAGATTATCAGAAATACCACGTCTTTGAAAATGACAAGATACACATAAGAATTCGTTTGACCATAAAAACAAGATAACCTAAACAATCTCAGCGATTGCAATAACACATTTGTATCGTACATGCATGCAACTGCATCCTGTGTGATTTAGATAAGCCTACAGACAATAGATGGTCAACCATAAGTACAATTAGTAGTGATCCCAATGGTTGTAGTATGGCGTAAATAATCTTAATTCAAATGTGTGTAGGGCCTACATCAATGTTAAAGTTGGCCCATTCGTCTTGCTGCTGACCTATACAGTGCATGCAACTGCATCCTGTGTGATTTAGATAAGCCTACAGACAATAGATGGTCAACCAGAAGTACAAGCTGGGGGTCGCGTAGCTATTAGTAGTGATCCCAATAGTTGTAATATGACGTAAATAATCTTAATTCAAATGTGTGTAGGGCCTACATCAATGTTAAAGATGGACATTCGTCTTGCTGCTGGCCTATACAGTGTAGATCATCTTAGTTTGTGTGTGTGGTGAACACACATCCTGGCTAAAGTTGGCCCATTTGTTTTGAAGTCTCCTCAAACTCATTCAATCCCACCATTACAGTGTTGAGAGAATGGATCCACCTACACTCCTTACGGTTGAGGGCCACTGATAGCGAACCCCCTCTTGGATGGGGACAGATTTTCTCGATAACCCACCATTTCATACTCTCTGGGGGATGGTTATGTGTGACAAAGTGATCAACTAATGGAGCTCCCTGCACTCTACATCTCACTCTGCTCATGTGTTGCAATATCCTAGTCTTGACTTTCTGAGTGGTTTGTCCCACATAAAGTAAGTCGCATGGACAGCGAATGGTATATATCACATTATTGCTGTTGCAGTTGGTGAATTGTGACAATTTGTGTGTTCTGTTGATGTGTGTAAATGTGGATCCTTCAATGGTCAATGGGCAGGCTTTACATTGGCCACATTTACGATGGCCAATTATGGGTGGTAGGCCCAAATGACTTCGAATATTCATAGGTTTAGGAGGCTCAAGATACGCTTTGACAACATTGTCCTTTATGTTTCTGCCCCTCTTGAAGGGAAACAGGGGATCTGCAGATGTGTTCAATTCACTTGCAACAAGATTCCAATACTTCTTCACAATCTTTTTTATACTGTTGCTCTTGGTGTTAAATGTAGTCACACAGACAATCTTTTCCGTCCTTTCCGGTTTCTGTTTGACCTGCAGTAGTTGGTCGCATGGACAGTACCAGGCACGTTTGCGCGCCCGTTTCAACAGCCCTGTCGGATAACCTCTCTCTTTTAGGCGAGTAGTTAAAATTTCTGTCTCCTTAAAAAAGTCCGTCCTTCTTGTACAGTTCCTCCTAAGTCTGAGGTACTGGCCATACGGCAGATTGTCCCTCAAATTACGCGGGTGATGTGATTCATATTTGAGGAGTGTATTCCTTTCGGTTGGTTTGCGATAAAGGTCACAAAACAAACAGCCCTCTTCCACTTTGAACGTGAGGTCCAGAAAGTCAATGGATTCATTGTTGTTGGTCATGGTAAACTGGATATCTCTTGTTCTGGTGTTCAGCCAATCCTGAAATTTCTTGAGTTCATTTTTCGGTGCCCGACCAAATCATTATAACGTCATCTATGTAACGCTTCCACACATCAATCTTGTTTATGTAGGGGTTGTCAAGGCTGTACAAGTATTCCTCCTCGTAATCATCCATGAAGATGTTCGCCAGACTCGGTGCGTAAGTAGCTCCCATGACAACCCCCTTGCACTGATAATAGAATTGGTTCTTAAAGATGAAATAATTCCGCTTCATCGCAATCTCCAACAACTGAATAATATGCATTGTATCTCTGACGAATGATTTGGTTTCTTGCACCCAGGGTTGCAGAAAATAGCCACTCAATAAATGTATCGACTATTTTCTGCAACCCTGGGTGCAAGAAACCAAATCATTCATCAGAGATACAATGCATATTATTCAGTTGTTGGAGGGTCAACCATATGACTCACAAACTCAACTACTTGTAACGTTCGTTGTATCTTCTTTGTATACCTCCATCCCCCAAGGAAAGGCGCTGGATGTAGTCCGAGCTACACTGGACAAACGACCTAGACCGCATTGGACACCTACTGATTTTGTGAGTGGCCTGTTGGAGATTGCGATGAAGCGGAATTATTTCATCTTTAAGAACCAATTCTATTATCAGTGCAAGGGGGTTGCCATGGGAGCTACTTACGCACCGAGTCTGGTGAACATCTTCATGGATGATTACGAGGAGGAACACTTTTACAGCCTTGACAACCCCTACATAAACAAGATTGATGTGTGGAAGCGTTACATAGATGACGTTATAATGATTTGGTCGGGCACCGAAAATGAACTCAAGAAATTTCAGGATTGGCTGAACACCAGAACAAGAGATATCCAGTTTACCATGACCAACAACAATGAATCCATTGACTTTCTGGACCTCACGTTCAAAGTGGAAGAGGGCTGTTTGTTTTGTGACCTTTATCGCAAACCAACCGAAAGGAATACACTCCTCAAATATGAATCACATCACCCGCGTAATTTGAGGGACAATCTGCCGTATGGCCAGTACCTCAGACTTAGGAGGAACTGTACAAGAAGGACGGACTTTTTTAAGGAGACAGAAATTTTAACTACTCGCCTAAAAGAGAGAGGTTATCCGACAGGGCTGTTGAAACGGGCGCGCAAACGTGCCTGGTACTGTCCACGTGACCAACTACTGCAGGTCAAACAGAAACCGGAAAGGACGGAAAAGATTGTCTGTGTGACTACATTTAACACCAAGAGCAACAGTATAAAAAAGATTGTGAAGAAGTATTGGAATCTTGTTGCAAGTGAATTGAACACATCTGCAGATCCCCTGTTTGCCTTCAAGAGGGGCAGAAACATAAAGGACAATGTTGTCAAAGCGTATCTTGAGCCTCCTAAACCTATGAATATTCGAAGTCATTTGGGCCTACCACCCATAATTGGCCATCGTAAATGTGGCCAATGTAAAGCCTGCCCATTGACCATTGAAGGATCCACATTTACACACATCAACAGAACACACAAATTGTCACAATTCACCAACTGCAACAGCAATAATGTGATATATACCATTCCCTGTCCATGCGACTTACTTTATGTGGGACAAACCACTCAGAAAGTCAAGACTAGGATATTGCAACACATGAGCAGAGTAAGATGTAGAGTGCAGGGAGCTCCATTAGTTGATCACTTTGTCACACATAACCATCCCCCAGAGAGTATGAAATGACGGGTTATTGAGAAAATCTGTCCCCATCCAAGAGGGGGTTCGCTATCAGTGGCCCTCAACCGTAAGGAGTGTAGGTGGATCCATTCTCTTAACACTGTAATGGTGGGATTGAATGAGTTTGAGGAGACTTCAAAACAAATGGGCCAACTTTAGCCAGGATGTGTGTTCACCACACACACAAACTAAGATGATCTACACTGTATAGGCCAGCAGCAAGACGAATGTCCATCTTTAACATTGATGTAGGCCCTACACATATTTGAATTAAGATTATTTACGTCATATTACAACTATTGGGATCACTACTAATAGCTACGCGACCCCCAGCTTGTACTTCTGGTTGACCATCTATTGTCTGTAGGCTTATCTAAATCACATAGGATGCAGTTGCATGCACTGTATAGGTCAGCAGCAAGACGAATGGGCCAACTTTAACATTGATGTAGGCCCTACACACATTTGAATTAAGATTATTTACGCCATACTACAACCATTGGGATTACTACTAATTGTACTTATGGTTGACCATCTATTGTCTGTAGGCTTATCTAAATCACACAGGATGCAGTTGCATGCATGTACGATACAAATGTGTTATTGCAATCGCTGAGATTGTTTTGGTTATCTTGTTTTTATGGTCAAACGAATTCTTATGTGTATCTTGTCATTTTCAAAGACGTGGTATTTCTGATAATCTATTGTAAAAGTGACCATGTGACCATGTATCTTAATGTTGTGAGCGCATCACGGATATACACGAGATGTCTTTTAATTATTTTATTCAACTTACTTAATTAATGTATGGCATCTCTTGCCTCTATCCAATTGTGCAAGATCTTTTAATACTAAATGTGGTACCATCCGTTCTTACTTACGCTGTAAACATTGTTCTTGGAACGTTACTATGCATGTTGTAACTTTAAAATGTGCACAAAATGGGGCAGTTGTACAAATCCCAAAATCCCCTTCTCTGTAATTGACGTGACATTGGGTTTTAAACAGTAAAGCGCGGTTGCTAGGCAACTGATGTTGCTAGCATCCCGCTGCTGCACACGCGAGCGCGCTGTGCACGCGAACGCCGGCATCTGCCTCATTTAAGGCGAGCCGATCACGGGGAGGCTGGCTAATACATCATAGCGGGTTGACAGGACGTTTGCCTGCCACCGCCTCTTGAAATCGACCATCCGTACTTGTCACGGATTCACATTGATTAGGTAAGCACCGTTTTAGGCATGCAGACGGTTTAACTAATAGCTATACAAACGGGTCATATACTGACTTCTCTTCCCGTTTCTACTTTTTCGACAGAATTTACTTCCTCAAACCGGACTTTATGTGCCTTTA
Organism: Calotriton arnoldi; assembly: GCA_963921515.1. Lineage (NCBI taxonomy): Eukaryota > Metazoa > Chordata > Amphibia > Caudata > Salamandridae > Calotriton > Calotriton arnoldi. The sequence continues at coordinate 155,831 of CAWUFW010004371.1, read as the reverse complement.
TTATTCGGGAAAGCGGATTTAACCCATTGCTTCCCTCTCTCATGTCATTCTACTGGGTGAGTTCTTTCCCCCGTTTTAATCTAGTTATAACTATTTAGTATATCGTTTTATTATTAGATAAATACCAATCCTTTGAGAGTGCCTGGACCACGCTGACCTGAGCCTTTTTCCACAGAATTGACCTCTACTCTGAGCCCGATACTGTGTGCCTCTGTCAATTGGGAAAGAGGATTTACCTATTAATTCCTGATTCCCTGCATTTTTATTGGGTGAGTGGTTACCCTCATAATCAAGTTATAACTATTGAGTATATTATGTGAATATTAGTTTAATACAAATCCCAATCCTTCCTCCTCAGAATTTATCTGATAGGGGCCTTGAGCACGCGGACCTGAGCCCTTTGCCCACCTACTACTGATTAACTCTGGATACATTAGGTGAGTCTAGAGCCTTTGTATATTGCGGTCTGGAACACACTCCAATGCAATGCAACATGCTTAACCCACGTTCTGTCCAAATTCACAGGCTGCCATCTCTCCTGTCCTGATGAAGACTCGTAATGACTACTCAATAGTGCGTAGATAGGGTTGAAACGTCGACGCTACCTCTTGGTCCAGATCAAGGCTCTGCTTGAAGAATTAGAATTGGGTTAATAGCAGAGTTATTGTCCTTAGTCTGGCCTTCCTTTTCCCTCCTTTGTACATATTTTAATCACTTTGTACATAACATTCACTCAACTGTTTCACTGAGCACAATATGTCACTTGGTCACTCGTCACCTTATAATTTCACTTTTTGACAGCCTTATATTCAAATATGGGTAATTTATAAATGATGTAATTTATATAAAAAACAACTTGTTACCCATTAATCTGTTTTTCGTGTGTTCTTTTCGGCTGAAATTGTTTTTGTATAAAAGTGATAAGATAATTTAGTTAAACTGTACAAGAAATTTGTTGCGCTCACCCGACAGAACCATTGTTTTTTCTTTATAAAATACCCAGGTTCTGAGGGACACAGGGTCGCCCCATTGTTTGTTTTGATCACTAATATTTGCATCATAACCTGTGATGCACTCTCTAGGTTAACTTCCCATTCTTTCAGAAGTTCTGCACTTAAGTCTTCAAAAGTTGGAAAGATCAAAATTCTTAGACCTCTGGGGATTTTCTTATTTTCTAAATACTGTTGGAGCGTCACGCCATCCCACCAACGGGATAACTCCTGTTTTTTCAAACGTTCAAGCTGGAGGAATAGTGTTTTAAGGCTAGTCCTGTTGGTGGCCCCCTGTTTTACAGGCTGTCTTGATGTACTTGTACCAAAAAGATTTTGAGCCATCTCTTCCCTGCCATCTTCAAATCTAGGCATACTAGTCAAATTGTAAAAGATGAGGATAAGTGCAAAACGATCCAACAAATGATTACAAGAAACAAAAACACAACAGCTGACCAAGGTTAAGCACTTGAATCCAATTGTATCATTACTGACGTTCGGTGCTACTACTCCCAGCACCCGCCGTTGATAGGTGCCACTGGTACAGAAAAGTTCATAGGAAAAGGGAGGTGCACTCAATAATTGTTCAGCAGAGCCAGTTCAGTCCATAAATCTTCTTTATTAAAAAAATTATATATAAATAACTTGAAGCACAGCCAACGCGTTTCGTTCCTATGTGCCAAAGGAACTTCATCAGGGCTGAAACAATCACACAAGGACATAATATAAATACACATATAACACATATATTGACACAATGTTGACATATATAAACACATACTCAGGTCGCTAGACAGCCCACATGACTTATATATGCAACTTGAACCATACTACAAATTGACATTTGAAAAACTCAGAAAAAGACAATTTTCTAGAGTAATTTTAATTTAAAAGGGAGAGACCTATATTAGATATGAAAGGATAAAGATATAATAATAAGTGGGAAAATGAAGAGGAAAAGAGCGAAAGAGAAAATATAAGAAATATAGGTCTCTCAATTCAACATTGTGTCAATATATGTGTTATATGTGTATTTATATTATGTCCTTGTGTGATTGTTTCAGCCCTGATGAAGTTCCTTTGGCACATAGGAATGAAACGCGTTGGCTGTGCTTCAAGTTATTTATATATTATTTTTTTAATACAGAAGATTTATGGACTGAACTGGCTCTGCTGAACAATTATTGAGTGCACCTCCCTTTTCCTATGAACTTTATATATAAAATCATTCTATCTATTCTTTTAAATATTTATTTTTGGGGGGTGGAAATCCCCCCTTTTTTTTTGACTAGCTATATCGCATGAAGAATTTGTGCCCATTACAATGTGCTGCATACTGGCTTTACTAGCTGTTTCTCATGCGGAATTCCTGCCTGTTCCAGTCTGCTCCATTGACAAAACACACCAGCACCGCTGCTCACAGTCAGGTGCTTCTGCTCTGCTTGTTCTTGGATCCATTCAGCACTTGCTGTGCTCGAGGAATGTGTTTTGTATTGGTCTGGCTGTCCTTTCCTTTGAATTTTGATATTTCTGTTTCCTCTTTGCAGTCACCTCAACCTTTCCTTCTAGATGGTGATCTATTGTTCTGCTCTATTTTTGTCACAATTTAGTGAAATCTGGGTCACGGGTTCTCTGTGTCTCTGATTGCTTTCAATTTCGTCTGCAGCGAATGTTGTGCACGCCTGCCTTTATATTGCTAGAATGTTGGCTGATAGGTTGCCAGAGGAATAAATTAATGGGTCCCTTATCTCCAGATATTTAATCAAATTTTTCTTGTGATACTGCACTGCTAACACTTGGAAGGCTGACACTTCTTATTCAACCTTAGTATTTTGTGCTGGTAAGGTTGGTGGATTAGCAATGCAAATTCTTTACCTTAAAATGGGTGAAGTGAAGGCTGGATCACCCCTTGATCCCTGTCCCCACTTCATTTTTTCTCAAATTGCCTCAACTCTTTGCCCCTATGTCACGCAGCTCTTCAACAACTCTCTTAATTCAGCCGCATTTCCTGACACTTGGAAACAGGCAGTAGTAATTCCTCTACTGAAAAAAGCAGGAACAAACGTCCTTAATCCTGAAAACTATCGGCCAATCTCCCAACTGCCATACCTCTCCAAAGTTCTGGAGAGGCTAATAAATATCAAATTTTCTGGAAACCAACGATCTATCGGACCCCTCTCAGACTGGTTTCAGGGCTACTAACAGCACAGAGGCTACACTACTGGCAGTAATGGATATCAGAACACGCACTGACCAGGGAGGAGCTGTTGCCCTGATACTATTAGACCTGTCGGCAGCGTTCGGCACGGTCTCACACAATAGATTGCTGGAAACCCTCTACGGAAAAGGAATCCATTCCAGAGCTCTGGAATGGCTCAGATCGTTCTTAAGTAATCGTACTCAAACGATTCAGCTAGGGCATTTCCGATCTCAACCTAGCGCCATCAGCTGTGGTGTCCCGCAGGGGGCATCGCTAAGCCCAACCCTATTTAACGCCTATGTTTCATCTCTGGCGAAAATCGGTAGAAAATGGGGAATTGGCATTTGCTCCTACGCGGATGACACCCAACTGAAGGTGACCCTTGAGGAAAGATCTGAAATCACCAAAACAAAACTGCATAATTGCCTCTCAGAGATGGCACAGTGGATGTCTGAGCATTATTTGAAATTAAATGCAGGGAAATCAGAAATCCTGCTCTTTGGGGGTGCCAATCTAATTTGGGACGCCACCTGGTGGCCACAAACTCTTGGTGCTGCCCCAACCCCCAAACAGAGCGCAAGAAACCTGGGCATCATTATGGATACTACCCTATCCATGAAGGACCATGTGCGGGCCCTCTGTGGAAAAGGCTTTGCGACCCTGAAACTACTAACCAGACTTTTTCCCTGGATCCCATTGGAATGCAGAAGAACAGTCACACAGGCACTGCTCATAAGTCAGCTTGATTATGGAAACGCCCTATTCGTGGGCATGACCGAGCTCCTCTTCACGCGGCTTCAGGTGCTCCAAAACGCCGCAGCCAAACTAGTATGCAATAAAAGCAGACTAAGTTCCGCATCAACGTGCATGAAACACCTGCATTGGCTACCAATACGACAAAGAGCAGTATTCAAACTGCTCTGTCATGCACATAAAGTACTACATCTAAGCGGACACAGAATTCTCCAGGGGAGAATTGAGTTCTATGTCCCTATAAGGAGCCTTCGGTCACTCCATCAAGCACTAGCCAGAACTAAGCGCATTAAGAAAGTGAGGACCGGTGGACGATCTTTCTCATACCTAGCAGCTCAGAAATGGAATGAACTCCCCTTGGATGTACGTCTCACAACCGATTACCAGATATTCCGGAAAAAACTTAAAACTCATCTGTTCCCTAAAAACTAACAACCACCAGTCCTTCTATACCAGCAGCCAAGCACTGTTGTGACTAGCACCTTGATATCCCTTGGAATGAATGATGCGCTCTACAAATAAATAAAATAAATAAATAAAATCGTATTTTTAGACTAGTCTAGAAGGCTGCTTTTGCTGCAAGATGCCTGCAGTGCGTTATCTCGTAGATATTTTTTTGGGTAAATCACACTTTATTGTTTTTGTTTTAAGTTTTTCGTGAAACCTTCAGAGCGTCTCAAGGCATGTATCATTTCTCATATGGAGTACTTATACCAATCGACCTGTGGCAACAATCTTATCGTTTACATCAAAGTCCAGGCGTAGGGCGTCTGTTTTGGGTGGTTTGCACTGTGGGTAGTGTCTGTTGCCTTGCTTGTTCTAGGGGAGTGGTTGGGGCTGGGAAGGAAGGCAAGGACGGTGGTCTCTTATGGGTCTTAAGCCACTGTATCCAGTGCTTAATTTATAAAAGAATGAGTGCCCGGTGCTGGTGCCTGAAGCTTTGCTGAGAAGCCTGCGACCAATGTAATTAAACTTCAGTGAGCCAAATACCAAGGCTGGTAGTCTTGAACCACCTCATGCCTCTAATATCCACTACCAGGCTTTCCCTGTCCCCTTATCTCACTCTTGCTGGTCCCTGCTTTCTCCTTTTGTGACGGTTTTTCTGAGTTTCTCTTCAGTAAATATCTGCTGTGGAAAGATAAGTGCCAGCCACCAAAGATAAGTGCCTGTGGCCCCCACCAGCAACTGCCAGCTCAAGTTACGCATTGAGGGTACCATTTTTGATCAAATATACTCTTTTTCTGTGCTCATGCACAGCCAAATATGTGTCTATCTTCTGAAGTATTTTTGCATCTGTTGTGTGTCCCTATGGAGATCTTTCACAGTTCCTGGTGGGTGCTGCCAGCATAAACATGTTCCACTTTGTCACTTAGGTTAAAAAAAGTGATATTGATACTCCCGATATTTTATTTTCAAAGATATGCTCTTGTCATAATTACCCTGTTCTTTTTGATCTTCTGGGCTTGTATTATATATTCAGGGCACTGCTCATGCTTGCACCACAGCGCACCTTTAAACGGGTGCGCCGGGCACAAACATGAACAGTGCTCCCGATTACAATAAGGGCAGCCATGAACTTCGAACTGCCCTTGGAGGCAGGACATTTAATGAAATATGGAGCGGTTGCTATAATCAGCAGGCAGCAGTAGTACATCAGTACTTTCTTAGTTTAAATAAAGGTATGGCTGAACCATGGTTTATTGATTGTTATGAAATTCTTTAGTGAGTTCCCAGCTTCCCCCCTACACCACCTCCCTGAGTGTGGCTTAGCCGGCTAAACTTTGCCACCCTGAGCATCAAATTCTAAAGAGGTGTCATTGTTACAGTTTGAGCCCAGTAATCCCTGATTGCCCTAGATCTCTCATAAAAGTTCCCATATGCTTCCTAGAGGAACAATCTATCAATGGCATGGACCTGCCCCACATGAAGCTGGTGCTAGTAAGATTAATACCACCAGAGAAGTGATTAGGAAGTGTACTGTACCCAGCTCAAAAGTTCAAAAAGACAAAAAACTATGACATTTGACTGCATACACATTTTTCCTACTGAGAAGCAGCATCTCAGAAGTTCAGTTCTATTTTTCCTGACCCTTGAGGAGAGACTGGCTTGGGCCATGGAAGGAGGATATTGTCCCTGCCACATTACGCATTCCAAGATGAAAATCAAGTGATGAGGCAATCTTTGCATATTGCGGCATATAAGAATACTGCAGGAGATATCAAAGAGTCAAAATTAATATGAAGGCAAGGGCTGCCTTACAGGAAGCACAGGATGCCCCAAAGGGTGAATAAAATAAATATTGAAAGTTCTATTCTCCTGGTCAGAGACCTGCTCTCTCCCCCAGCAGCTCCGTTGTTGTGCCACTGCCGCTGACCACGTTCACCTCTGAGCTGGTAGGTGTTCGAGGCCCTCCTCCACCCGCAGGCTCCTGCCTGCACCTCATCCCTGGTGGTCCAGTGGGAGAGCCTTGCTCTTCTGCTGGTTCCGCTGCTGTCTGTATTGTGTTGTGCCCGTTTTTTGGTCTTTTGTTATTGTGCCCGTTTTTCTGTCTTGCTGTTATTGTGCCTCTGTATTTGTATTTCTGATCTGTTATTTGTTGTTTTTTCATTCTCTGTTTGGTTTGTTATTTTCTGCCCGTTATTCTGCCTGTTTCCCTTTCCCGCTGCTGCTGCCCCTCCCTCCTCCCCCCCTGCCGGTTCCCACTCCCGCCTCCCAGCTGCGCTTCCCTCCCCCTTCCCTATTTAATAGCGGGCGCAGCGCGGCCGTGCGCAGTGGGCGCACTGCTGGTGTGCTGAAGGAGTGCCAAAGGCAAGCCCGTCTGCACCCGTCCACGACCCAACCGTGACAAACCCTTACCGAAGTTGAATACTACATTTAGTGGTTAACCTGTCTTTTTATAGCATTCGAAGACTATTTTATGCCAATTTTAGTATTCAATAGTGTTCTTTTTGGGAAGGCTAGTGCATGAAGACTACTGATATGTGAGTGGTACTTCTTGAATACTAACAGAATACTAAGCACATACTTATTTGTAATCGCATAGTCTTCATTTACAATGCAGAACATTTAGTGAATACAAACAATTTGAATACTACTGGACTTTACCCAGACTACTATTAACATTCTATTCAAGCTGCATGCTGAATGGTAGATCGGTGCCTTATTTATTATACTATTTTTATGCCTTATTTATTATACTATTGTGGTGTTTGTGTAGTGTAGGGTAGTGTTTTAGGGTAGTGCTGGGGGATCGTGCAGGGTAGTGATTGAGTGTAGGGACCGGACTGGGGGTTGGGGGAGGGTCGTGCTGGGGGTAGTGTTTTAGGGTTTAGGGTAGTGTTGTGGTGTTTGTGTAGTGTAGGGTAGTGTTTTAGGGTAGTGCTCGGGGGTCGTGCAGGGTAGTGTTTGAGTGTGGGGACCGGACTGGAGGTCTGGGGAGGGTCGTGCTGGGGGTAGTGTTTTAGGGTAGTGTTGTGGTGTTTGTGTAGGGTAGTGTTTTAGGGTTTAGGGTAGTGCTGGGGGTCATGCAGGGTAGTGTTTAAGTGTGGGGACCGGACTGGGGGTCGGGGGAGGGTCGTGCTGGGGGTAGTGTTTTAGGGTTTAGGCTAGTGTTGTGGTGTTTGTGTAGTGTAGGGTAGTGTTTTAGGGTTTAGGGTAGTGCTGGGGGTCGTGCAGGGTAGTGTTTAAGTGTGGGGACCAGACTGGGGGTCGGGGGAGGGTCGTGCTGGGGGTAGTGTTTTAGGGTTTAGGGTAGTGTTGTGGTGTTTGTTTAGGGTAGTGGTGTAGGGTAGTGCTGGGGGGTCGTGCAGGGTAGTGTTTGAGTGTGGGGACCGGACTGGGTGTCGGGGGAGGGTCGTGCTGGGGGTAGTGTTTTAGGGTTTAGGGTAGTGTTGTGGTGTTTGTGTAGTGTAGGGTAGTGTTTTAGGGTTTAGGGTAGTGCTGGGGGGTCGTGCAGGGTAGTATTTGAGTGTGGGGACCGGACGGGGGGGTCGGGGGAGGGTCATGCTGAGGGTAGTGTTTTAGGGTTTAGGGTAGTGTTGTGGTGTTTGTGTAGTGTAGGGTAGTGGTTTAGGGTAGTGATGGGGGGTCATGCAGGGTAGTGTTTGAGTGTGGGGACTGGATTGGGGTCGGGGGGAGGGTCGTGCTGGGGGTAGTGTTTTAGGGTTTAGGGTAGTGTTGTGGTGTTTGTGTAGGGTAGTGTTTTAGGGTTTAGGGTAGTGCTGGGGGTCATGCAGGGTAGTGTTTAAGTGTGGGGACCGGACTGGGGGTCGGGGGAGGGTCGTGCTGGGGGTAGTGTTTTAGGGTTTAGGGTAGTGTTGTGGTGTTTGTGTAGTGTAGGGTAGTGTTTTAGGGTTTAGGGTAGTGCTGGGGGGTCGTGCAGGGTAGTGTTTAAGTGTGGGGACCAGACTGGGGGTCGGGGGAGGGTCGTGCTGGGGGTAGTGTTTTAGGGTTTAGGGTAGTGTTGTGGTGTTTGTTTAGGGTAGTGGTGTAGGGTAGTGCTGGGGGGTCGTGCAGGGTAGTGTTTGAGTGTGGGGACCGGACTGGGGGTCGGGGGAGGGTCGTGCTGGGGGTAGTGTTTTAGGGTTTAGGGTAGTGTTGTGGTGTTTGTGTAGTGTAGGGTAGTGTTTTAGGGTTTAGGGTAGTGCTGGGGGGTCGTGCAGGGTAGTATTTGAGTGTGGGGACCGGACGGGGGGTCGGGGGAGGGTCATGCTGAGGGTAGTGTTTTAGGGTTTAGGGTAGTGTTGTGGTGTTTGTGTAGTGTAGGGTAGTGGTTTAGGGTAGTGCTGGGGGGTCATGCAGGGTAGTGTTTGAGTGTGGGGACTGGATTGGGGTCGGGGGGAGGGTCGTGCTGGGGGTAGTGTTTTAGGGTTTAGGGTAGTGTTGTGGTGTTTGTGTAGGGTAGTGATTTAGGGTGTAGGGTAGTGCTGGGGGGTCATGCAGGGTAGTGTTTGAGTGTGGGGACCAGACTGGGGGTCGGGGGAGGGTCGTGCTGGGGGTAGTGTTTTAGGGTTTAGGGTAGTGTTGTGGTCCAGTCTGCTTTACTCCACACAACTCCACTCCACTCTGCTTTACTCCACTCAACGCCACTCTGCTTTACTCCACTCCAATCAACACCACTCTGCTTTACTCCACTCTGCTTTACTCCATGCCACTCTGCTTTACTCCACTCAACCTAGAGCAAGTAGTTGTAACGACTTGCATTGTAATGGTACTGCGATGTAACAACGCAGTTGTTGTAACGACCGCGTTGTAATCGCATGCGTTGTAATGCATGCGATGTGATGGCTATTTCCCCTCAACGCCACTCTGCTTTACTCCACTCTGCTTTACTCTGCTTTACTCCATACCACTCTGCTTGACTCCATTCCACTCGGCGCCACTCTGCTTTACTCCTCATTCCATAACACATAGGTAAAAGACATTGCCATTTATAATAGCTCTAACCAGGGCTTTAAGTGAGCCGGGTCCTGCAGGTGCTCAGCACCAGCAGTTCTTAAAAGCAGGTGCCGAAACGGGTCCCTATCGGGCTCTCCATTTTTACCCTCTGGGTAAAAAAAACTTAGCTCTGCAATAGTACCATCCATCACTGCTTTTGATGACACTTCAAAGAGACTCATTTTTCAGTTTTATATAACGCAAACTTAGAGTGCTTCATATGAGCACCACTTACATTACACCAGGACATTTTCATGTTTTGAATCACAGGATGTTGAGCCAAAGTCAGGCGCAAAGCTGCTTTCTCAGCTCTTAAAGTTAGCAGCTCTAGACTTACACCACAACCTCGCCCACAAGATCGGAAGCATATTCAATATTATATACAACAAAGTCATAGTTGTTGCTGATTTATCATATGCAGTTTACAGCCATTGACAAAGCCAATAGTTCTGGCTTGTTGTGGGTGTAATGTTACTTGTTGTGTTATATATCTGGATTAATGGACAGACGCAGCAAAACACCAGTGGAGCAGCACACTATGCTAAGTACAGAGTTTTCGCTTAAGTGTTTTAAGCCACGACCTTAATTACATCGGCCACGCCCCTATGAGAGACCCCCCTCCCCCCCAGTTTTTCAATCCCACTTGAAGCCCGGGCTCTATCACAAACAAATACGAGACCGATTGCATTTTCAATGCTTGTTTGAAAGTGCATTATAGACGGTATCGAACTGCTTTGTGCGTTTTTTTGTTCCTGATAAGTAAGGCACCAAAGCTTCTTTTAACACGGTTTGTATTATTCTAGGTACTTGTTTTTTTCATGATATAATACTTGCTTGGCATTTTAGGGACAGACGTACTCGCCATTTTACAGATAAATAAGCTATATAAAATATTGGACTCATTGAATAAAATTTTTGGGACATTTTAACATAATTGTGCAGAGCCTTTGCACCCTGATTCTGATGTGGACGTAGGCTGTTCAATTTGGGAGGCAGGCGGGAGTTCCTGGCTTCATGAATAGCACCAGCCCCTCCTGCCTCGGAGTAGCACTATATGGGCCACCTTTGGGCTTGTTTTGGTAGGATCCAGGCTACCATGTCGCTGCCGTTCCTAACACTGGCTGGAACGGAAGCGGAAGCCGAGTTGTTCTGTGGCCGTCGGCCGAGTGAGAAGACTAACGTGCTGCTGCACTGGAGTGTGTGCACATGGATCGGGCTGAGGGAAAGAAGAAAATTGCTCCGTTTCGATGGTGTTTTGTTTGGTGGGGGTGCGTTGCATGGCTAGCGCGTGCCCGTTTTAGAGTCACGCGCTTTATGTAATGCTCATATAACAGCTGCTGAGTTTCAGAGAGAACGCGCAGCCGTGCGCCACGCTGGATTCCCTACTATTCAATGCATTGTTATAAACGTGATACACAAGGTCCAGGATGATCAGCCTTGATCGTTATCGTTACTGTAGGAGACAAACGGGCAACATAAATATAGTTTGTATTCACGCGCGTAGCACAAATCAAGCGACATTCGTATACTTAACGTAAACTTAATTTAGACGTTAACGTAAGCAATTTTTTCTTCAGATTAAAGTGAAATTTAAACTTTCTAATACTTAAAACCTGTATTGTTTAAAATGCAAAGATTCCACGTGTTTAGATATATTCCCACGAAAAATTAGCAGTTCCAATATGGCTGCATATTTCGGCGGATAACTGCACTTCCCTAAAGTACCTTTGTCACGCTCCTTCCCATTCGGGCACAGGAGGGCTAAGGGTAGGCGGTGCCTGTTTGTCCTCGAGTAGAGTTCAAAAGGCGGGGCGCGTTAGACTTTTCTGCTGTCAGTATGGCATGCCAGTCCTCGCGGTGGCAGCGTCGTCGGTAGGAGGGGCTTCGCGCAGGCTGCGACTCTCGCGGGCTCGTGCGTGAGTTGCCTGCCAATATCTATTCTCTTTGCCAATGCTTGTGTAAACTTGTTTTCAGTGTTTCCATAAATGCAGTTCAGGGTTGTTCTTTAAAGTCCGACCTTTCTTCTGTCACTGTATTTCTCGCTCGTCTGCTGGAATTTTGAGCTCCGCGGCATAGAGGCCGAGGCTGTTCTCTTCCTGTCCTTAGAAGAGAAGCATTCCAGTGACACGTGCGTGGCTCAGACGGGGCGGGAGCTCGCGCCCACTTGTAGCTGCCTTGACATCTAACTCCGGCGGCAGAGAGTGCGAGGGCCGAGCCGTGGAGAAGCACCAAGACAGCTCGACAACAGGCACCATCGGGATACCCGTGCCCACCGGCAGAGCTGATCCTGCAGAGGTCACAATCCGCATACGGAACATGGTGGGTCTCTTTTTATTACGATTTGTGGCCTCTGGAGGCCGCCAAGCTTGACACTCCACATAATTAACAGGTAACTGGCTTGTCATCTGCACCAAGGAAGATCATGTGACCACTTTTACACTGAAAGTACTGTTTCAACAGAATGTGTGATGACCGAGATTAAGTCCCCTCAGCCCCTGCAGGGTGTGGCACTGATAGCAATTTCGTGTGGAAGGGAGTCTGTGCAACAATGGGATAAAACTACAATTTCACCAAGACTCCTAATTGAAATAATACAACCTTGTAGATCGTAGGAGCTCCTATGTCGGCATTCGCACCCAATCCATTAACGCCCCTAACAGAGCTTTGGACTATACCATTTCCTGCTGAAAGGCAACATTTCTCTCTGTGTTCCCATTCATGGCGTGCCACGCAGTTTGGTGCTTACTTTCCCTCCATGTTAAAAAACAGTAGATGTTTCAGCACCCAGGCTAATGTGCTGCATAGCTAAATACATATAAGGTCCCAAAGGCGAGACCGATTGCATTGCAAATGCTTGTTTCCTGCTGTCATCAGATGATTATTCTGCGTAGCCAGTATGAGGCACGGGAAAATGAGCTGACCTCACAAAAAGTACTTTTGCACTTTTTAAAACGTGCGTGTTTTTAAAGTGTGATTGCGTTTTCAGTGTTATGCAAAACTGTCCGACTTTTCTTTTAAATGAACATCTATCTGCTATTACTAACTGCACCAAGCACTTGATTGTCATTAATTTGAGCTCCTGCATAAACACTTTTTGTGACGAAATGTTGTTTGAGCTTATAGCAACGTTTTTCAGTCATTGTGTATTTAGTTGAGGTCCCCAATATTATGAATCTTTTTGATTCCTTGTGTGTCTCACCGTGTGACAGAAATCCAAGTGCCAGGAAACGTTTTGGATGGCACTCACAATTAAACATCGTGTTGTTATCTTTTGTTGCATCAGCCATTATTTTGTATATGCGTATTCAATGTAACAGTGCTCTGTGTGTTAAGTGACACTGATAGGCGGCACTTTTCAAGGTGCTACTGCTGTCAAAGAGGCAGGCTCGAGGGTGCCGAAACAGAACGTCTTCTGTCGGGTGCAGGCTCGTCCATGCGGCCTAACTCCAGGCCTAACTCCAGTCCTCACCCAGTGTGCCTTTGTGCCCTCGCTCCTCACCCCGTCTGCCCATCTGGCACAGCCCATCCCTCAGTCTGTCCTCGCGCATCAAGCGCCTCTTCCAGTCTGGGCATGCACCACAGCTCACCCAGTCTGAGGGCACAGCTGTTCCTCTAGTCTGGCTGCCCAGCTCCTTCACCTGTCTGCCCGCGTGCCACAGCTCCTCATCCAACCTCTGTGCCCCTTCTCTGCCCCGACATTTAAGTATCCACGTGTCACAGCTCCTCACCCAGCCTGTCCGTGTGCCCCACTTTCTCACCCAGCATGGCCGCGTGTCCCAGCTCCTCACCCAGCCTACCCGTGTGCCCACCTCCTCACCCAGCCTGTCCGTGTGCCCACCTCCTCACCCAGCCTGTCCGTGTGCCCACCTCCTCACCCAGCCTGTCCGTGTGCCCACCTCCTCACCCAGCCTGTCCGTGTGCCCTCGCTTCTAATCCAGCCTGTCCGTGTGCTATAGCTCCTCATCCAACCTCAGTGCCCCTTCTTTTCCCTGACACCTTAGCTAAGTTTCCACGTGCCCTAGCTCCTCATCCAACCTGTCCACGTGCTGTCGCTTCTAATCCAGCCTGTCCGTGTACCCCAGCTCTACCTCCTGCCTGTCCATGTACCCCAGCTCCTCACCCACCCTGTCCGTGTACCCCAACTCCTCATCCAGCCAGTCCATGTACCCCAGCTCCACCTCTAGCCTGTCCGTGTACTCCAGCTCCACCTCCTGCCTCTCCTTGTACCCCAGCTCCACCTCCAGCCTGTCTGTATGCCCCAGCTCCTCATCGAGCCTGTCCATGTGCCCCACCTTCTCACCCAGCCTGTCCGTGTACACCAGCTCCTCACCCAGCCTAACCGTGTACCCCAGCTCCTCATCTTTCCGCCCAGGCCAATCCTGGTGATGCTGTCATGCTGGGTAATAGCATGAGAGCAGCTTCGGGATTGGGTGTGCAGTCTGGGAGCTGGACTGCGCTCGTGGAAGAAGCTGGACAGCGGCAGGTAAGTCCTTTTTTCTTTTTTAAATATCTGCTGCCCTACCACTTTCTATTGAAAGCAGCCACCACTGGAGTAGAGGCTTCTACATATAAAGTTCTAACACCAAATATTATTGAGTTTAAATAGATGAACCAATAAAAGATTTGTGTATGCTAACTCATACTGTCCCTCAGCTGCTAGCATTCTCATTTACTTCATTCTTCCTGATGGTCCTATCAGAAAGATTGTAAATGTTTACACGGGTGTGGAGTCACTCATGCTTTCATTCACACCTACAGTTTTCACATAACAAGGTCTCTCACCACTGCAGTGTCCAGTTATCCATGCACTCCCGCTCCTGCTTGCTGCTCTCATGCTCTCCTGTTTCAAACCCTCCCCCAGGCCGTGTCATTCTCTCCCAGTTGTCTCCTGCAGTCTACCCAAAGGACTCACGTCCACTTCTCTCAGGAGTACTAATCGGGGAACTGCTGCTGTCTACGTGAGGGGAAAAGCAAGGCAGCCTGGAGCACCATTTGGCGTCGTGACAGCAGTAAAAGGTAATCTAGAAAAACAGTTAAGGCTCCGTGAGTGCCTGAGGAAGTAGTGTTGCTCCCATTGCCAACACTGGTGATAAGCTGACCCTCACATAATGGTTTTCCTTGGCAACTAGGCAACCATTGCATGATACCCAACCTTTGGAAAACTTTGACCCAGTCACAAAAAGGGTCATTCTTGGCCATATGGGAGCACGCATGATATGTTGGCTACCTCTGGTAAAATGCTGGGTTGGGTATAATGGTAGGAATTCCTGTCCTGTTGTTGGCTTCCATGATATGATGGTGCCTGTCTTTCACATGTGCAAAGTGGTGATTGGCCGTAGGGTTTTGTATTTTATTTTTTAATGTTTTATTGGTACCACAGTGGCTACTGCGCTGGGTACCCTAGTACCAGGCACTGATACCGGGGTACCTGCGACCCAATCTTCTTATTTTCTGTTTTTACCTGTTTTGAATTAAAGTGGGGTGTCGCAAAGGCATGCCTATCCTGACCCCTATGTGGCCTTTCATGGTTTTTTTCCCCCTTCAGGACTAGAGGATTGAGATGGCTGACCCAACATTCTCAGTTTTGTGGCCAGCCAATCAGGGTCCACCCTTCCACTTTGAATGGGCCAATCGCAGATTATCTGGCACCAATGGTTCAGTTATTTTTAAGTTTTAACTGGTGTTTACCCTAACATAACATGTACATTTGTAATGCACACGTTCAGCGAAAATGTATCTTGTTGCTGATTAATAGATGTTTATTGTTGCCCAACTAAATGGTACTCATTTTATCAACCTCAGGTTAAAAGGCTGAGTGGATTGGGATTTGAACCCGTTGCAGTGAGGTCATGTATAGACTCCTACAGTGGATGCATTAGTCCACGAAGACAAGAGACCAGCTCATCATGATCTCCATTTTGATGCTAATTTCTCAAAAATGGCTGAACAGATTTACACCAAATAACCAAAAGCAGGTTTTCTCTATAAAGTTCTAACATTTTGCTTATCAATTTTGGTATAATTTCTGCATAACTTTCCATGATGAAGCCAAAGTGATTGTTTTTTTAAAATGTTTTTAATGAAACGGTACCAAGGCTATTAAAGAAAGGAAAAAATGCCTTTCCTATGGAAACTCTGGCCAAACTAGAACTAAACTGTGGTGACTGTGTAATAAATTTATGATATTCGCCACTCAATATGCCATAATATGGTGTATGATTAGTGAAACTCAACCACACATTCTGTCTCAGTTTATGTTTAAGAAGTTGAATTCACAATGTTATGTGCCTATTTACAAAATACTTTTTTACATTAGTAAATCACTTATATCTCCTTGTCAATTATTACAGCTGTTCGTCAGATTTCCCTGCTACTGGTCTGAAAAATAAGAACATTTCAAGGTAAGAATGGTTGCTAAAAAGGTAAGTGAAACTCATATTTTAAAACCAAGTGAGTAGCAGCAACTTTGACCACATAACCCAAAACACCTAATTCTCTGGCACTTTCCCTTTGTACTCCTCACCTGCATATCTCGGAAATAAGTTTCTGTTTACCAAATGCAGACCCTTAAAAAAAAAAAAATAAGAAGAAACGCCTACTGCATTGTAGGCCAGTTGAAGTACTAATCTGCAGTCATTAACAAAACCACTCAATATCCCTCTCAGTTTTGCCAGACCCTACTCAAAGCCACTGTGCTTCTTGCTCACTATCCCATCACCCACTCACAACACATCCTAGTAACACTACTCACCACTAAACATTTTTCTTCTTATTCGCTGCTGCTGGTAAATATTTGATAATCAACAGGCAACTGTATTTCCATTATCTCAAGAAATTGTCAATCTATGTAGGGGCCACTGGAATTATGCAGCTGAAGAGGACCAAATCATGGGGCATAGTTGACTAAATTATGTGGTAAGAAAAGGCAAATTTTGTAGACGAATGCAGCACATTTTGTGACATATTTTTGCATTTATTATTTTGGCATTTTTATTGTTGTTGACACTGGCTTAGCGAAGGTTTTACTCCATTAGTACTACTTTAAAACTCAAATACAGCAATAGGCTACAGAAAGGTGACCCATCAACCTTCACAAAAAGACTTCCACTATGCAGCAACAGATTAGTAACTCTGCTCTATGCCACTCCACTGTACGCCACTCTACGCGACTCCACTCTGTCACTCCAATACATGACACTATCTGCCACTCCATTCTACAACACTCTATTCCACTCTTCGCAATTCCACACTGCAACACTCCACACCACTAGCTAGTGCACAACATGGCTAAAACATTGGCAAAGCCAGTAGCTCTTCCATAGGCAAATATCATTGAAATGTCATATCACACACTTTTGTGTCCAACTGCATTTCCTTTAAAAAAATGTACAAGTCAATGCCATAAACGCCTTGTACAAACGTGTTTAGTGAATTATTTTTATAAGTTCTAACATTAATGGAGTCTGAAGGACAATCAACACAGGAGGAATAAGAACAATTACTTTTTTATCTGACAACTAATTGAATTTTGCACAATTTCTCATTTTGGGTAACCTGAAAACAAACCGTGGTGATCCTGTCTTGTCATGGACCAAGTGGGAATTCGGTCAGGTTCTCGACAATTCAACTGGTTCTCTACTTGCAGGAGGAGGGGTCTCCTGGTACAACCCTGTGTAAGTCTGGGTTGGCTCCTTTGCTTTGTGCTTCTCCTACGATCTCTTGCTCCGGTCTTCTCACATACCACAATTATAAAATGCTTACTAAATGCATGACTAATGAGTTTGTAACAGGCGTATTAGAATCATTGACTCCCAAGATATGTAACACATAAAATTTAGTCCAAAAGCCATCATTAAAAGAAGCCTTGTGCAAGCAACCAAATGAATAAAATTGCTATAAATTAATCAGAATTAATGCGACTTGTGTTCAATTAACATTCAATTTGAATTCTGCTATAGTCAACTCTTGACAGTCATTGCCAATAGTCTTCAGATATTGCTCACAAAGATACCACTAATCTTCAATTAGCGGTCACAATAAATGAGACTAGCCTTAATTTTGCTCTTGAAATAGCACAATAGTGTTCAATTAACATTCACTTTAAATTCTGCTAGTCTTACTTGAGTCTTCACAATCATTGCTGTTAGTATTCAGATATTGCTCACAAAGAATACCACTAGTCTTCAAACAGTGGTCACAATCAATGAGACTAGCCTTCATTTTGCTCTTGAAATAGCACAAGAGCTGCAAATAATCCCTAACAGAATACTACTAAGCTTCAAATACTATTCTTCTAGAATACTACTAGTCTTCTTTTAGCAATCAATTGAAGTGTTCATCATGTATTTGAAGGGTAGTTGAGTAGAACTAGTATTCCCTCATTTGCATATTTCGGCTTGTGGGCATACTACATAGTCTTCATGCATACTAAATAAATACTATATTTTAATAGTAAATGAATACCGCTGTAAACACTGGAATCACACTAAGTGAAGATCTTCCATTTTGGTGAGGGAAGCGCCAGGGACCTGGATCTCCTACCACCCACTGCTACGACTCAGCTGCCCTCCTCGCACTCAACCCCGGAAGGAACAACAACTGTCAGCTGTCCACGCCGAACACCACCCATGGACAGTTCTCCTGCCATCACTGCCGCCAAACCTTCACCACCCTCCGCACCACCACGGCCACCGCCCCCACGCCAGACATCAACACTGCCAACGCCCTGAGGTGCATTCTCCTCAACGTGAGCTCCCTGCACAGGCACGCTGTAGAGATCTGGGGCCTCCTCGACACCCTCTCGCCAGAAGTCGCCTTCTTCACAGAAACTTGGACCAACTCCACCTCCCCCCCGACATCGCCACCGCCATCCCCGACGGATACAAGATCCAGAGGAAGGACCGCCCCAACCGCCCAGGATGAGGACTTGCCATCACACACAAGAGCTCCCTCCGACTCACTACCTCCAGCTCGAGCGACAGCCCGCCCACCACCAAACACCTCCATTTCCAGATCCAGACCAGCCCCAGAATGACCCTAAGAGGCACCCTCGCCTACAGACCTCCTGGACTGCGAACTGCATTCACCACTACCATCGCCGACCTCATCGCGCCCTACGCCATTGCCTCCATGGACTTATGCTCATCAAACACCTCAACTTCCAGCTCAACAACCTCAGCGACCCCAACTCCGCCACCCTCCTGGACAACCTCGCCAACCTCAGACTGAAGCAACACGTCACCACCCCCACCCACAAGGCAGGACACACCCTCGACCCCATCTTCGCAGGAGGTAACAACACCCACTTCAGCCACACCACGCAACCCCCCTGGAAGGACCACCACTGCGTACACTTCCACGTCAACAAGCCCACTGCCCCCAAACCTGCACCCGCCCTCCACAAAGTAACTGGAGCAAGATCACCGAGGAGCAGCTCAACTCCACCCTCAACCGCGCTGCCCCCTCCACCTCGACCGACGCCAACCTCGCAGCCAATGAACTCCACAGATGGATCACCAACTGAGCAGACGAGCTCGCACCCCTACGTAACCCCAACAGACAGCGCCCCAGAAAGGCCACCTGGTTCACTGCCAACCTCCAAGAATCAAGACGCACCTGCAGATGTCTCGAGAAGAACTGGAGAAACAGCAATTCCACGGAAGACCGCACCACCTACAAGAATGCCATCACAGAATACCACCAATGCATCAGATCCACCAAAAGGACCTTCATCTAGAACAAGATCCTCGCCAACTCCAGCAACTCTAAGGAACTCTTCAGCATCATCCAGGAATTCACCAAACCCCCCAGCGAAACCACAGACATCACACCTTCCCAAGACCTCTGCAACAAGCTCAGCTCCTACTTCCATCTGAAAATCAAGGGCCTCTATGACAACTTCAACGACCAGACACCTGACTCTGAAACCACTCCCTCCTCCAGCAACGCCAGCCAGCCCACCATCTCCTCCTGGACCCCAGTCACCACCGAAGATACCACATCGACCATGAAAGGCATCCACTCAAGAGCCCCCACGGACCCCTGCCCCCCGCACATCTTCCACAGAGCCGCTGCTGCCTTCACATCGGAACTATGACACACCATCAACGCTACCTTCGAAACCGGCATTTTTCCCGACGACTGGAAACGCGCAGAAGTCAGACCCCTACTCAAGAAGCCCTCAGAAGATCCCACGGACCTCAAGAACTACTGACCCATCTCCCTCCTACCCTTCGCGGCCAAAGTCACCGAGAAGACCGTCAACGTCCAACTAACGAAATTCATAGAAGAAAACTCCATCCTCGACCCCTCCCAATCTGAATTCTGCAGCAACCACAGCACTGAGACCGCTCAACTCGCCGCCACAGATGACATCCGCACCCTCCTCGACCAAGGACGCTCCTTCCTCACCAGCAGAATCCAAAGAATCAGACTTCCACCCTTCCTCTCCGAACCCACAGAGATCAACTGCGGAGTACCCCAAGGATCATCGCTCAGCCCCATGCTCTTCAACATCTACATGGCCCCCCTAGCCGCCATCGTCAGACAGCACGGACTCAGCATAGTATCCTACACCGACGACACCCAGCTCATCCTCTCCCTCACCAAGGACCCCCCTCACCACCAGACTCAACTTCCAGGAAGGAATGAAGGACGTCGCATCCTGGATGAGCAGCAGCTGCCTGAAGCTCAACTCGGAGAAGACAGAGGTCTTCGTCCTCGGACCCTTCACCTCTGCATGGGACAACACCTGGTGGCCCACCACCCTCTGAAGCCCCCCCACCCCCACGGACCATGCCTGAAACCTCGGCATCATACTTGACTCCTCCCTCTCCATGACCCGACAGGTCAATGCCGTTGCCTCCACCTGCTTCAACACCCTCCGCATCCCCCGAAAGACCTTCAAATGGATCCCCCCAAATCAAGAAAGACCATCACCCACGCACTCATAACCAGCAGACTGGACTATGGAAACTCCCTCTACACCGGGATCAACAAGTCTCTGCTCCGCAAACTCCAGACCATACAGAACACCGCAGCCAGACTCGTCCTCTGCATCCCTCGACACGAACACATCTCCCAACACCTGCGTAACCTCCACTGGCTCCCCTTCCAGAAGAGAGTAACTTTCAAGATACTCACCCACACCTACAAATGCCTCCCCAACACCGGACCCCAATATCTCAACAATAGAATCTCCTTCAACGTACCCAAGAAGAACCTCCGTCCCGCCGACCTCGCCCTCGCCAAACCCCCGCACATCCGCAGAGCAAGAACGGGGGGAGGAAACTTCTCCTACATTGCGGCCAAGACCTGGAACGAGCTCCCGATCGACATCAGCAATGCCCCCACCCTGCACATCTTCAAGAAGACCCTCAAGACCTGGCTCTTCGACTGACCTGAGCTGTCCCCCCCTCACCCTCCCCCCCCCAGCGCAATGAGCGTGCTTAAAACTCCCTGATTGATTGATTGATTGCCATGCACCTCATCGCCCTTAATGTCCACATTGTCTGTTTCATCATCAGAACTCTCTTCTGCCATGTAAGCACTTGAATTAGGAAGATATGTAGCCCATGCAAGACATTTCTAATTTACCCCTTGATTCCCTGTCATTGATTTTCTCTATTGATATTCTAGTTCATTCAATTCTATATCCTTTACTATATGACAGAGATTTTGATAATGTGAACAAAATCTCAAATCTTTCTGATCCCTCTGAGTTTTTTGTCTCACGCTTTAAATCAAGTATGTCTAATAGCGCAATGAATGCAGCATAGGGGTCTCCAGAGCCGCAGGGGCCAGATTTCTAACTCTTTAATGCAATGAATCAGTTCACTGCACCGACATTAAGTTACAAACCCAATTGGACCGGAGCCCTGACATGAGCCTACTGTGCTATCTTGTGCAGGCAGTGGTTTCAGGGTACTATCAGTCTTTTTAGACAAGTTCAGGACACTATGGCAATCCAAACAATCTTTGATTTATAAATAACACATTCAAAGATAGTACTAAGAAATGGGGACATGCAACTTTAAATGTATAATTTAAACTCGTTAGTCTAGTGCGTAAAATATAAGCGGTAACCACACAGAAATCAAGAATAAAAGCAGTTAGGCTTGTAATGAGCAACGATAAAGATTAACATTTCTAGCAATTTAGAGAGTCTCTGACATTCTGCCATAAAGCTATTCCTAAGCACAATGGTCAATCTTAGCTGAAGCATTAAATGGCACACCTGCCTTTCGATGTTCTCAGGATGGATTACATCTCATATATTTGAATAGCTGGCTTCAGCTATTCTTTATAAGAGTTCAACCAAGGAAACAAAATATATGCTCTCAATGAAGGACACGTTCAGCACAGCTTCGGAAATCAGCTCTCTGACTGGGAGAAGCTGGTTCGGCGATTTGGCGTGACCTCTGGTGATAATTCTACATTGAAGACCTCTCCAAATCAGTGGTCAAATACTAGGGTTTCTATACTGTTTGACCACTGACTTTATCTCATATTTACAAAATAAAACAGGGTTCGGAGACACTATGACTTCTGTAATACTTCTGCAAGACTAAACTAACATGGCAAAAAATACATCAGCTCTATCCACATGTTGATCTTAATCACCCATCTTTGTAAACAATAGGAAGCATAGCAGCCTACACTGCAAGGGACCATACTGTAAAGGCTACGTCCATTAAAAAAAAAAACATATCGGTCTATAAAGTGGGCGGCCCTGATGATATCAGCATTTTTGCATGTGTTCTAAGAATTTCATGCTTTTTGGTAGAGATAAAGTATTGAAAGATGAAGACTCAGGAAAGTGAGTAAACGTCTTTATTGTCTGATCCTCCAGCACCAACTCACAGGCACTGAACATTCTAAAGCGAGCTTCAATACCAGGGTTCTAAGGGTGGAAGATTCCAAATAGGTGGAAAGGGGAGGAAGGGAGAGGGAAAGGAGGGTAAGAGAAGGGGGGCTAAAGGATGGTAAATACAATACAGCTATTATAAAGGTAAATTACAACATAAAGAAATGCTGCTGGTCTGCAAGGAATGAAAACAGACTGACTAAATGATAACAGTCACGGTGTTCACAACAAAATGTCTCATCAGAGATTCTCCATAGTACAGGTGATTCTCCAAAGTGTGTTCCTGCTTCAGCAAGATCAGATTTAAGGAAAAGCAAATTCCATAAATGAGACGTGTTCTAACACTTCCATGCAAGCGCCTAACCATAACACAGACATTGCAAGCACCAATAAGTCTAGATTTATTTTGGAACTATCTGACACAAACCACAGCAGCACCTGCTCCAGCTCCTGCATAGCAGCCGTGAGGCATGTACGTACATAATATCCTGCTTGCTTTGCCTAATTTACTAGTAAGTGGGGTTTATTGACCATGTCTAAATTACACTTAGACCTCTGACTGCCAAATCATGGGAAGCAGACGCTGGCTTTTGTTGTGAAGCATTAACAGATCAAACTGGGGATCAGTTCAGCCTAATGAACAACTAATTAGGCCATTTCATCTATAATTTAACACCTCAGCAGAGTGGCAGGGTCGCTGCCATGCCTGCGTGGAGTTATTTGACTGGAACTGATAGTTTTACTTCTGACTGAGGAAGGGCATAAATATGAATGAGCTCAGACTAACCCTGAAGGGCAGAGAACAAGACGCGTCTGTGTCACTGGAAGCGGGAACAGGCTTGGCGGGGCATTTCTATGGTACAGGAATTTAGAAATAACCAGGGACAATTAAGCAGTTTGGGTTTTTATAAATGGTTCTTTTAAGAAGACTAAATTTATGGACATCAATTAACTAAAATGTCAGTGGTTGCAGAAATGGCATCACTCCTCCTTTGACCCTCCCTACCCCATATGAAATTGAAGGGTTCACCTCTTGTCCTACCCATCGACTCTCACAGCAGGGCTAGAGTAAAGCAAGGCCTGGGAATTAGAGAAAAAAAACACGGATTTGCAATGCAATAGGTCTTGCATTACTTACAATTTGAGGTATTGGTGTTGCAAATAGCAATATTTCTTTATGTATAAGTTCGCAGTTAACCAGTGGCAGGGATCCCGAGAAACAATAAGCAAAGCAAATGCATGCCAGACAAAGTAAACTGCTGCATTTTATGGGTTCCTAAGAGGGAAGGGGGAGGGGAGGAGAGAGTGGAAGGAAACAGAGGAAGAGTGATGGGGTCAGGTGGGGAGACAGTGAAGGGGCAGATAGAAGGGGAAAAAGAGAACAAAAAGTGCTAAAACTTTAGAGAGGCATATTAAAGTTAAGTGTGCTACATAGTTTTTTAAAACAGCATGGATGCCGCACAACCCATGAGTGTTAAGGTGCAGGCAGGTGGGAAGATGATGCAGTCCTGTGATGTTGAGAAGCACACTGACAGCATATGGTTGTAGATGGTGTCCTGGTACAGTGGGGGAGTTGGGGGAAGATGGATTTTTAGCTACGCTAGGGAGTAGTGTTTCGGTCTCAATGGAAGTTATGGTGATGTGTGTTTGAATCTTCAAATGAGATAAAGGAGATATCGTTCTCAAAAGCCATTAACTACATATTGCAGGTCACAGCACAGGGAGCCGAGCACCAGTTGAAGGCCATGCTGGTTGTCATCAGTGAAAACGGACATTAAAGTTGGTCTAGGCAGAAGTGTAAACCGTTTACTTATTTCCAGCCATCATTGAATTCAATTTAGGCTTTTCACTAATTCGGTTAATTTCTAAAACACAATGGCACCAGAGATCCCTCCTCATTTGAGTTTGAATAGCTATTTCTCCACTTTTGAAAGCCTTAGCAGCAAAACATTAACCACAATAACAGCCATCAACTTCTAGAACGTTAATGAATCAGGCACTTGCATTGCAGTGGGATGTACGAAAGGGAGGTAGCGTTGGCATGCATAATCAATGAAACACATACAGACCTGGGTCCATTTTGTTGTATTTAAAAGAACACACAGGCAAAACAATGAAACTAGCCCTTGTCAGAATATATTCAATTCATGGAGGCCATTACTTTTTCTACAGTCACAAGACTACTAAAAAAGAAACAATGCCGTGAGACACAGTGCATTAATAGATTCACCCACACCGTAACATCAATTCACGCAATTAACAGCCAGTCAGTGGTTTCAGCAAGCACCTATCACTTAGCCGACTGTACAATCAAGCACGCGTCTAGGTTAACAGTTAACAAAAGGTCAGATAGAGCAGATTCATTGTGCAAAGTACAATCACCTTGGCTTAAATGTTGCTTCATTCAGTCCGCGGCAAACAGGTCTGTCTCCCCCTCTAAATCAGAGAGTGCAGACCAACGTATGACTTTCAGTTTTGCCGTGGTTACTTTTACTGTTATTTATGACTCAGTTCCACTGCATTCAACGACTAAAAATAATTTGTCAAGAAATGGCTACGAATGAGTGAGTGCTCCAAATTGAATTTAGCACCATTTTAACTCAGATATGAAACCACAGAGGAAGCCAAGAACGCACTCTTCGTACCAAAATAGTGGAAACCGTCAGTCCAAAAGAGATTTAAAACCAGCTGAAGCAGCGCACGTCCGGAAAATAAAGGCGCACAGACGCTATAGTTATCGCGAGGTGCGCTGCCAAAATAAAGCAGCTGAAGCAGCGCACGTCGTGCCTGCACATAAAAAAACTCATTAAAGAAAGGAGTGCTCATAGACTTAAAAACACATACCGTGTAACAACCGAAGTAAAGGTGCCAGTCGCCATGGGAGGTTACAATTGAAGACAAGGCGGTACCAAGGAGGGACTAACAAGCCTACTAAGGAATCAGAAGCCAGCATTTATGAAGCACAATAACACAAGCCAATGACAAATATGGACGGAGAGTGGGCGGGGCTTCCCCCCATACTTCAGGACAACAATTCTTGCAGAGCAGCGCATGCGCGCTGACTCACACTCGACCTAAAAATGACTCTTAGAGCCCTGCTTACTTTCTGTTCCTGTCATTGTCTTTAGACTGATTATGAACATAGGGAGGAAGGGAAAAGCCAGCGGTACCAAAGGTCAAGCAGATGGTACCCCTGGCTACCCATAACTCGTGTCCATGAAAAAACTGTGCTCTATTGCTGAACTAATGCTGACCTCAGGGTGGCAGAAAGTCAACCAAGATAAAAACAAGCACACCAAACCAGTCTATTCCCTCATTTATGATAAACATTCCTTCGGACATGGAGCTTGGAACCAACATGCATCGCCTTGCTTTCCAAGTGAATTTTAAAGGCACTCGCCCATGAGGCATATCCTTCTGCACAGATGTGCAAGACTCCACTTCTAATGTTCACCATTATTGCATTGACCTTAATCTATTTTACGTTAAATTATTTGAGTGTAATGAAGGGTAACCAGCTTTGCTGGAAATATTTTCATGTGCAGTTAAACTTCGTAAACTGGAATTATAGGGAGATAAAAACCTCCTTGGGGGAACATTGATATGTCACTTATCTCAGGATTGGGACTTGGCAAGCATAATCCAGATTACTGGGTTTCTTGTGTTTCGCACAATTTAGTTTTTTTAATGCTTTGCCCATAATTAAGGAGGTAAAAAAAAGTTATGCAACTTTGCTCACCCTTTAATGACATGTTGTCCTCACATAAATTTCGCCTGTTATTATATGAAGAAATTTGGATTAAGAAAAAAGGCAGGCAAAATCACAGGTTGTACTGGCCTCCGTATGGGAAAATGGGCAAAAGACCATTTCCTACGGTTCTGATGTTTTCCTCTGGACTCCGAAAGAGCTGCTTTGATGCCTCCAAGGGTTTCCTTGGAGACTGATGGGAAATGATTGTAGATGGATTGAACCAGTACCATACAAAAAGCACCCCTACATGAGTGCATTTGCACAATCGTCACAAATATTTGAGAAAATCAGATTTGGGAAAATCAGTATGAGTGTGTGTGGAGAAACGGTCCCTAAAGACTATCACAGGAAACTTGTAGAAAATACAAGAATAAAAAGATAGATAGCTGAAATAACAAATGCGAGACTACAGGAACAAAGATTTAGTTTATGGAGACAGAATATAATGTACCTGACAGACTGTGAAGGGGTTACCAAAATTGCAATTCTGAATGCAAAGTTTCTCAGACTTTTTATTGGAGATTTTTCTTGGAAATATGTTTTTCTTGTGTAAGAATTCCGTCACTAAAATTATGGTTTATAGGTTTCCCATATTGCTAAATCTATATTTGCTTTCTTCGTAATTGCAAATTTTTTGTTCTTGCAGACTTAGTAAAATGAAAATCCACCTTCCTCACTTCTCAGAAGCCTTGCTACCTGGACGAAGTATAAGAAACATTTAAAAACATGAGGCAGTAGAGGAATATGCTGTGTGGGGACCAAAAATCAACACTTGCAAATCGTACTGAAAGGGCCGGACTGGGAACAGAAACCGGCCCTGGAAAACTTCTCAGCCGCCCTCCCCCCCTGGGGTGAGGGGGGGTGCAGCCAAGCAGTTTGCGAGGGCCGGTTTCGGCCGATTTTGTTACAGGGGGCCGATATTGCCAACCCCCCGTAACAAATGCGGCCCACCAGGAGCCGAAAACAGGCCCCCACCCTAGCGGCCTACCGGGGAAACGCCCGGTGCCGGCTATGGCCAGTCCGGCCCTATGGAAAAGTGCAAGTGTGAAATTGAAACAAGAAACATGTCAGCACTGAAAATTCAGTTAAATAACATTGAAAAAATGTTTTATCATAACTGAAAAAAGTCTACGTTCTAACTTGTTTACACTCAAGTTTTATTATTCACTGCATTATTACCAGACCAACTTTTTGCTTTAAGTTTACTTTATATGCATTTGCTACCATTTTCTCAAAAATATTTGCAGTTTTACGCTTGAAGCGCTGGTATGTGCACAATTCCAAAGCAATGCAAAAAGTGCCACTGAGAGAGGTTTGTTGCGGACTCGTGAGAAGCCACAAAAAAAGAAATCAACGCAGTTCACGAATGACAAAAGAAATACAAATGTGCGCAGGTTCACCGTAGAGTATATAATTTGCATGCCACAGTATTGAAGAGGAACAATGTGAACTTATATTAACTTTATATATAGTTTAACCAATAAATACTATTTCATAATTTATTTTGTATACGGATTTCAATTGTCTTGTCTTATTAATTTAACTTGGCACACCATCACTGCTTTCTGCCTGCTGCTAAACCTCTGATCAACAGTGACTCCAAAGAAGCGAGTATTCTATTCTGTGTGGGTTTAATCGGAAACCGATTTTGGCAGAAGCCCTGGGTTTAAGTTTACAAAAGAAAATACAGTAAAAAAAAAAAATCACACAATTTAGAAGGAATTATTAATATCTTATTAAATACTTTGCATTCTCTGTGAAAGTTGGCCTAATATGCTGAGAAATGTTGCAAGAAAGTTAAAATTAAAAATAGAACTTCCTGTTAGATTTAAACAGGTATACCCTTCTCTGCAGAAACACTGTAAATTGACCGATTTATTCCACAAATATGCATCTAGATAACAACAAATGACGAGGCAAATTACAGAACAAACAAAAAATGCATCAAGATACGGCAAAGGCAAAATAATTATTAGACAAAAATCATTAGTTTAAACCAAATAGTGGAAAATACAGTTTATGTGAATCAGCTATTCCTAAATTCAATTTATTTGGAAAGCAATCAGGTTGGATCGAAAACAATGCTGGAATAAAATTATTTATTAACGACTACCTTTCCATTAAAAAAAAAGTCAGTGCTGATTTGGCCATTCATCGAAAGTGTAAGCGTGAGTGTTGAAATTTGGTTGAATCCCAGGGATTTTACCAAGGGTGAAAGGGAGGATGTAAAGCCGTCCACTACTAGTTGGACCAAATGAGGTTCCTGTTTTCGGGGTTGATGAGAAGGCATTCATTGTTTGCAGATTGTTAATTAGGGAATTTGCAGATATCCAAAATTGAGAGGTAGTTGCAGAGAGTTAGACTGTCATGGAAAGGTAATGTTTTCAGGTAGAGTTCATTATCATCATATATCTGTGAACAGCAACTCTTGTCCCTCCCATCAGTGAACTCTGCAGTCCAAGGTATATCTTAAACAGAGTAGGGAGCAAAATGGAGCCTGGTGGACCCTAAAGGCACTACCCTCTGCCCCACATATCCTCCCTTATCTTCAGCACTTCAGGACATATGGTCTAAAAGGAGAATAAACAACTTAAAGTAGGAGCAATACTTCCAGTATAGCCTTAGGGAGATAAAATACATATACACCTTTAGAAAAAACTATTACATTTTCAAAAGAAAGAGCTTAGAATTAAGAATAAATACTCATTAACGGGAATTTATAATGGTGAAAGTTAAATCTGACTATTTAAGTCACTCAAATGAAAAACGTAAATTCAAAATAAAGTTTTATACAAAGTAACATTTCATGGCTGTTTGCGTTATTTCTCCCTTCTTGCAAAAGAAAATTTAGAGCTTTGTCTAAATTGTATCATTACATTACATGCAAAACCAGTGAACTAACTATTTGGCTATTCTTTTAAACATACTACTGTGAAGTCATCACACTCCTCAACATCAAATAAGGGAAGTACTAATGTAATTGTAACTAGGATGATGTTTTGGTTTAGCGCCATGCGTAACCCCTTAGCAGTTTTACCAGCCCAAGTGCTGAACCCTTCATGCTTAAGCCTTTATAACTTTTTTCCCACAAAACTTATCCAGGCTAAATTGGCATCCTTTTTTCCTGAACATGTTGGGGATTGTAATGATAGCCAGGGTTTGCGGATTCCCCCGAAGGGAATTGAGGAAACAGCCAAAATAGAGCAAAAGTTTGATTTTGTTTTGGAAAACTGAGAAAAAAGTGCTGTGCAAGAGAACATAGTTTTTTCTAAAAACTGCATCAACAAAAGGTTTCTCATCCTAAGATCACCATCTTCGCCAGCTTTCAACAACAAGCATAGTTTTTGTATTTTTCTAAGTGATAGTTGATTCTTCCCATTTTTTGTGCTTTCTACCTACACCATTCCAAATTTAGCAAGGGGTGATTTACTTAAATTACATTTAAATTTAATTAAAATCCCAAGAACCAAATTGGTGAAATAAAAAATAGAAGCCCAGCAAACCTCAAACGTTGGCTAAACTTGTGGGCGGGAAAGATCCAGAATCTCTGGGGAACAACAATATTCCCATCACCCAGCGTTAGCACACTTCCCCCCAATAAAAACAGTACCCCACTTGTGTGGTTGGGTCTATTGCCCGAAATAGGAGTGGATGAAAACTGTGGCAATTTTAAGTCAATATGATTTTCACATAGCCACAGGTTTGGTCCGTTCTCATCTATGGTAACCAGCCCAGCCACACAAGTTGGGTACCATTTTCATTGGGAGAAGTGTGGGAATGCTGGGTGGTAGGCATTTTATGGATCCCTACTGATCCCTACATATTTAAATGGGTCTCTAGGTTTCAGAAATGTCCACGGTTTGAGGGGTTCCCTGGTTGCCAGTGGACCCAGAGCATGAATAGACTGACTATTCACCATGTCAAGTGGGAGGAAATTGGGATTTACCCCATCTTCGCTTATCGCTATGTCAGAACTTTGCCCAAGAACCCTGATTTCCTCTCACTTGCCATGGGGATAAGTCTGCTTTAGGTCTCAGGGGGCAGAAAGACTGCTGGGGGATAAGTGTTGGGAGGTGCATTTGATATCAGTTTGGGCCAGCCCTCACTGCATTTTTTTTATATTCCCAGCATCCATTGTGCTTTCTGCTATCCCAAGGGCAGAAAGATTAATAGGCCCATTATGTGGTGGCGGCACAGCCCGATGCCTAGGTGTGCTAGCTTCACCACTTTAAGAAAATAAGTAATAGCCCTGGTGTCTAGTGGGCTTTCTGCCCCTCTGTTGGGGCTGTTTTGTGGTGGGGGTATGGCCCAATCCCAGACATGGCCAGACTGGGGAACCAAAGCAGCCCTGGCAAAAATGCTCAAACTAGCCCGCTCCCTTCATCTCCTCCTGCAATTTCTGTATCTATCTAGTTACTCTCTCTCCTTCTCTCCTCTATCACTTCTCCTGATCTGTCGCTTTCTCTCTACCTACCACCTCTCCTGCTCGCTTGCTCTCTCTCTTGAAGCTTCCCCGTGTCTGCTGCAATTAACCTCAGGGAGCTGGGTATAGAGACAAAGGCGCAAGGAGCGGCCCCATGCCTGAAACACTGGCCTCAAGGGGCTCCAGCCCCCGGGGAAATGTTCAGTGGAATAAAAGGCCTGCAGGGCCTGCTGCCAGGGTGGGCCACACCCACCCTGTTTTTTAATATTTCCTGCCATCCAATGGATTTTCTATCCCTCTCGAGGAGGGGCATTGGGGGTAAATGCCAAAGGCTGTTCGATTTTTAAAATTGGGGATTAGGGGAGTTAGTGGGAAAATGTGCTCCTGCCTCGTCTTGGGGGAGGCACTTCACCTCCCCATTGTTTCTAGTGAGAGAATCCCTGCTTGGAGATCTCAGCACCCCAATCATCCCAAGCACGAATCCACTAGGGAGACAGAATGCTAGAGAGGGGACATTGTCTGATCGGTGCTCAGGAGGCAGAGTTATGCCTCCCGAGCACCGATGAAAGTGAAAGCAGGGTGCACCTCATAGCGACATCTGTTTTCTCTTTGTTACTGGGATGTCAGCACGTTGGCTGCACTGCGTATCAGAGTACAAAAAAAAATGTAGGACACGAGGGACACTCTTGCCTCACATTCCAAGGTTCATTTTTAAAAGAAAATCATCCTGGTGCTTGCATTTCTGAAAATATTGTGGACGAACCATTCATGTCACCTGCACTATCGAGGTAATGCAGTGAACGTGAACAATTTGTCCACCCGATTAATGTGGCTAGGGATAGAGTGACGTTTAAAGTATGATAAAATATATAGATGAGGGTTAGGTTAGATTTAGGGTAAGATTAAGAATTAGGGTATGCTTACACTACATTTGGGCATAGGGTTACATTTAGGTTTAAGTTTAGGGCTAGGGCTAGAATGAGCATTGGGTTCAGGGTTAGAGTGGCAGTAGAGTGATGCACATGGTTAGGGTGAATGTAAGTGTGAGGATTTGCGTTAAGGTAAGTGTTGGGTTAGGGTCAAAGTACATGTGTAGACATTGTAGCGGTGCCAATGTGCTACCAAATAACATTACATTGTTGCCTCGTAGATATAGTGCGACTTAAAGTAGTACCCTACAAACCCAGACAGAAGTATAAATAGTTCTGATGATCTATGTGGTAACTTCTTACACATCCTCGTTTGTTCTATTCCTATTGCTAGCTTTTATTTTGCTAATATTTTTATTAACATAGTTCAAATAGTCAGCATTTTATAGCTGTCCATCACTTCAAGTCTAGCTTTGAAAAGTCACTCGTTGTTTTCGAATAGTTATAACTATGGGTTCGCACTCCCATTGCCTTCTCAACGCTCTGATAAAGGCTAGGTTTGCAAACAACAAGAAAACCAGGTCTACGTCCTAGAGTCCCTTTAGCTGGGCCTGCTGATGACCAATGCACGCACTACCCTTGTGAACGTCGCTGCCAGAGCAGAACTTTACTGAAATGTGCAGACAAGCTTATAACATCTTTAACCACTGATACTGGACAGCTTTTCATCTCTTTGAGGGGGGCAGTGGGATTCAATTATTTACCAGCGGGTGTATGATCTGCAGATCTACAGCCTCCCTCTCTGCAGCTGTAGGCCGACCTTGCTGTGGTGGCAGAGAGCCTGAACTGTCCTCCATCCTTTGGTAATTTTCTCCACAAAAAATCTGAGATGTTGTGAGAAAAGAGAACTACACAATGTCAAATATTTTGGAGATTAAGAAGTTTGTGTAGCATTTGTTGCATGTGCTTCCCATCAAAGCCTTCCAACACAAAACAAATGTGTATTTTTCAGCCTCTACACATGTCCAATGAATTTCAGATACTTTAACCCTAAAGTTGAGGTCAAACAAGAATGGCGCAAGATATTCAATATTTTTTCAAAGATTGCCCCATCCACAGGCAAGAAAAAGCAATACTATTGTCTGGCAACAACATGGTCATATTTTTTGCCATATTTTGACTGTCTCATGTACGCCAAGCATACAACAGTGTTGTCTGTGGTGCTTTAGCTAACATTAGTAGAGGCCGCCACCAAAGGCCATAGAGCATAGTATATGTTTAGGGTCAGCGTGAAGACAGCCCCATGCAATGATAGGCTGTGACAAATGGCGTACTAGACTTTATTGCTTACATAGATGTCCAACATGCACAATTTAAATCTCAATGAATTGACACTGACCTTTGCAGCTGATGAATGAACGAATTGTGGCACACTTGTAATACATTCATAGTGTTGCATGCACTGTATGAATGGCTGAAACACAAGCAGATAGTGTGTGTGACAGTAAAAATACCAGGCCCAGGCTTGCACGTCCCAGAAGAACGAGCCGTCCTAAACTCAATGCACAGGCATTCTATCCACTATCTCTCACTTGTAAACATTATTTGATTTTAAATCCTCGCACACGAAAAGTGGCTTGCTGCAAATACGATTCCTCTGCTGTAGCACCTGTCTCTGGAATTGAGCCTTCTGTTGGCTGGCACCGAAGGAGAAGAGGACCAAAAGATCTGATATGTCCCATAGTTGTGACATATGTGCATACATCTGCGATCATGGCTTTCTGAAGTAGAATCTGTTTGGGAAATGCATGGTTACTTGTACATGGAAAATGTTATGTGAACTTTCCTCTTGTTTTCACTAGGAGCAAATGAGCCAGTCACCAACGACTTTATCATTAGGAATTAAACAGTGGGTCCTCCATATGCCTTAAGGCAGACTATCTCCCAGTAACACTTTGATGCTTCCAATACTTTGTAATTTACCTTAGTGCGCTGATTCAAAATATGGAAATGAAGGCCTAGTGCTTCAAAGGCAGGCTAAATCCTAGGAATACATGGCAACGTGTACCTGCAAGGGGGGATCATTGAACTGAAGTCTCACAGAATCTCTAATGGTCATCTGAGAATGCCATGTAGCTCACAAATTAATAAAATAAATCCTGCAGTCCATAGCTTGCCTTAATCAGTCAATAAGTCCAAAATGGGTTCAGATACGCTAGTGCGGGTGAGGTTTGCAGAAGATTCTGTGGCGCTCTACAGAAGTACACTTGAAAGTTGTCGTGAACTTATTTATGTGCGGTGCTTTGAGGTGGAGAGATCACCCACTCCCCAGTTGGACGAACAAAATCACCCAGTTTGTACAAAAAATTGGTTTCCCCAGCACAAGCTAATGTCAACATGTATTACATAAATAACAGATATCAACAATTCTTGCCTTTCTTTGTATTTGTTAGGTTTGTTCTCATATGTTCTTGTTTAGTTCTTATTTTAGCCTCTTTTTAGCAAACAGTGTTTCGTCGCCCATGGCAAGTGGCCGCGAATTCCTCAGGGCTAAAAGAAACAAGCATATGTATTTGCTACTAGAACATGATCGTTTTTTGCTAACAATTTGAAGTTTAGGTGACATATGTGTCTATATCAATCTTCCTTTTCATTCAGGTGACTTTTTGTGTGTGGCAACCCATGCACATTGGTTATGTCATACAGTAGTGGATATACAAAGCAAAGAAAATTATATTCCTCAGAAAGAATTTGCATCCCAATTATTGCGAACATTCTTGTTATTTGGTTAATCTTATCTTCGATTGTTTTTTATCTATGTCACATTTATCAAACAGCCAGCTTAGTTTAGACATTTGTATTGACATCTTTGAATTCGGTTTGAAACATACCGATGAAACAGGTATACTATATGATTTTAGGGGGCTCACAAGTAAACAAATATTGGGTTGCACGAAAGGTTGATTGATATTACTTAGACAAAAAACACATAGGCACGTAATTGATCTCATCAAAGGAGCATGTTTCCAAGACAAATGTTAAATACAAAAAATAAAAAGATAAATGAAAACTAATGTATGAAGCAAATAGAAATGAATTCAAAGATGTCAATACAAATGTCTAAACTAAGCCGGCTGTTCGATAAATATGACATAGATAAAAAAACAATCGAAGATAAGATTAACCAAATAACAAGAATGTTTGCAATAATTGGGATGCAAATTCTTCTGAGTGGCAACAACAGCAGGGAGGAGTGATGAGCTGCCTGTGCACTGGTTTAAAAGTGTGCATGTCTCTTTGGCCGGCCATCTTGCAACAGCCAGCCAGCCAGACATGTGCATTTTAAACCTCTCTAACCCACCTGTCTTAGACAGCTGGGTTAGAGAGAGCACAGGCCTCCAGTGCTCTTGAGAGCACTGAGAGAGGTCGCTACCTGCAATCCTGGTGCTGCTCTCATGCTGGTTACGAGCATGAGAGCAGCACCAGGATTGGTTAGGGGACTTTGCTGGCGCTTGCGAAGCCTGGAGGAGACATAGTAGACCATGGACCGGAGCGAGGGCGTTGTGCAGCAAGCAAAGTAAGTGGCTATATCTTTTTATTTACAGTTGACACTCACCTTGCATGCATGCACCCACCACCGGTTTGGCCGCCCCCGCTCTTCCTAGTTGCCAGCCGCCGTGCACATGCAAACAACTCGGAATGCAGTGGCCTTGTGTGACAAGGAGGAGGCATTAGCCATGGCTCCCCACTAAGCTCTCAGGAAATGGTGGCCTTCGGTCAAGAACTAAAGCCCGGATTCACAAAGGTAAACTTACACTTTTGTGTAAGTTTATGATTATTTGCTATTTACAAAGGTATTTTATGGGTAATATCTTTATGACTGCGGAGTCTCCGCAAATTCGGCATATAAAAAGATAGAACTGTCCTATCTTTTTATGTGAGGAGACCGCGCAGTCATAAAGATGCTGCTTATAAAATATCTTTGTGAATAGAAAACAATCGTAAACTTACACAAAGGTGTAAGTTTACCTTTGTGAATCACGCCCTAAGAATCTACGATCACACAAGGGTCGCGCGCACGCAAGTTCTTGCATACTTGTGGAACTCATTCTGTTGCTGATGTAGCTTCCTGTCACAATAATCTGTTCTCCTGTTATGGCACTGATTGAAGTTGCGCAGACAACGTGAAGGAAAAGAAAATCAAAAGCTGGCCGACTGACAACAATGTTGAGAGAAAACGAGGCGATCTCTTTGTGAAACCTATCCCTTGAAGGCTTTGCTGCCTCTCTGACCTGACATACTATGTATAGACTTTCTGAATTATTAACTCGCCTGTGCTGGAGAACAGCAATGCCAGGGTAAGTTTCATGGGGCTCGTAGGCCCAGCAGCTCACACTGTCTTCCTGTAAACTGTGGGGAGCAGATTTTAAACCTCCTTGAGGTGCGACTGCACGCGTACAACCACACAAATGCTTGTTCCTCGGTGGGGATCACTGTTTTTCTTTCACCAGAACGCAGATTGATCAGAAATACATAATACACCAAACACATAGCCATGTTTGTTGATAATTCCGCTTGTAAAGGATCACTATTGAACGCCGTCTTCTAATCAAGGGCATATAATAAGTTGCGTCTCTCCCGTGAACCCGTGCTTAGAGGAGAGGCTACTGCGTATTACAAGGGTACAGTAAATTCTCCAAGGAGTTCTGTGACCCTTTAGACGAACAAGGCTGCATCGGAAAGCATGGCCATGGATCTCTGTGGAAAATTGTCACTTTGTTTTTAATGTACAGGGTGGCGGTGGGGCTTTATTCTATATACTAAGTAAGTGTGTCTGCCCCCATGAGAACTCGCAAATTATTCTTGGAAAAATGTGAGTAGTTTGTTCAGTGTTGGGGTTTACTGACTTTCTGAAACCTGTAGTGTTGTTTTTTCAGTTCTAAATGCAGATCTGCAAGAATTCAAACAGAAACTAGAACTGGATTCGCAATTCACGCCCACCTTGGGATAACCGAAGATCTTTGGAAGAGGGAGGTGGAAAGA
Source organism: Calotriton arnoldi (assembly GCA_963921515.1). Taxonomy (NCBI): domain Eukaryota; kingdom Metazoa; phylum Chordata; class Amphibia; order Caudata; family Salamandridae; genus Calotriton; species Calotriton arnoldi. Next base: position 119,502 of record CAWUFW010004371.1, on the reverse strand, counting down.
CACACACTTAAAATCTTTGCTCTTTGTTCTTGATCATTCTGAAATCAGCAATAACGTTACTTAAAATGGCACCCCCTAGCCCACTAGGGCCTGTATCACAAAGTGCCCCGATGGCGCAACGGGTATTTGCGCCCGCTTTACACACCCCTGGGGCACTTTGGTATTACAGAATGGGCCACAGACGCTTGTGCGCCCCCTTCTGTAATAGCAATCACTGGCGCACATAAAGCACCAGTGCTATCTTCAAGAGGGCATTTCCTCATTTGCATGGGGGTGTGCCCCATGCAAATGAGGGAATCCCTTTGCCACTGCGCCATATTACTGACTTGGGCCTAGAGGCAAAGAAGCCCTCAGAAGGCGCGCTGACAGTGCGCCACCTGAAAGGTGGCACACTTTCAGTGCACCGCCTCAGAGCATCCCTCAGCAGGGGGTAAAGAGGGCCCTATGGACCCCCCCAGACATCGCCTTTAAAAGTGCGGGCGGGTTGCTGCCTGTACAGTGAAACACTGAGCGGCTTCAAAGCAGCAGCTCCGGATTCCATGTGAATGCTCTGCCGCAGGGCAGCACGAGTTCACGCCTGCCCTGGGGGCAGCGCATTCCCCATAATGCGGGCATTTTCCTTCATTGTGCCAGGATCCCCCTTTTAAAGTTGCGCCTGGCGCAATGAAGGACAATGCGCCACATGTGTAATGCAGCCCTGATGCGTTTTTGTGGATCTGTAAGCTGCACAGCAGGAAGCATTTCAAAGCTGTTCGAAGGAGGACCGAGTCGCAGGGGCAGGATCTCTTGCTGGGAGTGAACAGCCTGTAGAGATGGCTGGCCCAGCTTATCTGGCCTGTAAGAAATGCAGCAAGAGGAAATGTTGCATGCGCAATAGGGTAGGAATCTTGGGGGAGGTTATCAGTAAGCTGCCTCTCATCCTATATGCTCTAACAGGAATGTTGCTAACACCTGTATCTGTGAAAGGCTGCCTTTGCCCACGATGGTGGGAAGCCCTCAGGGACATAAAGTAGATGGCAATGTGACGTCACTGCTCACCTAGAGTGAATCGATTTTTCTTATACAAGGCACATTCTGATACCAGAACATGACTGAAATAAGAAAATAAAAGATAGTCATTTATAGGTTCATTAAAAAGTTCCACTTATTATATCAAAATTATAAATTTGTAAAGAACGGCAATGAGAGATGTGGGCAATTTTATAAACCTTATCCTTCTTTCCTATGTAATTAACATTTATACATTTAACACAAACAATACATAAAGCAATACTGCATGAAGTGCTTTTAAGGAACTCTACCATTCATTCACAGCAGACGTATCTAGGTCAAGTCTCTGAGGATGTTTCACCTTTGGTCCTGAGCCGGAGAGCAGTAGTAGCACTCTAGCATCACTGAGGTATGTATTATGCTGAGGTTGTTCGGCCACGTGTATTGCAAACACTCAGTTTAAAGGCAGGGGTAAAATATTTCACAGAAGTCACAGCAACTTTTCAATAAGTTCTTACATGTTCTTAATTGCAAAGAGAATCATTTGGACAATGCGGTTATCAGGAACACGTGCTGTGAATGATATAAGCTTTCATTGGTCCCATTTCATCTTTACTACAGTACTACCACTGTCCACTTCTATGGTTTTGCATTTCCACCATCTGCAAACCTTTGCCAGGAGACACAGCACAGTCACCTTGCACTTCACCCCTTAGGACAAAAACACATTAAGGTAAATTTACACAATGCCACACACATCTAGTTTTCGATGTGCTTTTAGCGTGGGAAACAGCGAAAAAAGGTTTGAGAATATAGCAATATCAATTCAGCAATAGTAAACAGTTCTCAGCCCAGAGGCATTGTGCCTTTGCTCTCACCCTGGGACCCTTCTGGTTACGACAATGGGCCTCCGACCAGGAATGATGCTCAACTAGGTGGGCTGAGTCTACTCAAGGCATCTCTGCCCTGCCGGTTCCAGGTGAAGCTCAGGTGGGCATTCAGTACATGACCATCTGTGGTTTCATCTAGGAAGGAATGGTGGATTAGAGTCTCCGTGCCCTAAAAGTACACCACACAAGCACCAATGTGTTGCTCTGCTATAACCAGTGGCTACAGATAAGAAGTAATCCCACCTGAAGAGAATCCACATCTGTTCACACTGCACCTGTTATGTGTTTAACTTATTTGAAATTTGTAATATTTTTTAGGTTTTGCCTGCACAGCTTGTGAAATCCCTTGTGAATAAAACAAAAATCTTAAAAAGGGGTTTAGAGCCTACCCAATACGTAACTTTACTTGCCATTGGTTGGCTCCCACGTCACTTTTGGTTCCTTGCTTCCTAGTGGTAGGCGCCTCCTCCTCACCTCAGGCTTCCTCCTGGGCTTGGAGCCTGTGTCCATGCCATGGAGCTAGGACCATTTAATGCTTCCTGTGGCCAGTGTCCTTCTACTGGCCACAGGCTCCTGCAGGTACTCTTTTTTTGTTTTTTTTTAAATTTTGTGACATGCATGAGTTGATTTAACCCTCTACCTCCCGCCCACCGCTGCTTTTTTTAATGAACCCCCTTGCTGCTTTTAACCCATTACCTCCTCCTCCCGTCCCGCTCTCTGTTGTTTTACACCCCCCCATTTAATTCAGCCGCTTCCAGCGCTCTCCCTCGAGTCCCCCACCCTTTTCTCTTGTGTCCTTTTTTAACTTCATTCAGGTGTTTTAGCTTTTTTTGCAGTTTTATGTATTGCAAGCTCAACCCAAAGGTATTGGAGCGCTTTACATGAGCACCAGTTACATTACACATGGCCACTTTCATTTGCGTTTTTTTTTTTTTTTGGTACAGGAGAATGAAGTGGTTTTTCAAGAATCACAGGATGTTGAGCCGATGGCAGGACTCGAACTCGGTTCCCCAGTTCCAAGGTCAGCAGCTCTGTCCGTAGTGCCACATCCTGTCACCTTTTTATTTCCATTTCCTTTTAAAGAGAAATAAATTGTGGCGTTCGGAATTGAATTAACATTGATAATGTTATTTGTTTAATCACATAACAAATGAAACGCCAAGGGGGTTTGGGGGCAGCCGAACTCGGTGAGGTCTGCCCCCCGGGCAGATTGGGAGGGGCGGACCGGCCGATTAGCAGCCATTTTGTGTATTTGGGCTATGTTTAAGATAGCCCAATTATAGCCCAACTTATACGTTTTTGCTCTGGGCGCTCCCAGCCACCATTTTAGCTTTGGTGACCTGGTGGCTGGGATCAGTGTAGCGTATCTTTAGCTTTTTTGGCAATTATTTGATTGCGCTTTAGGTGGCTATTTTGACTAGCGTTTAGTCGTTAGCTTAGCTTGTGCAGTTAGCGTAGAGAAGTAGATTCTAGAGGGATGGAAGATTACCGCGTCCTTGAGGCTGTCAGGCTTCTGAATGAGGCTAGGTGGCTGGATCTGTTGCTGCCGGAGGCTGCGGGAGGTGGAAGCCCCCCAAGGCGTGCTTCCGCGGGGTGGTGGCCGCCGTCGCGGCCTGTACATCCCCGAAGCGGGTCAAGAGGAGTGAGGTGAGTTCGCGGGCCGCTCCTATGCCAGGAGAGTGGCCCGATCACTGGCGCTGAGCCGGAGCCTCATGTCCGCGCTGAGGCTCCGTCGAAGGTGCGTGGGGCGGGGCCCACCGGAGGAGCGCGTTACGCGCTTCTGCGGCCGGAGGTTTCCAGGACGTCCTGCCCGCTCGGGGGAAGGGGCCGAGTGAGCACGAGGCCCCCGGTGCGGCAGGGGATAAGCAGACAGGGGAGGGGGAGGGGAGTGAAGGGAGGGGTTCCCCTTGGGCTGGAGTCCACCGGAGAGTGCCGGTTGGAAAAAGGGAAAGGCCCACTACATAAATCGTCAGGGTGCGGCCTACGGGGCCAAATGGCAGGCGGTGGGGAGACAGAGGGTCAGAGGGGGCTGGGGGGCACTGAACTTTCCCAATTTGTCTATGAGGATGAGTTGGTCCTCAGCGGTGGTCATATGGAGCGGGTTAGCCCTCTTGGGGGCGGGGGAGTGTCCTCTTCAGAGATAGATAGTGAGGGGGGTTGTGGGAGGAAGGGGGGCCAGGCATTTTGGAATCGGGGGGGAAGATGAGGTTTTCCCTGAGGTTTTGGAGCCAGCAGGGGGGAGCCAGGACTGGGAGGGCCTAGACATCTTCACTTCTTGGAATGAAGAAGTAAGGGGGTTGAATAGGTTGGGGCAGGTAGACGCCTACATGGCGTAAGCAGGATCTGTAGGGTTAGAGGCTAAGGGACTGACACAGAGAAAAAGGGGGCAGGGGAACAGTAAAAAGGGCAGGGTTGAGCAGGGTAGCGGGCCCCTGGTTTCGGGTATGGGGCCCTGCCAGGCACAGGCTGACATAACGGCAGGGCTTGAATGGAGTGAGGGAGAGGAAGGGGGGGGTTAGCGACAGGGAGATCGAGGATTTATTTAAAGTGGGGCATAGGTGGGCGGAGAGTATGTTGGGGACAAGTAGGAAGGGGAGAATGGACGTAGGGGAGAGGTTATGTAGGCCCAGCACACCAGACCAGTCCTTTTTATTTCAGGTGGAGGAGCAACGGCAAGGTGCGGACTTGGCAGAGCTGGGAGAGGCTCCGAGGCGCCGAGGAGAAGAGAGGGCGGAGCCTCGGGCGATGCGCCCAGTATCGTCGGGGGATCCCGTCGCGGCTGGCAGATGTAGGCCCCGAGCTGTCTCTCTGGCCCCAACACCCGACGGACCTCAGCGGTCCGCAGGGCAACAGGGACACAGGACTACGCCTTTGAAGGGTGCCGGGGAATACCGGCGGGTGCAGTCGGCACCCCCTGAGGCACGGAATTGGGGGCTCTCTGGGGGCCAACAGAGTGATTGTCGTGGTTGGCGCGAAGAATTAGATTATGATGAAGAAAGCCTTGAGGAGGGCGAGCTAAGAGAGATTGATGAAGGGGACAAGGGGGGGCAGAGTAACGTGTCTCATAGTATGTTGCAGGTTACACGACGGGTGTCGGAGCCTGCGGGGAGGACAGCAAGGTCGGCTCAGAACACAGCTCCCATGGCAAGGCGGACTGCAGCAACACGGGCACCCTCCTTAGAGCCAGGTAAAGCACGAGAAAAAGGGGGAAAGCCAAAAATGGTTTCAGTGGGGATTGGAGGGAAGGAGGATAAAGAGGGGGAGGCGGGTAGGTCGAGGAAGGGCAAATACGTATTAGATGTCGGTGTGGGCACTGAAGATAACGGTAAGACGGCCACAACTAAAATAGAGGAAAATAATTCTACGGGAAAATCTGACAAAGGGGAGGAAATTGCTACAGAGAAAAAAGACAAACCGGAAAGCAAGGAGTTGATAATTAAAAAATTGGCTTACATGGGGGTGACCAAGCCGCTGGGCGCACATTTAATGTTAGCAACTAAAGAGCGCATCTTGAAGGGAGAGTATGTTGAAATGCTCAAACTTTTGCACAGGGAAGTGCGTGCAAAAGAGGGGTCAAAAGAAGAGGAGTATGAGTTGGCCAAGGGTGCCACTCACGGTAGAGAATTGGACAGCAGCATTTTTGATATACGCAAGCATCTACTGTGAGAAGTACCCAGAGCGTTGTGTAGCTCTTTTCAAATACATGGATGTGATCCAGAAGGCCCAGATCACAGGGGGAGGATATGCGTGGGCGCAATATGATGAGGAATTTAGGGCACGCATGGCCTGGGATCCAGAAGTGAAATGGGGGGAGTTAGATACAGACCTTTGGCAGCACACTATGGGGGCGTCCAGGGCGGGAAAAACAATTTTTACGGCCAGCGGGCTCCCGATAGTTTATCGGCCCTTTCAGGGGAAGCCCACCCGGGGAGGGATGGGAGGAACAGGTAGAGGTCAGACAGGGTTGGGAGGGTCCTGCTGGGACTTTAACAAGGGTTTGTGCACTCGGGAATCTTGTAAATTTAGACATGAGTGCTCGAAGTGTGGAGGCAGGCACGCGTTGGTCATTTGTTTCAGGGGGGGTCAGGTCACCAACAGGGAGGTCAGCAGTGGCAGCAAGGGGGGGTAATACAAGTGGGCAGCAGCAACAGCATTTCACAGGAGCGCGATGGGCTAGGGGGGCTGGGCCAAAGGGCTCATACACCAGTTAAGGTAGACAAGTTGGAAGCAGCCTTACAGGGTTATGACAACCAGAAGGCTGCAAAAATCTTGAAGGAAGGGTTCAGATGGGGTTTTAGACTAGGATATAGGGGACCAAGATGCAGAAGATCAGCTTAAAACTTGCAATCGGCGAAGGAACATCCTAAAATAGTTCAGGAGAAATTGGATAAAGAAGTGCGCGAGGGAAGGATGGCGGGCCCCTTTATGGACTGGCCTTTAGAGAATTTGATTGTTTCTCCGATTGGGGTGGTACCAAAGAAGGAACAAGGACAGTTCTGCCTTATTCAACATTTGTCATGGCCAGAAGGGAGCTCAGTAAATGATTTTATTGATGAAGAAGAGGCTACTGTTTCATATTCGTCAGTTGACGTGGCCATGTCAATGGTAGTGACGGCGGGCGCAACGGCAGAAATGGCAAAATGCGACATAAAATCAGATTTCAGTTTGCTTAACGTCCATCCGAATGACTGGGATCTTCTGGGTATCCATTTCAATGGGAGATGGTACGTGGACAAAGCATTACCGATGGGCTGCTCTATGTCATGCGCATTATTTGAGTGCTTTAGCACGTTTCTCCACTGGCTGTTTTCTAGGCACATGGGTCACCAGTTGGTGACGCATTACCTGGATGATTTCTTTTTTGTGGGCACCTCAGGCTCCACAGAGTGCCAGATGGCTCTGGAAAACTTCAAAGAGCTCATGAGGGATCTAGGGGTGCCTTTGGCGCCTGAAAAGACAATGGGGCCCAGCACGGCTCTTTCCTTCTTGGGTATAGAAATAGATTCCAGGATGACGCAAGCACGCCTGCCAGAGGACAAAAAACAAAAGATGTTGGGGCTGCTGACTGAAATGCTGGCTCGGGACAAGGTCACAGTTAAAGAGATTCAAGTGCTGCTAGGGCATCTCAATTTTGCTTGCAGAGTGGTGAGGGTGGGGAGGACATTTTGCAGACGGCTAGGTCGGGCACTCACAGGACAGAGACCACCACACCACCATGTGCGACTTTCAGCGGGTGTGAAAGAAGACCTGAGAATGTGGAGGGTCTTTTTGCAGGAGTTCAATGGCATTCCGCTGGTGAGGGAGGGGGACATGGTCTGGGATGAACAGATTTTTTCAGATGCAGCAGGCAGCAAAGGTTTTGGACTTTTCTGGCAAGGGAAATGGTGTGCCGAGCAGTGGCCAGCAGAATGGGGGGGTGGGTAGGAGTATCGCATTTTAGGAATTATTTCCTCTGGTAGTAGCGGTGACATTGTGGGGGGAGCAGCTGGCACACAAGAAAGTGACGTTCAGAATTGACAATATGGCAGTAGTAGAGCTAGTGAACCACCAGTCAGCCAGGGACGAACAGGTTTTGAAGCTGTTGAGAGTGTTTGTTTTGGGCTGTTTGCGCCATGACATAGCATTCAGAGCTTTGCACGTGCCAGGTGTGGATAATGACATAGCGGATGCTTTGTCTCGTTCACAGTGGGGGAGATTCCATGGGCTAGCCAAGGACGCTGACAGGACCCCGACGCCCATGCCACAGCAGTTGTGGTACGTAGGCAACACAGTGTGCTACAACTGGTGGTAGAGTCGCTGGCAAAATCCACGAGGATGGCATACAGTTTAGCGTGGGAAGAGTTTTTGCTCTTGGGAGCCCAGCGGCATTCCACGACAGAGTATAGAAGGGAAGATGTGGTTCAATTCATCCTAGATTTGATTGATAAGGGTCTATCTCAAGTTACAATCGCGGGGAAGTTAGCGGGAATCGCCTTTGTGGGCAAGCTGTTATGGGGCTATGCACCATCTGCCAGGGAGCTAGGCACCCGTATGCTGGAAGGTTGGGCTAAGGAGCAAGGTCAGGTAAAGCGGGCCAGAAAACCTTTGTCTTGGCACTTGCTGGGCAAGGTTATACAGTCATTGCCTCTTATTTGCTCAGACGAATTTGAGACGTGTTTTTTTTCCACAGTGATGGTGTGGATGTTTTCCGGGGCATTTCGGGTATCTGAATTGTTGGGGGACAGGAAAGGTGGGGGACTGTGTGGGAGGATGTGATACCGCAGCAGGACAGGGTATGCATCTGGCTATGAATGTCGAAAACACACCAGAGGGGGGCGGGTAAATGGGTGTCCCTTCAGGCTTCTTTCCCACGGATGACTTGTCCTTGTAGGTGGGAGGCAAAATGGAGGGCATTTTCAAAAACCAGTGATGGTTTGGTGTTTTTGCATGCAAATGGAAGCAAGGTCACTGCGTTTCAGCTGTTGGCAGTCCTGCGGAAGGCGCTCAAAGCATTGGGTATTGATGGTGCAGGTTTTGGGACACATTCTGTCAGAATTGGAGCAGCATCCGAAGTGAATAACAGGGTGTGGGGGCAGGGGGACATTATGCGGCTGGGGAGATGGTCATCTGACTGTTACAAGCGTTATGTGCACAGCGCGGCTGGGGGGGGGTCTAGTACGGTTGGTTCCATTGCTTAATTAATTAACTCGGTTTTTCTCGTTTCAGGTTCAGTGGCTGGCCCCCTCTCCAGGGAGATGACAATTTGGATAGTGGGGCATTCTTTCGTGAAGTGGGCCCAGATCCAAGCTCGCAAGAGTTATTTTGGAGAGAATTTAGGTTTTAATAAAAAGCATTTTAAGGTGTCATGGAGGGGAAAAGGGGGTAAGCTCTGGAAGGAACTCATCCATTGTTTGAATGGTTTGCTGGTGTCCAGTAGGTGTCCAGACATTTTGGAACTTCATTTAGGTGAAAATGACTTAGTAAAAGAGAAGGGGATAATCTTAATGAGGAGCATGAAAAAGGACCTGGCCCTGATCAAAAAGCAGTGGTCTGGGTGTTCAGTCAGTTGGACAGAGTTTGTACCCCGTAGGGTATGGCGGGGTGCAGTTAACCCTGGGGAAGTGGACAGAGCCAGGAGGAAGCTTAACACAGAAATGGTTCGTTTTTGTAGGGAGCTGGACTTTGGTAGGATTGCGCACAGGGAAATCTGTTTCGACACAGTGGAGTTTTTTAGGGGTGAAGGTGTTCACCTTTCGCGACTGGGCATGGATTTGTATCTTCTGGAGATTAGAGAGGTGCTAGCCAGGGCCCTGAATGTTCAAAATCACTGAGACGTTAGTTCCTATGAGGAAGGGAGGGGGGGGACAGAAAAAAGGGGAGGTGGCATAGCCGGCTCTTCTCCCTCTTTTTCCTGGGTGGCGGGGCTTTTAAAAGTTGGCCAGGGTTGGCAGAAGTTTTTGGTTAAGTGTTGGAAGTTTGTGAGCAGGGGCAGGGAAAGGGTAGGCAGGTAGGCTAAGTTTAGAGTAGACGTTTGGTAGTTACAGTTGCAGAAAGGCAGGTAGGGGATTTGGGTTTCATTGGAGGGCATGATTTTTAACTGCAATACTGTGTAATGTTATTGTTAGGTTAACGGCAGGGTGGGGGATCGGCTGAGGGGATCGTAGGGGCGGGGGGGATCAGGGGCTTAGTTATTTGATGTATAGTGAGGTTTTAGTTTTGTAAGGCAGTTGCCAGTGTTTTTTAATGTGATATGCACCTGTTTCAATAAAGCGGCCTTTTACACACACAAATTTGGTCTCGGTTTGGCTTGCCCCCCTCCCTCTCAAGGGGGGTTTAGGGGGCAGACGAACTCGGTGAGGACTGCCCCCCGGGCAGATTGGGAGGGGGCGGGGCCGGCCGATTAGCGGTCATTTTGTTTATTTGGGCTATGTTTAAGATAGCTAAATTATAGTCCAACTTATAAGTTTTTGCTCTGGGCGCACCCAGCCACCATTTTAGGTTTGGTGACCTGGTGGCTGGGAGCAGTGTAGTGTATCTTTAGCTTTTTTGCCCACCCTCCCATCCCTCAATTTTATGTTTTGGCTGGGGTGCCTTTAGGGGTTAATTATTTAATTATTTCCTCAGGCTAGGTTTGTTGAAGACAGGTGCATAGGGGATGGGTCTTTGTACAATTGTCGCTTGGAACAGGTGCTGGCGGGGTTTTTAAAAGTTGGCCAGGGGTTGGCAGAAGTTTTTGGTTAAGTGTTGGAAGTTTGTGAGCAGGGGCAGGGAAAGGGTAGGCAGGTAGGCTAAGTTTAGAGTAGACGTTTGGTAGTTACAGTTGCAGAAAGGCAGGTAGGGGATTTGGGTTTCATTGGAGGGCATGATTTTTAACTGCAATACTGGGTAATGTTGTTGTTATGTTAACGGCAGGGTGGGGGATTGCCTGAGGGGATTGTAGGGGCAGGGGGGAATCAGGGGGTCAGTTATTTGATGTATAGGGAGGTTTTAGTTTTGTAAGGCAGTTGCCAGTGTTTTTTAATGTGATATGCACCTGTTTCAATAAAGCGGCCTTTTACACACACAAATTTGGTCTCAGTTTGGCTTGCCCCCTCCCTCCCAATAGGCTGTGTTGTATAATGTCGGATGGCTGACGTAATCCGATTGCAGTTTACATATGCTCAGTGCACTGTGGTGCCTGGGGACATGATACGCAGAAGCAATGCGCACCTAAGATTTCACATTATTGGGCAATTTTTTCATTTATTCTGGCACAGCACTCTTCCCACCCAACACACTCACCCCCATTTTAAGTGTGCACAAATTGGACTGGGCACTCCTCCTCAATCCGGGACAGAGGGCTCATGTGCAGCATTTTATGAGAGCTCAAAGTTCCGGTAGCTAGACAGTTTCTGAGAACAAATGCCTGTCCTCGTTCAGATGAGCTTCCCCACAGCTTGCTGCAGTGCACTCCTTAAAGTGGCGATGACCGGCCGTCCTGCAAGAGCTGCTCTCTGAAAGGAGTCAACGTGTGACCCTGGGACACGTTTAGCAAATGTTAGCACTCCGGGTTCCTGCGATGAATTCAAGTGCATTTAAGTAGAGCAGCATGGCTAAAAAGTAGAGTTGTGTCACAGCTATTTTTTTTCTTTACTTGAATCCATGCTGGACTGCAGCCCTCGCTGTTGCGCAACATGTCTAAATAACTATGACAAAGCCAAAAGATCTTGCATAGGCAAAACCTATTGGCTTTGCTAATGGTTGTTCTCCCTAATCTCAGCATAGCAATGCCATCAAGAGTCTCACCACAGGCCGCTGCTCCACAAGGACCAGTCAAAAGCAGCAACCTCCATCAGGGCCTGGCATTCCTCACCCCTCTGCAGGCCTGCAGCACGCATCCAAAACACGATCCACCCCAACTTCCATGCGCACCAATCTGGTTCCGGACACTCCTGTGGTGAGCGTGTCCAGGATCCCCCTGGCATCAACCTACGGCAGGCAGTGCCATCTTAATGATTTTGGGGCCCCCAGGCAAGACATATTTTGGGGGCTCTCGTACAGAACGTATTTGAATTTCATTATCCATTTCCTGCTAATTTAAGCGTGCATGGTGTCAAACAATACTAAATTATATGTCAAACTTTAACCGGCTCACATAAAACAGTTAAAATATGTCTTGGCCATGACCCCAACAATCCTTACAATGACAAACGGTAGAAAGACAGAGTCAAAGGTAGCTGTAGGCAGAGATGGAGAACAGTTTAGACAGAGAAATAGAATAGACAAATCAAATAGAGAGAAAGTTCACTTTCCCAGCGGGCCCCTTGGAAGGTGGGGGCCATGGGCAATTGCCCACTTTGACCATGCCTTAAAATGTCTATCAGCAGGATCTTTACAGGGTAGAACCCAAATGTGGAGGCACACAGATGTTTTAGCCGATGCCTCAGCTAAAGCGATGAATTTGTTTAAATCATTAATTAATCAAGTAACCCGATTACATGCCATCTGGGCACGGCTGTGAGCAATTCACACCCTCCGAAACTTTTATGAACACTAACAAAATGTCAGCATTGTTCCTGTTGAAAGGAGTTTGAATGGCTGCCCTTTTCGCTAACATATCTGTTCTACTTCACAGGCTTACGTGGAAAGATGACCAAGTAGGTGTACTTAACTGCATGAGTAAATCAATTGCCATTTGTGGAAATAGACTTATTCTGATTCTGTGAAACAGGCTTTACGTTTTATAAACACAATTGTACGTTTTCGTGCACATATGTAACACGTGTTCACACATTATAATTAAGTAAGGCATCCGGTGTTACGTTTTTGTTGATTTTTTACACAGCATACAGATGAAAATAGTGTTTTCCCCTGAATGTTTTGATTGATATCAAAAAAATACAGAATGTAGGTCTTGTTTTAAGGGACTATCTATACTGTCAATCATTGCCGTCTGGCCAATGTCTGAAGAGACTGACAGCACTGTGGATTTAAAAGGAAAAGGTTTACTTGTATATGTTCAGATGTGCACGTGTTTGCAGTACAGTCCTAATGATGTATTTGATATGTCTCCCTATAGTCATAAAACCGGTCGTTTATCAGTTAAATCCATGTAGAAATGTATTAGCTGAAACTTATTTTTCACATAACACAATATAAATATGTATGAGCACTAAGAGACCATTTTAATTGCAGAATGAGGGCAATATAAGTAGACTGAACACAACATAAATACAAATAAAATGAGCAAAAAAATAAATACGGATGAATGTAGATGAAAATGTCAAAAATATAAATAGGAGCCTGAATGGAACGTAGGGAGCTGGCCAGCTGTGGTCCGACAGCAGCTACTGAAGAGGGCACCATGAGAGAAAGAAGCTGTTAGACCGGACATCCTTGGCATGGTATTTCCCCAAACCTTTTGACTCCAACCCCTGATTTTTGCGGAGTTCAATTTTGTTGGCATTAGGACTCTGTGCACCTTAACTCCACTAGCCAGGCTAAAATGCTTCTTCTCTCTCCTTTAAACATTATAAAATTGGACTACACCAAATTAGCACATTTAGTTTACTTGTAAGTCCCTAGTAAATGGAACTGCATGTACCAAGGGCCTTCCATCATTGGTACTATGCCTGAGCGACAAAGGTGAAGATGGGGAGGACTGCAGATGGGCACGGTTTGCGGAGGTGTGAGCTGACAAGTACGTTTTTCCACATCCTATGGGCGTGCCCAATGATACAAGGATTCTGGGTGGCTGTAGTCAAATGTATGGGGGCAGTGGGTGGGGGCATTAGGGAAGTCTCCGCCAAGCGGTGTATATTAAATGCCTGGGAGAAACAGATGTAGGCTGCATGCAACGAATATGGATGACACGGGGCCTTGCGCAACTATTGGGAGCCGAACAGACCCTGCTGCTCGATAATTGGAAGAAAGATATGGGCTGGTGCATGCTGGCGAAGAGGGTGGTTTATGAAGGCAGAGGATGCTCCCAAAAGTGGGGCAACATATGGAACCAGTGGAATGCCTACAGGGGTAACCTATGTGGCGATCTCAGCATGCTTAATGTTGATGAGACATTACCAGGAACTATCGTGCGTGCAGTCCATGTACGCAGGGAAGGGGGGAAGTGTGCGGAGATGGGATTGTCACAGGATGAGAAATCAAGCTGTACAACAGCGCAAAGTTACAAAATGTATGAGTTACCTTAAATGCCAATAAAAAGATATATAAAAAAATATTTTAACAAATTAAGGAGAACTAATTGGCGTCTATTAACGTGGCTAGCAAGTGTAATAAGATGATAAATGGACTGGCTGTTGCTTCCTTTGCAATTCAAGGTGTAAGCTTCTAGTGATGAGTAAAACCAGTGTCGATCACACTCCACAGTCAGGGATTGAAATGCACGGCAAGACACAAAGAGCCAGTTTCAGTGATTCACTAACTACACCCACCCATCCTCATGTGGCAGAAGTTTAATTAAGATGATAGATTGGAATACTGTCTGCATTTGTATGCATCCCCAATTAGCATAGAATGCTAGATCCCCTTAATTACCTACTTGGAGCAGTTCAAACAGTTCTTTGTTGCAACAGAACAATGCCCGCATTCACAAGGTTTATTTCAGCCTTATCTACTGGGATCCGCACATAAGTAGCTTCTAGAATGATTACACCTATCATGATGGCAATTATGTTCCCACATGTCCTTATTGTTGTTTTTGTTTCTACATTAAGAAAGCAATTAAGCGCGTGGTATATTGTCAAATTTCATTTAGCATGGTTAGTAATTATCGGATCTTCATGTCTGAGTGTTTAACTGGTTATAAAATTATTTTGGAAGGTTTCTCCTCCATGCCCCAAAACACAAAAATAAGTTTAGAATAGGTAGGCTTTTAGTAAGCCCATCGTATGACTGAGACAAAAAATAGGACCAGGAATTGCAAAGTAAAGCGGTCCATAATCTCAATTCACTATTTGAGAATTTCACGATACACTGTCATGGTTCGTAGATAGCACATTTTTGTGAAATGTTTTGGCAAGAGGCACGTTTGGCGCACATTAGACCTGTGCTATTGTGAGGAACCGCATGGGATTTTAAAGTATCTTGACCACAATGAAATAGATACAGCTTGTGGGTAAACTAGGTGTTTTGTACGTTTTAGGGGGTTTAAGGTGGGGAAGGGGAGGTGTGTGTGTGTGTGTGTGTGTGTGTGTGTGTGTGTGTGTGTCTGTCAGTGAGCGTATCCATGCCCACGTGTCCATACGCATGTTCCCTCCCACTTCTCTTACTTACACGATATCTTCCCTTGCAATACAGTCTCCGCTCCGCTCATCTAGTATATCTCATAAACTAATAATGCACTGGCCATTCCTAAAATAGCCTACCTTTTCAACAAAACCAGCAGCCCACATTGACAGAAAAGGCAGCCCACACTAGCCTGTTAGGCCACCTCTTATGAAAATGGACAAATACTAGATACGCTGCTCTAGGCCTGCATACATTCCCCCACAACTTGGCAGCAGAGAAAATGGCTGATCCTAAAGCAAAGAAACCTAATAACAGAATTATTAATAAACTGATAAAGATGGTCCTACGCGAAAAGATCTAAGAAACTGAAATCAGAGTATCAGGATGACTTTCAGGCGTACATTGCAGAGGAATGGCACTCCCAATGCACCTCTGGTTTGGATCCGGAGTGATTTTGTTCATTTATGTAAGCGTGAGAGCTTAGAGAATGCACCACGCTGGATTTTAACCTGCTGTGAGAAGGAGAAAGATGGCTTCCAGCAGCCTCATACCTCCTCTAGCTGCCATCTTTCCTCCCCTCCATGAATGCTGCATTAAGTAATACTGGGAATATTTTCAGATAGGTGGTGCTGAAAGCAAGGCTTCAAAGTGCAAAATGTCAATCACAAATAGACAGCTTGAGATGTTGTCATTGGCTGTACAACTGGACATTAAACCATCCAAACTAAGGCAGAGATCTCACTCACCATGAAATGGAAGGATGCACATGAACAGACCAAGACCATACTAGCAGCAACCCCTAAACGAATGGGAAGGGAAGGTTCACCGCGAGGATTTTCAATTTGCTGGTGTGCAGACTGGAAAACGGAACACTTTGCACATGGCCTGCTTTACGAAGTGCATTGCCCTCACAGAAATAGTGATGCATGTGCCTTGCCTACATTAAGCACACGCAGATGGGCCATGAGCAGTATATGTTTGTCAGGGGTGTGAATTGACAGGTTAGGAATTCACAAAAGAGATGCTTCTGCACATTTATGAGCATTCTCTTGTATATTTAATACCCCTACGAGTCATCAGCTTATATTCAGTTACATTTCCTTGGACAAGCCACTTAAAGCCTATTAAGGACATACACTTAACAGGTCCAAGGTTGACAGCCCGGGGGCCTTGTCAACATCAACAGATACTTGTGCCTTCTACATGTGGCTCAGCAGGCCAATGTATTATTACGCATTGTGGGTGCACCTTATACTTCATTATGCTAGGAAGGCTCAGCTAAACAGCACCTGTGCCAACAGTTAGCTACCCCATCCACATGCAGATTCCACATGTCGTTTCTGTGATCACCTCTGATGTTGTGAGAAGGGTACCCCACATAATGAATTCAGGTTCTCTGTCATAAGTCTAAGTTTCACCAAATCAGGGGTTTAGCTAGCAACGATATCCAATTGATACCAACACAAGAATAAATTGACCTAATTATATTATTTTTTTCAGTAAATTACAATTAGTACTCTCTTTCAATTCCATTTCACATTTTCTGTTTGAAATGTATATTTCCCGCTGGATTCTGTGATGTCTTAAGAAGGCAGTTCTGTCTGTTTCCATAGAAACCGCTACCTTGCTCTTTGGCGCCCCTGGCACCACCCTTGGCACCGCCCATGCTTCCCTGCTTCTGTACAAAAAGACAGAAGCAGGAACAGAAACTAAATAGGATTTTAAGAGCCTGGTTTGCTTTTTGTATTTTCCACTTCTCGTCTTCAGCTACATGTTCCGAAGCAAATGGAGACAGTTCAGGACTTGAGGATGGGGCAAGTGCTCAATCTCGTGATGTCTTTCGTGGTCCAAGAGTGTGTGATGACATGTCCGCTTCCCCTAGTGTTTTCGTGAGTCACCATCCATGGTTTTTCTGAGACTCATGTTAATAGGCCCCTCTAGTTCCTTCCAAAATGGAAAACTGACCAAAGCCACCTGTGATCAGAAGCAAGGAATCTCTTTCACTACTATAGTCAGCCACACGAAGGGCCCGATTACGACATTTGGTGCAGTGGGAGTGGGCGGTACGCCATCGCCACGCTCGTGCTACGCCAAAGCCATGGTCGGGCTGCCTGCCAGATTAGGAGTTTCCTCCTGTCTGGCGGGCTGGTTTTTTGCGTTCCCATGGGGCAGCCTCTAAATATGGGCACCACAATGGGAACGCCAAAAACAGTTTCTGCACAGCATGGACTCTAATGTCCATGTCGTGCAGGAACTGGTGTGCATGCACACTGTGTGCATCCACATGGTGCGAGGCACCAGGAGGCCCTGTAGGGCCCACTTTTGTTTTCTCTCACTATCGTTTTCATGGTGGTGGAACCGCCATGAAAACCATGGCAGAGAGGAAACTCATAATATGCTTGGCGGGACCGTGATGGTCCCGCCAAGCATACTGTGGCCTCAGGAGTGCAGCACCACCACTTGGAAACGATGGTTCCTGGCGGCGACGGTCTCATGGTGGTCTGACTGTCCAAGTCTTATTGGGGCGGTTGGAGCGCCGGTGCAGCGGTGGCTGGACGGCCACTACCGCGCCACTACGAGTCTGGCGGTCCTCAGACCACCAGACTCGTAATCTAGCCCTAAGAGGGGTGCAGTTTCCACTGGTGCTGCAGGTGCAGTGGCAATGAGGCCCACTGAACCCTGAATATTGCTGTATTTTTTTATTCAAGCCGCAGCCAGGGGGCATTTTCTTCCTCGCGCTAGGGCCCGTGACACTCTGGCCATGCTAGTGCACACAAACTGAAATATCAAAGACTTAAAAATGACAAAAGTTGCATATACTCGGTGTCATGTCTATAATATGACATAGTTTCAATAGAAATAGCTGCAATAGTTCTGACAGGAGGCACCTTACCAGGTCTCCCCTGGACACGCTTCTGCCATTCAGCTTTATAGTTTAGCAAAACAGATATTGTTTTGAATAGAAATCGTTTCAAGCGACTGACACAAATCGAGGACAAATTAGCTGCCATATGTTATTTTCTTCACAGCTCCTTGCAGCTGTGGTGACAGGAAGTGATGTTTCAAGTGGGGGCGGGCTTGCGCTATAATTATGTACTTTCCTGGAATCTGCCTAGAGGTATTTCCCAAGAGTAAAGGCTTTACTTGTCAGTGAAGCACTCTTTTTTTGCTGTGAACATAAGAATTATTGTAAGAAGGCAAATTAATGAAGTGGCATTGAGGGCCCCCCCTGTCACTTCGAAGGGGACTTTCTAACATGTCATCTTTTTTAAGTATGTTAATTTATGTTTGCTCTCCTTATCACCACGAAATGTCATTCTGACAAATGCAAACAGTAATTAAACTGTACCGGTAGACTCAAATCCCTAAAGACACGGGTGTGAAGGAGTGGGTTTGCAAATCCCCTAACACAGTGCTGCTTAATGTAGCGGTGGAATAAAAAAAACCAATGAAAATGTGCTCTGAATGCTCGTAAATCATTAGGGTCTTCTATCTATAGGTACATAGCCTACAATGGCAAAGCAAGGACTTCCAAGCCCATGAGGATGGCCTAGTTCTCAGACCGATGAAGAACCTTGAATTCATGTGTACCTGCTAGCTTTAAAATTCTTTCAGCAAGGGTCAGGGGGATCCGAGAAGGAGAGTGTGAAGGTGGGAAATATGTGTAACTCTGGGAGGGCACTGAGGAGGGAAATATGGAGGGAACCTCTCATTGGGAGAGTAGGGTTGCCACCAGGCAGGTTTTCTACCAGCACCACCAGTATTTTAATGTCCCGGACGGTACACAAATAAGCAAAATCTGGTAAAGTCGGTATTTTTAGCCCTTATCTGTGCATACTTCAAACAGCAAATAGAAATAGAAAACACTTTTAAATGTGTTCTAGTGCTGCGTTAGCCATCTCTGATCATTAAAAAAGGCAGAAAAGTCATGTTACAAATGAATACATGTTATTTTGTTCAAAGGGCTACATGGTATTACGTCCGTTTTTGCAGACTCTTAAACCAACAACAAATGACCGGAATTTTTCTCTTGGAAAGGTAGCAATCATATGGTAGAGAGATGCAGCAAGGAAAGCACGGAAAGTGGGGAAAAAGTGGTAATGATAGAGGAAGGACAAGAGGTCCGTGACATAGAGGGTATTCACGGCAGTGCTGCAGATACTTTTGATGCCTCCGGCTTTGCACTACTCAGTGTGAGGTGAGAAAGAGGGAGGAAAACTGGATAGAAGGATGGCTAGAGAGGGCTGGGGATGAGAGAGTGGAGGGTAGATGGGAGGCAGAGAGGACCAGGAAGGGGGGAGCACTTCCTCTGTTTTACCTGTCTCTCGCCTAGTATAAAAGGCCAGACTCTCTGGTTGCTTTACAACACATTTATATAGAGGATGTCACTTAAAGGAATAGAGAGAGAGTAGGGGTGACATTAGCAGCAAGGCCGAATGGTGGGTAGCGTGGTTAAAGAGAGGACAGCAAGGACTTTATCTTCAATTTTACACCACTTATTTCGACGGGAGAACATAAAATGGGAGAAATAGAGACAGGGTGCCATGGGACTAATGGGCAGTAAGGAAGGGGTACAGAGAACGTGTTAGGAAAGGTGGGAATTGAGAGGTGAGATAAGGAATTGACAGAATGAGGGGGGCAGAAGGGCAGGGCCGGACTGGCTACCGGGCGTTTTGGAATGCTGCTGAGCTGGGGGCTGATGTCACTGCGGTGGGGGCTAATTTCGTTGATGGAGACCTGCGTGTGCTTCGAAATCAACAAAGCAAAACGAATTTCGTTCAGCACACGCAGGTCCCCATCAACGAAATCAGCCCCCAGCTCGGCAGCATTCCAAAACGCCCGGTAGCCAGTCCGGCCCTGCAGAAGGGTATACAAATGATGCGCCTGAGTGAAGAAATAGCAAGAAGATCACAAAGAGCTAAGCAGGAGAAGACAACAAGACAGAGGTGCAACTCAAAATGATGGGGCCCCCATGCAGAAAGTGATGAAGGGCCCTAAGGTCTCCCATATCTTATAGATATTGATTAGCCTTGGGCTGAATGAGGGCCCTCTGAAAAATCCGGTCCCCCCCGTGCCACAGGGACTACAGGGGGGGGGGTTCAGTTGCATTGAGAATAGTACTTATAGTGATCTTTGTTTCAGCTTAAATGTGCCAGGACATTGTAACAATCAAAAAAAGTATACAGGTTTTACAAAAGAAATAGTGACTGCTGCTGATCCATTAAAATATATCCAGACATTTGTGTATAGTAATAACAAATTATTGGTGGAAGCAATTATAATGACGTAATTATTCTAAAAAACTAGAACTGTGAAGACAAATTCCTCATTGCACATACATTTATGAGATAAAACAGGCTCAGGAAATAACTAAAGAGAATACTCCCCAAATGTTATTATACTGGACAAACATTAAAAAAAAAAAAAGGGCCAAGAAAGTTGCTATAAGTCACTTCACATGCAAGAACTGGCTCATCTTAAGTGACCAACTCAGATGACTCCACAATCTAATGTTGCCCAGTAGCAGAGGTGCTGCAGTTCCATGAGATTTGGTACCATTTTTATGACTATGACATTCAACTAGAACTGTGGCATCCTCAGAAGTTCTAAAAGCAAGAAACACATTACCCACCTGCATCAAACTGAGAAATAAATGATGATCACCAGCTAAGCAAGAATGATACTGGCACAGATATTCTCAGTTGGAACTCAAGGGGTTAAATCCAGTGAGAAACATCCAAATCTAATACACATTTTTGGAAAAGTCCAAATCAGCGTTTATAAATGTGTTGAAGAAAGGCGGTATTTACCATCATTGATGTCTGTACTGGTCATGGTCTCAAAATAAAGTGATTACACAAGAACGTCTGAAACACTTTTGGGAACAAGCAACGGCAGTGGCAATAAATTTATCTTATACGTGAGAGTGTCTCTTAAGTCTCTGGTGAGTTTAGGAACTTAATTAAATCATCATACATGCATTGTCACTCATCATTCTACTCATACATACATTCATCCACCCATGGACTCATTCTTGCATTCATTCAATTACCCATCGGCAGTGAAACAGATGCACAAACTCAACAAGCAAATCAGCACATGGAAGATAAATTACAAGAATGATAGTAGAAAAAAGAAAACACAGCACACAAATTTGGCAGGTACATGCTTTAAATGCAAAAATAAAATTAAGCATACCAACATGCAGCCCTCATGCAAAGGTAATATACATAGAGTATTGTTTTAAATTTCGAATATAGCTGATACCATTAGAATCAATCCATTGGCCTTCTTGGAGCAGTAAAAACATATACACTATAGACCATGGGTACTCACAAACATTTGTTATGTTATGTTATATCGAACTTATAAAGCGCAGCTTTCACTCCGTGGAGCATCATGGCGCTATGCGGGGTACACAAAGACACACACAACCCTAACTAAGGGAATCATAAAAGTGATCTACATAGAGCATCAGGCGCAGAAAAGATCCAGGTTTTCAGAGCCTTTCTGAACCTGGTTTCTGTTTGAGTAAGACAAAGCTTGTTCGGGAGCATATTCCAGGCTTTGGTCCCCAGCACCGCAATCAACTTCCCACCCTTTGTCGTGCACCTAAAACCCGGAGGCTTCAGTAGATTTGCGGTGGAAGATCTACGAGTGTGATTTGACACATAGTGGGAAAACCTGGCTCGGTGATAGTGGCGGCCTGAAGAGTTGAATGCTCTGTAGGTGATTACTAGGATCTTAAAGAGGACTCTTTTATGGATGGGCAACCAATGGAGCGCATTAAGGGCAGCTGAGGCTGAAGAGCGTCTGGGCCATTTTAAGACTAGCAGTGCAGCTGCCTGTTGGACCATCTGCAGTTTGTTTAACACTAACTTATTGGTCCCTGCATAGAGGCTGTTACAGTGGTCAAGTCTAGAAGTGATTAGGGCCACTGCAACTGCCTTTCTAGCCATGCAAGGGAGGAGATCAAAAAAAATATGAGGACTTTATCAGTTGAAAGCAAGTCCCTGCCACTGTTAGAGATTGCTGGTGGAAGGAGAGTACTGAGTAAAATTTCACCCCAAGTTCTTTCCTACCTTCACAGTATTGGGGGGGGGGATGTCTAAGGGCCACTATTGACTCGGGGAGAAAGTATTGGATTTCCCTAAAGGCATAAATTCTGTTTTTTCTTAGTTACATTTGAGGTAATTAACTTTCATCCATTGGAATACCGCTGTGAGACATAGTTGCGGATTTTCTTCGGCAAGTGTGAATTGTTCCTCTAGTACCAGAATTAGCTGAGTATCGTCTGCATAAGAGATTCTCAATGTTAAAAGATATCAAGCTAATGAGAGGGGTCATGTTTTTTTTTTTTTTTTTTTAAGAGTTTTATATAGCGCGAACTAGACCCGAGAAATCGGGTATCAGAGCGCTTTACATGAGCACCAGTTTCGTTACAGATGGACACATTCATTTTTGTTAGGCACGGGGAGATTAAGTGATTTGCCCAGAATCACAGGATGTTGAGCGTCGTTGCTGAGACTCGAACCCGGTTCCCCAGCTTCGAGGTCGACTGCTCTAGCTATGCATTAAAGGGCACTGGGCTGAGAATGGAGCCCTGTGGGACCCCGAAAGGCAGGGGCTTTTCTGCTGATTGATACTGGTTGAGAGTGACAACTTTTCTACAATTGTTTAGAAAGGATTTTAGCCAAAGCAAGATGCGAAATGCCGTAAGATTTGAGACGGTTTAACAGGATGTCATGAGAAACCGTGTCAAACGCGGCTGATAGATCTAATAGGATCAGCACCACATTTTTTCCCTGGTCTAAGGCAGATTTAAGGGCTTCTGCAGTATACAGTAACACAGACTATGTTGAGTGCTGAGGCCCAAAGCCGGATTGATTCGGATGTAAGATGTTCGCCTCTTCTAGATAGGACACAAGTTGAAAGTTGACAAGTTTTTCCGTGATTTTACTAACGCAGGGAAGCAGAGAGATAGGCTGAAGATTAGTGAGGGCAGTAGGGTCACCTAGATGTTTTTTCTGGAGCGGTTTGACTGCTGCAATTTTCCACTCGTTAGGTACTACTGCTTGTTAGAGGGAGGCGTTTATTATAACAATAATAACTGGGTTAATGATGTCTATAATGGCATGCATAATCTGAGGGGGACAAGGGTCAAAAGGAGATCCTAATTTAAAAGCAAGAACGGCCTGGCGGGATTGTTCAAGGTTAATGGCTTGAAAAGCTTGAAGAGTCGGTCCATCCACTCTGGAGATTGAGGGAGCCTCTGAGAGTGAGATGGAAGGGGCTGTGAAATATCTTTGTAGGGATTGGACTTTCTGTTCGAAAAAATCTGCAAAGAGATTGGGATGGCGGAATCTCCTGCTGGAGAATTGTCGGATTAGTAAATGAGTCAACTATTTTAAAAATAGTTTTTAGGTCCAAGTTGGCTAGTTTGAGTAAGTTAGTGAAAGAAGATTTCTTTTCTGCTTTGATTTGTTGGTGGTAGTTTTTTAGGGCCCCTTTAAACGCAGTTAATTCTTCCTGTTTTAAGTTTTTCGCCATCTGCATTCTAATTTCCTGCAGTGGCTATGAAGTTCTCTCAGGTTTTGAGTGTACCAGGGGAAGGAGAGTTTTTTGTGCGAATAGTTGCTCAGTGGGGTAGAGGGAGCAAAATTATCCCTGAGAGTGGACATCCATTGATTAAAGTGTTGGTTATCAGTTGAAGGATCACCCGACAGCCTGGGTTTGCAAGCAGATGCTTCTATGCTCAAATCAGGGGAGGCTGCCATGTCCTTCCATTTGCGCATAGTTTTTTGGGTGTTGTTTCACCAGGGGCCACAAACTATGGTCTGTGGCATGCCCAATGGCCTCATTAATGGCAGCACGGTGGGAGTGGGGCTTTGTGGGGGGGTTAAGGTGAGCATAGGGGAACCGAATCACATACATGGGGTTGTCAGTGGGTCGTTGAATTATTTTAAGGTTTCTTTCCTTACTGCCCTCTAAATTAAGACCCAAGTCTCTAGTCAAACATTTGACAGTACTGTGTTATTCTGTATCTGAATTGCTATCCCTCTACAGCACCCTGGGAAAGCTTTTCTGTTTGCTATTACTACCTTGGTAGATGCAAGTGTAAAAAGTAAGTAACCATAAAATCCTGGATCAATCCCAGCTTCCCCACTTGACCCAACTGTTTGATCATAGGCAACTGCCTAATTTCACTTTACCTCCTTTTTCTTCATTATGGCAAATAAGAGCACCTTGACATGCATGAGTTCAGGATATATGCTGTACTGACCTCTTGTGTTTGATTTAATAAACTATAATGTTGTCCATGTATAATAACAACCCTGACCACCTAGAGGATTTCACATGGCAACTGAATTGCCTCTTAGTTCACTATTGCCATTGTTGTCAGGGTGTAAGGAGACATGAATGTTTCTACACTAACTTTTTCTCAAACGATCAGTTTTAAATAAAATACTTCTAAACGCACTATTCTGATGCTCTAAGGTGTAACGCTTCTGCATGTCAAAGAAATAAACTTTTCGAATTTTTTTAAAGAGACTTTGTCCTATTTTTACACTTTTCTTGCTAGAAGTATTGAAAAATGAATGTGTTCCTAAAGTTACGTTTTGCAGGACACCTTATTTGCTTCTTTTCATTTACTTCAGTTAGCCTGTAAAAAAAAAAAAACGCATTCCCAATTATTTAACTTATTCATTAATGTTGGTGCTTTCTGAAGTAAACAGCAGCCCAGTGCAGTCATTCAGCTGGGGGCCGCAGGTAAAGGTCAGGAGGGCCGCATGCAGCCCCCGGGCCCTACTTTGAGTACCACGGCTATAGACAATACCACTCTGATATGACAGCTCAGTAAATATAACACTGGACAGCCATGTTTGAATGTTATAGTGTATCACTATTGCATTGTTTCAAAGTGACCAATGTAATGCTTCTATTGCCCCGAGAATTTGGAACTCCTTGCCTTCCCACATCAGACTGATTCCCTCTTCGGCATCTTTCAAAAAAGAAGTGAAAGCCCTTTGGATGAATGCACTTGTTTGATGGCACCTACCTCCATTGACCATGCCCACTCCGCTGGTTTGTGGGCATGTTCCATTTTTATGCTACACTATTTCCGCTTGCATATTTTACATTGCTTATCATTGTTGTTGTTGTTTTACCTGCAACTCAGTTTGTACCTCTGTACATCTGTAAAGCGCTCTGATACCCGCTTGGGTCAAGTTCGCGCTACATAAAACTTTATAAATAAATAAAAATAAATACTTAGTGGCCATCTTGGAATGATAAAAACAACGATACACTAAATTCAATACTATTGCAAGATGGCAACTCAGTAAACATTGCACTGGGTGGTCATCTTCGAATGCCAAATTGTATAGTGTATCAGTATTTTGATCTCTAAGGTGGCTAAAATAATGCTTCTAAGCTGAGTGGCCGTCTTAGGACAATAAAACAATGATAAGACTATTTACAAGACCATTTCAAAATGGCTGACAAGTTTAGAAATTGTAGTCGCAAAGGATGCAGCATACTGCAGATGAAATGAGCAGCAAATGAGCAGCATGATAGGACTGTCCAGGGAGCTGAAGTAAGCTTTACATAACACAAAAGAGAAGGAAAGTAGTGAAAAGTGACATATAATAGAAAAAAAATGGAAACTGAAGGACTGCGCACCAACCAAGACACTGAATCATACTAATTTTCAGGTGGATGCGACACGCGATCAGGCAAAATGCCATTTCTCAAAGGACAATGGAGCAATGGCAAACTTTTTGTCCCATGTAATATACTGGCATGGGAAAAACAGAATATGAAATATACTGTAACAGATAGTAGAGGGTTGAGGGTAAAGAAACTCTCTACTTGTACATGAATGTAGAGCTTTTAAAAAAATTATTTTTACAAGGACCTGGCAGACAATTAGAGCAACAGTACCTCATTATTACGGGGGGGGGGGGCAAAAAAACTCTCGTTCTTCTCTAAAGAGCTCCAGAGAAAGCCCAACATGTCAACTTGCTAGAAACCATTGGAAGTACGGGCTTGATGATGAAGCATGACACTTTAATAGGTGAGGGCCACCATCCTTTTTAGGGAACACTCTAATTAGGGTACCATGATTACTTACCATGCACCATCTATTAATGTAAGAGTACCTGATACTTTGCTTAGGTGAGTGTCCTGGTACCTTTTTTGTGGATTATCATGCTTGGGAGGACGTATTAGCGATACTGCAATTAATCACTTGCCTGTCACTCTCCCTTATTTTGAGCACAGACAACTACACCTGCCAGGCCCCATTACAAGGGTCTAGCAATAATTAATCACGGTGCAAAGTTTCCAACCATGGGGTTTGTCAGAGGAAGTAATTAACACCAAAATCCTTCCTTATTACAGTTATCTGTAAGATTCCATGTAATAAAACCCCTGCCTACAGGCATTAACACAGTGTAATATCAATTCACCCTTAAAAACCAATTGGCTGCACATTTGATTTCATTTTACTACTGGCTTTGTGTTACTTTTTCATAAGACGCATATCAGACCCAAGGCATCTGAGCTAATTTTTTCTTATTGAAGCAAATAAGCCAATACCCTTTATCATTGACTCATGGCTATATCCAATTATATTGAAAATAAGCTTTCCTACAAGGTACCCATCAAATAGACAGTCAAAAAAGTAGAACTAAACATATAAGCTTAAATGAAAGAAAAAGTTTTAAAAACATGAGGAAATGTACACAGCTATCACTTTTACACATACTAATCCTCAAACAGCTAAAGTTGCACTGCTAAATGTTTGTTCACTTAGACATGCTTAACACTTGAAATGATATTTCCTTAGTAAAAGATGAGATCACGTATAATGAAGATATTACAAAATGTTTAACGCTTGACCTCCGCAGAGAGATGCTTTTTCATAATAAAATTAACATTTTATAAAAGGACTCATATATTTACTGCAACATATTTCTGTTTGAATACTGTTGCAATTGATTACAATATAGGGCCTCATTACGATGTCGGTCGGAAAGGCTCCAACTGGCATTCAGAATTTCCTAACCTGCGTCGGAACTCATGTTTCCGACCAACTCGGAAACATTTCCGACCGACCGATTACGATAGATGGTAACCGTTCGGTCTTTCTGACATGGTTCCGACTGGCATTCGGAGACTCCAAGTCAGTCGGAGCCGAATCGTACAGGTCTATGGACTGAGTTTCCGACTGATGTATTGCAATTTTGGATTCTGACAGCCTTTCCAAATCGGTCCGTCTGACATGAAATGGCTGTAGGAAACTGACTTTGGGGACCTGTAGCAGGCCCCCCTTCACCCGGACGCCTCCGGTTGGGGCCCATGGGGGTACCCATGGGACCCCTATAAAAACAACCATACACAGTGTGGCTGGCACCATGGGGTGCCCGCCACAGGGTGCAAGGTTTTCCGGAACCACCCTTTTTTTCAATGGGAGCCTGTGTTGTCAATCGGAATACAGGCTCCCATTAAAGTCACTAGTAGTCGGACCGAACGGTGTTCGGAAACATCATAATCGGTCGGTCGGACTCGACGAACAATGTGTCGGTCGGAATGCTTTCTGACCGACATCGTAATGAGGCCCTTAGTCTTTTACATGGGAAACTGTGCAACCATATATGTAGAATTAGCACATAATTTAGGTTTTGACCTCTTCAACTAACTTGGATTTTCTTTTCAGAATATATTCATTGCGAAAATGTTTACTTTTCATTTAAAAGATATTTAAACTTCTACATAGCCTATTGTGTAGACTCGAAGTTAGTTTCGAAAGGATAGAAGGGTACAAGTATATATGAGAAAGCGAAGCCATAAGCGAAGGTGAACCATGTTTGACCTTAGTTGCAACAAATCTTACTAACCCATTTGATGGACTATTGTTCTCTCAAGGAGATGAGGAGGAGTAATCCAGTCCCCAGGAAAACATCGGGCACTGATTTGATGGAAGAAGACAAGAGAAGCAACTGTTGCAGACTTTCATAATATGTGTTTTTTACATAAGTGCGTGTTCCTAGATTAGTCTAGCTTGCTCACACTTACAGACACTCTATCTGTCCGCAAAGCTCTGACTGAGAATCTTTACTCTGTTTGCCCCAGACCCTGCGCCATATTATTCTGAGACTCTACTGAGTTTCTTAAACTTCTCTTTAAGGGACGTTCTGCTTTGATATCTCTCATTTATTTATTCAAGTTTATGCTTGCTCTCACTCTCTCGATATAGAGCTCTTTATGAGTTCTAACGGACTCCTTTCTCCTAGTCTTAGAATAGGGATTCTTTCCTTTATGGAACACGCTTATTGCTTTTATTGATTTGTGCATTGATTTGATGTTAACAAAATTTATAATACTTATTGATGAATAAACGGTGATGTAGTAAAGTTGAAAATTTACGCCTCCCTTTATTTCTCCTAGTTTTTCCTTTTTCTATGTGTGCTACATTCTGCAGCACACATAGAAAGAGGAAAAAGCCTCTTGTGATTGTTTTTGTGCAGGAAGGTTTCCCTTACTGCACAAAAGTAATCATCCTCGCAATGCAGGCGCCCTTGCACCATGGTGCAAAGGTGCCTGCATTGGCGCACGGCAGCCCATTGTGCACCGGCACAGGGGAAAAGGACAGGAATGTGCCATATCTAATAGATACAGCGTATTCCTGTCCTTTTCTTGTGCCATAGGGCAGCGAAGCAGCAAGGCCTGCTGCGCTGCACTACGGCAAATAACCCATAAATGAGGCCTTCATTTTTAATATTTGGCGTGCAGATGCAGAACATATATTGCCAAATCAAGGGAGAAAAAATGCTTATATGGAACTGCTTGGGAGCAGCACAAATAACAGTGGCAGTTTTGGAAGGAAAAAGAATCCCCAGATATTGCCCACTGGAGGTTGAGTCTTTGAAACATTATGGCAGTGAAAAAACTGGCATGCAACTTGTCCAATACCAATAAAGACTTTGAATCAATCTGACCGCCCCTACCCTAATATCTGGCACTCACTCAACAGCAGACTCAACGCGCTTGAAAGCACTTAAGTTGGGGAAAGACACTGCTGTAGAAGATGGACAATTTAATCTACTGAACATCATTTAGTGCAATGATGGACATCAATAACAAAATGGGATGGGTTGAACTGTTGGGAGGCATTGCAATATGTAAAACTTCAATACTATTCATGAGACAACGTATGCGTAATCATTTGATCTGCCAACTGTAGATGCTCCAAATGATTATTTAACATCTATTATTGATGGGAACTTTAACATTTAATAAAACATTTTGGTTAAAAGAAAAATAATTAAATGCATTTTTATCACATATGTACTAAAAGAGGGAGAGGACATCAGAAGTCAGTGAGTCACTGATATAGTAGAACTAAAGTGTCCATGCTGGGTTCCAGGCTGGCATTGCATAGCCAAAGTGACCAGCTGGATGATGAGAATTGCATCCCAAATTATGTTTCTTTAAAACAGGCTTCATTTTAGAAATAATTCCCCACACTGTGTGGTGGTAGTGTTGCTGCTCACTGGTGCTTCATCCCTACAGTGCGTGCAAAAATTGGAAGCTGTTAGAATCACACAAGTGTGCATCAGAGGCAAGGCACAGAAATGCAAGCAATGGGACAGTGGATAACCTACTAACCTTGTAGAGCTTGATGCTGCTCATATCTACATATCTTTCCCGTCCATTGTAATTGCAGAGTTGGGTTTGAGCCCAAATATCTCACGTGTCAATCTTCAAACTCTGTGAGAGCCCGTCTGGCTGGCCAAACGAGCTGTGCACCACATGTAATCTGCTCGCCTATATCCCTGTGCCGCCCGAGATACATGGTAGGAGGCCATTACTACTGGGCAATACTTCCTGGGCAGTGAACATCCTCAGGATGCATGAAGGGCACATAATATCTGGGGGGGGGGGGGGAGGCGGGGCGTTCTTTTGTGTAGCTAAGGATGTGCAATATTTCACAACTGTTGGCTGGCGTTCATCCTTTGGGTCATGTAACAATTGTGCACTGACACAAAACCAAAGCAGTGAAAGTAGAATACCAATTTTTCATAAGGTGGTCTAAGGTGACCATGAAAGTATATTTGGTGTTCCATTAAATGTGCATAATTATTTTATAACTGGTACTCAAAGAACTGTTTTATCAAAGTGAGCAATGACTCAACTGGTCTTCAGTGAATGCGAACACAAGATTCCCACGCCATATCCAGGATTTGTGTCCCACCAAAACATCAGCATGTCTGCACACTCCGACCATAATATCAGCATTCCTGAAAATATTCCAATCATCTTGTGAAGTAAGACTTTTATATCACACTGTATTTTTAATCACATACCTAATAATTCCATGGCATCATCCTCATTGTCAATATCTTCTTCCGTGACTGACGCCGCTGTACTATGGACGGAATCGAAGGAATCCTGGGACAGCATGGCCGCCAGCAGCTTCTTATGCTGATGCTGCTGCTGCTTCAATCCTTTGTTTTTGGGCTCCATCTTTAAACTGGAAAACAGTATGCATGCCATTCACAATCAAGAAGGACTCTAAGGAAATATAGTCTTAGTATCTATTCAGAATCATTTCAATTCAGTTTTACACCTTGACAGTAATGCTCGAAACTATGTCTGGGACAGCTCATTTCCAGGGCTCAGAGAAAACAGCTGCATAGGCATGATATATTTTGGCATACCTCTCAAAATGCTTTCTCATTGTGATCTACGTGATCGGGTCTTCTAAAGTTCACGGAAATGTCAAAACACATTTAATTGAGACATCTTACTTTTAATATGAGATGAGAGTAAATATAGGCAAAACCTGTGTGTGCACAGAATATTGTTTGCAGTTCCCTTCAATGCATCTGTACAAGAACTATTAAGAGCATATTGCAAACATCCCTTTGTATAGAGGGATCAGTGCAAGACTGAGGATGGCTGCTGCTCACAAGGAGAAACCACGCTCAAGTGATTCACACTTCTTTCCTGCTTCCCTTAGCTACACTGAAGTACACAAAATAGTGATGTATGGACTGCTTGAAGTAATCTCAGTCACTGGTAATTATTCGGGCCGCATCCCATTCCATCGTTATTTTGCACACTATGCCTCCTCAGTTTGGACCGAGCCATATGCATGCAAATCAGTCTCGATGCTGCTCCAACAAGTGAGGTGGCATGGTATGCAAAATAACTATGGACAGGTATGTTGCCCCAAGTAAACACAAGTGACTGAGATTAATTCAAGCATTGCATTCATCACTTTTTTTTATACTTCTGTGCGACACCCTAAGTGCGATTTGTGTGCCCATACGTGGGTCCTATGCTCATTATTCCAGTGCAACCAAGCTACACATGATCACAATGAAATCATGCTTGGGTTTCTTGTGTTCCCGTTCAAAGAGAACCTGACCTGGCAGTTCTGGCTGGACTATCCAGCACAAACTGCCATGCCAGGTCCTCCCCGAACCAAAACACAAGCAACCCAAGATCATTCCATCCATCACCTTATTGTTCGCTTGTAGTCCCTTCTGAAGGGGGCCTCACCTGCGAGAGAAATTAATGCATATTTAGAAATCGTCATATTTTAGCATATTAGAAATGCAATTCAGAACATATTTAACATAAGTAAAAAGCATATTTAGAAATTCCTTACAAAATATGTGAATATCTTTTAGTAGATTAAGTAAATAAAACCAAAACAAGTTGCATGTATTTTAAAAATTTTCACCAAGCAACCATACTTTAGCTTGTATAGCGACTAGGCTTGAAGCTTCTTTTCGTCCTTTGCTCATAGTAAAACATTCTGTGCAACAACCTAACATTGATGTCACATTAGAAATGTGCTGACTTTAGTATTATGTTCATTCAGTTGCTCTCACCCCATGTTAGATAATTTCCATTAAGAATAATAAGCTTATTGAAGCTGAATAGAATAAATGGTGATGTAGACTTATGTTTCTTAAATATTAACTCGATATATGTTTTCACATTTGCAGACTATCCTTTTTTGCGCTGAAACTCACAATGTGTCTTTAGTTTAGGTAAGAGGGTTCTCCTGGGAACCTTCCTTCATGTAATAATTGTACCAAAGGACTGTATCATTTCGGATGGCGAGGGTGCAGACTGTGGGAATCAGAAGAAGATGCATCGTATGACTGACAACACCACCTTACGAACCACTCTGAGTGGACATTGGGAAAAGGGGCCAATATGAATCCACACATGTTGAAAGGTTATAATAACGAGTGTCCCTAGCTAGTTAGACAACACACACTTCTACTTTCCCCCTTACCCGTCCTGTAGTCTTGCTGCTGGATTTTCTCCTCTGTCCGAGACTCTTCTTCATGGAGAGTTGATTTAATTTAGTCTTTTGAGGTGACTTCTGTTATTAATTTTGTGAACGATGCTACTGCACAGATCATCATGCTGAAAGTTGCTACTGCAGCTTTAGGGAACTCAGCTGAGTTTCCAGAACTACTCCTCAAGAGGAGTTCGCCTTTATATTCATCACTCTCTTCCAGCAGAACTATTCATGGGTTCTTATTTAGAAGAGGTCCTTTAGTTAGCTTATTGGGTTTCTTTATGAAACACATGTCTTGATTATTAATTTCTAACCTTTTATATTTCTGTATTTTTCTAATTTGAATAAAGATACTTGAGATTCTAACCATATAGATAATAAAGCCTTTAAAACTAAACCCAACCTCTCATCGACTCAACGTAATCCTAAATGTCCATGATGTTTAATGACTTTATTTTGTAGGTGGCTCTAATTCTCAACACGGTGGAAAAGGTCCATCTGACCTCCCCCGGAGCCTGGAGGATTATCCACGGTGCTATTTGTAAGTGGGTGTATTTTAAGGTCTGAACCATCGAGGAAGGTCCTTTTGGGCTCCAGCATCTGGCAGTCCAAGATGGACTGTTCCCATGAGGAGCAGGGTTGGTACTAATTTGCATAAGGCTGGCCCTTGACTAGATTGGTATGGTGGGTGAAAAAAGATGGACTGGAATGTAGCCTGAGCAATTGCCAGTAGCTGAGATTAATTTAAACATTCCACCTATCATCTTATTATTGCTGCAGTCCTTTATCTACAGGGCATTTATGAGGGAAATATACAAGGATTAACACCAGACCATACCATTGGAGATTCTCCTTGACTAGTTAAACATAGAAGTAGTTACCACAGAGCAATTTGGGAAGAACGGAAAATGTAGCCTTTCCAAGAAATGTCTCTGAGGAGGAAAACATGACCCAGCCAGAGATGTATACAGGCAAAATTAGCAATTGCTGCCGCCCAACTTCCTAGGCCTGCATGGAATCTGCCATTGTTCTTCAAAAATGTGGTCCTGAATGCTACCCATTTGGTAGGAAACAAGCCTGCTGAAGCTCTGTTGTTTTTCTCTGCTTTTCCTGACTGACTTATCTGTGTGGAAGCCAATAGTCAGACCAAAGAGTTTAGAGGCACAGTGTCTTAAACCCCTTATTTAACAAACCAAAGATCGAAGTACTACTGCATCAACAAACTGAGCTCTTCAAGAGCAGGTGACTCTACCTAGCAAGCACATGTCCTTGTTACACCAGTTTTTAAACCCTGATAAGAGTATTAAGAGGTATATTATGTCTGCCGATAGATGGACATGGGGTTGTCATATTTTAAGGCACCAGTTTCCACTCACACCAGGAGGATATGTAGCTAGGTTCTCTACAACTCACTTAGCTTTCAGCATTATCAATATCACTTATTTATTTAACAGTTTGATATAGTGCGAGCTAGACCTGCAGGCATTGGAAAATTACCCTTTCTGCAGGGTCATCCCCGAACATTTTGCCTTCCTCCTCCTATTTTGGACACAGACCACTGCTAACAGTGCTAAAGTGCATGTGATCTCTCCTCTAAACATGGTAACATTGGCTCATACCCAATTGGCATATTTAATTTATAAGTCCCTAGTAAAGTGCACTATATGTGCCCATGGCCTGTAAATTAAATGCTACTAGTGGGCCTGCTTGTGCCACCCACTTAAGTAGCCCTCTAACC
Organism: Calotriton arnoldi; assembly: GCA_963921515.1. NCBI lineage: Eukaryota > Metazoa > Chordata > Amphibia > Caudata > Salamandridae > Calotriton > Calotriton arnoldi. Next base: position 85,850 of record CAWUFW010004371.1, on the reverse strand, counting down.
ATGTCTCAGGCTTGCTGTTGCAGAGCCTGTGTGCGCAGTTTCCAATGCCCTTTTGACCTGGCAAAGCAAACCTTTTGCCAGGTCCAAACCTTCCCTTTTTACACAAAGTCACACCTAAGGTAGTCTCTAGGCAACCCTGAGGGCAGGGTGCAATGTATTTAAAAGGAAGGCCATGTACTTTTAAGTTTTACATGTCCTAGTAGTTAAAAACTCTCAAAATAGTTTTTCACTACTGCAAGGCCTATCTCTCCCATAGGATAACATTGGGAAAACCTCAATACATTTGATAAGTGTACTTCCCAATTGTGAAGAGATGGACATATCATGATCGGTGTCTCTGTAATTACAATTTAAAATCCAAACATATGTCAGATTTTAGATAGCAATTCTGGAAATGCCACTTTTAAAACATTAAAAGACACAATTGATGGACGGAATGCAGAACAAATCAAAACATTCACCCCCAGTTAAGAGATCTGGGTTAAATCTATTGTTCACCATGTCACCCCAGTTTAGACCTAGCCATATGCAAATCAGTTTTGACCCTGCTCCTTATGGGAAGTCTGGCCCGAACTGCCAAGCCAGGTCCTTCCTGGACCAGAAGCAAGCATACTGAGACCAGTTTCGGGGTCTCACCCCTCATCAGCCAGGCTAGCTTGAATCCAGATCTCTTGACTGGGGGTGAATGTTTGATTGATTCAGCATTCCAGCCATCATTTGTTGCCGCAGCACTTTTAGAACAATGGCATTTTCTTACTTTAGCCATTTAGTTCTTGCTGCCTGTCTCTGATCACTTGTCTGGGTGGATGACAGCTGGGCCATGTGTATTCCCCCTAAACAGCCACACACAATGGAAGCTTAGGTGTGACTTGATGGGCCATCCTGCGAGGTTGGGAGGGGGAGTTGGACCCAGCCTCACTTACCCCTGAATAGGCTGTGTCCTGTCCCCCACAAAGGGCTGCATACCCCTCTGTAGTGAGTGTTGAGCCAGGGCAGAAGGGAAGACCTTTGTGCACTTCAAAGGCCTGTCTTTGAAGTCTCCCCCACTTCAAAGGCCCAACTGTGTATAAGCACTGGACTTCTGACACCACCACTTCAATACACTTCTGGACCTTTGACGAATCTGCCAAGAAGAATGACTGCTGTGCCGCTGAAAGGACTGCAACTCTGCTGGACTACTGCTTTGCTGGACTTCTGCCTTGCTGTGCTGTCCTGTTGCCTTCTTCTCCTGCCTGGGTGGGACTGGACCAACATCACTTGAACCTAGAGTGACTCCAAGGGCTAGCTGGCTGGCCTCCTGATCTGAAGTCTCAGGGACACAAAATACTTCCAACTCCCTGCTTCTGCACCTGGACTCTGCCATCTTTGAGTCTGCCCAGCCAAGCAGTGCCTCCCAGTCCTTGGAAGTGGGCCTAAGGTATTTGCTCCAGAGGAACAGATGTATACTGTGCTGAACCAATGCATCGCTGCCACTGCGTGGATTGGGACCAACACATTGCAGCTGCTGCGTGGATCAGAGTCAATGCATTGCCTTCGGAACCGCCACTGCTCTACGCTCTTTCCGGCACAAGGTCCTCGCATCCCCATCGACAGAAGCCTCGATGACAAAACTCTGCATTATAGCTTCCCCGCTCATTGAAGCCAACACATCGCCTGGACTGCTCAACGCATCCTCAACACCGATGTTCACATCGCAAGCCCCGTCAACAGGATCCTCAATGTCACTACATCAGGATTAAGGGTGGGCGGAGTACGCTGTGTGGCACTCCGCGGAGTTCCACTGAGTTAAAAAAAACTCAGTGGAACGCCACTCCACCCTCCTAAGTCCCACTCCCAATATAAAAAAAAAGAAAAAACCCTACTTGCCTGCTCTCTGGCATCTCCGGGCTGCCCTCCTCCTCGCTGTGGTCTCTACTCCTCGCTGCCGTCCTCGTCGCCGGTCGCAAACCCCTACGTTTTAAGACCTCGGCAAGGAGGAGGACAACCCGGAGACGCCAGAGAGCAGGTAAGTGTTTGGTTTTTTTTTAGGTTGGGCATTGCGCAGGGTCTAACTCTGCTCCGCCACGGAGTCAGCTTTTTGCCTGAACTCCGCGTTCCCAATGGAGCGCGGAGTTGGCAAAACTCTGCAAACTCCGCTGGAGGAGCGGAGTTCGCCGCCCGGGGTTAATCAGGATCTCGCACTGCAGCCTCGGCACAGCTCGAAACCGGCACCTTCAATCAATCAATCAATCAGGGAATTGTAAGCGCGCTACTCACCCGTGAGGGTCTCAAGGCGCTGGTGGGGGGGGGTCAGCAGTTCCGTTCAGCCGAAGAGCCAGGTCTTGAGAGCCTTCCTGAAGGCGGTCAGGGACGGGGAACGTCTGATGTCGATCGGGAGCTCGTTCCAGGTCTTGGCCGCGATGTAGGAGAAGGATCTTCCCCCTGCTTTGGCTCTGTGGATGCGTGGGGTTTCGGCGAGGACGAGGTTGGCGGATCGGAGGTTTCTTTTGGGTGCGTGGAGGCTGATTCTATCGTTGAGGTATTGGGGTCCGGTGTTGTGTAGGCATTTGTATGCGTGGGTGAGTATCTTGAAGGTGACTCTTCTCGATGGGGAGCCAGTGGAGCTTCCGTAGGTGTTGGCTGATGTGCTTGTGTCATGGGATACCGAGGACGAGTCTGGCGGCGGTGTTCTTTATCGCCTGGAGCTTGCGGAGTAGAGACTTGTTTATGCCGGCGTAGAGGGCGTTTCCGTAGTCCAGTCTGCTGGTGATGAGTGCGTGGGTGACTGTCTTCCTTGACTCGGGGGCGGGGGGTCGTCCATTTGAAGGTTTTACGGAGGATGCAGAGGGTGTTGAAGCACCTGGAGGCGACGGCGTTGACCTGTCTGTGCATGGAGAGTGAGGAGTCGAGTATGATGCCGAGGTTTCTGGCGTGGTCTGTGGGGGTCGGGGGCTGCCGAGGGCGGTGGGCCACCAGGTGTTGTTCCATGCCGATGGGGAGGTTCAGAGGACGAGGACTTCTGTCTTGTCTGAGTTGATGTTGCTCATCCAGGCTGCGCCGTCTTGCATTCCTTCCTGGAAGTTGAGTCTGGTGGTGGTGTGGTCCTTGGTGAGGGAGAAGATGAGCTGGGTGTCGTCGGTGTAGGATACTACACGACGCATCCTCGAGCCAAACACATGCAACGCTCCACAACCTCAGATTAAGGTACTTTTGTTCAGCGGGACTCACTGGGTCCCTGTATGCGGCCCACGCGCCATCACAGTATTTTGACTTTGTAAGCGCTTATTGCTTTTAAGCGCTATTTTACAGTTTATTCTTTAAAAGTTCATAACTCAAGATCTCCTTATTGGATTTTTGTTGTTTTGGTCTTCTTTTATTTACTAAATTAAGTGCTATGTTTCTACCCTAGCATGGAATCTTTTCCGTGTGGTGTTTTCACTGTTTTACTGTTTGAAGTGTTGCACAAATACTTTACACATTGCCTCTAAGTTAAGCCTGACTGCTCTGTGCTAAGCTACCAGAGGGTGAGCACAGATTAATTCAGGATTTGCTTGTTTCTTACCCTGACAAGGATTGTGGTTGCTGCTGGACTAGGGCTCATACCTCAGTCAACTTACAACCCTATTTCTAACAGCAGGTATAAGAACGCATTACAACAATCAATGGTTCAGGACTAACAGAAGACAAGGGGAAAGAATAAAAGCAAAAAGGGGGGAGTGAGGGTCAACAGTGTCACTGTATAATTTTCAACATGTATTGTAAGCAAAAGGGGCACCCCTGACACAAATTCCTAAATCAGGAAAAATAGCTCAAATGTAAGTATCACAAAATAGGAATGACAACATTGATTATAGACATGAATAATATTTATCAAAACATGCAGACTCTGTGAAGGGTATCAAAAATATTTATTGTTGTATTTATTATTATAAATTGTCTAGAATATCTGTACATTTAAAAAAGAAAGAAAAGGGAAAGAACGTAATTCTCTCCAAGTTCAGTTATATATTAAAAGAGACAAATCAATTTTTATATGGACGTTCTATCAATTGCATTGAACATCATATCAATGTTCATAAGGAATAGAATTATACATGATCTTTAAATTATCTTCTGTTAACAAGACATGTAGATAAGGTGAATAATCACTTCAGAGGAGACATGATACATTCAGTATAAATATGGCTCTAGAAATTCCGTATCCTACGCGCGTTTCGGCTGTGCGCCTTCATCAGGAAGCCATGTATTAAATAGAGACCTAAACAGAATGCATGTAAATGTAAATATGAGATATATATCGGTATTTCACAAATAATCCTGCTCGATTAATTTTAGTTTAGATTACCCAAAAATTGGGTCTAAACAAATAGTAGACTTAAAAATATTTTATATGAATTAAAAACACTAATTACAAATCAATCATATAACATGTTTAAACATGGTGAAGTGTAGGTCACAGAAATTGCCCAACACCAGAAGCTAGAAGAGAATAATGAAACAAAGATATAGGTATTCGAACACCTAGTTGTGAAAGTTTTAAGGTGACCTAATAATGTCACTAATAAGAAAGAAAAGAAAAGGAAAAAAGAGGGGACTTAGTTAAAGTCAAGATGATCCCAAATTTACCAGAAAGTGTTAAAAAGCTGAAATAGATGCGCATCTAGTTTATGAAGACTATGCTCCTCATCTCGGACTTATGGTGAAAGAACTAAGAAACCAAAGCAATTACCTCATAGGATTCAGCACGGCAGACAGTATGTTAAGTGTTGATAAAATGGATCTAAGGTCCAATGTAGAATAATAAATTCTAATCAAAAAACAATAAACACATAATGAGAGAGTAAGAAGAAAGCTACTCGAATTGTTCAAAGGTATGAAGCTATGTAGTTGTGGGTGAAACAGTACCTTTCAGTTAGATAATTCCAGGATAAGTAGTATATATGCTGTATATATCGAGACGGTCCAGGAACATGGACCAACTGATTAATAGTGGAGATAGTCAACAATGAATAATGATCATCCACTATAAAAAGAAAATAACAATGAAAAGTAAATATATATGTTAGGATGACAGAAAGTCAGTAGTTGAAGAGATCAGTGATGATGTTTAATCTATGACAGATATATTCAGTGCTGGATGTTAAATTAAATTGGGTAAGCTAAATAGACTCAGATTAAATGGATATAGTATACAAGTACCACAAGAGTAGTTAGGAATGATCAAGATTATGAAACAGCTTCACTAGGTAGATCACGTAAATAGCGATTTGACTTACTTCAGGCTATATAACAACAAATCCATACCAATACTGGTACCATTAGCACCAATATTCGTAAATGCAGAGAAGTCTTTTGGATATTTTCTTTGAACACCTATCTCAATGGGATGAATAACGAAATTCCATGGGATCAGGTGATCAAACATAACCCTGGCTAAACTTTTACCATCTATTTGTGATGGCCTCCTAGCTTGAGTCCGATATCTATCGTTAAATGCGGACTCTACAATTAGTACATTTTGGGTGAAATATTGCCTCTTTCTGTTTTGCAGATGGGAGTCCACCTTTAGTTTCTAATCTAGTGCATGAAACGTGGGTTTTTACGCATGTTTTCGGATACATTCCAATAATGGCTATGTGCTAATAACTGATCATTTGCCTCATTTGGCCTCCATAGACTATATTGATACCAAGATATACTCACTCTCACACACAATTTAAACAAAGCATTTCCCTTTCTTTAGCCATTGTCGATCTCAGCCTGTCATTCTCTAATATAGTTAAACAGGACTCAGATCGCTTTCGCATATCCATTCCAAGATGGCGGCGAGGTTTCCACACATTAATGAGATCTCTTTTTAACAGTGGCCATCTTCACTTTTCATTTCCGGTTTACACGGCTAGCGCTCGTCGGTTTGGGCGCGTTTTCCAATTTGGCTTGGCAGCATATAAATATCAGTCCTTTCTGATATATGCACACTTAGCTGCTATCATGGGACGCTGACCGGGATGCTGATTTAAAGCGCAGTTTGCGGTGTTGGAGGTGCCTTCAAATCCCAGCACGCTGAAATTTTGACTAGCGCTTTCCCCCAGCCACGCTCTCAGATTGGGTAAGCACAGCTTTACATGCACTCTATTTTAAATACGCAGTTAGGTGCTGCACATTTGAATCCTTTAACATTAGCCTCTCATTTTTCCCTTCTGCCTTACTCCAGTGATACTGCTAATCTTTTTAACTGAGCGAGATCATCTCCGTTTCAAACGGTAATATCTACATTTCTCCAGCCATATTTATCAGGTACATATAATTATTCTTTATTTTTCCCATTATCCATGGTCAGCTTCTTGCACACTTTTGTTACTTCTTTGCTTGAAGGTGACTTTAGATTAGGTCAGATCGTTATTTGTGTGATTTACTGGGTAGAGTTGTTATATAGCCTGAAGTAAGTCAAACCGCTATTTACATGATCTACCTAGTGAAGCTGTTTCATAATCTTGATCATTCCTAACTACTCTTGTGGTACTTGTATACTATATCCATTTAATCTGAGTCTATTTAGCTTACCCAATTTAATTTAACATCCAGCACTGAATATATCTGTCATAGATTAAACATCATCACTGATCTCTTCAACTACTGACTTTCTGTCATCCTAACATATATATTTACTTTTCATTGTTATTTTCTTTTTATAGTGGATGATCATTATTCATTGTTGACTATCTCCACTATTAATCAGTTGGTCCATGTTCCTGGACCGTCTCGATATATACAGCATATATACTACTTATCCTGGAATTATCTAACTGAAAGGTATTGTTTCACCCACAACTACATAGCTTCATACCTTTGAACAATTCGAGTAGCTTTCTTCTTACTCTCTCATTATGTGTTTATTGTTTTTTGATTAGAATTTATTATTCTACATTGGACCTTAGATCCATTTTATCAACACTTAACATACTGTCTGCCGTGCTGAATCCTATGAGGTAATTGCTTTGGTTTCTTAGTTCTTTCACCATAAGTCCGAGATGAGGAGCATAGTCTTCATAAACTAGATGCGCATCTATTTCAGCTTTTTAACACTTTCTGGTAAATTTGGGATCATCTTGACTTTAACTAAGTCCCCTCTTTTTCCTTTTCTTTTCTTTCTTATTAGTGACATTATTAGGTCACCTTAAAACTTTCACAACTAGGTGTTCGAATACCTATATCTTTGTTTCATTATTCTCTTCTAGCTTCTGGTGTTGGGCAATTTCTGTGACCTACACTTCACCATGTTTAAACATGTTATATGATTGATTTGTAATTAGTGTTTTTAATTCATATAAAATATTTTTAAGTCTACTATTTGTTTAGACCCAATTTTTGGGTAATCTAAACTAAAATTAATCGAGCAGGATTATTTGTGAAATACCGATATATATCTCATATTTACATTTACATGCATTCTGTTTAGGTCTCTATTTAATACATGGCTTCCTGATGAAGGCGCACAGCCGAAACGCGCGTAGGATACGGAATTTCTAGAGCCATATTTATACTGAATGTATCATGTCTCCTCTGAAGTGATTATTTACCTTATCTACATGTCTTGATAACAGAAGATAATTTAAAGATCATGTATAATTCTATTCCTTATGAACATTGATATGATGTACAATGCAATTGATAGAACGTCCATATAAAAATTGATTTGTCTCTTTTTAATATATAACTGAACTTGGAGAGAATTACGTTCTTTCCCTTTTCTTTCTTTTTTTAAATGTACAGATATTCTAGACAATTTATAATAATAAATACAACAATAAATATTTTTGATACCCTTCACAGAGTCTGCATGTTTAGATAAATATTATTCATGTCTATAATCAATGTTGTCATTCCTATTTTGTGATACTTACATTTGAGTTAATTTTCAACATGTGACATGAAGAACATGCTCATTATAGAATATACAAACCAGTTAATATAGGTAGTTTGGGTCAGAAATATTATAACAAACTAAGGGCCTGGGTTTATGCTACACCAGGAGCCTACTATTGGTGTTCTCTATATTCCAATAATGAGCCCTATACAATAAGACCATGGGGAGTATCAAGTCTGTTACTAACGACTGATTCTGGCTTGGGATGCAAATATTTCATGGCCCCCTAAGTAAAGTTGTTGTTGAATAGCAGTGTTTTGAGCTCTTTTTTGAAGAAATCATATGATTGCAATATCCTGATATCTGGTGGAATGAAACTCAATAGTCTTTAAGAGAAGGATTATTTAGAAATTTTAAAGGATCTTGAGCAGGACATGATCTGCGTTTCTTAGTTATCGATATCCACCCGAGTTTCGAAATCTGCGAGAGAGAGTTTGGGTTATTCTCATCTACTGTCAATACACGATGCAGGCTAGTTTGAAAGAAACTACTTCCAAAGGGCAAATTAAACAATGTAGATCAGTATGATGCTCCCTTCTTTTCATACTAGTTAGCCTAACCTAGTATGTATCACAGGTTAACCAAAAATGCAGACAAATGAGGAGCACAAAAGAAGGCAGTATATTAAAAATCTTTTTAAATGCCTTAATTTAATTGGCAAGAATCACCTGGCCAACACAGTTCACGATGAGTGATCACTTCATCAAGGCCACAATATTGCATTTCCAAATCACACCAGTGTATTTCCTAACCACTTTTGTTATATGTGCTTGTTCCAAGGTTAAAGGGCTATATTCCACTAGGTCATCCACATAGTGAGATCCTTTTACTGAAAGAAGTAATTGCTGACTGGATGGAACTGGGAAAGAATGTGCAAGCAAGAGGAGCCAAATCATCTGCCATACTTCAATACATGACCCCATTAATCATTTAATGACACCCATAATCTCCATGCTTCATGGAGCTACAGGGGAAGGGGCTTCTCCACAGGGATATAAAGTTAAATGTGCAAATGCACATTTCTGCATGATTAAATAGTACGTATATCTCACACGTGGAAAATAAGCATGTGCAAAGTTCATGAAGTAGGATTAATCCTGGAGGTCTGACAATTCCTAACATGTGCCGGTGATTGCAGGCTGTGGCCAACACTCATTTTGAGACTGGGACTTATTTATCATCATCATCAGGCTTTGAAACAGAGCACCAGAGAGAACTGCAGGTCTGAAAGACGGAGGGGAGGACAAATATAGGAGAACAGTGACAAAGGGAAACAGAAGACATAATAAGAACCTGTAAAACTAGGCAGCCTTGGTATTCGCCAATCCTGGCACTTGCAGAGCCGACAGCCAGCTTATGAGAAAAAAACCCTGCACATAAACACTGAAGGCTACGACTTTGATAGATTTCCAGGAGTATACCTGTTATTCTTTGAGAATTAAAAAAAAATAATAACTCTTCCATAGATGGTTGAGGAAAACAGGAGTAGATTTACAACTTTTTACAGGACAGCTTGAGCATCGAACACAGTATGCTTCAAGGCTTGTCTTTTATTGCATTCTGTCTTACCGAGAACAAAGGTTGTTTTCTCTTTCTAATTTCAAGAATTAAATCTAGTGCTTTAATAGATTTTCAGTATTTGTGACTGTACCCTTCTTTTCCCACTCGTGATTCATAGATGTTCCCTTGCTGAGAAATGATTATGTTCTCGGAGCATACTTAATGCATTAACGTTCTGAGAATGTTCTACTCTCAACTTCCAGCTTCTCACAGACAACTTGAAATGCTTAAAAGCTGTGGAATTATTTCTGGCCTATAAAAACAAGACTTTTCCAGAGTTAACCTCAGCATTCTAGCCTAAAAAGCACCGATATATGACAGCCTCACAATTGTCAAAGGGTTGGTAATAGACGCTGAGCTGCACTGTCTGTAAATGGAAGCTGAATAATGTCTGTGTACAACAATCCTGAATGAGAAGTTATCACACACTTACAGCAGACCCCTCCCTCACGATGCTGACAGTTTTAATGTGGGAGGAAAGTAGTGAATTGAGATTGACAGAAAAGCCAAATCGACCTCAGCATGGGCTTGGGATTTCTCAAAACTACAACTGAATGCGTGCTCTGCATTTAATTTTATTGTAAACAATGTATTCCCGCTAAAAACTTGCGATTTAGTATTTATCCGAACACTTTTGAATCCGCTATAATTAACATTATCACAAAGAATACCATGTCTCATTTTTTGTAATTAAAATATAAAGCAAGTAAACCGCTTTATTTCGTATCAATTAAACTGCCGAAGTGACTGTTTAATTATTTATGTTGTTTAAAATAAAGCTGATGCTGCCACCACTATACATAGGCCAGATGATTTTAAATGTGGATCTTTGAAATGTCATGGGTGGCGGAAGTGACATCACACCTCTTCACCTTCCCTTTTGACATCTCATTGTTGAATCCACTTATCTCCTGTGTACCCATCTAATTGCTCCTGAGGGGTTAGAGAGGTCATCTATGTTCTGGAGCAATATCCCCCTATCAGGACCACCCCCCAACCCTGCTTTAATTAAGGAAAGAGCAGAAGGCACAGCTCTTCAAACAACACATCATGATGCAGTAACAGTCCGCAAACCAGCTACTCCTGCAGTCACACATTGACTGTCTCTTCTCTTTGTCCCTGTTCATCGCTTGACTGCCTTTTGGGTAGGTTTGTGCTTTATAAATACCACATAAATACATGCATAAACAAGGGGACGGAGAGAAAACTACACAAAATAAACAGGGCCATTGAATTCCTCTTTACTTTTTTGTTTCTTAAAGACTCACAAGGTGGCAGACCAGTCCAGCAGGCTCCAGTCCAGGTCCAGTTGCCCCTGATTAGCTGGGCAGTTGCAAGAAAGGTTTATTCTAGCTTGTTGTATCCCTGTAGTTTGAACAGGAGGTCAGCCTTATTACCCTTGGAGTCCAGTTATTTGTCCTAAGTACAAGAGAGAGAGAGAGCAGAGCCAATCCTTTAGGGCTCTTCTCAGGTCACAAAAAACAGGTTCAGTCACTTTCTGATCTTGTTTAAGTCCAGGAGTGTTCTGAAGTGGGTACCTGGAGGTGCCACATTTATGCCTGGTATGAGCCAGTGGTGGGAATAACTCATGGGCATGGGTCTAACCAATTGGGTAAAACGTCCTGGGGCCAACCCTACCTACTTTGGGAATTTTCAAGATGCCAAAAATCTTCGGCCTCTCTAAAGTGGTGGTGGGGGGGGTGTCTACTAAAGTAATCCTAGTGTTCCCCACATCTAACACCAAAATCCAGACTGAAGCAGCTACTCCAGACCCAATAAATCCAGAGACAGATGTCTCCTAGAACAAAGCAGGGTTTTCCAGCAACCAGACAGTAGATACACACAAATTGCTTAAGCATCCTGCTTCCCTTTCTTTCAAGTGAACCCCCAGTGTAATCTGTACAATCCCAGAGACAGAAGTCTCATGGGACAAAACAGTTCCTTCAGCACTCAGACAGTGGATACATAAACATTCGTTTTGCATCCTTACTCCCTTTCTTTCAAAGTGTGCTCTCAGTGTTATATGTAAAACCCCAGCAGATCTGTCAAGCTGGCTTCAACACTGTAATGTCAAAAGGGATGCTTATAGGCCCTACCTGCATTTTCCAGGTGGTTCAGAGGAGTCATCTAGCCCATTCAGGTCAGCCCATTGTTTGCTCCAGGGAAGCATTTCACACCTATTCAAATACTAATTACTGACTGGCAAAAGCGGGAAAGCAAGTGAAAATTTAGCTTCCAGGAACTTCAGGCAGGGCAAAAGTACGTTTCTAAAAGTTACTTTTCTTTAATATTTATGAAAAATCACACCACCATTTAATTGGATTTATATAACTATTAAAAATAGTTTTTTCAATATTTTTCTAGCTAGCCCCATTCCCGAGACACAATTTTAGGATTTTGAATCTGTACTCTATTTTTCTACTTGGACTATACAGGGGGAAAAGCCTACATAGGGGTGATAATATTTAAATGGGATGTTTTGTCATTGTAGGAAAGTGGGTTTCTGTTGCAGTACCCCCCCACTTTTTGCCTAACTTTTCTTTGCCTGCCCCTGTCCTTGAGAAGGCGTTCACCACTTTCATCTTACCAACTGAGACCCATACGGACAATGGGCCCTCTTTCCACAGGTTAGAGTTCGGGGATCTACCCAAACATTTGGGAATACATCACCACTGCATCACCACACAGTGGCCTCAAGCCAATGGCGAGGCTGAAAGATTCATGCGCACCTGTAGGAAAGTGTCCCTTTCTGCATGGTTACCTTCTAACTTTTTGCCAGACACCTGATGGCAACTTGACTGAGTGTATGCTGGGATCCTGTTAACCAGGCTCCAGCACCTGTGTTCTTTCCCAAAACTGTACCTTTGTACCCACAATTGGCCCATCTCTGGCCACAGGTAAGCTCCTTGTAAAAGGTACCAAGGGCACTGTGACCAGGGAAGGCCTATAAGGGCTGCAGCACCGACTGTGCCACCCTTAGAGGCCCTGCACCTTCACACGCTGCCATTGCAGGCTGCATGTTTTGGTGCAGAGAAAAGTGAAGAGTCGACATGGCACACATCCCTGTGGGCCATGCCTGCAACCCACTGCCTGGGGCCTAGGTAAGTCACCCCTCTAGCATGGTGCACTAGCCCCCAGGTGAAGGTACAGATGCATGAGCACTGTACCCCTTCAGTGTCTAAGTCCATTCTTAGACATTGTAAGTGCAGTAAAGCCATAAAGAGCATATGGTCTGGGAGCTGGTAATTACAAACTCCATAGCTCCATAATGGATTTACTGAACCCTGGGAAGTTTGGTAGCAAACTTCTCAGCACGTTAAACCCACACTGATGCCAGTGTGGGATTTAATGTAAAATGCACTCAGAGAGCATCTTAGGATGTCCCCTGAAAAACGACCAGCCCTGGTGTGGTTTCTGAATGGCTGCCCGCCATTGGCCACCACCAGACAGGTTCCTGGACCCCTGGTTAGAGGGCCTACGCTCTCTGGGTCCAGAAACAAACTCCATCCTGGGCAGAGGTGCCATGCCTTCTCCCCCCCCCCAGGATAGGCTGGGTCCACAAAGGGGAAACTTCAAAGGCCTGCCACCTTTGTAAGCTGTCCCTGCCTTTTGCTGCCCCCAGCAACTGGCTCCCACTGGTTCTTACCCCCACTTTGGGTGGAAGAATCGGTGGGAAGATCAAGTTAGGACGAGAGATGTGCCCACCTTTGCCAACCCCACCCCTCAGGTGGGGGTAGACGAGGTGAAGTAGACATCTCTGTCCCGTTCATCTTGAAAGTGAGGGGACCCAGCCAATTAGAGAGAGTTTCATGCCCCCCTCCCACTGGAGGGTGGCATAATAAGGGGTGTACTCACCCCAAGGAAGGAACTTATTGGTCCCGACCTGCACACCCCTGTGACGTCCCTAAATTCAGTATTTAGGGTGCACCCTGAACTTTGCAGCCCTAGATTCCTGCAATCTACGAAGAAGAAGGATGGAAGAAGTCGCACAACAGAGGAGACTGTGGAGAAGAACTGACTTGGCCCCAGCCTTTCCGGCCTGCCTGCAGTTTTCGGAGATCCTGCGCCAAAAGTCAACTTGTCCAGCAGCCAGCGAACTCCAGAACCCCTTGGGAGGACTGACTGCCTTCAAAAAGACCGGATCTCCAGTGAACAGCAGCTCTGTTCCAAAGAAAGACTCTGAGCCTGCTCAGGACGAAGAAACTCTACGCCTGGAATCACCACTGCACCCGTCGCCTATGGACCGAGTCCAAGTTGACCACCAGTCCCAGCGAGGTACCCCAGCGCTCCAGAGTCTGAGTCCACCATGGGTTGAACCCTCCAGGACTCCCCGATGTCACCTGCAGCCTCTGCATGGAGACTCCCCCCAAACCGCGAGTGGCCCCTTAAGGTGAAATCTGACCCTAAAAGGCACCCCGGCATCTGGCCGTGCTGCACCCTGGAGAAGAGGATATGAGGTGCACCTATGTCCCAGAGCCCTCCAACTTACCTGCCCTGCTGTTAGTTCCTCCTGGAAGACTTCATGGACCAAGCCTGCAGCCAAAATCCAAAACCGGCAACCTCCATAGGATTTGCTGTGCTCCCGACCCCTCCTAAGCACCCTGCACCCAGCCGCCCCTGCGCCGCTGGTGGTGTGGAATTGGTGCTGACCTTGGACCCCCTTTCCCTGACCTTAACCCTAGAAGCTTGGATCCCAAGACCAAGTGCCGTGCCCTTGAGCAGCCCCCAACCGAGGTGCCCCCTAACACCTTTGGCTAACATTGTGCCCCTGCACTCTGCATGCGGCCTCCCTAGTGCCGCTGGTGGTGCTATTTGAGTGCCCAACTGGACCTTGGGGAACCTTTGTCCTAACCCCTAAAACTCCCCCTCGTAAGTTGTATACTTACCTGAGAACCATTAATCTTTTTTCTCCCATAGGAACCAATGCTACGAGTTTTATTCCTAAAAATGTTCTGTCTAGTTGAACTTTTGTATGAAAGAAAAATAACTATGTTGCAAACCTGAGGGTTTACAACCTTACTTACCTTGTGTTGTAGGATCCCGGGTTCGGTATCTAGGCATACCACCCTGAGTAGTCGATGTAAACCAAAAGTAGCGCAAAAGTAATTAAAAGTAATCTCTATGTAATTTAAACTGTTTTTAAAGCATATGCAACCCTGTAGCAATTGCAAATCCATTCCCTCTTGCATTACCTTGTAAAGTTTTACAATTCCAAGTACATTTTACCTACCTGTACCAAGTCCTGCTAGGTTCTAGAAATAAAACACGAGTATACCTTTTTTATACTTACCCAATTGGTCTGGATTCTGTCTCTGAGTGTGTGAAATCAGTCCTTGATTGAGTAAATACAATAAATGCTTAACACACCCTCCTGATAGGCCTAACTGCTCGCCCACACTACCACAAAGACAGCTGTTAGTACTTATCTAATTTAGCCTCTGCTATACCTTTGGGGAATCCATGGACTCTGTGCACACTATACTTTACTTTGGTATAATATATACAGAGCCAGCTTCCTACAGACATGTCAAAATGTTTTATTTTGACAGGTCGAATTTCAGTGTTTAAACCACCACAGTAAGGGTACACTGGTAGTTCTGCAGAAGCCATGTTTTAGTGGATGGCACAATAAGTGCTACGGACCACTAGTGACATTTAACTGACAGGCCCTGAGTACATTTTTTACCAAATACCATGGACAAATTAGTAAGATAAAAATACCAATTAGGAACATGCCAATTTGACCATGTTTAAAGGCAGAGCACAGGCAATTTACCACTGGTCAGCTGGGTGAAAGTGTATGGAGTTCTAATGACAGCAAAAATATAGGGTCCAGCAAAAGGTGAAAAATACTAGGTGACCATGCAGAAAAGGCTAATTTTCTCCAGGTCCCATTTCACAAAGATATTTTTAAAAGCTGCAAATTGTCTCCGGTATGTTTTCACCTTAGGATTTAAGAAGGTTTACAATTTTATAAGTAGACTTTATAACACTTATGGTATTCCCAATATTTCACAATACATGCAAAGCCTGCATTGTGCTTTTTCTTGGTCCGTGTGCCAGACTAACAATATCGTGAACAACCAAGATGGAAAGTGAAATGTAACGATCTGTGATTGTTTCATAAACCTACACAAAATGTTGGTATGATGCCCACAGAAGCAACTTGAATTATTTGAGGATTACTGATGTCCTAACGCTCCAGATTCAAGCAGCAGAACAATGTTTATGATGGTTATGGTCTCCACATGTACTATAGTATAATCAGTGCATGTATAACAAAAAGGCTAAGTGCACTCTGCTGTAGGGTAAAGGGAGGTAAGAATATAACCATAGTTAATATACCACCTGTTGACTGATTGTGATCAGCGGATAAATAGGTGTGTGGCACAATCATTCCCTCCTGATGTGCTGCTCAGGAGTCATCAATAACTTTGATCACAATCACATACAAAGGTCGACAACTATATTTTTCCTTCAAACTCAAGAACATGTCCCTATAATAGGTGTATCCTCTGATCTAGTGGTTTGGGTTTTCCCAATTTAGGCATACAAACATGCGTCTCTTTGCAAAGACACGTGACAAGTGCCTTAGGAGCGGAATCAAGAAACGTGCAACTAAGTGTTTCAAAACAAATCTTACCTAAAGCCACCTTTCCAATGTGACATAATAAATCAGACACGGGAACATAACAAAATGTAGGCAAACCAAAAGTGTTCTTATTCTACACTGGACCACCATATTCTATAAGCTGCTTTCTGTTGCATACGGGGGGACTTTGCTAACGCACTTTCATACCCTGGTGGGAAATCGTCCCAGGGCGCTGTTAGTGCTGCCAACGCTGCCACTGCCTCCTGGTTCCTCCGTAATTGATCAGCACTAACCCTGGTGGGACTCAGAGTCCCAGGGTGACTAGCGCCTCTCGCCAGTTCGCACAGGTGTGGGGGAGGAGTCATCACGCGCTCTTAAGCGCTTCTACCTTTCCCGCGGTGCGGGACCTTTGAAGCTGCTTTCTGTTGCATACGGGGGACCTTGCTAACGCACTTTCATACCCTGGTGGGAAATCGTCCCAGGGCGCTGTTAGTGCTGCCAACGCTGCCACTGCCTCCTGGTTCCTCCGCAATTGATCAGCGCTAACCCTGGTGGGACTCAGAGTCCCAGGGTGACTAGCGCCTCTCGCCAGTTCGCACAGGTGCGGGGAGGAGTCATCACGCGCTCTTAAGCGCTTCCACCTTCCCCGCAGCGCGGAACGCGCGCGGGCGAAGCCCGGAGCCAAGGGCGGGCCCATCCTTGCCCGTCACTGGCAGGAAGTGGCAGGGCAGGGCCACCCCTTGAATTTAGTCGTCCCTGATGACCAGCGCTGCTGTGGATCCTATGGAACTCTAATTTTAACTTTTTCCTACGGCAAGTAGACTGTTTACCCTTCGTGTATTTCGGACTGCAATCACCTGTAAAGACTAGCTGCTAGGTCTGTGTGTCATTGCTACTGGGTCACTTCCTTTTATGAAAAGACTAAAGTATTTTGTTCCCTCATTTCTGAGCCTTGTAGTGTAAATCCTGTGCGTTTCCTACCATTGTAGTTTTCCTTTGGTGGTTTTTATCTGACAAGTTGTTTTATAGTTAGAAATGGGTAAGCGCACCTGTATTGCTAAAAAAACCCGGGCTCAAATCAATTCTCTCACCCCGCCCCCTCCGACTTCAATTGATAAAATGTTGCAAAGGGCAATTGGTGCTGTTACGTCAGAAATTGAGCGTACCGAAAGGCGGTTGTCAATCACCCCAGACCTTTTCCTGCCCCTAGTGGACCTGCCTAGTTCCAATACTCCCTCGTCAACTGTGGTATCAACTGGAGAAGTTTTTCCACCCCTCAAACTCAAGAAAATGTCACAATGACTATAACAAAATTGGTTGATGAGGTTGCAGGCCCACGTAAAACGGGAAACGCAAGCAGTCAGTCGGGAGGGCAACTACGAGTAAGAAGGCAAGAAGAGGGAATGATCCAAGGGCACAAGATCTTGCCAATCGGGATTTACCTTCAGAACCTGCCCTAGCCCCTAGTGTGCACCCTAAGTATCCAGACTGGGCCCAAGCGCTATTAGCTGACTTATCGTCCCGACTTAGTGTTTTAATTAAGCAAGAGGTTGCCCCTTTAGTCGATCAATTAAAATCTCTGTCATCTATGATCACCACGAGGCAAATGCAACCTAGTTCCAATGTAACGATACTCCCAGCGAGGGAGGGACTTACGAATCCTGACCCTGATACTAACTCGAGGGCACATGTAGGTACAGAGGGGACCGTTAGTGTTCAACTCTCCAACATCCGGCAACTCACTAGACAAGCTCATAATCTCACTCAGCAAAATCTTCCTGCCCAGCACGAGCAAGAGCACAACACTAACATAACACCAAGAACAGCGCCTATTGTGGATCAGAATGACCGTGCAATGAATAGTATGTCGATTGCTCACCGACAAACTAGCGCCTCAGCAGGGCGAAGTGAAATCATAGAGGATTTGAGAAGTAAGACTGATGTGGTTCTCCCAATCATTAACCTCCCCCCTGAATCATCGCCATATGTAGTTATCCTAACGGGAGTTCCGCCCCTTAAAGATAACCAGAGGGAGACACAGCTAGAACTCAGGAATAAAACGCTATTTTGGTTAGCTACATATAGACATTACCCCTATGAGAGGGCTGGGGAAATTCTTATGGTGCGGAGGGTAGATTGGGTGGGTTCTACTAATAAATCCATTCTAGGTGATAGTGTGGTTATTAATTTCAAAAACCCCCAGATGGTACGTTTGATAATAAACTATAAACCGATTTCTGGTGAACCCCGTACAGATGTGGGAGCTTTCCCGCTGGATTACTTTTATTCCCATTGTCGTAATCCTGGTAGGGTAAAATTTCCCTTGGGGCATTTTAGGCAAATAGAGGAAGAACGGATTCATGGCTTCAGACATGCCCATAGCAGATCCTTGATGTTTAACTTGCCTGTAAATAATCGCTATGGACCCTTGGAAGAAGTGGACTGACCATTAAGCTTGAATGGTGTGTGTTGTACAGAGAATATTCTGAAACCCGGGAAGGCTGTGTACAGTTAGTCCAGGTGAGCCCCAAGCAGTCATTCCTGGCGGTCCCAGGTTTGACATTGGGGGCTACTGATGAATCCCTTTTGCCGGTTGGGGAACAGCCAGGATTATCTTATATCCCTGGACCCACTTTTATTAATCACTCCAGTCGTCTGTCTGATATTATCCAAGGGAATGCCCACCTAAGCACATCTCATGTTCCTACTGTTTCTGCGGAAGGAGATCCATGTCCAGGTAGTGTGCTTAGGATTTTATCATGGAACAGTAGCTGGTATTAAGAATAAACTTTCTTGCCCAGAGTGGGGATTCTTTGTAGACCAGTATGATGTTTGCCTGTTTCAGGAGACTTGGGCAAAAGATGATTTTGATAGGGTGGGTTTTGTAATATTTAATATTCCAGCTATTGCTAGCCAGAGGGGCAGACCTTCGGGTGGATTATCCATTTGGGTTGCCTCTCACGTGGGCTGTACACCTACCCCCATCAATACTCATTCTAGAGATGTCCAATGTGTAATGCTGGGCTTTCCTTCTAAATTGTGGCTTGCTTTTATTAATGTTTATTCTCGTCCTGCAAGTCTGTCCCAGGAATCAAAAACGCTGGATGACTTAAATTCCTTTATTCCTCTGGTATCGTTAAATACAAGGCTGATAGTGGGAGGCGATTTAAATTGTCATTTTGAACCCCTCTCTGGTGCTCATGACATGATTATCAATGAGGAGGATCGCCAGTGGGCTATCCCAGATCCACAAGTCCAGCCGGCAAAGACCTGGTCCCCCTGGTACTCCAAATAAATGCTATTTTTCTTAACCATTCACTGAGAGCCTGTAATGGGCGTACAGCCTCTGATAGACCGGGTAAACCTACGTTTAATAGAATTGGCCAAGCATCTTTAATTGATTACATTCTTGTCGAGTGTAGATCTTGGTACAGAGTTCTGGATTTTGCTGTCCTCCCTCGACATGACAGCGACCATAATGCTTTGACATTAACTTTTAGGGTCCCAGATTCTGGCTTCCTCCCCCCAAACAATCCCCCTTTGGTGAATAGTTTATCTTTCACTACTAATAGGAGAAGAGTTAGTTGGGCAGTAATAAAACAAACATCAGAGAAGATGGGAGCTCTATATGAAATAGTAATTCCAGCTTTCCAGGAACTTAGTTGTTTACCCGCTGATTGGGATAACCCAGTATATTCTGATCAGGTTGCGGTACTCCATAGAAACTGGCAACAAATCTAGCCGATTTCTTCCATCCGATAGATACGCCCTAGTAAAACAAAAAGGCAACCCATAAGTGGTTTAATGATAATTGTCGTAAGGCCAAACGGGCGTTGTTAGTGGCTATTAAAGATAAAAACAAGCCACTAACTAAAACTAGGAGAAGCTCACTATAAAGTTACTGTCGCTCATGCGAAGCAGTCCTGGGAAGAGAATAAGTGGATGGACATTAAGACCGCCCTACTGAACCGGGACATGAGAGAATTCTGGGCCATAGTTAGAACAGGAACTAGGGAGGGTAACTCCAGCGGTTGAACCTAATATTCCAGCAGAAATATGGGCAGAACATTTCCGGGCATTGTATGCAGTAGAAGCTGATTTAGATCCTCAGCCTTGCAACCATAGTTCTCCCACAGGTGGCGTGGGTTTAGTTAGTGGGCAGACACAGGATATATGTCCTACTGCCCTTACCCGCGCCAACGTGGGGGTTCTCGGGATAACTCTTCGTGAGGTTGTCTCGGCAATTGAGAAATTACCAGCAGGCAAAGCACCTGGATTGGATAGGCTTCCAGGGGATTTATTTAGGGACGAACCACATATTTGGGGTCCCTATCTTTGGGTCCTATTTAGCGCTATTATGAATGGCATGCCAATCCCTGAAACCTGGGCTGGGGCAGAAATTGTCCCAGTTTTTAAAAAGAGCTCGCCTCTAAACCCTGCAAACTATAGACCGATCAGTCTGATCGATGTCACACAAAAGCTATTTGCAAGGGTTTTATTAGATCAAATACAGACCTGGCTGCTTGAGAATGACATTATAAGCCCCTACCAAGCCGGATTCAGGAAAAACATTTCTACCATGGACCAAATCTATAGACTTCAACTTATAGTTTGGAAGACGGTATCAATTGAGGGTGGCAGCCTCTTTTTGGTTTTGTGGACCTGAAAACGGCTTTTGATTTGGTCCCCAGAATTAAACTTCGGGGGTGCTCAGAGAACTGGGGATTCCCCCACCTGCTTAGCATGCTTATTAAGCTGCACGAGGCCACTTACGCCCAACTAAGATGTGGCAGGGGTGGAGAATTAACTAACAGACTCCCAGTTGACAGAGGAGTGAGACAGGGTTGTGTGCTCGCACCCACCCTTTTCTGCCTCTATGTCAACGCATTAATTGCACAACTCTCTGAGGTTGAGGATAATGATGCCCCTAAGTTAGCAAACTCAAAGATACCGGCATTGATGTTTGCTGATGATACTCTTTTATTGTCTAAGACGTCTAGGGGGTCCAGAGGATATTGGATAGGTTTGTTGCTTTTTGTAATAATAGGGGCTTGGTGATAAACACCTCAAAAACAAAATTTATGGTCCTTAATCCGCCTAGGAAAATACATTCAAATCCTAAATTAAATGGCATTCCACTTGAAAGGGTTTCCGTATTTGATTATCTGGGTGTCACCCTCACTGAAAATATGGAATGGGCTTCCCAGATAGCTAAAGCCAAGCTAAAACTTGCCCAGACTGCCGGGGGAATAGCCAAACTGGTAAGGGAATCAACGATGAAGCCCATTGCCCCTGCCATTGAGATTTATAGGGCGCAAGCGAGGGGAGCTGCGTTGTATGGGGCTGAACTTTGGGGACATTGCTCTTCTGTCCCCTTAGCTAAGGTTGAGAACAGTTTCCTCAGGCAAATCTTGGGCCTTCCACCTAGTACACCGCTAATCCCCTTGCGGCTAGATATAGGTATTGCCCCGATTGAAGATGAGGCTGCCTTACGATCCCTAACTTTTTGGCGAAGGCTTTGGGTGACCCCAGAATTGGTTGAATACCAAGCAGAAACGAAGGATCTTCTAGCTCATCTAGGGGCCCTAAAAAAAGTCCCTTGGTTTATGCATGTTAGGCATCTATGTGCAATGATAGGTAAACCAACACTTTGGACTAATCCTGAAGAAACCAGTTTTATACTTTCACGAGTTGAACTTGTGAAAATGTATCGAATAAAAAAGCTTGAGGCCATTCAGATAAACCCGAAATTAGGTCCTCTAACTACACTGTTCCTTACAGTCAAGGAGGACTACAAATTTGAACCTTTTTTGGATGACATTTTACCTCCCATAGCAAGGAAATTATATGTGCAGTTCCGATATAGTATTTTACCTATCCGGGCTTTTACTTCTAAATGGGCTCATTTGCCCCCTCGTGGGTGCCCTGCTTGTAATAACCACGAGGAGACCGAACTGCATGTTTTATTCTTTTGCCCTGGGTATAAAGAAGCAAGGAAAAGTTGGCTTGTACAGTTGTGCAGGAATCTGGGGTTTGTGCAATGTATAGTGGCATTTAGAGTTTTGAAATATGACACTTCTAAGCCTATAGTTTTTGCTGTTTCTCGGTTTCTAAATGCAATGTGGCGAAGGAGAAGGGGTTTCCTTCATAAGGAAATATAACTAAATGATAACAGCCTGATTGCAGTACTAATATAAGAGCCCAATGCTTAGACCACTCTAATGGGAATTTGCTTTTTAATTTTTAAGATCAATGTAGATTTTTCTTCTTTTTTTCTGTTTTTTTTTGTTTTTTAATTGGAACTTGTTTTTTATCTATTTATTGCAACATTACTGTGTTGTCTTTTGCTCAGGGCCTGTTTAGTTATACTAATGAACCGACCAACTATAGGGAATCCCAGCCCTATGTGGTTTTCTCCATGTACTTGCAATTGTATGGATGTATTCAAATTTTTTAGGAAAATTTATGTCACGATGTGTATCCATAACCCTTCTAATGGAAGTGGTTTTATTTTCAGGTTGGAATGTTTTAAATCCAGAATGTAGTTTTACTGATCTTTGTATACTTTTATGGTCCTAGTGACCGAAATAAAGGTTTTTGAATGAATGAAAAAGTGTTCTTATTCTACACTGGACCACCATATTCTATAAGCCTGGTTCCATGTTTTTTTATAAGAAAAAGTTTGCATTTTATCATCGTGTGCAGGGCCTCATCAACTAGATCTGAAGCCTACGTACTGATTGCGCTTTAGCTCCTGACTGACAATGTCTCTGTGAACAGTCTCCCTACAAAGGGCCGGTGCTAAACACGGCGCGCAGGCACCAATGACTTTAGAAACAATGGCAGCACAATAGTTGCCATGGTGAAGCCTTCATTTAAACCTCAATGCTGGAACCACAGAGAAGTGTTTCCCAATTCTTTTTACGGATATAACTGCTGAGTGTTACACTTTCGATAGCCCCGTGCCAACTGGCTGAACAGCAAGATTGCCTTACAAATGGAATCTGTAATTGTTCTGTTTTAACTGTCACGTTCCTGTTAATCCCCACACATGAACATTTCAGTGAGCTAGAAGGACTCTGCTATGTATCCATCTCTGCCTTGGTATTCCGTGGGCTTCCAGACATGCATACACGTGCACAAGGCTAGAGAATGCAGTCATTAGCCCTGGATGTGCTGTTATCACAGCTTTGGGTAAAAAATCTTGCAGGAAAATTAGTCTGGTGCATCTCTCATTTGGTGACAGAAAACAACCGTCGGAAATCATAATTTTAAATTCTTTTGGGTTCCTGGCAAATACCAAGAAAATGGTCTCCAGGAAGTTTAGGTCTGACATTTTGCATTGGTTTTCTGCACATATTGTGAAACGCAAACCCCATGTTGTAGGGATGCTGCACAGGTATCAAAGCTCAATGAAACGACCATTGGTGATACTATACTACACATGATGAAAGTCAATTGTGGCTGTATTTTGTTGAGAACCACTGTATCGCTTTCACTGACTATTTCACAGATATGGAAACGTGTAGGAATTGCCCGACCAAGGGATTCTGACAGGATTGCTCATCAACACACAATCCAATACCCCCATTTTCCTCCCTTCCTCTTAGGCTTGCTTTTGTTTGCTCTTCTTATTTTTTTTGGGCGTTAAGCACTTCTGTTTGAGGTACCAGGCTAGTCTACTCATCGAGGAACACTCTCGCTTTCCTCGGGATATGTGATGTACTGTGCTGCACCTTGGCCCTTGGTGTCTTTAACTATTTGTGTCTCAATACTTTTTGTATGCATGCGGAATTTTTTATGACGAGACCATAGTTGTTTCCCCCGAACATCCTCCTAGTGTCTTGCTTCCCTTTCAGAAGTGTACTGTATATATATATATATATATATATATATATATATATATATATATATATATATACCTACTAGCGGTCGCCAGTAGGTAGTTATAGTTAGGACCTCATTTCTATTAAAAAAGCGTTTATTGTTTTCCCAATAACTTTGGCGTCGTTAGACGAATCTTCGCGAAATTTTCTAAACTAGTGGCCCGCTCCGGTCACCTTCTGTCTTGCAAGTTTCGGGGCGATTCGTCAAGCGGGGGCCGAGAAAAAAGGGGGGTCCCAAAACGCGTTTTCCCCATGTTAATTTCCATAGGAAACTTTAGACAAAGCTACAGCCCGAACTGCGGAACGGAATGACACCAAATTTGGCAAAAAGGTAGGTCTTGGTTCAGAAAGAGCCCTTTTTGTTAAATGGTGTTAATCCGTTCAGTAGTTCCTGAGAAATTAGAAAAAGAAAACATATCGATATCTGAGCACCGAGAAGGGTTTGCGAACCCTCCCGGGCACGAGCTTGTTTCTGATTGGCTGCCAACACTCCAAACCAGGAAGTGTTGGCAGCCATCTTGTGACTCGGTATCCGAGTCACAAGAAAAGAGTGAAAAAAAAGGTAAAAAACAAGAATAGGCCTGCTCAGGGACCCCCAGGGCCAAAAAAAGCATTTTTTTGTAATAATTTCGGCCAAATTCACGCAGGGTCCGCGAATCCGGCCAAAATTATATATATATATATATATATATATATATATATATATATATATATATATATATATATATAAAAAAAAGAAGCGCGGGTTTGTTAAAAAGCCCCCGGGTGGGCCAGGTCCCAGGGGCATGCCAAATTATGGTGTGGGGGCCTGTGGGGGCCCCCACAACCCCGGGGACCGCCACCTCCCTGGGGCTTAATAATTTATGTGCGTGGGGGCACGCGGCCCCCCGCAGCCCCGGGGACCGCCACCTCCCCGGGGGTTTAATTAAATTATGGCGGGGGGCCTCGCAGGCCCCCCCAAGCCCCGGGGACCGCCACCTCCCCGGGGCTGAAAAAAATAATGTGCGTGGGGGGGCTCGAGCCACCCCACACTGCCCCAGAGACCACCACCTCCCCGAGGCACTGTTTATTTACATTCGGGGGTCCGTTACGGACCCACGGGGACCACCACCTCCCTGGGGCTTTAAACACATGGGAGGGGGGCCGCGCAGCCCCCCTCCTGGAGCCCTTGATGGCCCTGGGGACCGCCACCCCCCAGGGTCAGCTCCTGCAATGTCCTGGTGTGCCCACCCCCAGGACATTGCTGTTTGCTATGACAGGGCGGGAGCAGGCTCCCGCCCTGTCATAGCAAACTCTGCTTCGGTTTTTGGGAGCGAGAGCAGGAAACCTGCTCTTGCTTCCAAAAACCGAAGCAGAATTGCTTTTGCACAAGGGGAGCTGCATGTTAGCAGCTCCCCTTGTGCAAAAGCAATGCCGGCTCCCGCAGGAGGCGGGGAGCCGGCGGGACCGTGGGGGCATTGGGGCTCCCTCCACGGTCCCCAACAGTGAGGCCAGGCCCCGGGGGCCAGAAGTGGCCCGGGAGTGTGGCCACGGGGCCTCCCTCCAATGATTTAAAAAAACAAAAAAGGAGGCAATGCCCCGGGGGATGGGGTCCCCGGGGCAGATAAAAGCCTCAGGAGGGGGGCTACGCGGCCCCCCTCCAT
Organism: Calotriton arnoldi; assembly: GCA_963921515.1. NCBI lineage: Eukaryota > Metazoa > Chordata > Amphibia > Caudata > Salamandridae > Calotriton > Calotriton arnoldi. Next base: position 60,263 of record CAWUFW010004371.1, on the reverse strand, counting down.
TAATTTTTTTTTAAAAAAGTGTTTTTGGCCAGGCCCCAGGGGATGGGGTCCCCGGGGTTAGAAGTGGCCCAGGGGAGGGGGGCCACACGGCCCTCCTCCGGCAAAATATATTAAAGGGAAAAAAAACGAGGCCAAGCCCCGGGGGATGGGGTCCCCGGGGCCAGAAATGGCCCAGGGGAGGGGGGCCTCGCGGCCCCCCTCCTCGCAAATTATAATATTTTTTTTTTAAATGAGGCCAGGCCCCGGGGGATGGGGTCCCCAGGGCCAATAGTGTCCCAGGGAAGGGGGGGCCATGCAGCCCCCTCCCATAAAATAAGAATTAAAAAAAAAGAAAAATAGATACCGGCAACTCGCCGGAGGCCCCGCCCCCTCCCTGCAGCACTCTGCAAACGCGCCCCCTGGCGCGTTCTAAATTGGGGGATTAAGTCCCCTTGAATACTGAGGGTCCCTGGGGGACAACTAGCCCACCAGGTACCTTCAGTAAGCGCCACAGAGCTGCGTTGCAGAGAGGTAGTCTGAGGCCACGCCCCTTTACACCTCTCTGCAACGCAGCTCTGTGGCGCTTACTGAAGGTACCTGGTGGGCTAGATTGGCCCCAGGGACCCTCAGGATTCAAGGGGACTTAATCCCCCAACTAAAATGCGCCAGGGCGCGTTTGCACAGTGGTGCAGGAAGGGGGCGGGGCCTGACCATAACAAGTGTGCAACGCGCCCCCTGGCGCGTTGTAAATTGGGGGATTAAGTACCCTTCAATGCTGAGGGTCCCTGGGGGCCAACTAGCCCACCAGGTACCTCCAGTAAGCGCCACAGAGCTGCGTCGCAGAGAGGTGGTTCGAGGCCACGCCCCTTTTTACACCTCTCTGCAAGGCAGCTCTGTGGGGCTTACTGGAGGTACCCAGTGGGCTAGTTGGCCCCCAGGGACCCTCAGGATTCAAGGGGACTTAATCCCCCAACTTACAGTGCGCCAAGGGGCGCGTTTGCACAGTGGTGCAGGGAGGGGGCGGGCCTGATATAACAAGTGTGCAAACATGCCCCCTGGCGCGTTGTAAATTGGGGGATTAAGTCCCCTTGAATCCTGAGGGTCCCTGGGGGCCAACTAGCCCACCAGGTACCTCCAGTGAGCGCCACAGAGCTGCGTTGCAGAGAGGTGGTCCGAGGCCATGCCCCTTTTTACACCACTCTGCAAATGAGCTTCTGGTGCACTGCTGGTGGGGCGATGAGGTCCTCTTGTGTCCTGAGGACCTCAGGACACAAGTGGACTTCATCCTCCGAGCTGCAGTGCGCCAGAAGCCGCGTTTGCAGGGAAGTGAATTTGCAAAGTGGTGGAGAAAGGGGGCGTGGCCTACGGCAAGATGCCGGCTTTTTGGGGTTTTTTTTACAAGGGGGGCTGTGTGGCCCCCCCCTTCTTTTACTATTTTTTGGGCCCTGGGGACCCCATCCCCCAGGGCCTGACCCCCTTTTTAAAAAAATAAAAATAAATAAAAAAACGGGAAGGGGGCCGCGCGGCCCCCCTCCCGAGGCCAATTTTGGCCCCGGGGACCCTATCCCCTGGGGCATGCCCAGAAACACTTTTTTTTATTTTTTAATGGAGGGGGGCCATGTGGCCCCCCTCCTGAGGCTTTTATCTGCCCCAGGGACCCCATCCCCCGGGGCATTGCCTCTTTGATGGGGCCCGTGGGGGGAGCCCCAATGCCCCCACGGTCCCTGCTGGCTCCCCGCCTCCTGCGGGAGTCGGCATTGCCTTTGCAAAAGGGGAGCTGCTGACATACAGCTCCCCTTGTGCAAAAGCAATTCGTGAGGCCCCCCCACCCTTTTAGCATAATGCCCCGGGGAGGTGGCAGTCCCCGGGGCTGCGGGGGTCCACATGCCCCCCGCACATCATAAATAAAGCCCCGGGGAGGTGGCGGTCCCCGGGGCTGCGGGGGCCCCCGCAACATAATTTAGCATGCCCCCGGGACCTGGCCCACCCAGGGGCTTAAATTCAACGAAGCGCAGGAGTCCGCGCTTTGTTTTTTTTTAAATTTTCTCGGCCGGATTCGCAACCCCAGCGCGAATTCAGCTGTTTTAAAAAAAAAAAAAAATTGTTTCTTTGGCCCTGGGGGTCTTTGTGGGACCCCCTGAGCAGGCCTTGGGGGTCAGGGTTTTTTTACCTTGCCCCCTTTTCTTGTTTTTCACCTTTTTTTTTTTACTCTTTTCTTGGGACTCGGTTAGCGAGTCACAAGATGGCTGCCCCTTCCTGGTTTGGAGTGTTGGCAGCCAATCAGAGTGAAGCTCATGCCCGGGAGGAGTCGCGACTCCTCCTTGGTGCTCAGATATCGATATTTTTCTTTTTTTAATTTCTCAGGAACTACTGAACGGATTTACACCATTTAAAAAAAAAGGTCGCTTTCTGGACCAAGACCTACCTTTTTGCCAAATTTGGTGTAATTCCGTTCAGCAGTTCGGGCTGTAGCTTTGTCTAAAATTCCTATGGAAATTAACATGGGGAAAACGCGTTTTGGGACCCCCCTTTTTTCTCGGCCCCCGCTTGACGAATCATCCCGAAACTTGCAAGACACGAGCTGACCGGAGCTGGCCATTAGTTTTGAAACTTTCGCAAAGATTCGTCAAACGACGCCAAAGTTATTGGCAAAACAAAAAACGCTTTTTGAATAGAAACGAGGTCCTAACTATAACTACCTACTGGCGACCGCCAGTAGGTAATATATATATATATTATCTACTGGCGGTCGCCAGTAGATAGTTATAGTTAGGACCTATTATCCATAGGAAATCCGCGACATTCTATTTGCAATAACGTTGGCGCCGGTTGACGAATCTTCGCGAAAGCTTCCAACTTGTTGGGGCGCTCCGGTCCGCTCCTACCCTGAAAGTCTCGGGGTGATACGTCAAGCGAGGGCCGAGAAAAAGGGGGTCCCAAAACGCGTTTTCCCCATTCATTTTTCCATAGGAACCTTTAGTCGCAGCTACAGCCCGAACTGCTGAGCGGAATTACCCCAAATTTGGCAAAGAGGTAGCCCTTGGTTCAGACTGGTGCCTTTTGCTAAAATGGTGTAAATCCGTTCAGTAGTTCCTGAGAAATTCACAATTAAAATCACATATATATCTATGGGCGCGTCGGATCCGCGTACCACTCCCGATCACGAGCTGCATGCTAATTGGCTGTCAACACTCCAAATCAAGAAGTGTTGGCAGCCATTTTGTCCCTCGGTAGAACCGAGGGACAGAAACAAGTGTGCAAAGCGCAAAAGGGGGCAGGGTAGAAACACCCTGACCCCTAGGTCTGCTCAGGGGGTCCCACAAGGACCCCTGGGCAGAAAAAAGCATTTTTTTTAAATTTTTTTTTTTTTTAAATCGGCGGGATGCGCTTAGGGTGCGCGGATCCCGCCGAGAAAAAAAAAGAAACAAGTGCGCAAAACGCACAAAGGTGGCAGGAGTAGAAACACCCTAACCCCTAGGCCTGCTCAGGGGTCCCACAAGGACCCCTGGGCAAAAAAAGCATTTAAAAAAAAAAAAAAAAATCGGCAGGATGCGCTCAGGGAGCGCGGATCCTGCCGAAAAAAAAAATCGAAGCGCGGTCTCCGCGCTTCGTTGTTAATTCTTCCCCGGGTGGGCCAAGTCCCGGGGGCATGCTGGGGGGGTTTATTTTATGTATGGGGGCCTCTAAGGGCCCCCAAGCCCGGGGACCGCCACCCCCGGGGCTTTATTAGAAAAGTTGCGGGAGGGCTCTGAGCCCTCCCGCAGCCCGGGGACCACCACCTCCCCGGGGCTTCTTTATTTATTAAATTAACCTGTGTGGGGGACTCCAGCCCCCACACGCCCGAGACCACCACCTCCCGGGGCACTAACAAAATTGAAAATGGGGGTCCGTTTTGGACCCCCAAGCCCGAGGACCACCACCTCCCGGGGCTTTAAAAATGTGGGGAGGGGACCGCGTGGCCCCCTCCTGGAGCCTGTGGTGGCCCTGGGGACCGCCACCCCCAGGGCCGGCTCCTGCAGTGTCCCGGGTGCCTACCCCCGGGACACTGCTGTTTGCAATGACAGGACGGGAGCCTCGCGGCTCCCGTCCTGTCATTGCAAACTGCTTGAATTTTGGAAGCGAGAGCAGGGAAAGCTGCTCTTGCTTCCAAAATTCAAAGCAGAGTTGCTTTCCACATGGGGAGCTGCATATTAGCAGCTCCCCATGTGGAAAAGCAATGCCGCAGGAGGCGGGGAGCCAGCAGGGTCCGTGGGGATTTGGGGTCCCCCACGGACCCCAAAGGATAGGGCCAGCCCCGGGGATGGGGTCCCCGGGGCCTAAGGAGGCCTTAGGAGGGGGCCAGGCAGCCCCCTCCATCAAATAAAAAAAGGTGGCTATGGCCCGGGGGATGGGGTCCCCGGGTCGAGAGTGGCCACGGGAGGGGGCCCACGCGGTCCCCTTCCCAGTCCTTTTTTATTTTATTTTTTTAAAAGGGGGACAGGCCCTGGGGGATGGGGTCCCCAGGGCTCAAAAAATTACTAAAAAGGGGGGCCACACAGCCCCCTTTAAAAAAAAAAAAAAATTTTAAAACGGCATCGTGAGGGAGGCCACGCCCCCTCTTTGACAGCACTCTGCAAACGCGCCCCTGGCGCGTTTGCAGAGAGGAACGAATTCCCCTTGAATACTGGGGGTCCCTGGGGGCCAACTAGCCCACCAGGAACCTCCAGTATGCGCCAGGGAGCTGCGTTGCACAGAGGTGGACAGAGGCCACGCCCCTTTTACACCTCTGTGCAACGCAGCTCTGTGGCGCTTAATGGAGGTAGCTGGTGGGCTAGTTGCACCCCAGGGACCCTCAGGATTCAAGGGAGTTAATCCCCCGACTTAAAATGCGCCACGGGGCGCGTTTGCACAGTGGTGAAGGGAGGCGGGGCCTGAGGTGACATGTGTGCAAACAGGCCCCATGGCGCGTTTTAAGATGAGGAATTAAATCCCCTTCAATCCTGAGGTCCCTGGGGCCAACTAGCCCAACAGGTACATCCAGAAAGCGCCACAGAGCTGCGTTGCAGAGAGGTGTAAAGGGGTGTGGCCTCTCTACACGTCTCTGCAACGCAGCCCCTGGCGCATACTGGAGGTTCCTGGTGGGCTAGTTGGCCCCTAGGGACCCTCATGATTCAAGGGGACTTAATCCCCCAACTTAAAACGCGCCACAGGGCGCGTTTGCACAGATGTCACCTCAGGCCCCGCCCCTCCCTTCACCATTGTGCAAATATTCCTCTAAAATCTGCCGAAATCCGAATTCTGATTTACTCACCTGTTATCAGGAGAGACCTCAGTGCTGCATCTTTCAGCCCAGTACTAATCCTGAAAAGTAATTTTAACCGTACTTACCAGTAACTTAAATTTCCTTCCATAGGATATCATTGCCTGCTTTTTGCTGAAAAAGTTTCTAAGTGTTGATTTTTGAAACATACAAATATTCCTCTAAAATCAGCCGAACTACGAATTCCGATTTACTCACCTGTTATCAGGAGAGACCTCAGTGCTGTATCTTTCAGCCCAGTACTGGTCCTGAAAAGTAATTTTAACCGTACTTACCAGTAACTTGAATTTCCTTTCATAGGCTAACATTGACTGGTTTCACTTGGAAATTCTTCTAAGTGTGGAGTTTTGGAACTTTAAAATATTCCTCTAAAATCAGCCGAAATACGAATTCCGATTTACTCACCTGTTATCAGGAGAGACCTCAGTGCTGCATCTTTCAGCCCAGTACTGATCCTCAAAAGTAATTGTAACCGTACTTACCAGTAACTTGAATTTCCTTCATAGGCTAACATTGACTGGTTTCACTTGGAAATTCTTCTAAGTGTGGAGTTTTGGAACTTTATAATATTCCTCTAAAATCAACCAAAGTACGAATTCCAATTTACTCACCTGTTATCAGGAGAGAACCCAGTGCTGCATCTTTTAGCCCAGCACTGACCCTGAAAAGTAATTCTAACCGTACTTACCAGTAACTTGTATTTCCTTCCATAGGAATCCATTGTCTGGTTTTCAGCAGAAAAGTTTCGAAGTGTCGATTTTCACAAACTACAAATATTCCTTAAAAATCGCCTGTATGACTTAAACGCATTCTTTCAACTGTTTACAGGAGATGCACCAGTGCTGGATCCAGGATCCAACACTATGTAAGAAAAAGTAACGATAACAGTTTTTACCTGCTAAGTGAATTTCCTTCCATAGGATAACATTGGTGATTCTATGAGAAAAAGTTTCTAAGTGTCAACTTTCAAAATACAATAATATTCCTTAAAAATCACTACTGTAACCAAAACGCTTTTACTCAACTGTTTACAGGAGATGTCCCAGGACTGAATCTAGGATCCAGTCCTGTGGTTAGAAAAAGTAATCCATAAAGTAACTAATTGCATTTAACTAGAAATTCACATTGAGCTGAATGTTGCATTGTGTTTGAAAATGTGTTGCCCATTGCAACAACTGTAACTACTGTACTTAAAAGTCTATTGCCTATGTGCAAAGTATTTAAACTAAAGTAATTCATTCTGAGAAAGTATTTTTGTAATGTATAATGTAATTACAATGTAATTTAAAAAATAAAATATGTAAAAAAAAATTGTTTCTAAAAATGTAGTAAATCAGTATGAAAAAAATAAATATAACAATTAATACATTTAAAAATTGTCATTTACAAAACCTTTGAAATTCACTGAAAAAACCGTAGGTTTCAGACATGTTATAGTTAGGAATTAGCATTTAAAAAACCTTTGAAATTCACTGAAAAAACCATAGGTTTCAGACACGTTATAGTTAGAAATTAGCATTTAAAAAACCTTTGAAATTCACTGAAAAAACCATAGGTTTCAGGCACGTTATAGTTAGAAATTAGCATTTAAAAAACCTTAGAAATTCACTGAAAAAACCATAAGGTTTTAGGGACAGTTATAGTTAGTTGGACATTGCACTCGTACAAAACCCGTGAAATTCCCCGTTATAGTTAGTTCAGGTAACTATAACTCGCGCCCTACAATGCACTGCTGATGACGTCACATATTACATCACTCATGACATGGTCAGTGACATCACTGATGACATCACTGATGACATCACTGATGACATCATCCATGTGAGAATTTAATGCATCTTCTCACACCCTAATATAAGTTTTGAAACACCCACTCTAAATTACAGACTGCCATTCTCAAAGCGATACACACTCCAATACCAATAAGTACATACCCACTCACTGATTCTTAGGTCTACACACACACATCTACTCACTCACCCGTACAGTCACTCATACTTACGGTCACTCAGTACAGGACTATCATATGCACTCATACACCTATATAAACACTCACACAACGCAACTCATCCATAGAGGTACTCACACACCTAGTCAGTCATGCAAATAATTAATCACACTCCAATTTACTCACCTATACAGTTATACACACCAGCTCACTTACTCATAAAAATACTAGCACATTCTTACGCTCCTATGCAATCACTGATGCAAGTACACACTCATCCATATAGCCACTCTCACAATCACACACTCTCACTTATAGCCATTTATATACTCCAACCAACATATATACTGCCTTTCACATATGTAGTTACTCACACATGTACCACTGAGATATACATTCAATCACTAACACACCCATACACACACTCACCCACCCATACAGTCCATCACAGACGCACTCTTGAAACCATGCACCCAGTGAATCACCCACTCACACATCTATGCACAGAGTCACACACACCCCACCCACACAAACACTGAGGCACCCATACAGATACTCAGAGAACCAATCCATAACCCATATAGACACTCATTTAGCTAGTCAGAAACCCATGCAGTTGCTTACACAACAACAGACAGACGGATACAGACATTCACACAGTTTAGTCACTCACCCATGCATCCAGTAAGATACGTTTAATCACTCACTTATAGACTCAGTCACGCACCTACTAAATCATCCATTCAGGCGCTTCTACACCCACTCATTCTTCAATACGCCTTTCCCTATATATATTAAACATATTTAAACTTTACAGAAACACACAGTCACTGGATGATGTCATCAGTGATGTCATCAGTGATGTCATTTGAGATGTCATCAGTGATGTCATCAGTGATGTCACTGACCATGTCATGAGTGATGTAATATGTGACGTCATCAGCAGTGCATTGCGGGGCGCGAGTTATAGTTACCTGAACTAACTATAACGGAGGAATTTCACGGGTTTTGTACGAGTGCAATGTCCAACTAACTATAACTGTCCCTAAAACCTTATGGTTTTTTCAGTGAATATATATATATATAGAGATAGAGAGAGAGAGAGAGAGATGTTTTCTTTTTTACGTAAATCTCAATAAAACTGGTTGGAAAAAAACTGCAAGCTCAAAGGAGGATGACACTTTTTCCAACTTGGCTACTGCATAATTCAAGGACAGGTAACACTTTAAAGAGAGTATAGAAGGTGGCAGGTAAGTGACAGTAAATGAAAAATAAAGGCAGCTGAAACAGATCCTCCTAAAGTAAGAAACCGATATACAGAAAGATCCATGCCCCTGCCATTAGCCGGGGCACCCCAGACATTCTTGGTCAAGAACCAAAACACATGCACAAATGTAAAACACTGCCAATGTACATAAAGAGAGACATAGGTAGCAGAAGCATTGTGGGAACCATGCATGTCCCCCTGCCCGTTCACGAATGCGGTCATGCAGGCACACACAAAGCAGGCAAGCATACATGACATATGGGCAGCTCAATGAGGGAGTGCCAATCAGAAGCCTGCATTTATTTGCATAATAGGACCTTAACTAAACCAACATATGGCACACCTAAAGTACAACTTCAGGAGAATTGTACTAGAAATCATTGAACATGGTCCTCACGACCCTCACACCCTTGCACATGATTATTGCCACAGAACTTTGAGCCCATCCACAGCCCTGGCTGGGAAAGTATTTAAAGTGTTGGGTCTGAGGCTCAACTATTTTTACCTGGCGCCCACTTTAAAGTAGGAGAAGCTTCTAGAGTCCTTCCCCTACAGACGCGTCTGGAATTACCTTCCTCCCTGCCCTGGCTTAGAATGTCTGGGGACACAAAAGACTAGTGTGAAACCCTTTGTGAATGTGCTGAGGCTGTCTTTAGGATGTGCAAGTGTGGTAGATGGCAGCTCCTCCCCCACATCAAGTCAGAGATTGCCCATCCTGCCAACACCTATTCCCCCTTAGTCTAACTGTCTGGGAGTAATACACAAAGATGAACTGCAGCTACCCCTAGTCATGTGACCCAGGATATAAGCTGAAGGCACCAAATGGTTGAGACAAGAAAGTACCATGACATGTAAAAGTTAAAAACGCATATCAAAGTTTTTAAATACACTGCACCCTGCCACATGGGCTGTTTAGGGCCTACCCTAGGGATGAATCAAATGTATTCTATATTAAAAAGGAATGGCTATGTCTGGCAAAAGGTTTATTTGGCCAGGTCAAAATGGCAGTTTAAACCTACACACACAGGCTGTAATGGCAGGCCTGAGACATGTTCAAAGGGCTACTTAAGTGGGTGGTACAATCAGTGCTGCGGGTCCTCTAGTAGCATTTAATCTACAGGCCCTGGGTAAATATAGTAGCACTTTACTAGGAACTTAGAAGTAAATTAAATATGTCAACTGGTTGTAAGCCAGTTTTACCATGTTTAGGGGAGAGCGCACAAGCTCTTTAACACTGGTTAGCAGTGGTACAGTGCGCGGAGTCCGAATATGAGCAAAAAACAAATTCAGCAAAAACAGGAGGAGTAAGGCAAAAAGGTTGGGGGAAGACCACCCTATGGCTAGCAGGTCTAACATGGTACTATATCCCATATGTAACACGGTTGAATCATAGTGGAATATTTCGACTCAACGACGCATCACCTTGACACAATGGGTCCGATTCTCAAAAGTAATCTGAGACAAAATCCTAACTTTATGACTTTTGGTATTCACAAAAGGCATTTAGGAGTAGTAAAGTTAGGATTCCTAACTTTACTACTCCTTAACTGAGACAAAATCCTAACTTTACGACTTTCGGTATTCACAAAGGGCATTAAGGAGTAGTACAGTTAGGAATCCTAACTTTACTACTCCTAAATGCCTTTTGTGAATACCGAAAGTCGTAAAGTTAGGATTTTGTCTCAGATTACTTTTGTGAATCGGGCCCAATGAGAGTTATAAAAAAAGTACATTTATGCAAAAGAAATTACAAAAGTCACGCCAAAGGCAAATCATACCTTCCGGATGGACTGCTGCCACTTTCTTCACTGTCCCACTGCTCAGTTTTATTCCGGGGAATTGGAGCTTGAAGCATTTCTGCAGCCAGGGGGTCAGCATCATTCTCCTCGCGTCCGACCCACTCCCCAATAACACAGGGTCGTAAGAGGGAGGAGTTACATGCACGTGTGTCCTGAAGAAAAAACAAACAATTCTTACTCGCTATTGGTCATGTGCAAATGGAAGGACAGTGCAAAATATATAATGATTATATATAGTGTATCTCAGACATACATATGTACAGCTACCCGAAGCCATTATGAATGGGATCTTTATTCAGTTCAACACATGACAAGTGTGTCTCTTGATTTAAGAGCTCTATTGAAAAGCACCAAAGACACCACCTATCTGGCAATGTCTATCAATCTGTTTTTGAATCTGTGGCACAGGTAAGGTTTACTTTGTTTCTATGATGAAAAAGTCCTTTCCATAAAAAAACGCAGAACATTGTATTTTGCACACTTTCCTGTTTCTCTTACACTGGCTTCTTATTCCGGAGTACAAAAAACGCACTCTGCAACATCGCTTTACGAATGAATCCTAGACACATGGGCAACATCTATTGCAAAAAAATGCAAACAAAGAAATGAGGGGATGCGAATTATCTGCGAGGCCTGTGCTTAGGCTGGATATTCACAAACTGAATACAGCGTCCTCTGAAGGTAGCGCCTTTTGAACTCGGTGAAAGCGGTGCCACTATTTCATCTATAAATGTAAGCCCATGTATTTCTTCTACATTGACTAAGATGATGCTGCCTTTATATCCACCTTTGACGGCTTTAAGGCCAGAAGGCGGTAGAGTGAGTTTCTACTCATCTCTTCCGTGGCCAGGCAGAGGAATCTGGGGGACACCAATCCCCCCGGTGCTGGAGCGGTTCCCGCGCCTTTCCTCAGTACCGCTGCCTGCTCCTCAGCGACGAACTATTCATGCTAACGCGCTGTGAATTCCCACTTAACAAGGCTTGTTTATAAAGGGAACTATCGAAACAGACATTATTTGGGAAAACAACGGAAGGATCCACGCTTGTCTTCCAGACCTAAGCCTAATGTGCATGGACGTCATTGAGGGGTCGCCAGGGGTCACTGCTGCGACCCCTGGCATGCCCCTTGTGCCCCCTGGCACTGCCTTTGCAAATTCTAGAGTCAGCAGTAGCAAAATCAGTGGCAGGAACAGAAGCGGCTCGTCCTTATGGACGTAGGTAGGGGCTTCACTCGCCTTGCTTTTTGTCAATTTTTTTGCTATTAGTTTAATTGCTGAAATATGAGTTTCGCTGGCAGCTGAGGTAAGTAAAAAGAAATGCTTTTAAATGTATGTATGTTGTGTGCGTGCTTGCAATTTTGAATGTGTTTATGTAAAAGAGAGTGTGTGCGTGCAAATATTTGTGTATGTGTAGGCAGAGTGTGTGTGTATGTGTGAGTGTGTGCTTATGTGTAAGCATGTATATGTGTGAGTGAAAGTGAAGGTCAAAGGCAGTAGCGGCGAGCAAAATTAAAATATGGTGGGCGCGATGCCCAAAAAACTCATCATATATATGTTGCTGGCCACAGGGTCTGATTGTCGTCTCTCTCCTTCTGACGCTCTCCTCAGCGTCTAGGGGCGGAAAGGGAGGGACTTCTTTCCTTGTGCCACGCGAATCCATCCAATCCTGGAGCTAAGATTGTTTGGAGCAGGCTAACCCAGCGCTCATTTTGAGGCTGGGGGCCTGCAGCTGCAATTCTCGGCTGTTTCTCAGCCCTGGGATTGCAGGCTCTCAAGTGCACATAACACATTGGCCAGCTGCAGGCAGCCGGCCAATCTGACTTGCGCATTGGCAGGGGGCTGAAGTAGTAGTGCAATTGCACTCAGCAGCCCCGCACCCTGCCCTAGCGCTGTAGCAGCGTGAGCCTGACACACATAATAAAATGTTATTTATTACCATTTTATGAATGTGTGGGCCTGCTGTGCTGGCAGCAGGCGGGGCGACGCTCCTCCGACATAACGGAGGAGCCGCTGCTGGTCAAGGGGAATGTGAAGTTACTTCGGCTACACCTGGCATTTTGGTGAATTGACGTCCATGCTAATGTAATGTTGTTCCATAAAAGAGACTTGCTTAAAAACAACTCTTTATAAAAACATGTTTTTCGAAAGTGGGGTATTAGCAGAAAACATAGGTCTCTTGAACTCAGAATTCAAAAAGAGCATATTTCGAGATTTTATTGATTAAACCGCCAGAAGTCTAGCGATACAATTGTTTAGGAGTTAAACACCAAATTGCGACATTGAATGCAGCTGCGAATAAAGCTTATGCAGTATCTCTGGGTGCTGACATAGGAGCACAGTTCCAGCTTGAACTACTACCTTCCTGTGCAAACTGGAGTTTCTGGATCAGGGAGGATGGAAGCCCTGTACCCCTTACAGTATTCAAAACTGAATGCGTGAGATTTCCCTTCTCGTTGGGCCTCTTAACCATTGGGAACAAAAAGGCAAATCTGTTTAGATAATAGAGTTGGAAAACCACTAACTATATTACAATAATAATGTGAAACTTTGTGTAAAGGAGATTTTCCCAAAACATCCCTCTATTCTTTGCCTTGTGTCTGTGGATGGTGGTGGCAGAGTACGGAAGAAGAACGCTGCTCCTCTTGCGCTGCCATCTGAGATCCTCACAAGATGAGCTATGAATTCTGTTAGCTGTCCTTTTGGGTGAAAAAGAGTTAGATGCATAGATCCACATCCCGGTTAGTAAGATTGTGTTAAATAAATAGAACAAGAGGCTTCTGGCAGAACTCAAGTAAGGAACGAAGGTAATATCTATTTACCAAAAAGGGTTCAGACAGTAGCTTCACATTAGCCCCACAGCCCCTGTGGTGTGAGGGGCCCCCGAGCTCCAGGGGGTCCCCTCTGGCACTGTGCAGGGGCGGCGGACCCCTGGCCTGAGAGCTCCTGACGCGGTCGGGGAGGGACCCTCCATGTACTTTCGAGGGGGCTCCCTCAAGATTTGTTACGCCCCAGGGTTCAGACGGTGCAACACCAAAGGGAACAGCTTCAAGCTGCGACATTTGCTGCTGTTCATAATTTTGTCCCAGAAACTTTGCTTGAAACTTTGCTTGAAAACTTTGCTTGAAAATACAGTCCATTTTTACTCTGCAGATATGTTATCAGTGGAATAGTGTTTGTTCACCTCAGTTGGTCAAGAATCTTTTGTACCTTTAGGGGCCACTCTCCTGTATATTGTGGTGCATTACGTAATTGTTATTTGAAAGGTAGAATGGCACGAGAAATAGCCAAATTAAGTATGCTTAGAGCAGTCTTACAAAGGTCCGGAGCCGAAAAGTTTTTAATCTCTTCTCAAATACCCCTAAGCAAAATAAGGTGTAGATTTCTTTTAAGGTTTCTAGAATATATCCTCACCACTGAGCAGGGCCGGACTGGCTGTACCGGGCAACAGATGTTTCCCCGAGAAGCTGGAAGGGTGGTGGCCAGTTCTGCATTGGTGGGGGCTGGTTTTGTTACTGGGGGCCGGTTTTGTAGTAGTGCTGCAACGCATCCCCCCCACCCCGGGGGGCGGCTGGTCCAACGAAATTGCCAGGGCTGTTTTGGGTTCCCAGTCCAGCCCTGCCACTGAGCTATAGATTTGGCAGTATTGAGAGGAAAGAAAGTCCTCAAAGAAAAAAAGTGGCCAAAATAACTACTATAAGGGAGACCAATATATGAAAAAAAATATTTATTTACATTACATTGTTTAAATATTTGTTTACATTTGTTAACATTATAAGATCAAATTTGCAGCTTTAGGTATGGGCGGAGTCTGTGAACAACTGCACTATAAGCTTTCATTTTGTCATCCAGAAAATCTAGAGCTGTCACGTTATTAGGACATCATCCCACATCATGCCTGATAATACAAGCTGAGAAGAACCGCTATCCTATGAATAGCATGAATCACCCATCTAAATGCCCCCTCTCTTGGACTGTGGGTGCTCCAGAAAGTGGTCTCTTGCATCCCCCGCACACAGAAGGGTAGAAATACTAATTAAGATGGGACTCCAACACAGCAGGCAGAGTGCTTCCAGTTCTCAGCTGTTCACAGAGACAGCCACCCTCTCCCATAGTACATCTGCATATCATTGTCTTGGAGGATGGTGTGGTCAAAAGCAGGTGGTGGTAGGCCTCTCCAGCAGCCTGGCTTCTGAACCAAATCATCTGAATAGATCAGAAAGAGAAATGACCCTCCTACAACTAGATTAAAATATTTGCCCAATGTCTAGCACAAACCATGTATATCTGATTAGCACACCTGACCGTCAGACATAGTGGGGCCCATTGATACTGTTAAGACACATATGGCCTGATTGCAAGGTGGTCGCTGTATTCCGACCTGTTCATAAACCCGTCTACAGACGGGTCAGAATTACAAGTTAGGAGGTATTTAATGCATCTAATAATTATCAAATGCAATAAACATCTCAACCATCATTACATTTTGGCAGGTCGGACCTACCGACATTGAACAGGGGGAAAAACATACAGTATTTACCATACCATGTAGATTTTGGTGTGTTATACACCAAATTCTGCATATTAGTCCCCACCCCCCCAACTCGTAATAGGTGTTGTTTGTTGCACTCAAATAATGAACCCCTTGGTGTCATTATTTATCAGGTGCAATAAATATATTCCGGACTCAGAATCTGGGCCATATACTTGTCTCTCATGCTTCATTTTTCTACATGGTGAGACCTAGGAGGGCAAGAAAGGAAAATGTTACTTACCCTGTAAGCATCTGTTTGTGGCATTTAGTGCTGTAGATTCAAATGCTCTGCATACTCCTGCCATCTAGTGTTGAGCTGGACTCGTGGAACTTGTTTTTCTTCAAAGAAGTCTTTTGAGTCAAGAGGTATAGTGACTGCTCCTAATAGTTGTAATGCGCATGAGCATCAGCTGCATTGTTAGATTCTTTTTCCCACATGATGGGAGATGATGAAATGGAGCAACAGGAAATAGAAAAGATGGGCATGCAAAAAGTAAGAAAGAAAGAGCATCTGCAACAACCTAAGCCTTCAATGGAGGAAGAGTCAGCGCATGTGAAGCTACAGTACTACATGCCACAAACAGATGCTTACAGGGTAAGTAGCATTTTTTGTTCGTATCATGTGTAGCTGAAGATATACATGCTCTGCATGAACTGAAAAGCAATTGGGCCCTAAGCGGTGGCTATCCGGAGAATGTTGCAGAGACCTGTAAAAGTGTAGGCAGGACAGCCTGGCCAACGTTCGTTTTTTGGCGAGCTATCACATCCACACAGTAATGCTTGGTGAAAGTGTGTGGGGTGGACCAGGTAGCAGCTTTACATATTATAGTTGATTTGCTAAACTAAAACTGGAAAATTTCTGTATTTTTGTTCAAAACATTACATTATCACTGACATTGTCCCCTAAATATAATGTCCCTTTAACCTTTGATTTTTTCAGTGACTATATATATATATATATATATATATATATATATATATATATATATATATATATATATATATATATATATATATATATATATATGTTACA
This sequence comes from Calotriton arnoldi, assembly GCA_963921515.1. Classification (NCBI taxonomy): domain Eukaryota; kingdom Metazoa; phylum Chordata; class Amphibia; order Caudata; family Salamandridae; genus Calotriton; species Calotriton arnoldi. The sequence goes on along the minus strand of CAWUFW010004371.1, from coordinate 44,408 downwards.
GATGAGTTCCGTTTTATGCAACTGGAGCAACAACCAGATCATCGTAAAATGAGAGGTCGCGGGAGAGGAAGAAGCCGAGGAACAGGAAACAGAGAAGAGGAGGAGAAGGATATAGGAGGAGCACAAGAATGGCAAACAAAAAGATCCATGCGCTCCAATGCGAAGAAACCAATGAAAAAATAACTGACAACAAAACAATTATAAATTTAAGAACTATGGTTTTATCTGAAGAACAATCGGTGTTAGAACTGGGACTCTCCTACTGCGATGAAAATGATTTTAATTATCCTAACAGTAGAATGGACCTATATCGATTTGTTCGAAAACTTAAATGATCTAAAATGCATACGAGCCGTAACCTTCAAAACCCCTCTATTCCGGGAAAACAGCCAGGCCCTCTGGATGAACCTAACACTCTAAATGTGAATGATGTACCTGTCTTGGGAGATTTATTAGCACTATTCAATGATGCCAATGAGGAAATGGGCAGTACAAGCGATCCACCTGAAAGCAATGAATCGGTAGAACCCCTAACCTTTACTTTAGAAAGAGACTATCATACCCCATTTCGACCGCCTTCCAGATTCACACCACATTTGGCACGAGACAATCTGGACATTTTCAGCGAAAATGTAATGAAAGATCTCAAACAATTGTATTATAAAGCAACTCAACAAAAGAGGAAAACCAACCCCAAAAAAACTCTAATACAAAAAACTGTGGCTAGAATACAAAAAGAAGAGGGTTTACTTGTGAAACCATCAGATAAGGGAGGAAATGTTGTGCTTTGGGGTCGTGAACTATATAAAAAAGAAGCACTTAGCCAACTGAATGATCATGACTGCTGTCGCAGGATCAATATGAAGGAATATGAAGGGGTAAAGGAACAATTCTTTGTGAGACTGGAAGTGTGGAGACAACAAGAACTGTTAAGCTGGGATGAGTACTGTAAGGAAGTGGGTTTCTGTTGCAGTAAACCCCCACTTTTTGCCAGACCACTGATGCACTTTGACTTGATGTGCCCTGCGTCCCTGCCAATCAGGTTTCCAGGGCCTGTGTTCTTTCCCCAAAACTGTACCCAATTGGCATCTCTGGCCACAGGTCAGCCCCTGCTAAATGGTACCACAGGTACCCAGGACACTGTGACCTGGGAAGACCTCTAAGGGCTGCAGCACTTATTGTGCCACCCTTAGAGGCCCTGTACCTTTACACACACACACACTGCCTTTGCAGGCTGCGTGCTTTGGTGCAGAACAAAGTGAAGAGTCGACATGGCACACACCTCTGTGGGCCATGCCTACAACCCACTGCCCTGGCTTAGGTCAGTCACCCCTCTAGCTGGGTGCACTATACCAGTGGTGAGGGTACAGGTGCATGAGCCCGGTACCCCTACAGTGTCTAAGTCCATTCTTAGACATTGTAAGTGCAGTGCTGCCATTAAGAGTATATGGTGCTGGGAGTTTGTCATTACGAACTCCAGAGCACCATAATGGCTGCACTGAAAACTGAGAAGTTTGGTATCAAACTTCTCAGCACATTAAACCCACACTGATGCCAGTGTGGGATTTAATGAAAATGCACACAGAGGGCATCTTTGAGATGCCCCCTGAAAAACTACCAGCCTCTGGTGGGTTCCCTGACTGGTACACACTAGCCTGCCACCACGAGACATGTTTCTGGACCCCTAGGGTGGGAGCCTACGCTCCCTGAGCCCAGAAACAAAGCCTTTCCTGGGCGGAGGTGTACACACCTCCCCCAGGCCAGGAAGAGCCATCTGTGGCAGGGGAGCTTCAAAGGCCTGGCAGCCTTTGTAATGCGACCCCCCAGCCTCTCCTGCTATCGGGAGCAGGCCCCCTTCCTGTCTCCCCTCCCTTTCGGCGGGGAAACAGGCGGGAAAAACTAGCCAGCCCAGGAGGTGTGCCCACCTCTGCCAACTCCACCCCTCAGGTGGGGGAGGCGAGGTGAAGCCCACTCTCCAGTGCTCGCCATCTTGCAGATGGCAGGCACTCCCCAATCAGGACTAAGGATTGTGCTCACTCCCCCACGTGGGGTGAGCACACCAAGGGTGTACTCACCCTAAGGTCAGTAGCCCATTGGCTACTGACCTCAAGACCCCCAAAACGCCCCCTAAATACAGTATTTAGGGGGCAGCCCTGAACCAGGAAGGAAGATTCCCGCAACCTAAGAAGAAAAAGGACGAAAGAAGACGCCCAGCAGAGGAGACTGCAGAGAACAACTGACTTGGCCCCAGCCCTACCAGCCCGTCTGCAGTTTCCAGAGATCCTGCGCCAAAAATCGTCTTGTCCTGCAGTAAGCGACCTCCAGAACCCCTGGGAGGACTGACTGCCTTCAACAAGGACCGGATCTCCTGTGAACAGCAGCCCTGTTCGAAAGGAACTCCGAAAACAGACTCTGAGCCTGCTGAGGACAAAGAAACCCGACGCCTGGAACTACCACTGCACCCGTCGCCTACGGCCCGAGTTCGAGTGGCCCACTGGTCCAAACGAGGTCCCCCAGCACTCCAGAGTCCGAGTCCACCGTGGGTTGACCCCTCCAGGAATCCCCGACGTCGCCTGCAGCCTCTGCACGGAGACCCCCCCCAACCGCGAGTGGCCCGGTAAGGTGAAATCCGACCTCAAAAGACACCCCTGCATCCAGCCGCCCTGCGCCCTGGAGAAAAGAACCCGAGGTGCACCTACGTCCCCGAGCCCTCCAACTTACCTGCCCAGCTGTTGGTTTCTCCCGGAAGTCTTCCTGGACAGAGCCTGCAGCTGAAAACCAAAACCGAAAATCCCCATTGAAAAAGACAGGGCACCCGACGCCAAAACAGCACTCTGCACCCTGCCGCCCCAGTGCCGCTGAGGGTGCACTTTTTGTGCCTACTTGGTTCCCCATTTGCCCTGACCTAAACCCTAGGAGCTTTGCTCCCACAGCCGTGTGGCCTGCTAGCCAGCAGCCACCAACCGGAGGCCCCCTATCCCCCATTGGATAACATTGGGCCTCAACACTCTGCACCCGGCCGCCCTAGTGGCGCTGAGGGTGAAACAAAAGTGCATCACTGACCCTGGGGGACCCCTGAGTCTAACCCCAGAACCCTAACTCAAAAGACCGAATACTTACCTCGAAACCGATAACCTGTTTTTCCTCATAGGATAACATTGACACTTTTTCTCCCCAAAAGTTTCTAAGTGTCGACTTTTGAAAACTAAGAATAATCCTTAAAAATCGCACAAATAACCTAAACGAATTTTCTCAACTATTTGCAGGAAGGCCCCAGTGCTGAATCTAGGTATCCAGCACTGAGTAGGAAAAGTAACGTAAAAGTAACTTACCTGTGAATTGAATTTCCTTCCATAGGAGAACATTGGTGGTTCTATGTGAAAAAGTTTCTAAGTGTCAACTTTCGAAATACAAGAATATTCTTTACAAATCGTACATCTAACTAAAACGCATTTTCTCAACTGTTTTCATTGAATGTCCCAGTGCTGAATCTAGGATCCAGCACTGTGTTAGAAAAAGTAATCCGAAAAGTAACTTACCTGCAATTTACAGGAAAAGCCTATGTATTTCAATGTACTGGTCCAAAAAGTGTGGACTTTTGAAATCTGAAAATATTCTCTAAAAATCGTACAAACTACAAAAACGTAATTACTTACCTGTTTTAAGTAAATGTCCCAGTGCTGAATCTAGGAGTCCAGCACTGGATTACAAAAGTAACGCAAAAGTAATTTTACCTGCATTTACCTTAAAAAGCCATTCATTTCAATGTACTGCATTTACTAAGTATTGCAACCTACTGCATCCCCTGTAAATCAAATCAAGTACAATCTTCATTGCTTTTTAAAACTGTGTACAACAAGTAACTTATTACTGAAAAGAATTGAATGCTTACCTGTATCAGGCTTGCTTGGTTCTAAAATAAAATAACAGTATATTTTTTATACAAAACAATTGGCCTAGAGTTCAGTTCTTGAGTGTGTGAATTTATTTGCTGACTGAGTGTGTACATCAAATGCTTAACACTGTCCTCTGATACTGCCTTACTGCTCGACTCAAGCTACAACTATTAGAGAGTAAGGTTCTATCTAACTTTAACCTCTGCCTACCTTTGGGGACTCTTGGACTCTATACACACTGTACCTCACTTTGGTGCAGTATATATAGAGCCAGTTTCTTACAAGTACAAGTTCATCAAACAGGAAAAACCAGTGATACCAGTCTTCTATATGCTCCAGAAGGTGCATAAAAGCACCACGACTCCACCTGGTAGACCGATAATTTCTTCATGTGGCAGCTTGTTTGAAAACGCATCGAAATATATTGATTATTTTTTAAATCCCATCGTAAGAACAGTAACATCATTTATTAAAGATTCGACGGATTTTCTTAAATGTATATATGATATACGTTGGAATGAGACGACTATGATACTGGTGACTCATGATATAGCCACTTTATACACCAGTATAAGACACACTGATGGTTTAAAAGCTACGGAATATTTTCTGAATAGAAGACCCATGAGATTCTTAAAACACAATCAAATGATTTTGGAATTAATGAAGTGGTGCTTGACAAAAAATATATTTTTATTTGGTGAGGAATTGTTCCAGCAAGAGCAAGGGATGGCGATGGGCACCTGCTTCGCCCCCAGTTATGCTAATTTACATCTTGGCTGGTGGGAGGAGCAGGTGCTCGGAGGACCTCCCCTGGAACAGTGGTCGGAACAGATCCTATTGTGGGTTAGGTTCATAGATGACGTTTTCGTGCTGTGGCAGGGCTCGGAAACGGACATAGAACTATTCATCAGGGACATTAACCAAAACACTCTTAATCTTAAGTTTTTGGGACAGTATAGTAGAACCTCCATAGACTTTTCAGATATTAGGATAAGATCAGTGGGAGACAAACTAGAGACCACCATTTTCAGAAAACCGACAGCTGGCAATACTATTCTCCATGCGTGTAGCTCCCACCCTGCACCTTTGATTAGGAGTATACCTTTTGGGGAGTTTTACAGGGCACGGAGAGCTTGTAGTGACCCGGATGAATACTGTAGAATAGAACAGGAAATGACTAGCAGGTTCATCCAGAGAGGCTACTCACCAGGTGTTATAAATGGAGCAACCACTAAAGCCAGAAATTTAGAGAGACAGAAGGTGTTATTCGAACCATCCAGGACCCAACAGAGGAAGAGTAAAAAGCAGCAACAGGGACTGGAAAACCACAGATTTATAACAACTTTTAACATTAAACATAAAGAGATTAGGTCCATTTTAAATAAACATTGGCATCTGGTAAGGGATGATCCAATATTGGGCCCTAAAGTGAATAAACACCCAGACACAACGTACAGGAAGTCTAAATCATTAAAAGATTTGATTGTGAAGATGAATATCAGGAAAGGAGGGGGGAGCCCCCACATGGCTTCAACAGAAAATGGGCTTTAGAAAGTGTTTTAAGTGTAAGGCGTGCCATCATGGAATGAACCGCACGCATTTTAGGACATTTTTAATAAAACCATTACCATTAAGGGCTTTTTAACTTGTAGATCAAGTTTTGTGGTCTATTTGTTGCAATGTCCCTGCCTAAAAATCTATATAGGAAGTACCACTCTGCCTGTGTATAAAAGAATTTTGCAACACCATAGAGCAATCATCAATCAGGATAGGACTTATCCGATTGCTAGACATTTCGAAACCCATCATCAAAGTAATCCCTTAAGCTTGCAGTACAGCTGCATAGCGGAAATCCCCAGAAAAAGAAGAGGAGGGGATAGGGAGAAAGAACTCAGAAAGTTAGAAACATATTTCATATTAGAGTTCAATAGCATCGAACCTCATGGGCTGAATGTAGATGAGGACTTGTATACCTGTCTATATTAAATGGATGATGAAATTAAGAGAATGAGGATGAGCCTGCACATTGTGGAGCCATTTGTTTTTAAATTTATTTTTGTAAAGACGAAATACGAAGGACATTGGCACCATTAACTGATGAAAACTATTTTGACGTAGCTTTTATATTTATCAAAATACAGTACATTATTTGTTTAGATCGGAGGTCAGGTTGATAAGGACTCAAGTGGTCATCTTTTAAACTGAAATGGTTTTTTTAGAGTGTATTGTGAAGTATATGTTGTATTATTGTTGGTGTAAAAGGAATATACCGATATGCACTTGCACTTTAGATTTGAGAGAAAAAAAGAAAAAAGAGAGATCTCTTTTAAGGGAAATTGTTTGGTATTTTTTAAGTGTATTGTGAAGTATATGAGGTGTATTTTTGATTTTTTATAAAAATAATATACTGGAAAGCACTTGCACTTTAATAGTCTAGTACTGTAGAAGAGTATACAAGGGACAGGCGAAAAGGAACTGATTCAGGTTTACTAAAGCACTAGCACTTTTGACAGAAAATGAAGAAAGAGAGACCATTTATGAGAAATTGTTTGATATTTTTTAAGTGTATTGTGAATTATAGGAGGTGTATTTTTGATTTTTTATAAAAATAATATACTGTAAAGCACTTGCACTTTACGAGTCTAGTACTGTAGAAGAGTACACAGGGGTCAGGTGAAAAGGAACTGATTCATGTATACTAAAGCACTAGCACTTTTTGATAAAACTGTACTGCACGCTATAAGCACTAGCACTTTTTTTCAGGAATTGTCAAAATGTTGCACTTGCACTTTAATTGAAGGATTGACTGTCTGAAACTAATATATAGAATGGACATTAGATTAAAAAATGGGCAACTACGTGATTGGAAATTGATCAATCAGATACTGGAAGAAGAAGGCGAGTAATTGATTTTTCTGCAAATTATATAAATCCAGACTTGATGATCAAGTATAAAAGTAGTGCCCTGTTGTAAAATATCAATTAAATACTTGTTTTTATATGTGAAACAAAGTATATGCATCAAGTGAACATGCTCTTCTGTCCATAATGTGTTTAAATTAACATATTCAAAGATGGCAGCCACTCTGAAAGTGAAAGAGAACTGTGTGGTGCCTAGTGAAAATGTAGTCCTTCTTTAATGTCTTTAGTTGAAATGGCTATTTTAATGAGAAAGAAATGGCGCTTTGGCATCGTGAACAAGGGCGTGAGGCTGCCGAAACGCGTAGATGTGATTGTTACGAAAAATTAAAAACCGAGTGACTAATACCTCCTGGAGTGCTGGATGGTTATTATCAAATGCGGTAATCTTATGGATATAGATCTATATTCACTGAAAAAACTATAGGTTTCAGGGACGTTATAGTTAGTTGGACATTTCACTCGTACAAAACCAGAGAAATTCCACTGTTATAGTTAGTTCAGCTAACTATAACTCGCGCCCCCGCAATGCACTGCTGATGACGTCACATATTACATCATTCATGACATGGTCAGTGACATCACTGATGACATCACTGATTCCACGTTGGAATCAAGAGAAGGGCTTTGGTGTTGTTGGTGTTAACTGTACACACAACAGTGTGTTGGAATTGTTAGGGGTTCGCGAACCCCGTCACGGCCCGCCGTCACCAAAAGAGGCTCGGATCTTTCGCGAGACTGTGTTGGATATATATATATACACACACACACACACACACACACACACACACACGTGTGCATATATATATATATATATATATATATATATATATATATACAAATCTCTCTATTTATACATATATATACACACACACACATATGTGTATACATACACACATATGTGTATTTATATTTATATATATGTGTGTGTATATATACATCTCTTTCTCTTTTGCTATATGTATATATCTAGAGAGAGAGAGATAAAGGCGTGTATACAAAGCAACACATGACTGCTATGCATCTATCGGTAAATATATAGATTAAACACACTGATGTATGTGTTTTCATGTGTATGCTTTCTGAATGTTGATTTTACTTCCTGTACTTCACGGGCATCAGTGTTCACAAGACTGAATCCAGTTCAGAGAAACCGTGAGCATTTGTATCCATTCAAATTAAATTGCAAATTGTAGTCTTGCCACAAAGGCTCCCCCAAATATTCCAGCCTCAAGCAGAGATGGCTCGTTCATCCTTCTCCACCTGTGTACTGAATGTCTCCTTCTGTACAGTGCACAAAACACTGCGCTCGTTCTGCGCAATCTGTACTTTAAATAGTATCTGACTTGTTTCATTCCTTTTAATAGCCAAGTTGGCGAAAGTATCAAATGTTGTTGCTTTCAAGTGGTAGAGAAATAGAACTGCTTTTGTTCATCTATTTAGCAATTCGAGCGTGTACATAAATAGTGCGTCTTCGTCGCACAATATTATCCGAGTCAGTGTGTCAAAAGTAACACGTCCTCACTAACTGCCCTTTTCTGTAGCCCGCCCCCCAGAAACTGTGCAAGCTGTCCATAAAATCATTAGTCAAAATAATACACGCAGAAATGTGTAAGAGAATGTTAACAAAAAAGCAATACAGTGCAAACGTATTTACCACACACACTGTTCTCAGAACTGCGCTGTTTGTACAAATCGTATAGATTGATAAAACTCGGTAAAATATATCTCACTGTTACAACTATTTGGAGGGTCACATGAGCACTGAATAAAAACTAGAATTGATGTATGTGCAGATTCTATAATTGGGAGTTTAGGCCGCTCTGACCGCGTGCCATGTTGACACCATTTTGAGGATCTCAAGCTGCACCAACGATGTGAAAAATATTCCAAAAACTACTTGTGGTAGTAATAATTCTGATTTCCTAAAGCACCTCCCAGATCTAAAGAAAGTATCCTTGTGAGTGACTTACACAGTCCATGCATGCGCTACCTTGGCATGTCGTTTTCAGTTAAACCAACACAAAATATTAAATGTTTGTATTTGTAGTCGTACAATTTTAGGATGGGCACCCACGGGCTGCTCTGTTCTCAGCAGTAACATGCCCACGGGCAGAGCCCCGTGTTCCACCCCGGTGCTGTTGAGCTGTGATCTCTTTGCGCTGACTTTTCCTCTTGCGCCAGAATGTCAGAGGCCTGCGCTATCCGCACAATCTAAACCTGTGCAGAAAGGCGGGTAAAATGTTTACTGCACACAGAGAGGGGCTGCTAAAGATAACCCCCGGGTGAACCGCTTCAGAAGAGAGCTCCCGCTGTCTTCTTTCAGGTAGCACATTTGTTTCAGTTTGTGTGGCATGGAATCTGTGCATTTGAGCTTTTATATGGCTATATATAAACAACGCACATATTCGTTCAATAATATGGACATTATTACACGAAAATATATTGCTTATATTAGTGAATACACAGAGTAAATCATCACAGAACAAGCCATCGCGACTCTGTAGTTATAACATAATTTTACTTAATCTTACAATCGTAGTTACCTACACTTCATTTTCTGTTCTACTAATGAAAAAGTCTATACTTTTCAGATCACCTTATATTTTGTGGCCTGTATTTATTTTATATATTTGCTGAGTCTAGGGTACGGAATCAGACGAGCAGGTGACGTGTGCTTCTCCATTACAGTACTCCCATTTCATGTGTTCCCTAAAAACCATGCAGGACAACAAATTAAAGAGATCTAAAATGAAAATAAAAAATTATAGAAAAGAAGAAGATGAATTCTGTTTCTGAGTCACTTCTGATAAGAGCGTGTCAACAAAACCTATTGTGTAGTTTCCGATAATTGCATTATGTGATATTGACACGCCTGGGCGCAGATAAGGAAAGTGAGGCAGTCGGAGGCAACGAGAGACAGAATTAAAAAGACAGAATGAGGCAACAGAGAAAGGCATTAAGAGAAAGAGTTGGAGGAGCGAGAGACAGAGCTGAGGGGAGCGAAACAACGAGAGACAGAGTCACAAACAGAGAGGCATCGAGAGACAGAGTTGGAGGAGCGAGAGACGGGTGATATGAGGGGGGTGGCGAGAGAAAAACAGAGCAGGGAGGCAGGAGAGACAGAGCAAGAGAGTAAATAAGTACCGAGAAAAGAGTTAGAGAAACAGAATTGAAGGGGCAGTGTGAGTCAAAAGTAGGGAGGAGAGAAACGGTGAGAGACATCGTCAAAATGAGAGGCCGGGAGAGACTGAGGAAGCCTTCGAGATAATCCAACAATAGAGTCACTCCATCTTTTTTATCTGGTTTTAGGAGTTTATAGTGCCTCGAGAGCGCTCTGACAGAGGCAGTGAGAGACAGCGACGCAGGGAGAGACTGAGGCAACCTTAGAAAGAATCACACAATAGCGTGTCCTCTCGGTGCTGTTTCATCAGATTATAGGATGTTATACAGTGAGAGACGGAGGCAGCGTGAGAGAGAGCGGGGCCACGGAGACCACCCGGCGTGTCCTGCATCTCCTCTTCCACCCCAGTACTCCACGCCTGGTGGCTGCCTGCTCTGGTGCAGCGCTGGTCTCTCTCTTCTCGCCGTGGGGCTTCTGGGCACCGAACTGAGAGTTTTCAGTCTCCCTGCGAACACCAGTGCTTGTTGCATTCCCAAGGTCTCGGGACGGGGCAGAGCAGCAGCTGCCGCCACTTGTGAGGGATAGAACTCTTGTACGAATCTCTGCACTGCCCCACGCCGCAAGAAGCCCCGGGAGGTGGCGGTCCCCGGGGCTGTGGGGGGCCGCATGCCCCCCGCACATAATTATCATAGCCCCAGGGAGGTGGCGGTCCCCGGGGCTGCGGGGCCCCCGCTATATAATTGTGGCATTGCACCCGGGACCTGGCCCACCCGGGCGCTCCTTTAAATGAATCGACGGGAGCCCGCGCTTCATTTTCTTTTTTTTCGGCAGGATTCGCGCACACAGCGCGCATTCTGCCGATTTGTTTTTTAAAAAAATGCTTTTTTTGGCCCTGGGGGTCCTTGTGGGACCCCCTGAGCAGGCCTAGGGGGGTCATGGTGTTTCTACCCTGCCCCCTTGTCTTGTTTTTCAACCTCTTTTTCACTGTTTTCTTGTGACTCGGTTCTACCGAGTCACAAGATGGCTGCCAACACTTCCTGGTTTGGAGTGTTGGCAACCAATCAGAATTGAGCTCGTGCACGGGAGGGTTCGCGAACCCTCCTCGGTGCTCAGATATCGAAACTTTTCTTTTTCTAATTTCTCAGGAACTACTGAACGGATTTACACCATTTAAAAAGAGGTCTCTTTCTGAACCAAGGGCTAACTTTTTGCCAAATTTGGTGCAATTCCATTCAGCAGTTCGGGCTGTAGCCTGTTCCAATTTTTCCTATGGAAATTAACATGGGGAAAAAGCGTTTTGGGACCCCCCTTTTTCCTTGGCCCTCACTTGACAAATCACCCCGAAACTTTCAAGACAGGAGCTGGCCTGAGCGGGCCATTAGTTTTGAAAATTTGTGCGAAGATTCGTCAAACGACGCCAAAGATATTGGCAAAAGAAAAAACGCTTTTTGAATAGAAACGAGATCCTAACTATAACTACCTACTGGCGACCGCCAGTAGGTAATCTATATCTATATATCTATATATATATATATCCATATGAAAATATGTGTAATATTTCCGTGAGCAGACACACACATATGTTGTGCATAAGTATACATACTTTGTAATTTTTTCAATTTCTACATAGATGTAAATTTGTATAAACGGAAGCATAAACCCATACACATATGTATACAGACAACTTCATCTACATAAGCAGAAAAATATTTTGTCATGTTAGAATATGCATGTTGTGATTTTTTTATCATCTAAATATATTGTTATACCTTTCTAGCAAGCATGAAAAACAATAAGCATGGGAACAGATATCAATAAGCATAGGTACAGGTATCTGCCCTATAATCAGATTTACATACTCTGACATATATGTACAGTCATACAAAGAAGCATAAAAACTCATACGCAGAGACTCAGGAACACTTATTTTATCCACTTACTATGATATACATATCTATGTAAAGACAGCGACATGCAATTATTGTCATATACATAACAGATAGTTATTCAATTTTGTATTTATTTTTCTCATATCCTTATACAATAATTAATCTCAAGCACCTAGATACATCTACATGCACATAGCCATATTTACATAGTTAGATACGCGTGTCCATCTAATGCATGGATTCTCCTAGTCAAATGTTTTAAAAAATATATATGTACACACACACACACACATATATATATATATATATATATATGATGGAGCCTAGATTTCACCTAGGTTTAGGCATTGCTCTGTTTTGTGTTTTAGACAAACTGCATTTGTTTAAAATGGCACGCAGAATTTTGGTGCAAGTGAAAACACATGATGACACATGAATGAGGCCTGGTCAAAAGCTTTCAGTCTGAAGTGCTTTCATGTAAAACCATGCTCAAATAATTAATCATGGTTGTTTAATTGTGATTATTCTAGATTTAACCTCACTATAGAATGTACATTTAATTTAGAAATGTGTTTTGAACTTTCAAAGTAGCATATATTTGTGCTGAATTAACACGCATTTCACAGTGTAGAAAGGCTGAATATGCTTGGGCCGGCTCAGCTAACTGCAAGCCTTTAGCCTTGAAGATAAGAATGGAATGTGTGCTCTTTCCCTCCCAGCTTTCATGAAAGAACTTTTCTTATAATTTACGCCCCCTGTTTTCTCTACATGAGCAAAACCTTCGCATACTTTTATCTCCATGCAGTTGTTTAGACAATGCATTATTCACTTCATCACGTAGAAAGAAAACTGCAGAGCCCACATTTTTTCTTATAATATGTATTCTCTGTTTCTGCATAATTAATACTTTTTGTTGCAGAAAATGTCATTGTTTTCAGGATGTGAAGTCATCTAAGCACAAGACTCAGGCAGGACAAGAACTCGCCTGATTGATGACGTGTCCAGTCAGCCCATGGGGAGTCGATGTGTTCTGAAGCTCTTATTGGACAAGCTACGAAGACCATCACGTGTATTTTTGATAGAAATATTGGATGCTAGCGGAGAGTGTAGGCAGGCTGCTCATACTTTTTTAGCAGGACGCAAGGCAGGAGACACAGTTTTTTTTAAGTCTTGCGAAGCCAGAGAGGAAGGAGGGGCCATGACAGCTCCTGACACAGGTGAGCTGACCAGCGAGCCACAGGACGGAGGGCAGAGACTGCTGGACTCAGCAGGCAGCACAGGGAGAGAGGACCAGCTGATAGAACTGGACAGGTTTTAGATTCTTAAAACTTTAAGTTTCATGCTTTGACTAACTGGCCTTGCAAAGACTTATTTTGTCCTCATGCATTTTATTTCTCTTTATGGGAGATTTTTGCCAATTATTAATTATTGATTAGCCTTGCAAAACTCACTCTAGAATTATATTTTCTTAAAACTCTTTAAGAGTTTCTGACTGACATAGAAATAGGTTTTTTCCCCTTCCTTTATGGAGTGCCTTGTATGCAATCTATAATATGTTCTGTATTAATTCTATTTTTCCTATTTTTCAATTCTGTAACCTGATTGATATTTGACTAATGAATAAAGAGGCAGAGAACTTTAACTTTTGACTAGAAAATAAAACCCTTTAAAACTACTCACAACTCTCATTATTGCCTTAAATATTTAATTGCATTTGATTTTCATGTTTATGTAAAGTCTCCTGATGGTGATAAACGGCGGCTAAGGTCCATCACCTTTAAGTGGTAAACAAGAGGTAAATGATGTTTTGAATTGAGAAATTACCGTGAAATTACCGCTAGATCAGTTTCTGGTAGCAGAGTTAAGGTTGAACACCATCACCAAAAGGAGTATAGTTTAGTTTAATCCCTAAATAGCGCTACAAAATATTCGCCCTAGTTAGATAAATGTCCAGATTCTCAAAAAGTCCTGATTCCTGATTCCAATGCTCAGAACTTGAAGACTGGCAAAGCAGCACTGGAAGGTGATGCAAGAAGGCGATTGCTGGAGTGGTGTGAGTATCAATAGGGTTGTGAAATGTTGTTAATGTGCTAGAAGGTATGTTTTTTGTAGTGTTGAAAAAATAGTAAGGGTTTTGACTGTTGATGAAATTTTGCTCATTTTGACTTGATGGTTTTATTGATTAAATTGGTAATTTCATAGGACAGAATTATTGATTTTTGATTATATGTTCTTAACATGAAAAGTTAGAGTCCTGTTCTATGTTGTCTAGAAGTACAGGTACGGAGATGCCTGAGGAATCCCGGGAAGGAATTTGCCTGAAGTAGGCAGAAGAAGAGTGTGGTAAAGAAATCACACTGCAGAAGTACTTTGTCTGTTGTAATAATACTAAAAAGCTACGTAGGGCTGTCAGTGTTATATTTAGGGAAAATTCGTATGCAAGTAGAGTATCTGAAATAGCGAAGGGTCCACTTTTGAAACTCTAGCAGTATCCCCGGGGGAGTAACAAGACACCTTTTTAATGCCAAAAAAGTCCTCTTGTGAAACTTCGGCTTTATCCCTAGAGGAGTAACAGGTCTACCCGGAGCTTGTTAGAGAAGTGAGATAACGCTGGTCGTTATTATTGCTTGCAGAGTAAGGATTTCTTGGAAAGAGTGAAAACTATCTCTTTATTTAGTGGAGCAGACAAGGTAGCATTGTCTTTTTATGTTGTTACTAACAGAATTTTGATTAAGAAAACTCAGAAAAATATTGCCGTAAGATTTTGTGAAGGGAGGGCTAGTAGAAGGAGTGATACTGACGTCACAAAAGGCCGCGCTGGCATTGGACAAGGCAGCGGGCGTGTAGTGAGCTCTGTTTGTGAAGGGAGGGTCAGTAGTAGGAGTTAAACTGACTGAAATTGAAACTGACAGCATTGAAGAAAATAAATTGCATTGAACTATTGCAGAAATGAAATTGTTTAAAGGTTTTAAGAAACTGTTGGGAGGTAATGTGAAAAATTTGTTTTTAATTGGAGATGCTCCTGAAGAAACACCTGTGCATTTTATGTCTACCAATTTGGGACAAAATTCATGTATGTGGGTTCACCAATGGTGCAAGATTACTAAAAAAAGAGGGTCCTTTGAGGTTTCCAAAAGATGGTATTTTTGAATTGCAAATTATTGACAAATTAAAGGAGGTGTTATGTGAAATAAAGACACCATCTAGAGCTGCAGAATTTGAAGTTTTAAGCATGTGGGAAAAGGCAGCAAGAGGCAAAGCAAGTGAGGATGAAAAGGTAAAGCACCAGATACAGGAGAAGGGAATTAAAGATGACAAAAAGCTTCAAATGAATAATGATTCAGGGGATGAAATATTGGATGCATTATTAACTGAGTGTCCACCACCTTATGTGGTCCCCACTAAAAATACTGATAATATTGTACCAGTAAGTACTACAGTGGCTACTGCTTCTGTTGAACCAGAGAGAAATACAGATTGAGAGAACTGTGCAGACATTTCAGATTGACCCACTACCTGTTGATTCGGCACTGACAGTGATATCTCCAGGTGTTACTGCTTCGAATGTGACTGATTCAGTACAAATACTACAAGCTGCAGATGCACAGGCAGTGCCTAGACAAATTGTGACTGTCTTAATAAATATGGTCCCTACTCAAAAAGTTCAAAGAGCTGCAGAAGGAGTAATTATGTCAGGGTTTATTTCAGAAACTCAGAATTCACAGATTATTGAACAGAAACTACCCCAGACAGTCCAAGCATTGAAAGGTGGGGGAAAATGGTCTTTACAACACCCACAGCCCAGGATAAAATGAATATATTTGGAGATGGGATTTTTCAAACCTGCTTTGAGGAAGCAGCAGTGATTAAAAAGGTAGAGAGTATGGGGGAACAAATTAACCCAGACCCTGAAAAAGAGAGACAGCTTAATGTTTTAAATTCAACATTTGAACATGAAGAAAATAACAGTCCCTGCTGTTTAAATCATGAAAATGTGAACCAGTGTCAGGAAAAAGAATTAATTTCCCTGAGTAAGGAAACAACTACATGTGCAGTAACATCACATGATAGACTGACTGATTTGGCTCAAAAATATGAAATTGATGTTTCAGAAAGTTTTCCATTTCAGAAAAGTTTCAGGGTACATATGGATGATGAAGCAAATGAGACAATGAGTTCTTCAGGAATGCAATTGCACATTGCAGAAATAATGAAATATATTTTCAAATGCAATGGGTTTGAGAAATTAGGAGACAAGTGGGCAAGAAAACATGAGAAGAAAAAGAAACCACCAGATCTATGTTGAAGAAAATAATAAACAGGATGAGGGAGAAGCTTTTGCTTACTCATTGAGAGAAAAGGTGGGAGAAGTGCATGTTCATGTGCCACAGAACAAAAGTGAACTTGCAGCATTTCTGAACACATTCTCAAAATTGAGAGACAGGCTTATGCTGTGGTACCCACAAGTTGATGGATTTGTGGAAATTTTAAAGGAGTTGTGTATTAATTTGAAAATGTTCTTTGACATTGCCATGCAGACTGAATTATGGTTTGAATCTAAAGTTGCTGTGCAAGGGCCAGGTGAGGAGACAATGAAAAAGGTTTGCATGAATGCACCATCATTTTCTGTTGTTATGGAGAAAAATGTAGCAATGATTACTTTCCTGAAGGGCAGAGTGCCAGCAAAGGATGTTAATTGGGTACAGATTAAAAGAACACACGGAGCTAAAGGAATTGGTTCATGATTTTTGTGAAAGTGTGTGTCTAGAGTTTCCACAACACTGTGGGAGAGAATGGCCTGATGCCAGTGGCATGAGATTCTTTGTGACACAGCTGGTAATTGGTTTAATGTTCTCTGATCAGATCAGTGTGCACGTACAGCAAATATTGGTTTCTTTGCAAAGAAAGCTGATAGATGGGATTCTGAAGGATGAAGGGTACTATAGTGCTGGACAAGGAATGAAGCAGAAAGAGTTTGAGGAAAAACCTATGATGGTACAGAGGAGGTTTGCACAGAAAAGTTTCCAGAATCAGTTGTTTGCAGAGAAAGAAAGTGAGTTACAAGGTGTTGTTTCACAAGCAGAAGTAAAAGGTGCTCAAGGAAGATTTGGTGTTTCACAGGATGGAAGTAAAGGTGTTTTGGTTTGTGCAAATTCAGGTATGGATGTTGCACTGCTGGAAAAAGTGTCCTTTTGCCATCTTTGTAACAGATTTGAGCATTGGAAGAAGAAATGTAAATTTAAACATGATGCAGTAAATGGAAATGCACAAACACAGAGAGAAATGCAGGTGCAAACATGTGCCAGCCCAGCAAATGCAAATGTCAATTCAGAAACAGGTACCAATGACAGGAGTTTTTCAAGCTCAGATGGTCCCACAAAATATGAAAAATGCTAAAATTAATTTAAATCAGTTGTCCAGAGCAAGTGTGAATTCTTTCCAGAAACAAAATCAGAACCCATTTCAACAGGTTACTGTATTTGAAAATGAGAGTTTTAACCCTAACAATTCTGACATTATCAAGTCCATTGTGAAAACAGTGGAAGGTCCAGACTTATTTGTAGGAGTTTTAAACAGAGAAATTACAAACCCAGTTTTAGAGAAGGTTGCAGCAAAAATAGGCCCATTTGAGAAAAGTTGCCAAGTTGTTGTTTGTGACTCAGGCCTAGCAGGAAAACAATTGTTTTGCAAATTAAACAGCGCAGATTACTGTACACCAGATGATGTTAAAAGTCAGATTCCTGATGAGGATGTACAGTTTAAAATGGCCCAACAAGAGACAGCTGTAGCATTGTTTTCAGAAATGACAGTTGAAAAATTACCTTCTGATTTGAAAGAAATAATAAATACAGAAGTAAGGGAGTTCACAGAGAAAGATGTCAGATTAATAAAATGTGCAGAACATGTCTTATTCAAATTAGAACCAGATGACATGTATTCAAGAACACCATCAGTTGCAGAAATTTTACCCATAATTGGAGATAAACTGAGTAAAGGATTTTTGATGGAATTGATTGGAAGTTTATGTAACTTTCTGATCACAGGTTCACAGAAACTAAATGAAAAGAACAGAATAATGCAGGAGATTAGCAGCATAACTTTTCTATGTTGTCCTATGGTACCGAATCCAGCCAACATATTTTTTCACATTTCATGTGCTGAAGAATGGCTTACTGTCAGTGCTTAATTTGTAAAATATTAAGTCCAGGTGCTCAAATTTTTATAGGAGGCCACACCCACTTCCCTGGCTCCACCCACTTCCTCCACTTGCTCCACCCACATCCTCAACTGGCGTACAAAAAAGATTGAGATACCCACCAATCCTGAAAGATACTTTCAGAAGCAATATTACAACAGAATAATGTATAATAATGTAGTACCGCTTTAGATCCTCTGTCTACACAATCACGCACTTCACAATGTTGCCCACTGTAGAAATGTGCCTCTTCTGAATCTGTCCCGTTCTGCACATAGATTTAATTGTCCATGGTGGCATAGAATAGAACAGTGCCCCATATCCTTAATGCAGACTCTGGGCTGTATAATCTGCATGAAGGAGGGCATCACTTTTACTTTACATGGGCACATCCTTAACCCAGTCATTCTCCCCATGGGAAAATTCAGTGATGTAGAGACAAAATTTGGACAGAAGCCCACGCGCAGCCCTATCCCACCCCTTCCATGTCCTATTGAGAAAAACTAAATCCCCTCCCCAGGCCATGGGTACAGTTATTGAGGTATCATTGTACAAAATACCAATTAAAGATATCAAACCCCTGTCAATCCCCAACTTTTCCATATTTTGGCAACAGTTCTGAATCACAGAATCGAAAGCCTGGGCAAGCTCAAAGAATGCTACATAAAGATGTAGGTTTTGTTGCTCTTCTCATTTAGTACTGAATCCTTCTCAAAAAATGGGCTTGATTAAACTAAAGAACTCCATTTTCAACAATCTGTTTCTGGACCTTGCCCAAGATCCATGAGTAACACATTTTAACACATATCATGAGGAGTTTTGGGCCTATATGCATCCAGGTCACCTGTCTTCATTTTTACATGATACAGACCAATCTAGTGTCAATAAGTGACTCTGTAATCCATCTGATAGTTAGAAAAAGTAACACACTCTCCTAAGGAGGTCTAATAGTGTTATATAAGTGACCATGCTGGCTAAACAAAAGCTGAGGTGATGGCCTATTGTGAATCAAGCATATTAAACACTAAAGACAGATACTCCCCATTTTTCATCCTCAAGCTTTAAAAGACCTGAAGGAACCTCCTAGCACCACAAAACCTTGTGATACTCAAAGTAGCCCAGAGAGCGACAAACTCACATCACTGTGGCAAAGTCAGACCATAATCTGAACTCAATGCTACTGCCAAATGCAATGTTCTTCTCAAGGCTGTAATGCACTCCCTAAAGGCCCTCATAGCCAAAATTCCTCACTATACATATAAATTGACAAACATCAGTACTTCATGAACAAAATAAGCACTGCATGTCTCAACGTCAGCAGCACATAAAACTCACACTGACAAACAATAACACAGTCTTACCTCACAGTATTACCTCAATACTTCAAAAATATCACTTCTGGGAAGGAAATCTAAATTATTTCTTCAAACAATAACAACTAATATTAATATAATTTGTGAGTAAATCTGCTCATTTTTATCTTGCAGTTTTATATAGAGCGAACTCGACCCAAAGGTATTGGAGTGCTTTACATGAGCACCAGTTACATTACACGAGGACACATTAATTTTTGGTAGACACAGGGAGATTAAGTGATTAGCCCAGAATAACAGGGGGTGAGCCGATGCCTGGACTTGAACCTGGTTCCCCAGTTCCAAAATAAGCAGCACTGGCTGTTATGCCACAACCTCTACCCTCATCTGAGGGAGAAGCCTGGAGAGTGGACATTCAATGGCAAGAGTGCCTTGCAAATTATGTGAAGCCCCACAAACTTGCAAGTTTGCAGGCATTCACAAAGGTACATTTAAACGGTGATTTATTCTTGTTGGGGGGAAAAGTAGATTGTTTTTTGAAGGACGCACTGTAGAAGGAATAATCTGAAAATTCGTGAGGTGTAGGAGAAGGGGATTGTCTAAAGGAAAATCAGAATCTCCCTGAAAGAAAAAGTTATGTGTGACCCCCTTTTCATAAGCGTTAAAGCAAATGTGAAACTCTGCACCATGCACATTGGCAAACGTGTATGTATTTCTGGAAAACTACTGTAGTTATAATTGGTGCTTTAAATGGGGTGGTACTTTTAGGGATCGAGCACCTGTACGTCGTTCATTTTCAAGTGAGAGTACCTGCACTTCTCAGCAGAGGTTCAATATGTTTAATGGGAGAGTACCAGCACTTCTCTGTAGCAAGAAGGTACTCTGGATTAGTAAATACCCACACTTTTCCATTTTATGCCTGGTCATACTGTCTCTGGAGTGCTCTCCGATGTTTTGTTGAATTACAAATTATGTGTCATCTACCCTGAACTAAGTGTAAGCCTAAAGGAGCAGATGTATGATTTACATCTGAGCCTTTAGTAAATCATAATTTGTGTACTAAAAAGGAATAATGTTGTTGGTCAAAATGTATTTTTAGATAGTGCAAGATTTAATAGTGACATTGCTTTTAGAGAAATACGCAGCTGCCTTCTTTGAAAAATGTTCTTTAAATGTATTTGCTCCTCGCACATCTTGCAGGACTGTGCATTTGTTGTTTGCTCCGGTAATAAACATTTGTGTGCAAGTCGTTTTTAAAACGTTTTAAGACTGATATGGTTAGTTCAGTTTTCATTTCTTTTTTCTACATCAGACTGAAACTTAATTTTAGCTTTTTACATTAGTTCTCTGTGAAGTTGCACTCAGCAGGGCTCCTGTCATGAACTGTGCCGGGCAGTATACGGATGTCTCTTTCACGGCGCCATTTCAAAACCGATTAATTTTCTATGCAGGACATGTAAAGTTTCCCTTTCTAGTTGAATTAATGTGGTACGAAATATAGGCACATTATTTATTAGCACTCGTGACTCGGGTCGGGTAGCCCAGCAATCAGGGTTGTATGGCAGCATGTACTCATCTGCAAGGGAATTTGCAAATGAACCCTGTCCTGTGACCAGACCACACCACGGTGATTGCACTTTTCCGGGCACCTTAACCATTAAAGTACAAGACAGTAGTTCATTTTTGGAAACAAACATTAAATAATTTCTAATTACTTACTGCCTTTTGTTGCTTTTAATTGTAGGCCTTCTGCTGCGAGAAGCGCTGCTTGCCTCGTTAAATGTCTAAAGCTGCAGCTGCGCAGAAGGCTGGGGCGGGCGAAAAGTCGGGACCCTGATCAGCATTGGTCAGTCCGACTCTGGAGGAAACACACACTTGATGATTCAACGTCAAGGAGGGACGACGGGGCACGCACGGGCCGGGCTAATAATTAAACATCAAGGAGGACTGAAGCAGTTGAGTGGTAGCGGCTGTAGTGCATTAGCGCTACTATTGATTTTATTGCTGCCTGTGTTAGTTACTTATGCTGAGCTGAGGCAGCGGCATAATGTCACCTCACCAGCAGTTTCTGGCAGACCATGTGCAGGGAGGAGACCGTTATCTCGCATTATAAAGCATGCGTAATTATCGTGTGCACTGTACTCCGTAGACCCGGCCCTAAGAAATAAGTGCCGGTGCTAAGCACCGGAAAGCACCGGCACAAATTAAGCACTGCTTACTGTTATTGTCAAGTTCATGTCACGGTGCCATTGCATGAGGATAGTCAGGAGAACTGTCAAAAAGAAGATGAATGTCTGAGACACATAATTGGAAAAGGAGCTAGAAAAGTGTCATCAGAGAGATTGGAAATAATTCACCAAATGAATCCACCTCAAATTAAGAAAGAAGTCAGGATGTTTTTGGGAATGGTTGGCTGCTATAGTGAGTGGTTACCAAACCTTTCCCTAGTAGCTAAGCCTTTACTGAGGCTGACACACAAGGATGTGTCTGATCCGCTTCCATTGGACAACAATTGCACAAAAGCATTCCTAGAGTTGAAAGAGAAAAGTGTTGCGCCCGGCACTAGGGATGCAAGCTTATTTAAAAGAAAATATACCAATGTGCAGTGAGAGGGAGGACTGCGCTCTCTCAGTGCCTGTTCAAAAACATGAATGTGTTCAAAGGTCTGTGACGTATTTCCCAATGACCCTTGACCCCAACGTCACAGAAATGCCCAGCTGTCTTAATTTAGTAGCTGTGGTAAATGTCAGTCATAAAAAGAGTGAGAATATAATGATGGAATTTCCAAATACTGAAATGGTTCCTTCCTTTGTGGAGTTGTTTTGGGAAAATACTGTGACCAAGAAATGTCTAAATTCAAATGTATTTAGCCTACTGCCAGCAAATGAAATTGTTTGTGATGAAACTGAACCTGAATGTCTAGATGTCATGAATCTATGCATGAAACCAAGGTTAGACTTTAATGATGAACGTCTGATTGAGCCCAACAATGTCCATTTTGTAGATGGCCCATGTTTGAAAGGTAACAATGACACATTTGAAGCAACACATGCTGTGTTCCCTATACATTATGTTGTCAAAGCTTCATGGCTTTTAGTAGTTACCTCAGCCCAAATTTCGAAATTCATTGCCCGTACCATAACATGCAGTATAGCTGCTCAAATGGGAGCTACTATTGTCATGGGAGAAACAAATGCTAATTCAGTTGGACAATATTGTGTCCTGTTAGCCTATGCATTCAATGGAATTTTCACATGTGAATCAGAAAAGGATACTGTTTATCTAATGTACAGAAAAACAACAGATCGCAATAGTCTGTTACTCTACAGTAGTCACCACCCACGTGCCCTAAAAGAGAATCTCCCTATTGGGCAATTTTTGAGGGTTAGAAGAAATTGCAGCAATGTTGAAGACTATAGAACTGAGTCAGAAATATTGGCAAAACACCTGGCTGTGCGTCAGTACCCTCCACGAAGTATAGCACTATCCGAAAAGAGGGCAAGGAACAATAATCGTGAAGCGCTTCTAGAACAGAGAGAAAAATCCCAACGGATACCCTCACCTGTGTCACCACATTTACACCTGCTTCTAACATACTCACGAAAGTGATCAGAAAACATTGGGGCATACTAAACACTGGTTACATGACATTGGAGCTACCACGTTTCGCTTTCAAACGCTCACGAAATCTGAAGGACATGTTAATCCATACTAGGCCCAAGGCACTGACATTAGGTGTCCAAAGAACTCTATGGGACTTACCACTGATTAAAGGCCACTACCCCTGTGGGTCTTGCACGGCCTGCGCTTTCACCTCAGTACACAAGACCATAACCTTCACTGATTCCTTTACTTGGGAATTGCAGTCACACACCAACTGCAATACGCCAAACTGCATCTACATGATTACTTGCCCCTGCAATTTAAAATATGTAGGGATGACTACCCGTCCTATCAAGATACGCATTTCTGAACACCGTAGCAACTTTCGTTGCCAGAAAGCTGAACACCAAAATGTGCACCCATTTCCTGGAGTTACACCATTCACCTGATTCACTGAAATGGGTGATTCTGGAAGCATCAACCAAAATCACCAAACATGCTCTGTTCTTGAAGGAGCAGAGATGGGTACACCGGGTATCTTCACACACCCAAGGATTAAATGAAGACATACCTTGGAGTGCGTTGAGGGTATAATTCGCTCAAGAGCATATTCTTTCTGCAGTGCACTTTTGGTGCACAAATTTTTTGATTTTGTTGACATTTTTAACATCCTTCAACACAAGAATCTGCATACATACAAGGTGACTGTACACTGAGGGTATAATGGAGAAACCTTTACCGATACAGGCAATGGGTACTTACTGGTACACATACCACCATTTGACACCACTCAATAATGGTGCCCAGATTGCTTCCCATTGCATCCATCGCTCTTACTGGGTCACCCTATGGGAGTGGCTACATCCGTCATAGGCGTTGTGGGTCCACCGCTACACATACAATATGCAAACGATAAACTTAACATCATTTAGTAATGGCGCTCCGCAATTGTCCTTTTGCTAAAAGCATCCCTTCAACATGGCCGCCAATTGGGGATAGCCCCATGCGCACTAGCGCTCTACGTAACGTGCACTCTGACTCCTGGAAGCTCCGCATTTGCCCTTTGCTAAAAAGCATCCCTCCAATATGGCCGCCAATTGGGAATAGCCCCATGCACACTAGCGCTCTTCGTAACGTGCACTCCGCCTCCCGGAAGCACCGAGCCACACAGTTAAATACGGTGCAGGCTCACACTACCACACCTCCCGGACCCGGTAGAAGTGGGTAGGTCTCCAAGCAACGTGCTACTGGCACACACGTGAGTACCTGAATAACGGCTTGTACAAGGAAATGTCCCACCGCACTTTGTTTGTTTTCCCCCACCTTTTTTAAGAGAGGCGCAATGACTTAAACCTAAGCACACCACTGGGCAGTTATTGAACTATTGCACCGCTCTCACCTGGCCCTTCGGTGCACTCCATACCTTAATTGGGGTCTGCCAAGATGTAAGCAAGTAACAACCAGGGCATAATAAGCGGTACATAACCACATTACACTTACGGGGCAGTGTTCATGTGTTAAGCACCATTACTGAACAATATCCGGAGGCAGCCCCTTTACAGTGAGTACCCTAGAGCACACACTACGATATCAACAGAGGGCAATCTTCCGTTGCGTGGCATCCAGCACACACATGATATTAGACACTGGACGTTTGAAGATGAATGGGTCGGTCAAAGTTTAGTTGGTTCCACCTGCAGTTATGTGAAATAAAGAGTCATGAACAGATTAGCTGGTATACAATAAGGTGAACCGTTCCCTTCTGTATTGCACAATACTTGTATGATGTTTCTACTTTTTAACAATGCTAACATTTAATCGTTTTCCTCCACTCACTCGCTCCAGTACATGAGGAACCCTCGTGTATGACCTACCGGGTACTGTTGAAGCCTAGTTAGTCCAAAAATTTGGGTGAGTCCCTATAGTCTCTCTGCAACTCTGTTTTGTGCCACAAGGATTGAAGTTCATGCTAGCTCACAATGTGCACTCACCGTGTGGCACCTTGTTGTTTTTTTACTTGGTTTTATAATCACCACTAAGTTTTGAGAGTCAGATTCACAGGGAATATGAGAGAATACACAAGCAAAAATTGTACCTCCTTAACCAGTGTGATATTTTCTCTTTCCGCAGGTAGTTCCAGTACTACCAGGTACTTAACTAGTTAGTTGTATGGTGGGTGTGAGTGTGCAGCCACATCACCATCTTAGTTTTAAGCTGTAGATAGAATCCTTCTAGGTCCTGACGAATCGCCCGCAGACTTTTCACTTGGCAGAAACATGTTGACCTGTTACCAATAAGAGCACCTAACCTGAGACATAACCTCAGCCCAGCGCCTTATTGTTTGTTTTTACTTAGGGTAGGAGACCCATTGATTAAAGTTGTCGTCGCTGGTACTCCCAACCCTATTTTTAACTCACCTACAAACACACGTTCATCTACACTCACTAGGCCCCTCACCCGCACGGCACCAAACGGCTGTTTGGAAAAAGATCTCCGCTAAAGTGCCCCTACTATAGGAGCCCGTTGGGTATTGCACCGCCGACCCGACGAGGAGCAGCCCGATGATGAAGCATGACACCCTACTGGGTGTGTGACGGCATTATAATCCAATACAATGGATTCCCAACTTTGAACCACTCTGGTCAAGTTGGACTTATATTCCTTTCGTCTGACTCTCACTTTGTAGGAACAGCATTACACTTTTCTCTTATCTAATGTTGATGTCAATAACTTACACTTGGAAAGAATTAAAAGAGGTACAAGAAAATGTTTCAGAGACAGAACAACAAGGTTGATTCAGAACAGATTTTGAGAAAAATGACAACTGCATAGTAGCAAATGTGTTATTCCAAAAACTGATGCCCAGGTATAGATTGCCAGTTTCTCTGAAATCAGATCATAATGAGGTCTCAAAGATGTGTACAGAATCACAGACTGGACAAAGATTGGATTGTAGCTATCTGCCTGATGTTTCAAGCACACTAAAGCAACACAAAGACTGTACAGAGTCTCACTTTGCAAAGGACTGTGTCTCAGCATCACTGTAGTGGCTTGAATATGTACATGCAAATGCACTTGTGAAAAACACAGATGAAAAGACTAGCCATTGCTGTGAAGGTCTGGCTGATGTGGAGCATGCAGTTTCTCACCAGATTGCAGCTGCTGCACAAGATCTGCATAATGGATGGTGCCAAAACTTTGATCTGAGAGATGCTGTGAAATGGAAAGGCCTGTTCCAAATGATCCTGGCAAAGACTGTTGTGAAATGTGGTGGCCTTTCAAATTGGGTGCATGCCTCTCACACACGTATGGTCCTGTGTCCCCTTGATAAAACAGCTCCTCTTCAAGAAGAGATGCCAGCAGTGGTCAAAAGTCCACAGAAGAGGGTCAGTCAAGCTGTAAGGGAACACATAGAGCGTGAAGCAGCACTAGAACAAACTGAAGTGGCACTGTAAAAGCAAAAGTGGAAACTGACAGATGAAAGCTGTGTCAAAAGGGTGAATGAGTCAGGTGCAGCCTCTGAAGAAGAAATTAGTGCTGTGGGCCTACGAGTGGAGGTAGGAAAAGCTGGCTGAAAGGGTATCCAAAAAGTCTGAAGTGGTCCCTTGAAAAATAATTTGCACCCATAGCTGAAACGTCTGAATCTGAACAAAGTGAAAATAAAAGTGAAAGGCTTGGATTGAAAACATGCAAAGAATTGATGGTGCTCTGTCAGGTTTTTCAGCATCTGAGTGGTCAAATTGCATGGAAAAAGTACAGAATGCCACATTGAATGAACTGTGTAATGTGAGGCTTGAACGGTATGAGCCACCTTGATGGCAAGCTGGTGACAAAGAGCCAAGAAATGCTGGAAAAAAAAAAACTGAGAACTGTCAAGAGCTAAAGAAAAAAAAGAATCATTGAATGATGAAAGAAAAAGAAGAAAAAAGGGAAGAAAAGAAATTTTAATTTTGTTTTTAAAAAGAACTATTCTGTTGAATTTTCCTTTTTATTATTTTAGTTACTTATTTAAAAGAGAACTAACAGTTCCAAGAAGCAACTTACAGAACTCTGCACTAAACTTTTGAGCTTGGCTATATATGATCTGATTACAGACAAAACTTGTGTTGCCTTAGAAATAGAGGTAAAATTGTTATATGCTCAGCTTTTTGTAATAACAAGTGATAATTAATATAGTAATTTTAGTAGGTGTTTTTTTCCTTATATACCTGTGTGAAATAAGTGTGCTAATGAAATTACCATGTCTACATACATTAAAGATGAGTAGTAATATTTTATGAAGAGAAAATATATTAGACTAAACTAATAATGAGTGTGCTATTTGATCAAATAACGTGAAATTAAATAAGTGTGATAATTTACAAATCATTTGAGGTATCATGATTTGATATTTATCAAAGGGAGGATTGATGGAGCCTAGATTTCACCTAGGTTTTGTGTTTTAGACAAACTGCATTTGTTTTAAAAATGGCACGCAGAATTTTGGTGCAAGTGAAAACACATGACACATGATGACACATGAATGAGGCCTGGTCAAAAGCTTTCAGTATGAAGTGCTTTCAAGTAAAACCATGCTCAAATAATTAATCATGGTTGTTTAATTGTGATTATTCTAGATTTAACTTGACTATAGAATGTACATTTAATTTAGAAATGTGTTTTGAACTTTCAAAGTAGCATATATTTGTGCTGAATTAACAAGCATTTCACAGTGTAGAAAGGCTGTAGAAAGGCTGAATATGCTTGGGCCGGCTCAGCTAATAACTGCAAGCCTTTAGCCTTGAAGATAAGAATAGAATGTGTGCAGAGAGGGCAGAGAGATGAACCAGCGGAGCCAGAGAGAGGACCAGCTGATAGAACTGGACAGATTTTAGATTCTAAAACTTTAAGTTTCATGCTTTGACTAACTGGCCTTTGCAAAGACTTGCTGTTCAAGGCGGCCAGCATACTGAAAAACCATAAACTGCATAAACTGTCTCACACCTCATCATCCACCATACTGCACCGTGCTGCATCACATAACATGATAACCACATCTTGGTGGTCATCACGCATGGCATGGAAACACTTCCCACATAGGATCGCAAACCAGAGACAACACCCTTCCAACCACACACCACCCTATATGGCGTAGCTAGCTTCCCTGTAGGTAATCGCTTCAGTGCCACACATAGTGGTAGTACGTGCTATACAAATGTGCAATGCAATACAATGCACAACAATATTTATAATTTGTGCATCCCCAATATTTATTTTGAGCTTATTAAAATATTTGTTTTCATCACACTTCCAAATTATAAAACAAATGTGCTTCATTTGTGCTTTCATAACTGCTTAAATATGCTGAAATATTTGTACATTTCATTTAGAAGTATTTAATTTTTGTGAATTATAAACAAGTTGACATCCTACAGTATTTCTTTTTGCACTCTATACACAAAGCCACTGAAATTATGCGATTCTGCTTCGTTTTCTGCATAATTACTGAATTTGCTGCATTTGTCACATGGTCCATCACCTGCCGCATAATCTGCAGATTTTACCCCTAAAAAATTTCTTTCTATCTCAAGCAGATCAAAAGTTGATAAAAACACTGCAATACATGCTGCAGCACAGTGGAAGTTCCTTCGCAAGGTTGACTTGTCACCTTTCAGTTACTTATAGCTTATAGCTGTATGTGGATGTGGAACTGTTACTGATGAAGTAAAATATTTTCCCAATCTGTAATAACATATCTAACAAGCACTGGCAAAGCCAATAGGTCTCTCCTACGAGAGGGCTATTGGCTTTTTCAATGTTTTTTAACCATATCGTGCAGCAGTGTGGCTGTTCTGTGGCATGGCTTAAAGTAAAAAAAAATAATAATAAAAAAGCGCTACAACCATGCCAGTGCTGGCAGCAAGATAGCACTTTTTTTAAAATTGGTAGTGGGCAAGAGGCAAGCAAATAAGAGTGACCAAAAAGTCAACGAATGGTAAGCAATGGGTGGGCTCTAAGCTCACTGTTAGAAAACAAAGGTGTGTGCTGTCTCAGGTAAGACCTAAAAAGACTGCTGCACTGAAAACAAAATTAAACCCAATTGCTCTCTGTATAGAATGTGTCTAAGAAATGTAAAATAGCCCATCATACTTTACAATTCAAGCACTCAATAGGAGGTGTAATGATACACCAAAAACACAAATAGTGTAAGATGAGAGAGAAATTTTCTAATGGGTGGAGCCATTTAATTTATATTTTAAAGCATTTGATCTGGCACGCGGGGAGGAAACAATGAATTTATGTGGCACTGATGGATGATACGCATGCAGTGTAAACAGAAGCAGTGAGGATGACATAGAGGTCAATAGGTTTTAAAAAACAGATCATAGACTAAACTACATTATAATGAACAGAAAACGTGTATTTCAATACTGCCAAAGTTGCCTGCCCCAAAACCTTATGGATTACTTAACCTCATTAACATCTTTATTTATTGTGGCAGATTCCTAATGTAAATGTTGTATTTAAGGTAATTAGATTGTTTTATGATTATAATATATGATCTAATGTGATTAATTTTAATTCAATGTTGTTTTATGTAATGATTTTTGTGTTGACTAGTAAGTACAATAAGCAAAACGTGAGTTAGGTAATTAGTTAGTGCCACCATTACGTCCGCTGAGTTGTAGCACACTTCTTTATAATGAAAGCTTTAGAATGTGAAAACCTCGGGCTGCGGTCTTTTTAAAAAAAAAAATCTATGAATTTGAAAAAAGTAATGAGACTTGTGAAGTGGTGTCAATTCATCTACCTTCTAACATATCTTCATAATGTAAACTGATTCCCTTTTGTTGTCCTCTTCCCCGTCTGATGCTAAACCATGGAACTATTAAAAACAAAAATTAAATGATAACATTGTAATGTATGCCGTCCTATTTATGTTCTCTTATACTGTGGAAGCTGAAATGTCATTGCCTTGTCTAAGGAAGGAAAATGATAATGAAATTGAAAATGTAAATTTGTCGCACATTAAAATAATTCAGCTTAGAGTGGTCTATACACATTTGTTCATAGCGCTAAACTCCCCACCCAGGCTTGAGGTATTCAATGTCAATGGCATCAAACACTGTACTGCCCTGTAGTAATGTCTCAGTCTGTAGACAACAGCTACAGCTCTCAGGTCACCCAGTTTCAGGCTTGGAGTAGCTCATCCAGTCCACGGTTTTCCACTGCAAGCTGAGATATATAATACCATTATAAAACCAGAACTACAAGTCCCAGCATTCACAGAAAATTCCTGACTTGGAAAAGCTACCCACACATGGGCCTCGGTAACTTGAGAGCTGTGAACAGGGGCATTCAATGGGGGGCAGGAGGACCGGGTGCATGACTTGTTTCCAGAATAGCCACACACGGTTAATTTGTTTAGCAACTAATCTAAATGTAAAGAAATCATCATATGATCAGTGTTTGCCTTGAAACCCGGGCATGTATCTGAGCCTCATGAAATTATTTTGGGCACTCATGAAAAGGATAGTCACGAACAGTCCACTAAGTGACTGGACTGACATCTGTATAAAGCACTAAATAGGTTAAAAGCACTTCTTGGGGCAGTCACAGATGTTTACGAAAAAATGGAAGGCTTCCGCTTGTTCTTGAGAGCAAAACAACCACAATTTCATGAGTTTAGAAAATGAGCATTAGTTGATGTCAAGGTCAAGGTACTGAGCAACCTCAACGCAGCGCCTTTGTCAGTGACCTCATGTTCACCAGTGAAAACCTGCGCGAGTCAATGGCGTCACAGACAACCTTATGTGGGTGATGTGTAGACCATGCATGTGTCAATGTTTAATATGATATTACATAACTGCACACCTTATTGCACGTTAAGTGAAACAGACAAAATATACTGATGCACATGTACCACTGGGCTGGCGCTACAAGCACACAGACCCATGCTACATAATACTGCCAGGGGGTAAACTAGACCTTCATCACAGGGAATACCCACCCTCCAGGCGCCCCCATTCAGCATAAAGCCTGTGGATTTCTGTGAGGTATGAGTCTTGGGGGCCCTCGTCCAGTGGCGGCTCCTCCGCAATGGCAGAGGAGTGTTGCCCCCTGCCTGGCGCAGTGCCTGCAAAGGAAAAATAAAATGATGCTCTAGCATAGTTTTATTTTTTGTTTGCCAACTTGTGCATGCAGGGGAGGGCATGGGAGGGGGAGGAGGAGTGCTTGTGCACTCCTAGTCCCTAAGTGCTCACATGCGCACTTGGGTTTCTCCAGCCCGGCTGCATTCAGGGGCCAAGCTGGAAAAACCCCCACAGACTCCGTGGTCTGAACAGGGTGTTTTTTCGGCACATTCAGACCAAGCCCTGCGCTGCTCTACAGCACAGGGATTAGCTGGGAGTCTGCCCCAGGGGCAGCTGGGACCCAGGAAACGGCCAGCAGGAGCAACGCGATGTTGGAGGCGGCCGGCGGCGTCACGTACGTTTTTAGATTATTATTAAACACTTGCTCTTCACCCCAGCGCTCCCCCCACCTGCCCCACCACCCTTTGTTACTGGCAGCCGACACTGCCCTCGTCACATTTTGCAAGGGACTTAACATTTTGTGTCATGCCACCGAAAGCTGCCCGCAAGTAACCATATTGATGTTCTATGAAACATTGTTAATTATATGAACCTCTTCTAAATACAAAATACAGTTTTTAGCTCTGCCTTCTTGTGATACAGTGTTACATTATCAATGAAACCCTCTTACACACAACAGTATTCAGAGGTCTCTTGGCTGCACATGTCTACAACTGAGAATATGTGTAATGGTTAAAAATGTTTCCTAAAATATCACTCAAAATGTAGTCATGGTATACATTTCAGGCATTACTAAAAGAACATATACTAATGAAGTGTTGCATGTTGTCTCAAACATCTGCTTAGAGTATATAGCTGCCCAGAACCGAAACCGGCCCTGCCAAACTGCTCGGCTGGACCCCTGGTGGGGAGGGGTGTGGCCGAGCTGTTTACTAGGGCCGGTTTCGGCCGATTTTGTTACAGGGGGCCGATTTGCCGGCCCCCGGTAACAAAAATGCCCCCCCCGACCCAAAACCGGCCCCCACTCTGGCGGCCCACCGGGGAAACGCTGCGTGCCCGCTGCGGTCAGTCCGGCCCTGTAGCTGCCACCGGGGACAACGCGGATGCCATTGTTCATATAGTCAACCTTTGAACTCGAAGAGGCAGAACATGTTGCATTTTGGCAGATTTCAATTGAGGGTGGGCGGTCAAGTTGCCATCTATCATTCAGTTCCGGCTCAGGTAACCAGATCAGAAAAAAGCAACACAACACAAGCCTTTTCTTAAGGACATATGCTGCGCACTGCCCAGGAGACTGTACACATGGAAAGAAAGCGCTATACAAACGCTGATAACATGCCAAAAATATATCCACACGGTTGCATGCAGTGAATGACAGGCACAAAATATGTTAACATACAATTACCCTCTTCCCAAGTTGTCACACTGCTATGTCATTATCCTTATGACACCTAGCAGCTATAAAAAAACAACACAGATTTCTGAATTTTGACAAGGAGGTAATCATATAAGGGAATAAATGCCTTCACCTTGGTAAAAAGAAGAAAAGTTTCTGAAAAAGGTATAAACGGAGTTTGCCACAAGTTTTATGACCAGTATAAAAGTGATAGCATCAGCTAGTGACTTTTGTTTCTAGGTTTACCACTTTGCAAGCAAATGCCTAGACCGACTCCCTCGAGCACTATGGCAATAAACAGTGTCAGTTAAAAGACAGAATAAAGAAAGGCATTTTTACACGGAAACACATTTTTCACATATTTGCTTTCAAGTTAGTTTCCTACAAAAAAGAACACAACATTTCAGAAAATAGCCTTTAACTGAGAGGGTGCTGAAAGAAAAACAAAACCGTATGAATAAATGTATTCACTTTTCCTCCTGCACATTTATCATGTTCACAAGCAAAATTGGGCACGAGGTTAACAGCCAAATGGCACTTTCCCTGGTTCTGTCTCCTGCAGAGGCTCACAGAGGGGAGAGAAGTACATGAGGGAGCCAGCTGAAAAAAAAACACTCTGGTAGAGTGCCTGAACACAAAGAAAAAAGTAGTGCTTATAAAAGTGAGCAGTGGAAGGATGAAAGTAATGGGTCCATGCTCCAGGGGAGGGTCAAACACACAAAGAGGAAGGAAGCCTAGAGCAGCTGACCAATAAAAAGTAAGAAAATGAGAGTGACAATTCAGCCAAACAATGGCAAGTAATGGGCGGGCTCTAAGCCCACTATATTGTATTGTATTGTATTGTAATAGCATTTATATAGTGTTAACTACCCCTGACGAGGCATCGAAACGCTTGATAGAAAACAAAAGTCCTCACAAGCTACAGCACAGGCACTGTCTTAGGCGCGACCTAAAAATGACAAAGGGCCTCATTTAGATATTGACGGTACAAACAGAGCCCTGCCGCGGCGGCAGTTGCAAGTACTTCATTGAGCTGGCAGTGGTCCGCCTGCCATATTTAAATGTTGCAGCAATAGACAAGTTGCCACCACGGCGGCAGTCTTCTATGCAGGCTAACAGGACTTTTGCTGAGATGATTTAGATGTTCCCGTTGTGCTGTTGGTGTCCTGGCAGCAGAGTCCTCAGAGTGAGGCCCTGCTGATGTGGAGACAGATAAGTACTACTTATCCTTATCTCACTAAATATATATATGTTGTGAAGGTGTCACAAGCTATATGTAGGCAAAGCGTAATGCCCATTTCTTACGTACAGCATAGAACACCAACAACATACACATACTATTGTATGTACACCCACAGCCACCACAAGCACAACACCAACACCCACCACCACCAAAAATATATTTATGTGTCAATACATGTGTGTACAATTTACCACAATAAGTGGTAAGATGTACACTCATGCATGACACCTAAAAATATGTGCATGTAAGAGCAATCTAAAAATGCACAAGGCGAAAGCTAATGTTAACGTATGATTCATTGTGAGGCAAGTGACACAGAAGCCTACCTTACATTCTGGCGACAAGGGGGTGGCTGAGCCTTGTGGTCAAGTGGTAGTAGCAGAGGAAGATGGGTTTCAAGCTGTAAACGAAAGTGGGAACCTGAAAAAGCTATGTTTTCACCTCCTTTTCACAGTTTTTGCCAACCCGAGCTTGGAGCTTTTGCTGCCACAGTTGCCTCAACGGAAAGACACATTGTAATCGGGACATTGGAGATCCTGGTGAGACTCCCTCTGACAGCCGCTTCTGCCTCTGACACCGTTGACACGGGAGAACCATTCTGGCAGAGGCGGCGGGACTGCGATGAACTTCCTCCAAGGACCCACCAAAATCTTGATCGAGCGGGTGGACCGCGAAGCCTGCAAGTGGGAAGACTGCCGCAAAAGCAACAATGGGACCAGTTCTACCAACATCTAAATCAGGCCCAAAATAATGAAGTGATACTATGTAAACAAATGTACCGTACTAAGCCGTATAATTTGTGTCTTCTTGCCAAATAATTTAGTCAACATTGCTGCATAATTGAAGCCCCCGCCTCATAATTCCAGTGGCCTTGTCTGTACCCCTACAAGATTGCTACATAGTTCACTTTAAAAATCCTCTCACTTTGCAGTCAAAAGAGGAAAAGTAAATATCTCCACTTTAAAAGAATAAGCAGCAATTTGTCAGAAGACAGAGACAGACATTTAACCTGTCTAGGAACACGCAGCAAATGTAACTAGATAAAAACAAATTTTAAATGCATTTTTATTGCCCATTCATCCTTTGAACTCTCGCACCTCTATACTGTGCTAGCTGCCTTGAGTCATTTGGGAGGGCAAAGATTAATATTGGCTGGCCTGTCCCTCAAATGCCCCTCGTGGCTACGGCCCTGAATGGTTACATTATATATGCTATACATTCCCATTAGCTTCAGTCGTGCCCCTTCACTGTACACAGCACCTACTGTTTGTCTGTAGTCCATATTATCCGTCTCCCTCCTCATTGAATTAACTTTTCCTGCAGAACAAAAATTGCGAATCCCCAAGTCATTCACAGTGGGTGTACATTTGATTTTGTTTCAGACACTACCAAAATTGTGTCCCTAATGTCCACCTCTATGCCTCTGCCATCTCTCTGCTGTTGTGTATGCAATCTCGTCACTTCGGCCATTGATCGTTTCTTAATGTCAAGCAGTCATTTATTAACCTCTGGAGCCTTTCTTGTCTTCCACCCTATAAAAAATTGGGTTATTAGTTGTGCAGGATGGGAGGCCTGCAGAAGAAATATGTCAACAATTGTCTCCTTACTGGGAACTAAGTACACCATTGTAGCACTTGACTCCCTCTGGGTGGCGAAGCGGAGCAGTCTAAGGCCTACTCAGGGGAGGTGGTGTGGGCTAGTAATCTGAAATCTCTGGCACCCAACAACCATCAATAAACCATTTCCCAATCAGTGCCTTTTTTTTTTTTAAAAGGGAAAATTACATTCATAATGCACATACTTCTAAATACTACTCACTAATTTACAAATATATACATCAGGCAGATGGAAATACCTTAGGTGACATTCTGGAATTACATCTGCCCCTTTGTGGGTCATGACCCCAAAATCACAATACCCCCCACCAATTGCAATTGCACAATCACAATCTAAGAGTCATTTCAGAGAAACCAGGCCTACTCAGTTTGTCCAGAGGTCACCACCTCAATTTATTTGAAGGAAACCTTTTGGCTTTGTCAAAGGGTCACATTAAAGCAGGAAACATGCATATTGGTTTTGTCGAGGGGTCACCCATCAATAAATAAAGCATGCCTATTGGCTTTGTATAGGGGTCACCACTCAATGAAAGCAATAATCACATATTAGAAATCACCATTTAAATGCCAATAAGGCATTTGTATTCAAAACAACATTAAATGTGTTAGTATTGGTCAGGGTTTACTTTTACTCCGACGATATATACTACATTGGATAAGGCCCTGGGACCCATCCTTTTAATTGTCCTAATTTTCATTCAAGGGTTAAGGGTTTATGTATTTAATTTTGTACCTCTGGCTTTGAATTATTACAGACCCTTGTGGAATCTAGCTAACTGTATGATGAAATGTGTTACTATTTTAGGATTTTTTTTAATGTATTAATAACTTTTTATGGTTTTAAATGCTGAAATAGCCAGCGCAGGGGTATTATGAGGTGCTCCCAGGCCAGGAGAGGTCAGTTTCAAATGAGCGGACTCATCCACTACTTTTGTTTTGGCTGTGCAGCTGGCTACATAAGTTTCTTTATTTTTGTTTTTAAATCTTTTTGTTTACTTGGTTGCTCTAGCTCCTCTCCTCCCCTCCTGGGGATCCACAATGTCTCCTAACATAGGGGCAGCGAAGGGGTCCTCTTCAGCACTTCCTGACCGGCCCCTCACTCCCAGCCCACTCCATCGGCTGGCAGGAGAGAAAGTCACTTGTCCCATCTCCACTCATGTGGAGCGCAGGAGGAGTCTCTAATTGGGTGCCCTCCGCCTCCAGCAGAAGTGGCACGGGGGTGGAGGGTGGTCCAGCATTTCTTGTGGAGCTCTGGCCACCCCAGAAACTGTGGAAGATGAACTTGCTTGGCTCTCATCAAGGTGATTCTGCTTTCTTCTGTGTCCTGAGAGTGTTGTCACCCGGACTCCTCTAAGTCAGCCTCGGGGAATGGGGTCTCTGGGCAAATAGTGGCTCAGGAAGCAGGGCCCCATGCGCTTCCACCCATTAATTAATTAATTAAAGCTCGCCAACCCCTGGGCTTTGGCCACCATGGAAGTGTGCTTTAAGCTCGGCTAGAGTCCCATGCATTTCTTTTGCTTGTGACTGGCATGTTTAAATGGGCAAATTTCCAAGGTACCACATCAGGCCCTCGGGATGATTATCTTGATCTTGGCTCATGTTGCGCCTGCTGTCAAACTCTAGCCAGCTAGAGCATTTTCAACAGGCCTCCCCTGACCTCCAAACATCACACCTGGCAAGAAGCTGGATTTATTAGATTCCTGAGCCAGGCTCCCCCTATACCTCCTTCTGACTGTAGGGACCTTTTCTTACTTCACTCATCCAGTACTTCGGATGGTGTGCACTCATCACGTATTCAGCCGTTTCTCATATCACCTCGCATTTCAAGACTCCTTTTATTCCTTAGAGACAATTTGCCTTGAAGGCCTTGGCCTGCCAGCCATACAGAGCGAAACACGTGTCGGCTGTTCGACTGATTCTCTTCCTTATTTGTATTTATGATAATTAATAAATGCAAAAAAATGATATTCAAATGCAACATCATTAGACTTTGGGATTCAGTTTTCCCAGGAACCTGCTATATATACCTACGGCACAAACCCATCATAGTTTAAAAACATTGACTTGAATTCGGTGGCTCTTGGGGTGAAACCACCTTCTTGCCACACCAAAGAACTGGGTCATGTCCCATTGTGCGTGAACCTTGGCGCCTCCTCACTCACCCACCCACCAAACCAAACCCCTCCCCCTATACCTGTCCTCCCCAGGTCCCATGGCTCTCAGGGCCATGTTGCAGGGCATCCAGGGGTGGCAGTAGGGTCGAGTCTATCTAACTGGTCCTGAGGGGCATA
The DNA here is from genome assembly GCA_963921515.1 of Calotriton arnoldi. NCBI lineage: Eukaryota > Metazoa > Chordata > Amphibia > Caudata > Salamandridae > Calotriton > Calotriton arnoldi. The sequence goes on along the minus strand of CAWUFW010004371.1, from coordinate 6,847 downwards.
AGCTGCAGCGCCCCTGGCCCTGAAGAGACCCATCTAGTCCTGGGGATCAGCTGCAGGCAAATAGTTTAGTCCATCAGGGCATCAGGTGGCTTCTCTTCCTGCTTTCCATGATTCTGGTGTCATTGCTGCCTAGGTCCGGGTCTTGCTGTCTGTCTCCCGTGTGCAGGGGTTTATAACCATGGGTGGAAAGTTCTAGATGCCAGATGCTCCTGGCCAATCCTAGGAAGCCCAGATTATCCTTCACCCTATTCCGACCCTCCTGCACAGTATTCTAGGACAATCCAATCTAGCAGAACCCTTCCTCCCTTGTGCAGGCTCCCACCCAGGGGTGTGGATATGATAATGGGCAAACTCCCAATGTGGTCACTCCAAACTGGTTCTGGAGTAGGTTTCCCTCAAACTGGTTTTGGAGCCAATTTTGGTAGATGGATTAAGAAAGGGACATGCCTGGTGTCGGGTTCATCTGCTTGTGACCGGGAAGGTCCCTTTGAAGTGTAACCAACCTTTGGGCACAGCCGCTTGGGCCATCCTGCCAAAAGGCCAGCACCTGCCCACACCCAAGCCCTTTGTCCCTGTCTTGGAGCAAACCACATTTCATCACAGAGGCCATCCAACTGCCATATGACATTTGAAAGCTGACAGGCTTCGAGGCAGAAAATTATAACTTTTTTAAAAGTGTCTTTTGTTTATTGGTAGACTAACTGCACCTGTGTGGGACTCCAAGTCCCAGGGAGACCTGCTGCACGCGCCTGGAGGCGCTGACATCATCGCTCTGAGCCCAGGGGGCCTACCAAACGCCTCGCGGCACCCGCTTCGCGGGGAGCCGCATCGCCGCTAATTGCACCTGTGTGGGACTCCAAGTCCCAGGGAGACCTGCTGCACGCGCCTGGAGGCGCTGACATCATCGCTCTGAGCCCAGGGGGCCTACTAAACGCCTCGCGGCACCCGCTTCGCTTCGCGGGAGCCGCATCGCCGCTAATTGCACCTGTGTGGGACTCCAAGTCCCAGGGAGACCTGCTGCACGCGCCTGGAGGCGCTGACATCATCGCTCTGAGCCCAGGGGGGCCTACTAAACGCCTCGCGGCACCCACTTCGCGGGACGCGCGCGGGCGAAGCCCGGGCCAAGGGCGGGCCCGTCCACGCCCGTCGGAGCCCGAAAGAGGCCGGGCTGGGCCCACTCTCTAACTCCTGCACCTAGGTAAAGTAATAGGCCTGGTCTTAGGTCAATTGTGGGACAATTTAATAATCAGTTCATCTGGGTGTGTCAATTCATAATTTATTTAATTGACGTGGCCGTTTTGAACACCATCTGCACAGGGAGAGCCCCAGGTATTAAATATAACGTGAGAGAGTGCCTTTTAGATAAGCGATCTCGAAAAGCCACGATGAGTATTAGAGGTGCAGTAAACTCCACGAACCCACAGACGACGGGGAAGATAGTGAATACTTTGGACTCTTTTTTGACGAGAGCGACAAACATCTTGAAGAATGAGATAGCGCTGACTGAGCGCCGTCTCTCGACGGAATTTCTACCCCAGAAAAGATCATCGTTAGGAGCGTTTGCGAATAACACTGGTTTAGGGGGCCACGAGATTATTGAAGTGGGCCCAGAGGAGGTAATAGTAGTGGCCCCGGAGGGTGTGACATCACAAATCCTGGAAGTAACAGTATCCAGTGAGAACACACAAAGGACTTCCACAAGGACTCAAACCAGGAAAAAATCCCAAGATAGTAAATTGGACACGGGGACAAAAAGGAAGAGGGGTGGGGGACCGCAAAGGGCTAATACAGCAAAGGTCTCAAAATTAAACAAGAGTAAAATCATGCGTGAGGAGGAGGGAGACGCTGGAGGTGGGAGTAGTCTTGGTGAGACAAATATTTTAAAACGGTATAAATTCACCTGTAATTTGTGATACTGATGAAACGTCATGGCTTAGATTTGAAACACTGGTTTCTTTACTTTTAAATCCTATTACAGAAAGGCTGACCCAGATGGATCAAAAAATTACTGATCTTGGGGTGTTTGTATTGGAATTACACAATACGATGGAGGTACGAAGGAATAACATACAGAAGCAGGATCCCCTCACCCTGGCCCCGGAAATGTGGCAAAATGATCCAAGTTCGAGTAGTTTAAGAGGGTCTAATTCAGAGTCGAATATCTCTGAAGTCCAGAATGCAAAGCTGCTTATTGCTTCCAACACTGGGCTGTCAGATGTAGACAGGGCTCAAAGGGGTACTGAAAGTACTAGTACTGGCTTGATAGGGAGCCATCAGGATAGGCACCTAGGTAACAATAGTAGGGTTACCAGTGTACCTGGAATGGTTGAGGGGTCGGCGGAAGTGGGCCTACGCGGGGATGCCATACGGAGGGAAACAGGTTTGAATAAAGGGGGGGTGGGGAGGATGGACCAAACGCTATATCTCCCACCAGCGGCAGCACCCTTGGTCTTAGTACTTGGAAATGTTCCCCAGTTAAGGAGGGATCAAGTTGAGTCTACCCCACAATTGATACTGAAAGCCTTTTATTGGCTAAATCAAAATCTAAACAAAATAGGAGTGTTTGGAGGGTTGGAAGCGAACCAAATACTGATGGCAAGAAGGGTCGCATGGGTGGGGCCGACAAGGAAGCACTGGGAGGGGGATTGCGTGGTTGTAAATTTTAATAGTAGGCACGTCGTAGGATTTATTTTAGCACACTTAGGCCAGATGTTCCCGAGTAGCTCTAATATTAAAGCTTTACCTTTGGGTTATTTTTATAGGCCGCCTAGACCACAGAGATTTCAGCCACAGATCCCGCACACCGATGATAGGGGCTTGAAAATGCAGAGGGGCTTGAACACGCAGCGGGTTCAAAGTACCGGGGGCACATTAGATATGAACCATCAGAACCGCTTTGCACCCCTATCTGGTTTAGAGGAGTGTGATTGACGTCAAGCCAACCCATTATATGCTGAAAGTTGTTTAGAGGGCCAGATACCCCCAATCAATAATAACATTAAAGTAATTCATCCAGTAGAGGGAGCAATTATAAACAGTCTCCGTTCTAAGAACATCCTAGTAAAAGACATGACTGAAGGGAATATCTATAATCTACACCCATCCGTAGGAACAAGTTTCCAGTACCAAACAGATAAACAGAGAGTAAAAAATACTGATATAGTAGGAGAGCCAGTTATTCCACAAAATGTAGCACATAGTCGGACGTTATCGTCCAATTTACATAGTTCCTCATACATTGATAATCAGACACAGGAATCAGCTAATCCAAATAGTATTACGGTACTTTTCTGGAATGTTGCAGGACTTCGGTCTAAACTACATAATCAGCTATGGCTAAATTTTGTGAGTAAATTTGACATACTTTGCCTGCAGGAAACATGGTCGTTGGAAGAAAATCATATTGAAGGCTATAAAACTTTTAACACTACTGCTCGACCATCGGCAAGTGGGAGGCCAAAGGGTGGCCTGTGTATGTATGTGTCGAATTTATTAAAGATAACTAAACTATGGTTGACTCTCTCAGAACCAAATTATCAAGTATTGGTCATAAACATAGATAAGCGAGATACAGTTATTCTTGTAAATTTTTATAACAATGTACAAAGGGAACATGTATTTCAAATGTTAAAACAGCTTAGAAATGCAATGCAGAGTACTCTGAATGATCATAGGGAAATTGGTCTATTAGTCTGGGGAGGTGATTTTAATACTGCTTTGTGTCCGCATAATGATGTCGCGCTATGTGGCATAGTAGATGAAAGGGAATGTAATCTCCCACATTTTTCACACAATTTACAGGGTGATGCCCTAAATGAGATTTTATTCTTTTTAGACATGAGTTTTGTAAATATGTTGACTTCGCCTCCTATCCAGTTTACACAGACTTTTCATGGAAGGGGGCGAATACAATTATAGATTTTATAATAACAACAAATAGATCAGCCTCCAGGGTTTTGAGTTTTAAAACCCATAAAAACGTCTTAAGTGACCACTTCCCACAAAGCATGAGTTTATCATTGGCATCAAAAACACGGATAGTACACCCCGAAAGGACTCAACGACTACAGGGTTTAGAAATAAACAAAATAAATGGATATTCCTTAAAGTGGGCCCAGGTAGAACCATCTGTAATTATGAAAGAAGTGGTGGAAAATAGTAGGGAAAATATTATGAAATGTCTCGACGAGACTGCGCCACACGAAGATATATTGGGATCCTATATTTGTATAACGGATAATATTAGGAACATGTTGAAAAGAGAAATGAGAAATAGGAAGGAGAAGAAGGTTGGATGGTTTGACAATAATTGCACGAGAGCATATGCCACCTTGAAGAACGCTCTACACAAAAAGAAACGGGATAGAGAAGAAATAGCCAAATCCAGGCGAGCATATAACCTAGCTTTAAAAACTAGAAAGAGGGAAATAAAAGCGAACGCTTGGGCTGATTTGCACAAGGCTGCCATAGAGGGTAATAATATTGCATTTTGGCGCGTGGTCAAATCTCCTTTTTTGAGATTTGAGTTAATGCCAAGAATAGAAATTGCAATTGATGAAGGGCAATGGGTTGAGCATTTTTCTAAAATGTATGCCAAGAAACAGGAGTCTAGTATTCAAATCGCCGGTTGCTGTGTCTCTACCCGTATAAACGATCCATTCCCAATTAATATAGACTTCACTTTAGAAGAAGTAGAACTAGCTGTGAAAGCTAGTAAGGGCGGAAAGGCACCAGGACCAGATGGGGTACCCGTAGATATATTTAAACAAAATACGGAGCTATGGGGCCCCCTAATAAAACAAGTCCTTGCAGCAGCATGCAAGGTAGGACTCATAGGATCTTGGTCTGAGTCATTAATGGTCCCAATTTTTAAGAAAGGTGACAGACAAAATCCTTCATGTTATCGCCCAATCTCCTTATTAGATTCAGTGGGAAAGGTCTTAGGCCGTATTATTTTAAACCGTCTCCAAGAATGGGCTGAAGAAAATAACGTATTAACGGATCTACAATTCGGATTCAGGGAAGGATTAGGAACATTAGAACAGGGCCTTAATTTAACAATCCTGACCGAGAAATATGTTAAAGTAAAAAAAGGAAAAATGTACTTAGCCTTCGTAGATCTTTCTACTGCGTTCGATTCCGTATGTCATAATAAATTGTGGAAGATTCTCGAAGTAATGGGAGTCGAACTAGCCTTAATTCAAGTTGTGAGAGAATTATATTCTGGGGCTAGTTCTAGAGTACGGTATGGACCAAATGGGGAATACACAGCTACATTTGCAGTAGACAGGGGGGTAAGACAGGGCTGTGTCCTGGCACCCTTCTTGTTCACCATGTATACTAACGGCCTTGAGCAGGTGATGCTTGAGGGGTGCCAGGATCTACCACAGGTGAAAGGTCGACCCATTCCTATCTTACTCTATGCCGATGATGCGGTGATAATGGCCCGAACACCACTTGAGCTACAGCGGGCTATAAATAAATATAATGCTTATATGGAAAGCCTTGACCTAAAGATCAACGTTACTAAAACTTTTACAATGAGCTGTGGGAAAACTACCAAGAAAGAAAGACCCATTTTTATTGGAAATAATAAGCTAGAAACAACAAAAACATATCCTTATTTAGGTATTCTTGTGGATAATAAGGGTACATGGCTGCAGGCTATAAGGGCAAAAAAATTGACATTTATGAAAACTACAACAGCACTTGTAAATTTTGCTCAGAAATTAGGAAAACGGCCACCTTTGGAACTGGTTAAAATCTACCAATCCAAGTGCGTCAGTGCTGTACTGTACGGGGCGGGGATCTGGGGATACTGTAACGTAGTAGACATACAGAAAGTGGAAAATGCTTTTATCCGTTATATATTGGCTGTCCCTCGCTCGACTTCAACCTTTGTATGTCACAAGGAGTTGGGGCTAGAATACATCATGGACAAAATAAGGGTCCAGCCAGTTTTATTATGGCATCGAATCTGGACCTCAACAAAAACTACATTTAATCAAAGGGTCTTAAAAGATTCTCTTAAATTGGACCAAGCCTTAACTATTAAATGGTTGAAGTACATTAAAGATTTTATGGGGGACTTAGGACAGCTAGAATTTTTTGAAGATCCTTTAAAGATGACTAATATTTCTAGGAAAGATTTTAAAAAACGATGTATGTCACACTTGGAAGAACTTAGATATGAAAGCGAAGCCCACAAACCGACAGTTCTCCAAAACCAGATGATCCTCGTTTCCACTGAAATGCAACCTTATTTGACCTACTATGGAACTGGGTATGACAGATTCGTGCTCGCACGTTTTAGATTAGATTCCTTTCATCGTTTAGTAGCGTTTCCCATAATAAACGATTGGACAAAAAATTTAGAAGCTTGCCCATGTGATGGTGAAGCATCCCAAACGACAATTCATATTGTTTTATTTTGTAAATATTACAGGGAATGCAGAAAAAGGTGGATTTACCCTATTTTAAAAATCTGGGGTCTGAGGCAATGTCGCCCCGCCTATCTTGCATTGCAATTATTGGATAGTGAATGTTTTACTAGAAATATTGCAATATTTTTAAAAGCGGTAATCAAGTGTAGGAAACAATTGTAATATTTTTATCCATTGGTTTTATCTGTATAAATTGTTTTAATGAACTCAGCCTGATTTGGTCAGTCGTTTCATACTTGAAAAATCGAACAAAGAAGTACTATTATTATCTGGTGGTTCGTACTTTTTTAACAATGATTTTAAAATTGAATGTTTAAAATGTATAATGCTGTAATTTTGTATTTGTGTACTGTGCTTTTATGATTCTTCTTATCCAAAAATGAAAATCGAATAAAGCGAATTTG